>JAWNPJ010000116.1:0-620780 GCA_035047585.1 Drosophila monieri | reverse complement strand
TAATTGCTTAAAATACATTTTAAAAATTCTCGATTTTTTTCAAGGGGTACCCCTTATGAAATTATAAATTTCCGAATTTTATAAAAATAAATATTTTTATAAAATTTTTATTTATTAGATATATATATTTATTTATAAGATAGATAATAAAATAAAAAAAATGTATTTAAATATTTTAAAATGTTAATAATGTTATAAATAACACACAATTAATTGGCAGCACTTTTCAAAACTATAGCAGCGACCTCTTGCGGAGGCGGTTAGAGAGCTGGCTCTGTAGAATGAAGATCGATAGCCGTATTAAGTAGCTAGGAAAATACCACATATGTACGTTGTTTATTATAGTCCAGTGTTTACTTCTCATATAACGTATATATGTGAATTTTTTATAAATATTCTGAAGATCTTGTAAGTTATCGGAAAATTAAATATACTGCCGGAAAATACCAGAAATCCCCACTCTTCCCGATAGATGATTTTCGATAGACGTATTGTTATCGCATTTGATTTGAATTAAACGGTAAAACCTGGACGCTCAAGTAGGCCTTGGAATAATTTTCGCATTCGTTTTCATTATCGTTGTCGTTTGGGTTCACAGAGTCCCAGTTCAATCGGTGCTTTCATTGTTAACACATCTAAAAAAATTTCTGTCCTCGTTTTTGGTAGCAGAGGCATGAAAAAGTAGTAAAAATTTTGTGTTTTTGTGATTTTACTTTTGGAAAAAAAGCCGGCACACACATACTGAAACAAGAAGGTAAGTAAATTGCTTCTGTCCTCGGGAGTCCCTCCGGCCAGTGCTACTCGTTCTCAAGCATCTTTCGCTATACTCTCTCTCACCTTCTTCGCACCTTTACCCGTGTTGCCTCTCCTTTTTCTGCACGCTGTAAATGGCGCCAAGGCAGCTGTTGCTTTGTTGTTGCCAAGACCGGTGTCGAAGAGGGACAAAGAATATTCTGGATACTGATTGCAGCCCTTGTTCGCTCACGCACTCCATTTTTCCCTTCCAGTTCTTCAACTTGTCATCGTAGCAGATCTTTAGTGCCATCAACTTTGAAGTAAAAAATCCAAAAAACACATCAAAATGAGTAAGGCGGATTCGAACTCCCGTCTGGGATCCTACAAGTCCAACACCATCAACACTCAGGTAAGCATCGCGGTAACCGCAGAGGACCCTTTCCGTTCGTGGCTAACCTCAATCCGCCGTAGGACTCGCGCATGCGTCGCCATGAGGTGACCATCGAGCTGCGCAAGTCGAAGAAGGAGGATCAGATGTTCAAACGACGAAACATCAACGATGAGGACCTTACCTCGCCCCTCAAGGAGCTCAATGGGCAGTCCCCGGTCCAGCTATCGGTGGACGAGATCGTGGCGGCTATGAACAGCGAGGACCAGGAGCGCCAGTTCCTGGGAATGCAGTCCGCTCGCAAGATGCTCAGCCGCGAGCGCAACCCGCCCATTGATCTGATGATTGGACATGGCATCGTTCCCATTTGCATCCGCTTCCTGCAGAACACTACCAAGTGAGTTATTGTTAAGACGTTGTATTCCCGGGAAGAAGTAGTAGAAGATCTGCTCTTTCAGCACCATGTTGCAGTTCGAGGCCGCCTGGGCTCTCACCAACATTGCCTCCGGCACCTCAGACCAGACACGCTGTGTCATAGAGCACAACGCAGTGCCTCACTTCGTGGCTCTGCTCCAGTCCAAGTCCATTAATCTGGCCGAGCAGGCAGTCTGGGCTCTGGGCAACATTGCCGGCGACGGCGCCAGTGCCCGCGACATTGTAATCCATCACAACGTGATCGATGGCATTCTGCCGCTGATCAACAACGAGACGCCGCTCTCCTTTCTGCGCAACATTGTCTGGCTGATGTCGAATCTGTGCCGCAACAAGAACCCATCGCCGCCGTTCGAACAGGTGCGGCGGCTGTTGCCAGTCCTGTCGCAACTGTTGCTTAGCCAGGACATCCAGGTGCTGGCCGACGCCTGCTGGGCCCTGTCCTACGTTACCGACGACGACAACAACAAAATCCAGGCAGTGGTCGACTCTGATGCCGTGCCGCGCTTGGTAAAGCTGCTTGAAATGGACGAGCCAAGCATCATTGTCCCAGCTCTCCGCAGTGTGGGCAACATTGTGACTGGAACAGATCAACAGGTAGGGTTTTGTTGAATATTTTATACAAAAAGAATGACAAACTATGGTTCTCTTGGTCCTATTTCCCTTGATTGCTTACCTACCATGTGTATAATTCCTTTTCCCCAGACTGATGTGGTTATTGCCGCCGGAGGTTTACCCAGATTGGGTCTGCTCTTGCAACACAGCAAGAGCAACATTGTCAAGGAGGCAGCCTGGACAGTGAGCAACATAACGGCTGGCAACCAAAAGCAGATACAGGCCGTCATTCAGGCCGGCATCTTCCAGCAGCTGCGCCACGTGCTGGAGAAGGGCGACTTCAAGGCCCAGAAGGAAGCTGCTTGGGCTGTGACCAACACCACCACCTCTGGCACTCCCGAGCAGATTGTAGATCTCATTGAAAAGTTCAAGATCTTGAAGCCATTCATCGATCTACTGGACGCCAAGGATCCGCGCACCATCAAAGTGGTGCAGACCGGTCTGTCCAATTTGTTCGCCCTGGCCGAGAAGCTGGGCGGTACCGAGAACCTGTGCCTAATGGTCGAAGAGATGGGCGGCCTGGATAAGCTGGAGGCGTTGCAGCAGCACGAGAACGAGGAGGTCTACAAGAAGGCCTACGCCATAATCGACACCTACTTCAGCAACGGCGACGACGCGGTTGAGCAGGAGCTGGCCCCACAGGAGGTTAACGGGGCCCTCGAGTTCAGCACCACCCAGCCCAAGGCTCCCGAGGGTGGCTATACATTCTAGGCTCTGAACATCACTGGACCTTACCCACCCCGCTCACTTGCCTTGTACACACTAGCACCTACACATCCCTACACGCATTTCCATTTCTCTGACCATAACTGCGACCGCGCTAACACAGTTAATTCATATTTTTGCCACAAACTATGCCATTGTCATCGAAAACACTAACCAGCGTAGACGACAGACACTGAAAACTTGAAAACAAACCCAACCCGCAAATTCCCGAACACTTGGAGGCATGCATGGCAGACACAGGCTGATGCATTTGCTTAGATAATAATCACCACTTCACCTTAGATCACTGACTGCGTCGGGTCAGAACAACAATCATTACTAACTCGGAACTCGTTAATCCCACCGTTGCACGAATCGTTCAGTTTACACTTAACCGCCCAACCGCTACTGTGGCCATTTCACGTGTGATAAATCCCGGGCTATGCCACGCAGCACGGACATGGAGTACTTTATTTACCTCGTTTCAATTGCAACCTCCCCCGGCAGCTGTGCTGTTTGGGGAATCGTTGCCTACTCCATCAACCGTATGTGCTGGCAGCCAGCCCGCCTGTATGTGTGTGCTAGGCTTTTTCATTGAAATCTTTTAGAGCACAATTTTGGTTATATTTTAGGCTGTTAGCAATTATTTATGTATACTACAGGTATTCAATTTAATCCTCCACCTCACGCAAGCATTACAACAACATACAACAACCAACACCAACCCATCAACTCAACCGGGTCGTCATCCTCGTATCGTAATATAATGTTCAATAAATAATGGATTGTTTAAATGATTTAATATCTTTGTTTAGAATTTGGTGACAGCCTCACACCTGGATGGAATTTGGTATTTGATGTAGAATTATTAATATTTGGGATTTGGGATGTAGGTTATACATAGTTTTACAAACTAGTCTTGTTCTCAATTTAGTAAACCATCTCTATTAGTTCAGCGAACTTTCGGAAGCAACCCACAGCAGCGACCCCAATCTGAAATGGTTCAGATTAGATAAAATGATTAAACAAACCGTACTCGTCGGGTACAAGAACGCGCCTCTCCCACAATTCAATTGGCACCAGCAGTAGCATCAGCATCCGCGTTCATTGCAGTCGTCCAGCACTAGAACAAACGGCCTACTATATAGTAACTATATAGTAAAAGAAATACATATAGGGACGTCACCGCCGATAAACACATCAGTGTTCATCGCCGCCTTCCCACTACAGCCAGTGCAGCAGGGCCAGTTCGCCGGAAAGTCTGTGTAAATTCACGGCAAACAAATTATAAAAATAGATAAAAAATTTAGCATCGGAAAAGTAGTTGCCGAATATCCGAAGCATTGGCCGGACGGAGCTTTTCTGGTCCCGCATCGTCGTCGTCGTCGTCCCAGTGTCGTCATCGATGGAGCGGGCGTGAGCAGTGGCGGAAAGCGAATTAAATTGGTTTCTTTTTCAATTCTTTTATTATTTTCGAGCGCGAGCGTTTAGTCGAATTTTGTCCGAAGCTGTGTGCGGGCGTGGGTCTCTAAAGACTATACAAACTTTATATAATTACCGATCTTGATCCGAAAGAACATACATAGTTTCGCACGATTTTTGCAAAAAAGGTAAACCCCAAATTGTAAAAATAAATATTTAATTCGCGTGAAACTAAAAGTGATGGTTCGAATCTTCGCCATATGGATATTATTCTATGAATTTCGAAAAACAAACTATTGTTGTTGATGATGCCACTTGGAAAACGATTCTGTGACCTCATACGCTTCAATGAAAATCCAGTGCGGATTCAACATATGCCATTCTGCCACTCGACGTGGCTCGTCCGCTGCAGCCTAATCTTTAAAAATACAAGAAAAATCTCAATACTTTTGACAAACTCATGATGTAGTTAATTTCGAACAGAACAACACAAAAAATTGGCACACCAAAAATAAACAATAAACATGTAGCAATAGGGGCATTGCTACTTTATAGCCATGTTGGTGTAGGCGGCGGCGGTTCTTGCCATTTTAAAGCGGAAAATGGTTTTTCGTTTCGTATAGTTTTTATTTTCCAGCTCTTGGGGGTGTGGTATGGGGGCAGCATTTTGTTTGTTGATGTGGCAATTAAGTGCGCAAGTGTGCGCGTCGCATTCAAATCGGCATGCACTATAGCCCGGAATCTGTGAACTATATACATACATACATATATACAAACAGGGGGAGTGCCACCAAAAACGGAGACGGCAACCGAAATTCGCGCAAAATTAAAAGTTGCCGCAAATATATAGCTACCGCACTGTCACAAAGTTTTCCGCCTCGACGTTTCCGCTTTGTTTACTCGCCGAAAATAGTGTCAAGTTTGGCCCACTGAGCGCTCGCTGGCTCACTTTATTTGTTCAAGGCGTTTTCTATTGTGTTTGGGGTGTGTGTTTGCGTTTTGGCCTGGCCAAATGAAATGGAAGACAATTTACGTTTCATTACAAAATGCACTTCAAGGGCCAAGGTGAATTTAAATAGAATTTAATGTATCTCCTGGCTTTTATTTAATATTATATTTTCGCTTTCCTTTGGGGCACTTTAGTCGGAGGCATATGGCCAGGTTTATACTGTTGGTCGTAAATCGCCAACACACATGTGTTTTGCATTAAGCCGAAGGGCGATTTTATGCTAAGCAAGTGCTTTTTGATGGACTGAACCATGTGGAAACTATAGGATCACGCCTTCAAAGTCTGGAGGCTCATTTTGACAGATTTAATAAATTAGATATTTCCTAAAAGTAAATTAAATGTGTCTGGAAGTGATTAGCAATTAAGCTATTTCGTTAAAACTATAAAAAGGCTAACCTTATAGCAACTCTCTCTCTATCCAATACTTCTACAGGATTCAATAAGAACATCTCTGGCCAACAACGTCCAGAATGAGTGAAGTTTCCAACCCAACTATCCCCGCCCATGATACCAAAATTGGGGCAGAGATCTTTCACAGCATTTCCAGTAGCTTTGCCGACCAGAATGTGGTGATATCCCCACTCCTGCTGGAAGCCACTCTGGCCCTGCTCTACCTGGGATCAGATGGAGCCACTGCCGAGGAACTACAGAAGCTGCTGCGTCTGAAGCAACGCTTCCCCAGCAACGCCAAAATGGCCAACTTCTTTGCCTCCGAACTGGCCAACATCACAGGAGATCCGGATACTAGAATTCAGCTGCGAAATCACTTGCTAATCCAGCCTACTTCTGGCGAGGGATCTGGCATAGCTGAGGACTTCCAAAAGATTGCCCAGACCTATTTCCATGCCTCAGCGGAGAGCATCGACCTGGAGCAGCCCGAGAAGTTGAGACGCCACATCAGCGAACAGATTCTCTCCGCCGTGGGAGGTGGCAGTTGGCCGGAAATCCAGGTGGAGGGCAGCCCTCTGGCCAAAATCCTGCTCCTGCTGGCTGCCAATCTCCAGAGCAAGTGGTTTCTCCCCTTCAGTGCCTACAGAACGGGTCTGTACGACTTCCACAGCGGCAGTAATCCGGAGCAGGGCAAGTCGGTGGCCATGCTCTTCGACGACGACATGTTCGTGAAGTTCGCTGAGCTCCGAGATCTGAATGCCCGCGCCATCGAACTGCCCTACGAACACGCCGAGGAGCTGTCCATGCTGCTCATCCTGCCCAACCAGCGTGATGGCCTGCCGGAGCTGGAGAAGGAGCTGCGTAGCCAGGACCTGGGTGCACTGCAGCAGAGGATGCAAATGGAGGGCGTGCAAGTTCTGCTGCCAAAATTCAGCATCGATTTCGAGTGCAGTCTCCGCCAGCCATTGAAGCAGGTCAGTGAAAGTGAATGAGTGCTCTTTTATATGCTTTTATTTCTTAAACAAAAAATGTTTTTCTTTTCAGTTGGGCTTTGAGCAGATATTTTCGGCTTCGGCGGACTTTAAACATTTGCATCCAACTGGCAGCCTGCCAGTGGCGGATGTTCTCCAGAAGCTACGCATAAATTTAAACGAGTCTGGCTCCGGATCTGAACAGCCCCGAGTGGCAGCAGGTATTCCAATCCTCCCATATCCTTTAAACAAATAAAAACATCGGATTCCTTTCAGAATACAAACCCATTGTGATCAGCAATTCCTCCCGCCAGAAATTCTTTCGAGCCGACCATCCATTCTTCTTTGCCATTCGCAGCGAGAATGTGACCTACTTGATGGGTCATGTGGTCGGATTTTAAGTAAATCCTGGAAAACATCCTGGAATGCTCAATGGCCAGAAAAGGTTGCTGTAATATTTCGAAATGTATCATAAAAATAAGTAATTTATAATTCATACGTAATAAACATGTGAAGATTGGATTTTTCGTAAGTACTTTATGCGGCTTTGGCAGATAATCATATTATTATCGGAATCATCTTTGCAATGAATTGATGTCCTCAAGCGAGGGTGGTTTGCCTGGGTCCTTTGGCCCTTTGTCCTGATTGACAGATGAAATAAACATCAACAAATGCCCACACAATTCAATGGAAATCCGATTTAGGAGGAATTATGACCCAGAGTCCATGAAATGACACATTTTTCATTGATTTTCTAACAAGAGTCTTGAGTTTATTTAAAGATATATCTGTATAATATATTTATTTTGTTCCAGAAATAGTCCTGTTATGTTTGTAAGTTTTACAATTATTGTATTTTGAATGTTTTTTTGTTTTTATTCTTGAATTTGTTTCTTAATGGGGCTTAATTTTGGTTTATCTCTAGGAAACTTTAAATAGAATCAAAAACTTTGTGACACCCTGGCGGTGTTCTCGCTCTTTAATGTTTGTGTTCTGCATATAATATAGGCTTTTTGTAAATCTAGCTAAAAAGTTACCTTTAGTTTAAATTCTTTCATTTTGCTTACAAATATGCAATGACATAAATTTTAATTTGTATTTTTAATTTAAATATATACGGTTTTAGGAGTGATTCTTGTCCCAAACACTTTAAACATTAAGGGAAACTTAAACATTAAATAAAGACTGTACTGAACTCAGTTATTAGTTGGATTTAATATCTAATGCATATGAATATTCACAGAGTTTCCTACTGTAGAGTTTTCTCTTGCTTTTCTTCTATTTTTGATTTACACTTATTTACAGATCCTATCGGGTAAAGAAGCCTCTTAAATGCATCTTAGTGTGGGCCAATGAACCTCAGCCTGAATGCTATTGCTATTGTTTCTGCTGACTACCTTCCTCGCTGCTGGGAGGTCCTTGCGGCGGCACTCCTCCTGCTCCCCCACCGTCTGCGGAATCCGACCGATTCAGCAAGTAGTCCAGATCGAGGGTGATGCGATCCAGGGTGGCATCGTTGCCACCGACCCCGCCTCCACTCTGGGTGGCGGTGGGTGTGGCGGCGGTTGTGGTCGCCGTGCTGGTCACCGTGGATGTGGAGACTACAGCCGCCACCATGGTGGGCAGCAAGGGGTCGAATGTGGTACGAGAGGTGGGCTCCAGGATGGTCACACGCTTCTGAGTCTTGGGGGTTTGCGTCGGCAAGGACATCGGGGGTAGTGTCGATGTGCCCCCGCCGCTCAAGTTGCCGCTTATGGTGGGAGGAGGCGGCATGCTCAGGATTAGGGGGCTGGGCACAAAGTCCACGTAGGGATTATGCTGCAGGGGAACGTAATGAGTAGTAGTGGCGGCCGATGGCATCATCGCACTGGTGTGGATTCCAATTATACTATCTGAGGGGGACAGAGCGAAAGAGAGGGGGATGTATCAGACACAGGATCATTATTAATTCAAGCTCATTTCCCTGCATTCTGGGTGGTTCTATTTATATGTAAATATATTTTATTTTTCACAGGACTTAGTTGGAGATATATTTTAATTTAGAAATTACTAAAACATGGTTAAATTTTATAGTCCAACACTAATTTTAAGTCCTTAAACTTTAAATATTAAAATATTTTCTACTGTACCTGCTGCCACGCCCTGTAGAATATCGAGTGTCTCAACGCCCACAAACTCTCCACATGGTCCCGTACGGTAATGTGTCGGTTGCTGATGCAGCGTCCTTCTGCCCAGACTTCCTGTGAGTCCCCCCACGCCCATGCCCATGCCAACGCCCATCCCCATGCCCATGGTGTATGCATCGTAAGCAGTTCCTCCGCCCAATATGGCACAGCAACGGGTGTCCGGCGAGGGGGCCACGGATAGGGGCAGTGTCTGATGATGGTCGCCAAGGAAGGTCTCCGCCGCAGCAGCCGCCTCTGCCACCGTCGTCGCCTGGCAACGCGGCGCCGTGGAGATGATTGTTAGCGGCAACTGAACCCCGGACACCGGTGCTCCGGACAGCTCGAGGCCCACCTTCGCTTGGAGGGGCGGGGCACCGGCTGCGGACGAGGACAAGGATCCGGCTGCTACCGAGGACGAGTGTCCTGCATTTGACATTGACAACGTGATGCCACAGTCGTTCTCCTTCTCCTTGTCGTGATTGGTGTAGACTGGAAAGAGGAAAAGGATTCAGGATTAGGATTAGAACAGCCCAGACTCCCGGGGTCTTCGTACAGCTAAGTGGACTATTGACGTTAGCCGTCGTCGTCGTCGTGGTGGTGGTGCAGTAGTTCTCGTCCAGGCTGCTCCGGCTCGTGGTGAACTTGGCCTGCTTGAGGGAGCTGTTCTGGCTGCTCCCGTTGCTCCCGAGGAACGGTGGGCCGCGCAGCTGGCTCTCCGCCTTGATGACAAAACAGAAGAGGATGGCCGAGCCCTGTGGAAGATGTAGAGCAGAGGGTGGTGTGATTGAGTCATTGTCATGATTAAGGCATAAACTGCCAACCCAGCTGACCCTGTCGACCCTAATAAAATTCTTATGTCAACCGGAGCACGGGTCAAGTGTTCGATTGAGCCATTAAGTCGGACGAAACCGGCCCCTTTTCGATTTCGGAGCAGGTGATGGGCCCTAAGCTCCGCCGACATGAAATCAAACCAAGCGATTTGGAAATTAAATGCACGACCGAGACGAGGCCATAAATTGATGCCAAACTATATGGGCCATATATGGGCCAGGGCACTTATGTCCGGTTTTCATGAGCGGAATTTATGGGTGGCATGCCTCGGATTCCAGGCATGGATTTTCGAACCGAATTAATTGCAAAATTAGCGTCAGAGTCTTAAGCTCTATTGGAATAGTTGTATTGATACCCTTTCCATGCAACATCAGGATTATGCTGTGTATTGCAAAAGGATATGCAGAGAGAATAATATTAATTACAGAAATATTTTTTAAGGATTTCTAGATTCTTTAGCAGGCATGTGTCTTGTCATGGTCGCCATACTTTATATTCCTTTAAATGTTCTCTTTAATCTACAGACATTGGTAAGTACCGGCCGTAGCACATTTTTCTTTAGTGTATCACCTATCTTGGCCAGTGTTTAAATAATTAAACAGCACACCAGACGAGGCACGGCCCACGCCCACAATCAAAGTGATTTTGGCGCACATTAATAGTCATGGTAGTCCTGGTCCGGGGGGAGAATCCTGTAGAAATGAGAGGGCTGTAGACATTGCGGTTTGGATTAAGGGGGGACGGTAGGCGTTCGGTTCGACCTAATTTGTTTGTGTTTGTGTTTGAATTTAAATGTACCGTGTATACGCATTACGTATACGCCGAGTTGTACGCCGGCTTCCCACATCAAAGTGTGTGCGTGTAATTATGTGATTAGTTTTGCAAGGATACCCCCATACACCTCACCCCATGCCTCCGACCAGGGAGATAATTGTTTATTTAATTGGATTGAGCTGATTGCAGGGCGTGCGCAGAGCGTTAAGCGTTTGAATTCCATTCAGGTGGGCTACAATGATAAAGGGTCCATCCTGCCATATACAGACTCCTATTCCCTCCACTAATGGAGAAAAAAAATGGAACCAGGTGCCAAGGTGGTTAAGTTGAGGGCACTTACATATTTTATTTGCGAAGGAAATCACCGAAGAGCTGAATAAAAAGAAAACAGTCACTGTTCCTGGAAATGGTAACCAACGTCGAGTGAAAGGAAAACACAAAAAGGCTTCTTCCAGCTCTTTGATCAGTCACTTAATGCAGCCACTGTCGCTTTCTTTTCACTTTCAGTCTCACTCCTCAAACCGCCCATATTCGCCGTTTGCATGCATAATTTCGTCCTCGTCAGGTGTAAAAATATGCAGGCTCCACACTTTGATGAAATATGCAACTTAAATAAGGCGGCGTTGTTGGAAATAAAAACGAAATGCGATTTGCATAATCCGCCCAGCTCTCTCCAGCCCACTTAAGCTAATAGTTTCCGCCAACG
This sequence comes from Drosophila monieri, assembly GCA_035047585.1. NCBI lineage: Eukaryota > Metazoa > Arthropoda > Insecta > Diptera > Drosophilidae > Drosophila > Drosophila monieri. Next base: position 609,637 of record JAWNPJ010000116.1, on the reverse strand, counting down.
CTGCTCCGGACAATTGAAGCATCAAATGGGATTGGGGCCGGAATCGAACGTATTCCCATCCGGATATATATTTTATTGTTGCGCTTAATTGAATTGTGATTCGCAGGTCCACCTGTGATTCAAGTGGATAGAGGATACTCACCAATATTATGCACGATATGCCAAACGGATATGCCCACAAAGTATCCGGCGATGAATTAACATAAACGATGAAGAATCCGTCGCTCAGCAGCTTGGCCAGGAGCAGGACACCAGCTCGGTAGAGCAATCCAAATCTGTGGCCGAAACAGAGCAAAGTGAAAAGGATGACTTTGGCGATTGTTTTGTTTCGTTTTTGGGGTTTACTTTTCGGATTAGCACAGACAAGAAAATGGAAATTCTTTGGACCACCACACCAAGGAGCGGGGAAAAAATGTATGGTGTAGAGTCATTAAAATCCGAGTATTTCCTTTCTAGTCTTATCTTGGGGGCCGTTTCCATTTTCCTCCGTTTAAGCCAACCCTCGAGCCGTTAAGAACTTACCGCCGTCGCAAAGCCAGATTGAATTTATCCAACGGATGCGTATGCACATTGCGATTCTTGCTCCACAACCACAAAAGTTTCTTCATTAAAATGGCAAACAGACCAAAGAAGAGCAGGATAAAGAGCAAATCGATGCAGACGAACAGGACGAAGCTCAAAGAAGGCGACATGGCTGTTGATGGCCCTCCTCCGATTCTGTTCAAGTCACTCAAGCCGGAAGTTAGAGGCGCAGCCATCGCTGAAACTGAAACGGAAGTGGAAGAAGAAGTGAAGCTGGAGCTGGTGGAGGAGGAGGAGGTGCCACTACCGCCGCTCCAAGTTACTCCTGGCAACTGCTTCTCCTGCGACCAAAAGCTGTCACTGCTCCCGCCACTGATTGATGACGTTGATGTGGACGCCGCATCGAAGGATGTCTCCGTGGGCGGTGGGCCTGTTCCATTTCCCATCTCCAGCAGTAAATTATCGCCATTGAGCAGCGAGTGCGTTGAATAGAAGACGCCATCGAACTCGCCGGCCTCCGCATCCGTTCTGCCATCGGTGGGGATCTCCACTCCCCCATCGCCGGCGTCGCCCGTGGCGAGGACCTCCAGCCACCAGTGGCGTGGCCACTTGCCGATGATGCTGCAGATTAGTGGGGCGGCCACTGCGAAGAGCAGGGGCAGCAGCCAGCTGATGCCGATGGCGCCGCGGATGCCCGCCGATCCGGTTGGCAGGGCGGATGGCTTGCAGGATGGTTTGGAGGAGGAACCACTGGATGGTGCTGGGCGACGCTGGTGGTGCCCCGAGGACGAGCTGGGCGACTGAGCCCGTATCTGTGTGATATTGCTGAGACTCTCGAGTTCGCGGTCGCGTTCCCTCTCCCGCTCCCGTTGGCGCTTCTTCGTGGGCGTCTCCGGCTGGATGCCAATTTGCAGATACTTCTTCGGCACCAGCTCCGTGTGGATGGCCAAAGCAATCGCAATCAGGGTCGAGATGCCCAGCAACAGCAGGGACGCCAGGGAGCTGCTAATGATGGCGTGCCAGTTCTGGAAAGAGGAAATTATGACGGCTGTTAATAAGGAAATGGAGGGGCGGAGGACTCGTCCAGGAGGAGTGCTTTGACGGGTCGCCTGCAACATCGTTATTTTTAATTAAATATAAAAAGTTGTCATCGTGCCGCATCAGTAGTAGCTCCAGTAGCATCAAAGTAGCCACTAAACCAAGCCATTTCGAGGGATTTTTTTTTTTGGGGCATCCTTAATGGTATAATTTTGGCATAATTTTTTTTATTACGCCGGACATTTGTTGTTAAAAAGTTGTAAACAATTTGCGCAACATAATAATATTTCTTATTATATTTATATTTTATTGCAAATTAGAGGACTTCTGCCAGAGGTCTTCATTTCATTGGCCAAATCTTAAATTAAAGACAAAGGAGAGTTCATTCATCATGCTGGCAGGGAAGGAAAAAATGGAGGAGTGTGAGGTAAACATTTTGTCAACTTTTTATTTTCAATTTAACAATACGAGGAGCATATCCTACACGAAAAAATTATGAGTTAAGTGCGCTTAAAAGCTTTCGCCTTTCACATGTTCAGCTGCAATGACACGGCCTGCCTTGAGGGCGTGGGTCCACGAGTCGTATGCGTAATTTATGTTTTCTTATTTATTTATTGTTTTTTTTCTCATACTTTTTTTTTTTTTGCTGTCGCGCTGAAATTGTATTTTATTTATGCACGAAAATATATGCAATAAGTAAAATGAATATTTTAATTGTATTTATTGTGGCATTGCGTGGGCGTGGCCTGGTTGCTGCGGTTGACGGCCGTCGCCGATGGCAGAAGCTTCTGGCTCCTGGGCCGAGATCCTGGCCCTGCTCCTGATACGACTCCTGATGCTGCTGATGCTCTGACACGTGTTCCAAGCCATTAAATTTGCATGTGTCGTGTCGGTTGTTGTGTGTTTTGTGTGTGTGTTCAGTGCGGTGCTTTTTAATAAAGTTGCCCTGCCCGCGTGTGTGCGCAATTAATGTGCAATAATAATAATAATAACAACAATAAGGACAATAAGTTTGTGCGTCGCGTTGCGTTATTAAGACAAAGTTTCCCTTTGGCGGAATATTTATTATTTTTTTGCTGGCGAGAAACGTCACTGAAATGCGCATTGTGCAACTCATCCGTTTTCTCGCAGGACTTACGTAAACTGCTCATTAAGCCTCTTTGGCCAAAAGCAGTGCGTGCACATTGTGCTCAGCATTCCCCAGGACCCGAGGCTAGGAGCTAGCTTATTTTATTGTCCGTGGCCAGGAACGTGGTTCTCCTGTCGCCAGAGCAAGTCGAATGTTTGGCCGTCCCCTCTAGCTGAAACGTTCATTATTCAAAAATTCCCCCATTGCAGTCCTTTGAGACGAGGCCCCCCTTATTGCGTGAGGCCGAAATGTCGATGCAGATAGTGGAGCAGGCTCATCCCCCCTGGAAAGGATATGCGGACGCGTGTGTGCGGACGGCTTCACGGGCATCTTTGTGCCAAGGCGGCTGTTGTCATACTCGTTTGCCTTTGTCAGCTTTCCAAGGATACCGTTGAGTCCCGTATCGCCGCAGATGTTGCACTGAGAAAAAGTTATGGAAATATTTAAGCCACTGCCTTATTTTTCTTAACATTATATCCTTTTTGTTTATTAACTAAAGGATCTGTTTTCTAATTCCTGTTTTCTAAATCATATTTTATTCATGTTAAGATGCATTTTATTTTCAGTGCCTTTGGACTTCCCATTTATCGTGGCTTCAACCGTTCCATATTGCATCCTCGCATCCTTTGCCGTATCCTTATCTGGCCATAGCTCCGTCTTTGGCGTGCCTCCTCTGTTGTACACAATGTTTTATTTGCTTTTCATTCATTTATTGAGCCTTTCTCTCCGCTGCGGACCAGTTTATTACTAATTCAAAAATGTTACTTCTTGTTAGAGCTTTGCAGTTCCTTTTTTTTGTCTTGTTTTTAATGCCGAGAGTTTCACGACCTCAAGGGATTAGACAGCAACTCGCTTATGCTGTTGATTTTTTTCATCTCATTTTACGTTTATAATTTAGACGGCTTGTGGCAGCTTTGGGGACTTCCACGCAGTCATGGCCAATAGCATTGGGAATGGGTCAGGACGGGACGGGACGGGACAGGGCGGTCTGCATATAAAATTGTATCCCTTCAACGCTCTCGGGTTAGCGTCGTCTTCCCATTAACATTTTCCCACTTCAAACGTCTGAGAATGTGCGTTTATAAATATTAATTTCGATTCCAGTTTGCTCCTTGAGGCCTCCCTGGCCCGGCCCATACCTGGCCTGCTTGTGCTCCTGCTCCTCCTCCTTGGAGTCGTCGTGCATTGTTGACTTTTAATTTCCTTCCACGGAGGACCACACCAACAGGTTAGGGAATTGTTTTCCATGAATTTTCCGTTTGGCTGCCACGAAAACTAAATGTAAATTATTTGCTTTGTTGTGCGAGTCGTGCCCTCCCCCACCTTCATGAGCTTCTTTAGATTCCGGCGGGTACAGGATTCTTGGTTTGGTAACGACTTGCAGACGACACGCTAATTTGTTTTGATGATGATTACAGATTTTTCCCTGGCCGTGATTATTATTTGAGAAGTCCTGACCGCCGAACAGGAATTGGTTGGTAATTGCCGGGAGAACAGACTACAGACCACAAATAATTACAACTTAAGGGTTTTTCGGGCCAACTAGTTTAAGCCAATGGGATTTCTTTTTGGCTTTAAAGGATGGGAGGGTCTGTGATCTGGAAAACTCATTTGGATTTCGATGGCATGGCGCCTTCATTCTCGTTCTCGTTCTGGATCCCGTTCCTGTACCCATTCTCGTTTTGTATTTTATTTTATGCAACACATTTTGTTATTACTTTTTCGCCGCCTTCTCTGGAGCTCCTCTGGAGGAGCTCCTCTCCTGGTTGTGTGTTTGGTTTTGGTTTTCGGGTTGCTTTGCTTTCGGCTTGGCTTCCATTCCCTCGTTTTGCTTGTTTATTTATTTTGGCGTAATTAAATTTCACGCTTTGGTTCCTTTTTCCCTGTTTCCGTATACCCGCCGAATGCCTTTCCTCAAAGGCTTTGTGTTTAAAGAATCGCCCAGGACCTCGAAACTCCCAACAACTGCATTAAAGTGCGCGTTGCACTTTGCAGGATTCACTTTGTAGTGATGGCTGCGAAAAAATGGTACAGTAGAGTATACTCACCACTGGAAGCATCTTCATAAAGCCCAGCAAGTAAATGAGCATCACACTCGACGTGGAGATGCAGAACTGCATCTTGAGGAACGTGACGGCGCACTTGCGATTGCACCAGATGGGCACCAGGATGAGGAGCGCGGATCCGCACTGGAGGAGGCAGCAGGCGCAGCTGGCGATCACGAAGATGGGACGTTGCGGGACATGCGACGGCGTGGCCTGCAAGTAGATTTTGGCCAGAGCCCGAAAACAATTAGCAATTCAAACTAGTCGAACTACCAAGGTTTAAGCCAGCCCCCTCTGGAAGCAAAGGACAAAAATCACTGCTCTTGGCAGGCTGAAGGAAACAGCAGTGGGTAAGATAGTTCTAGCAGGGATGCAAAAATCATTGATACTCCAATAGTTAATGCCCTTTTTCCAAATTATAAGCTATAAAAAATACCTTAAAATTGCATTTAATATAGCAGCTAATTTTTTTATCCAAAAAATATAAATCACTTTCTATCCGGAGCCAGGATAACGAAACCCCCGGATATATCCTTGGCATGCATCCCTGAATTAAGGTGTATCCGCTCAGAACTGAATACAGTATGCAGTACAAAGAACGAGGACGAGGGCGAGCGAATTTGGAGCAAGTTCATGGCTTCGGAGGCCAAGTTGTTGATTGCAAACAAGGGAAGCGGAAATACGGACTTTGGGGACGTTGCACAAAGAGCTCGGGCCGACAGCCCACTCCAGGTGAGGTTGCTCCCCAGCTGGAGGCCCCTAAATGGCAGTACCTAAAAGCGCCATAAATCAAAAGGGAGCTTTCCGCTTTAGTGCACGTGAATTGCATGAATTGGGCAGTTGAATACCAAAAATGGTGGACACCCAGTGGGCGGCGGAAGGATTAGGGGCTGGCTCAACGGCCTTGGCGACCTTGGTTGATGTCCCATTGGCTTACATTTTGCTGGCGCTTGGTGAGCATGACCACGTAGGTTCCGGATAGCGGGCAGATGCATCGCGTTATGTTCGCCATCAGGTGTTTGGTGATGCAGAGGTCCGAGCGCCAGGTGGAGTCGAAGGAGGCCTTGTAGTCGTGCCTGTGCGGATCATGGGCGTTAGCGGGGAGTTAAATGATTGATTTCCACACCAGCTTACCCACAAACGGCGATCCAATCCCCGGATTTTGGGACACTTTCGTGCTGGAATATAATCTCCACATGGCCGGCTTCGAACGGCAAATCGAGGGGCTCGCGGAAGTTGTCGTTGGAGCGGTTGGATTGGAAGAGCCAGGTCTGGATGATGCGGGAGGCGAGCACATAGTCCGAGTCCCTCGGGTCACTAGAAAGGATTAAAAATCAATATAGTCAGGCAAGGATTAGCGCAGTTCCCTTGCCCAAGTTCTTGGGCCATTCTAAAACAAATTCTAAACTATTCAGATTTGTGTAATCTGATGTAGCCACTCTGCCTCATCTTCTATTTGGCATAATCAAGATTTGATAACAATTCTGTTAGCATTTCATTTCCCCCCAAGGATACCCCCTCACTCTCTGCTCTTTGTATTTTTCAGTTTTGTGATGGCAGCTGCATATTTGCATTTTGTTTACTGTCGAGGAATTACACTCGCTTCTGTGGCATTCCCATTGTTGTTTCTGTTTTGGTGTTGCACTTTCTGGGGCTTCTTCTTTCGAGATGGCTGTGATGGTAATACGCTTAAGCCAAGGAAGCCAACTTTGCTGAGGGGGCAGAGAGGATAGACAGCAGTTGGCATTACACATATTTGAAGGGCTGGGCAAACATGGCTTACAAATTATACATCGGTGGCCATAAGCCCGGACTTAGGCACACACATCTTTCTGGAGCATTAAATCGTGGATTTAAGCACGTGTCCTTCAGGACAACTGCAGTTGCGTTAATCCCTAACTTACCCCAGTGGAGCCATTAGCAGTTCGTTTAAACTTATCCGGTTTTTGGAACTTTTTTGTAACTTTCACCTTGCAAACTAATTAGAAAAGTGAATCTGCAATTGGTAGCTCACCTGCCGCGGGTGTAGTAGGTTTTGGGCAGGAAGCTCTTTAGGTTCTTGTAGGAGATGACCGAGGCGAATATCGTAGAGTTGGCCATGATATGCAGCAGGCGGGACGACAGTCCAATGTCCATGTAGAGCTGATCCGAGAACAAATCCTCCCTGAAAGTGAAAGTGGAAAATGCATAAGCCATCGTAAATCAAGCAAATGGTGGCCGCCTGCACTTAGGGCACTTAATTAGCTAAATTAGACACTTGGAAGCCACGAGGCAGGAGCAAGAAGGAAAATACCTATCCGGAAGGGGACAAGGTCTTCTCAGTCAGCTTCTTCGTCTGTGTCTGCGTCCGGGAATGCTTCGTCCTTTCGGAGAACACCGAGATGTATTCACAGCACTGAACTTTTATGGCCCATTCTTCATGCTCCGACCTCGCCTGTTTTATGCATTTTTTATTTATGTTTGCTCATAAAATAAATTTTCCATTAAGAGCCCAGTTACAGGAGCGGGCGAGAGCAGGAGCAGGCAGGCTGAGGAAATCGTTCTCCGTCGTCGTCGCATATATTAATCAAGCGGCCGTAAAATGAAGTTTACTGTTTACTTGCTTGGGAAATTTGCATTTTTCCTTTACTCGTAATTAGAAATTATTGCAGGTCTGTGGCACACCCACTCCGCCTACTCCGGCCACACCACTCACTCACCCTCCCCCACTCATCAGTCTCCTGTCTGATTTCATTTAAGGACCATTTATCCTTTGTCTCTGTGAATGCAACTTACCCATAAATGCGTAAGTTAAACGGCAGCGTTTTCACCGACGTCATGTATATGCGCAGGGAGTTGAGTCGGTCCAGGGACAGGGTGTCCTCGTCGACTGTCAGAATGCTAGTGGCTCCACTGACTCCTCCACTGCTACCACTCCCCCTGGCCTCGCCCCGCGCTGACGGCAGATTCTCCGACCCGGGACCCGGCGAAATCTCTCCGGCATTGGCACCTGACCCGCTGTCATCGCCGCCCTGTGCGGTCAGCGTTGCCGAGCTGTCACCTGGTGATGTCTGCTGCTGTTGTTGTTGCTTCTGGCTACTGCCGCTGGTGGATGTGGCCAATTGGGAGGCCGCTATGGTCTCGCGGTTGAGGGCCGCCGATTGCGTTAGCAGCTGCAGCTTTTTAATTTGCTGTTGGAGGACATGAATCAGAAAAACCATACACACCTTGGGTAAATATTATTTTTAATTTTTCGTAAAAAATATATCCAGATATAGAGACAATGAGTTCTTAATTTTTTCTTGCTATTGTGAGTATATTCAGCCATTTGTGATTGTCAAAAATTCACATATTCTGTTACCAATGAACTTCACGAGATAACATGTGAAGAAATAAGGACAAAGGACATGTTCTTTTTAAATAAGTCAAGAATAAGTAGACTACGAAGAGTACAAGAACTTCATTATATATTTCGTAACAAAGTAACCTCAAAAAAGCTAATCGTCTTTTGAACCACTTTCTTGGCCTGCCAGAGCTAACTTTTTTTCTAACCCATCAAAAGTTTGAGAATATGTCCTCAGTTGCATTTTACAGATTGATTATGGAGATACGAAATCAACCACATTGTATATTTATTCAACATATGCAAGCCATGTGCCAACAATCGCATCCCATTGCGTTCGACGGGCAACTTTTGGCCGAAACCGATGCCGAAGCCAATGCCACAAAAGGGAACTGACCCCAGACGGGCGTGCCTCCGGCTATGTAGCATATTTTTTGGGGCAGGCAACTGGGACCCACCCGGGCTGCAGGACGATGAAGATAGGAGGCAACAGAAAGCGCAGTCAATGAACTCGGCCATAAAAATCATAAATTGTTATATTCTCGAGTGCAGTTACAAAGCCATAAACCGGGCCAATAAACAGGACTCAGAACTGCATCAGTGCCGGCAACGCACAACTCGGGTGGCTTCGAGTTCGATTTTTTGTGCAATTTGTAATACGAAAACCATTACAGCGGCTTTTCCTCTCCTCTCCCTGGCTCTTGTTTAGTTTTGTGGGTCGAGATTTCGAATTTTGCGCAATTTATAATGCAAAGCTTCGGATTCGGATCCTTTTTGTAAACAGAATGGCCGAAATGGAGGCCAAGGAGTGCCAGGAGTTGACTATTGGCATATTGGCCAGCTTCAGTTTCCTGTACAAATCAAAAGGCATTTGTGTTTCTACATAAGATACAAATAAACGGGAGAGTCCTGGCATAAATGTTCAGATCCAACTAATCGAAAACAAAAACAATTCCAATTGGAAAACTTTGTGTAATGGAACTTTTTTTTTCTGTTGAATAAAATCTAAAACTTCAGCATCATCAGAGGGGCATTAGGCTGTATGTGTGTGTGTATCCCTGCCACGCCCACGTATATAGCCACGCCCTCGACCCACTACCTCCTATTCAAATGTGTGAGGCCTTCGTATGATTTCTTTAAAAGGCGTTGAAAAGAAACTCTCGAATGCGAGAGAGAGAAAAGGAGAAAGTAATGGATGTGGGTGGGAGAGTGGTGGTTGGGCTGCAGAAAGTTTTCCATGTGAATTCCAAAATTTCACTTGACTTTCGACCTAGCCACGTTTAGTGTTCACTGCTTACCGGCAAATCACTTGGCCGCCTCCCCGACTAAACCCCTATCATTTGGGGCGTGGCCGTGGCCAGGACATGTGTGTGTTTCGGAAACTTTTTTGGCCAAGTTGAGCCTGTGACTCGAGGTCACGTTCTCGGTGAATACTTTTTTGGCTAAGTGATTCGTCGTGATTTGATTTGAATCCAAAGAGTCAAGCCCCGTCCGCCTTGTTGTGTGAGAGAGTGCACTGTGATAAAAACTTCGGCCCTGCCACAATTCGAACTGGCCGAAAAAGTGGGTCAGTAAACTTTGTTTGCCATTCAGTCGGTTCAGTCGGTCAATACGAACTTATGCAAATCTAAGCTTCCATTCCAAGTACAGACTTGTCCTCGCACAAGTGTTTTAATCAACTTTTCGCTAGAAATTTTGGCATTTGGTTGGAAAATGGAAAATGTGGAATGGGGAATAGGGAATGGGCATTAAAAAATGAGCAGTTTCCACCCGCAAAAACTTTTCCAATTGCCATTTCCACAAGCCGCAAATGGAGGGCACTACCGATCACTGTCACAGCCACATTGGTTTTAAGCAAATAAAAATATTTGTCCATTCGGGATTATTATAACCTATCAGCCAATTGATAGGACTTAGTGGGCCCGCACGCCCGCAGATTAAAGGGACTCTCACATATGCGCTTTTCGCCAATAATGGCAATTTATTCGCAAACTGTTTGAAATAAGTGACTTTGGTTTTAGTTTTCGGGTGTGGAGTGTTGCGAGAGTGAGTTCTGATTACTGCCAGCTCGAGTTTTAAACTTTTCAATTCTCCTTGGAGCGGATCGAGTGGCGTTAACGTTTATGGCCTTGGCCGTTGGCGTACGGTTGATTACTTGCGCAGGACTTGCAGGAGTCCGCGGATGGACCCCGGCGATGCACTAATTAAACTTGATTGCGCGCAAAAAATTCGATAAACTTGCAGGGCGATTCGGCTCACTCCATTAAACTTTCCGTTGAGTCAATAAAAACGATGCGAACTATTTGTTCAACTTGGGGCCAAAGTTGGGAATAGCGAATGCCAACACTTTTTAATCGACCCAATTATACTGGCAAGTTTTCAGGCTGCGTCAGCTAATAAAAATTTAACATAAATTGTTCTCTCTCCTGGGCCAGGATCTCAGGCTCATGGTTTGACTTTGGCCCTGGCTCACATGGAGGGGAATTATTATTGAAATGCCATAACTCAGCCGAACTTCCGCTAAACTAAATTAATTTGAGCGCATTAAAAAGTTTTTCTCGCGCTCGTCTTGCCAACTTGCCCACAACTATGTCCTGCCAGTCCTGAGGCGGAAAAATCTAAAGAGTGAACAGAAATCTTGTTTAGTTTTCGCACGCACCCCGGATCGTAAAAGATGAATATTAAATCCACTGCCACTTGGCTAATAGATTATGCTGCTGGTGTCCAACAGGCAACAGAGTCTGCGAAAGGCAGTATTCCAATTATCCTCACTTCTTGACAGGTCCTGGAAGAAGGGCAGCCGCTGGGGCGGGATTTGCCAACCATATTCAAACAGTTGCAATCAACACTCTCATAAATTTGCATAACAAAACTCGGGCCTTATCCTGTCTCTTACTTTTACGCCGGGCACAAAATTTACCCACGGAATAATACATGAGACGCGGAGTGTCTCCATGGTGGGTTCATCCTGGAAATCCTCACTTGAGCCGGAAACAATGGTGGGGAGCCAACGCCTCTCGACAGAAACGCCTCATAAAGAAACGCACTTTTCACACAAAGCCGTTTCACGGCCATTTGAATTGGCCCAAAAGCATCTGCCTTTGTTGGCCAGGTGATAAGGAAGTGGTTATCCTTATTGCGACAAAGAGGGTGGTGCGAGTAAATTGTTTGATTGCCCCTCATTAGGATCACCCCACCAGGAGCTGGCCTCACTGGCTCTGAATTAGTTCCGTAAGAGGTCCTTCTCTATTATCCCTTCTGCCAAATGAAGCGTAAATAGGCTTTTAAATAGGACCTCGACTCAGACTCCTGCTCGGAGGATGTTTTTTGTGTTTTTAATCTGTAAGAGGCTAAACCAATTATCACTGCAGTAAAATCAGCTCCTGGAGGTCGAGAGCACGAATCCCATAACTCACCTGGCACCTCACAGTCAGGATTGGGCCACAGAAACCGCACAAACAAGTCTGTAACCCGAATCTCGAAGCCGAAAAATTCACAGGACTCATGCATATCGAAGGAGGTATTCATTACCAGCCAGCAGGCACATCAATTCTCCGGCTGTTTTGGAAATCCGAACACGGATTGTGTAGACAAATGTTCCACCTATGTAAATTGCACCGCCCAGTGACAAGCTAAATAAAAGCGGCAGTGCCCTGCTTTTTCGGGTGAATATTCGAAAATGCCCACCTATTGCCCCTCTGCCCCGAAACCCGTCCGGCAAAAGGACTCTCTGTGTTCCCTGTGCAATAAATCGCAGGCTGGGTCGGAAACCATTCTGGCAAATATTGAATATGGCTGCAGGTTATAAATTATGGCACCCAAACGCTCGACTGCCTCTCCATATGGGGAGTACATACACTTGTCGTAATTTATGCGCAATTGCAGTGCTGGAACCCGGCTCCAGGCACCCAGCTTCCGGAATCCCAGAATCCCTATTTCCCACTTACCTGTTGACTGTTCAAGGATTGAGCATTCTGCATGACTTTATCCAGGATGCGCAGTATTATCTCCGCGGCCATCTCGCGTTCCAGTTGTGTGCCTTTCAATTGCAGGTAGGTGTCGAGCTGTGAAATGGCCAAGGAAACAGAGAGTTGCGATGAGACAACATAATACAAAGTCTTCTTTCCCCAAGTATCCCTCCAAAAAAATATAAGGACGAAACAGGAGCGAGAGCAAGAGCCTTAACTTCCTTCACCCTTACCTCTTGCCTGCCCTCGGCAATGGCAATTCGTTAGCTGGGAAATTTGTGTGCGCATTAAAATGAAAAATTGTTGCTAGGCGACCCCAAAGTCGAAGGATACTTTCCCGGGCAGCCCAACTTTTCTTTGACTGCAGTTCTCGGGCAACCGAAAATTGTGTGAAAAATGGCAAGCCGCCCGTCTGGAGGAGCCCCCAGCTTTTGCATTCATTTGCGTGTAAAAATAGTTGCTCTGCCTGCTCAAGTGCCAGGTTTTTGGCATTCAGGTGGAGCTCAAACGTGTTAAGGGTTTTGCGGTACACGGACGACAGACCAAACGGCTGGCAACTAACTTCTGAATCTGTCTGCCCGTGTCCTGTGGCAACACAGGATATTATTCCGTAAGGGGAATCGTAATTCCGATTTTGATTAGGCCAATTTAACCAAATCTGTCACATTACAGGAATGGAATGGTATTTCTGTCCCCCTGACGGCATTTACTTTAATGTCTTGGTCTGGTCGGATTGGATTTTTCACCGGAAGCTTGTCCAGTAGGCTTTATAGGCTTTTGTACATACTTCGGTAACTGATGATCAAATCTTTTTAACTCTAGGGGTTTCCTTTTCTTTCAATCAGTGTTTTCCGCTTAAGGAGTTGAAGATGTTTCGCTTTAGTAAGTTTATCTTTGCTATGTTTCGTTTTCTCCTAAAAAGGTTGATATTTATTTAATCCCGGAAATAATTCTTCCTTGAAATATATCCCAAAGTAATAATACTTTTTAAGAAACCTGTATTATACTCTTCAGAACCCCCTTACCTCATGCAGCATATCGATGAGGAAACTAGCTTCTCCCGGCAGAAAGCTATGCCTCCGCTGGAGAGTGAAATCGAAGCAGGCCTTGAGGATGTTGGAGGAGTTGGTCTGCTGAAAGCCGGCACTCAGCGCCAGGAATCGGTTGTAGATCAGCAGGAGCTCGTCGCGGACACAGCCGGAGAAGTCGGGCAGCAGCCAGCTAGAGTTTCCTGTGTCCCGCTGTTCGCAGATCCTCCGCAGGTGACCCTCGAAGCCCCGCGGACAGTCGGTGATAATGGGTGCTCCAGGGGCACTGGTTGGCCAGTGAACTCCGTAGGTGGACTCGGCGGCGCACACGTGCACTGCATTCCGCTCGATCACGTTGATGTAGACACTCCGGGAGACGGGACGGACGCTGTTGGAGACCAGGCAGGCGTACTCCGCCGACTTCTGGATGTTGTTTATCTTCAGGATGCTGCCGTCCGGGTATAGGTCCTCCCACATGGCGGTGGCCGGGTCGGACTGGAAAAGCACTCCGTTCCGGGTCCAACTGTAGCCAAGCTGAGCGTATCGTTTGATGTCATCGTTTCCCGGCGAGAGGCAGCGCACCCGGAGGGAGTCGCCGCGTTGCAGCGTCACGCTCGCCGGATCCACTCGGAGACGGGGAGGCGACTTGATGTGGATGTGGAGGGAGCGGCACTGCTCCACGCCCCAGTCAGTGACCTGGAGGAGTAGAGGAAAGGAATTGGTGGTTAGTTAGGTTTGGCAAGCGAGTCAGAGGAGTCGTGTCACAATGGCTGTGGCTTGATATTTCAAACATCAAACAACTCGAAAATGCCATTATATTTAGTTGTGGTTATTGTGAGTAAAGAAACTATGGAGAAGTGTCTCTTGCACAAAAATATCACTCTTAATGAATACCATCATTAGTTAATAAAGTTAGCTGGATGTTTTAAAGTTCTTAAAGGGCCTAGTGTATATTCTAAGGAGTATATTATCAAATAGGAGATCTGCCTGAAGATGTATGTATTTATTTAAAAAAGGAATAACTTAAGTTAAAAAAAAAAACATAACCAAATAACTCCTCTTCGATTAAATTATTCATTTCCAGATATCCTCAACTCATATGAGACTTAATTTGACCTAATAATTGGTCCCCAGCTGTACATGCCTTGATATCCTTACATATTTGTGTATAAACTTGAAGCCCCAGGCCTGGGCATAACACAGACACAGCCTTGTCTGAGAACAGCACACCCACTCTGATGGTTAGACACTAGTTCCAGTGTCCTTTTCAATCACATTGGTCGGAGGAAAAGGCCACAACTGTTGCCATGTCTGTCAATGTCATCGCCTCCGTACCGAAGGATTTGTTTAATAGACTTATTTGCTAGTCAGCCAGACTTCATTGTGTGCTGATCGGATATGACAGGCCAGGATTTGCGGGCCTGGCCCTCTTGGCTCTAAGCGAATATGATATGCACTCGTACATCAAAGGCCAAATCCTATTTGGTATCTCTAGCTCCGGCATATTAGTTAAGGGGAATGTAATTTAAAAGCCTAACTGCCCGAACGGGATTGCAAAATCTGCATATACATCGTAATAAAATAAAATACTGAGTAGATACTATTTGCTCAGTCATTCGAATTGCAAATAAGAGGTTGTCCTGACCCGGGTCAATCCAATCCTGGCTGGCATGCCATCCTGCCGTGGAGGACACTTAAAGTTACACATGAGGACATGAGTATTTACGGCTACTTGCCCGACCAAGATGGGGCGGCTACTTAAAGCCTGTCGGGCCTGGGGCCTTTTGCATTTATTTCCACGCGACTGGCAGGCAAACGAATTGTAAACTTCTGTTGTTGATCCTGTCGTTGTTGTTGCACATTCGCCCCCGAGGACTAAAAAAGTAGTGCACTCGAAGAACCAAAACATCGAGTTAGAGCTTTAGATTGAAATTGAGAGTATCGAGAGAAACTTAAAAATGTTAGTCTTTGTTAGTCTCCAATACTTTCAGATACTTTTCAAAAATGTGGTATGTGAATGGAATGTGCAAGTCCTGGCCAATAAAATGCCATTTTGTTAGTGTACTGGTTGTGGAGCTCATGGAGAAAATCATAGACATTGCGACACTGCCGACAACCATGTCGATGATGATGTTGATGATGGCGAAGGGTGGGAGGACACAATGCGGCTTGGCCCCCTTGCTCCGCCAGCTGCCCAGGAAACTTCCGGTTCAAATTCGAAAAAAAAAGAAACAGAAAAATAAAAATGATACAACTAACGAGAAGGGAGTTAGTGCGGAATGAGCCACCTCAGCGCCGTCATTGTCGCCAGGACGAAGGTATCGCACTTGTCTGGATGCGCCTGTCTGCATCCTTGTTGTCTGATATCTTTGGGCCCCCCAAAGGCACTTGGCCCCAGCCGATCCGGAAATATTTAATAGACAGCAAAACACTCTAAAAATGTAAGCCGGTAAAGGTTAGGATATCAGCTTTTTATGGCATTGCGGCTTTAAATGTTTTTTCGTTGTTTTTTGTTACGGGCTTGTGGAGATGTTCGTGGCTTTGCAGAGTCATTTACGACTCTGCATCGTCGACAAATCTTTGCCGGCCACAAAATCCAAATGCCAATTAACTCATTAAGCTGCGACGTTGTTGGACTGCAAAACTTTGCCACCGCCACTGTGTGGAGGCGAGTGTTTTTATGGCCAAATGGTATTTTATTGGCCCCGGATAAGTCGCGTCTCATTAACAGGCCAAGTCGTTAAACCGAACCAGTGCGCCCTGAAAATGGCTAAGCA
Source organism: Drosophila monieri (assembly GCA_035047585.1). NCBI lineage: Eukaryota > Metazoa > Arthropoda > Insecta > Diptera > Drosophilidae > Drosophila > Drosophila monieri. The sequence goes on along the minus strand of JAWNPJ010000116.1, from coordinate 593,808 downwards.
TTTGGCCAGGACCCTGGTACTTCTACAATTTGTGGCTCATCAATGGACAATGCCCGGATGAAATTAATAGTTCATAAAAATTGTTATTCCCAAGGCAGCAGTATTTATTTGGCTAATGGATATTGGGCATTTTGAGGTTGTAGTGCAGAATAAAATTAAAAGTACAAACTAAGAATTACGTGCTCTGCTTAAACCTGAATGTCTTAAGAAGCTCCACTTTCCAATGCAGGCAGCTTAAGGACAACATTATTGCGCACGTAATGGACCCAGGATGTCGAGAGTCCCCAAGGCAAATGAATTAATTGCAACAAGGCGTATACTTAATATCAATACATAAATAATAAATGCGCAAGGCACACGCCCCTCATTAGAAATGTGCGAGTGTGTCGGGATGTCGGGATGTGTATTGGCAAGTTATGGACACGCAGGACATGCAGTCTGGGGGGACGCATAATGGCAAACAGTCCTTATTGACTCGGTCCTTGAGGCAGTGTTATTGAAAAGGATTCCTGCTCTCGAGTTTTCAGCAAGCAGCTGAGAGACGTGGGCACAATCGACCTTCAGGGACCAGGCACAAAGCTCAGAGCTCCAGGTCCAGTCCAGCCTTCCTGATTATCGTTCAGTTGTTGCAGCTGCTAAGCGTTTTCCCACAACTCCTCCTCCCACCTCCCTCTCACCCTCACCCCTGCTGGCCATGTCCTGCTTTCCTGGCTTCCTGCCTTTCATCTGGTTGCGTCATTACGGGGTAGTAGCGACAATAATAAGTAAGCGAGCGGAATGAGGCATGCGGCGTGAGGCGGCAGGCGGCAGGCGGGAGGCGGGAGGCGGGAGGCGTGAGGCTCACGGCGCACCAAAGGCACAAAGCTGAAAAGAAACTGGAAGCTGCCGGCTCCCCCATAAAAAACTTAACGAAATCCCCTCAGAGAGTCAGAACCACTAAATACAATGGTCCCCCCAAGAAAAGCCAGCTGGTTGGTGCAACAGATGCTGCCGCGGTTGCTTTTTGTTGAATGCAGAATTAAAGTGTTGAGGCGTTTTCCTTTAATCTACAGAAATACCACAAAAAAGTCCTTTCTAAAAGCCAACCACCTAACCCAAACCACCCATCTCCCCAAAACCATTATGTTAATGTCAAAGTTCAATTGAGTTTGCAACAATTTGGGAATTTGATTTATAAGCAACAAACGTAAACATTTTATTACAATCTACCGTGGCCAGGCAATCGAATTACCATTTGATTTATAAGCAACTACCCATCGTCAGGAAGATACCGGCTCCGGCAAGTACCCACATACATATACGCATGTGTCCACGTACTTTGTGGGCAAACTTTCTCGGTGACCCAAACCTGGGAAACTTTTCACGTGTAAGGGAATGGTCGTCTTTATGCCCGGCCAATATTTTTTACAAGCCATTTGCGTAATATGTTATTACCTAAGCCATAAAGAAAGGACCTACAGGATTTTCCGGGGATGAAACCGGCCAGAAGATAGCCGGGGATAGCTGCCCAGTTTTCGGGTCTAATGGCCTGTAACAATTTAAAACTCTTACTTAGAACGGACTTTTAAGCCGACGGAATTTGGACCACTTATACAGTTGGGCCAAAAATCATGAAAATAAAAAAAAAGTAAAAGCCCACAGTCAAAAGAATATTTAATACCGTAGATTAAAATTTAATTGGCCCCTGAGAAAAGACCATTCAAGTGCAATGCTTCCTATGCCCACATTAAACACCATCTCGAAACTCCATTCCCATCCCACTCCTTTCTAGCCGACCGGTCTACCATATTTTAATTAGTCTAATTAAAAGCTACGTTATAGCGAAAATGAAGAACAGAGCCGCGAACAGAACGCAGCACAGCCAAATGTAATTATGTGGTCTTTCGGGAGGATTTTTCCAGACTGGTTTCCCAACAGAATCGTCGGAATTGTTGGGCTCTGATATGGCAATTAGACTGATTAGTCAGCTAAAAATATTACGAGGCGTTAAGAGGGTCTCCAAGTGCCTGGGCAACCGGAATTGATTAGAAACACTAAAGGAAATCTAATCTTATCTTTTGGAGGGAACTGAAGCTTTCAGTTTTTCAATTTTATAGATTTCTAACGCCAAGGACCATGATGACAAAATTAAGACAAAGTTAGGTTATGTGATATTAGTCTTTTATCAAAAATATTGTTTCATATTTTAACAGAGTCATTGATATTTAAGGTTGTTCTTTTTTCCAGAACTGAACTTTTTGGAACACTTTTTCGTTTAGTTTCCAAACATGCCAATAATCCCAATTTTCGGGGTGGACGCATTTCCCCTTAAAAGATAATTCAAAACTCTATTTATATTTATGTTTTAGAGCTAATTTTTTAAATGCCTAAACCATAAATGATATACAACTTATCAACTATCCTGTAGTTCTGTATCCTCAGGCGTATGGATAGAGTTGTGTCCTGATTCTTTCCACCCTATTCCATCGAGAGGACACTCCTCTTGAATACTTGATCTTAGCGTTAATGTGAAGGTGTTCCACTCGCTCTCCGGGATGTGTACTTAGAACTGTTCATTGGATGAGTGGGTTTCTCACTTTCCTACTGAAAAAATGTTCGTAGCTTGGCTAATATTTGGCAGATCCAGGAATGTTATTCCTTCCCGATCTTATCGATACCAGGCTCACCATTTTCATTCAAAACCTGGCAAAGAAAATATTGACCCAATTTTCGGAATTTTTTAAAAAATCGGCAAAAATTTTATTGTCCGATTTTAATTATTCTTTGATGCATATCGAAGGATAACGATGTATTGGTTACAAAATGACATCCCTTTTTAAAATCCGATCCGAAATGGCCGAGATATGAGCTTGGAAAAAAGCGCCTTGCCGGCAAAAACTCGGCGCAAATTTCTTAAAAATCGTATGGCAGAAAATCCGAAGTACCAGGCGAACAGAAACCAGCTGAAGGTGGCGGAGTGACGTCAAAGCAAGCAGTGCACAGATTTTTGGTTCTGAGGAAGGGAGACCACCATTAGTTTATGGCGGTATTTTGCCTCCCTTTTCCTCTAATGTTAAATATTCTCTAGCTGACAATTCAAAAAACGGTACTGAAATCCATGATGGCCGACATATTGCCAATCCCTGTACTCCAATTTCCAGTCCAGAACGGGAAAATACACCTAATGATGGCAACATTAAAACGACACACGTTGTTTTTCTGCGCGTGTCACGATTTGGGGCTCGCGTGAGCGAAAATGCTTTGTTTTCTATGGGGACCGTTACTTCTTACCGAGAGGTCGTGAGAACCAAGGCGCCGAAACACCTGGAAACACCTGGCACTCCCATCCCCAGTGGAGCCATCTTTGTCTACCTGTCTCCCTCTCAGTGCATTGTCCCATTTCCCCCCATGGAGCCTAAGTTGCAGCTTTTATTGCATTAGGTGAAAAGGGAGGCAGAGCCGTGTCCGTTACATATTCAGATCTGATTGTCCCCTTCCCCCCTTATAAGCAGAAAATAATTATTGCTCTGACGTCATTGAACTGCTTGCACTGCTTGATTTCGGCCACCTTCTCCTGGTTACTGTTCGCCTGGTACTTCAGATTTTCTGCCATACGATTTTTAAGAATTTGCGCCGCGTTTTTTTTTTCATGATTCATGATTTTTGCCGAAATATTTGTTTTGTTTTTTCCATCTTTTAATGCAGATCGAAGCGGACTAGTATCCTGATTCTGAAATGGTATTACGTTTCTGAATCGGGTGGAAAATAGCAAAAACTTTCACTAAATAGTTTATCAAAGCTTCCAATTTTGGGCAGTGCCTTTAAGACAATGTATTAGAAATAAATTTATTTATTTTAAATTTAAGCACAGCCACATATGTATTTTTGATTTGTCACCCTTATTCATTATATTTAATTGTTAGAGAGTTTTAAAACGATGTATTGAATTAAATATAAAATATAATTAACATAAGAAAGCAGGCATATTTATTTAATTCCCATCAAGTTACCTTGCAACTGTAGACGCCTTCGTCGATCCGACTTGCCTTGGTTACGCCCAGAATCGCCGTATAGACATCTTTGGTCTCCGGCGGCAGGACTGTGGTCCAGATTTCCCTGAAACGCATGAGAAACGATGAAAGCATTAGTTGTTAGTCATGCTAATTAGCACTCCACTTTCGGTTTCCGCGACTACTTGAAACAGATTCGCAGTTCGCCAGTTCGCAGCCAGTCATGCATTAATTCTCACGCCCCCGGGCAGACAACTGCCATGGAACTGCTCGAATTGGAATCCGAGCCCAAACCGGGGGCCAAGTGAACTGGATCATATGCAGCCAGTTGCTAATTGACACACTAATAGCAGCTCACTTATCATTGCACCCCATCCCCAGCGCCAGTCCCACCTCCAGCCCCATCTCCAGCCACCACTCTTCCCCACTCGTAAATACTGAACGAAAGAAATCATAGCTAATGTGGAAACAATCGCGGATGCTGCGGTTCGAAGTCAATTAGCAGGAACATGTTTCATTTTCAAATGCACGGCATTGTTGCTAAAATTGTTAATAGTTTTTGGTTTTGTGGGTAAATAGGTCGGCGGCGACTGTGTGGAAAATTTAGACTGTCTGTGTTTCTGGTTTGGATTTATGTGGTTCGTGTGGGGGAAATGGGGTCTCCTGGGATCAATCAGTCACTTTGTCGGTATCAATCAGAAAATATGGTATCCTTGATGACTTAAAAATTTATTTGCGACCTTATTCTGCGGGCAACGATGTGGAACTCTATAGTTTCTGTAGAATCTATATGTCTTCATACATAATAATCCTTCGTTCGTTGCTGACGGCTTAAGTGAAAGTTGCGAAATCTTAAAACTGTCTAAAATGCAGGCCTAAGCCTATTAGCCCAGCTCTCTCTCCTTGCCTCATAATCCGCCGGGGAGCTCAGAATTCACAGCTTGCACCTGCACTAAGTAAAGAAAACCGAATGCCAAAAACCAAAACCTTCCATCCGGCAACAACTTAAGTGCTGTTTGAGGTTTTCGTGGCCAACAAACATCTGCAGTTTGCCGCTGCTTTTCCTCTCTACTTTTCTACCTTCCCGTTTCCTCCATCGCGGCAGGTGAGTGCATTTCACTAATAACTTTTACGCATGGATAACGCTGACGTCACTGCCACAACAACAAAAGCAACCATGAGGAGCTAAGGGTCCTCTAAAAAGTGCCCAAAAACCGCACCACACAGCAAAAGTGCGGTGAGATGTACTTCAACCGCAGGATCCAGTGCCACCGCCTATTTCTTCCTGTTCCCCGTGCCATTCCCAGTCCGTACACTCTCAAGCTATTTACAGGTGTAACGTCTAAAAATGCGTTTTGAATGGCTCGGGGTTTTGGGCCTTTTGCTGGGCTTTCGCATGCAAAGCACTTAACCTACAATTTACTAATGGCCCATGGCGGAAGAAGGACTCACCCACCTAGGGCTCACCCACCTGCCCGCCTTTATTGGTTCATCTCCCTGTACTCCTGCGAATACGCACCTTCAAAATCAATTAAAAGGCAACGGAAGTAATAACATTCCCTGCAGGAAGTGCGTAACGGTTAAATGCAGTAAGAGAACACGGCAAAAAAATGTGTTTATAGGCCTCATACTTTCATAGGCATTTATGTTTAAATGAGGTTTTTACGTCTAAGATTTAAGTCATAAAAAATGTATAAATATTGTTAAAAAGTACTCTATTTTCCCTAAAAAACAATTGCAATTTTATTCGATTTCTTACGGTGCACTCCTGGCAATATCAAAAGCCCAGGACTCACTACTTCGTCACCGATTTGCAAACAACAACCGCAAAACAGCAAAGCGACGATGCGCTCGTTTACAGCAAATGAGCGGAGGCAGGATTGACATCAACCATGGCACAATGGCAATGCCCTCCAGGAAGCTGGCTAAGCCGCAGTTTCTCCACTAATGCCACTGCAATGCTTCCAGCCCTCGGCGCTCCAGCCCCAGTCCTGGTCACATGGCTGTGGGCCAGGAACGGGTCAAAGATTAGGCGATGCAGAAACGCGGCCCCCAAACTATTTGAGTCTCAGCGATGCGGTCGTGAAGGTCAAAGTATGTTTATTGGAAGCTATCTAATATCGCTTGGAAACAAATGAACATTATTCGTTTTGGATCGTTGCTTGATGTTCAAATCCCATTCGATGTGCTTCATGGTATGTGCTCTTTTTTAATACACTTTCATGCAGTGAGTGTGTGTGCTTTTAAGAGGATGTGCTTAGATTGACCAGAGTAGGACTATTAGAGGTGCATCCTTCTTCAAATTTGAGATTTAAAGGCTTACATCTATTACTAAAATTTGGCTCATTTCCAGTTTAAAAGCAACAGAATCAGAACAGAATTTAAAATCGCTGCATGCTGTTTTGCAGTGAAAAACAGAATCAAAGTCTAGCCAAACATTATTAGAGTATGTGTATCTCTGACCCTCAGGACCATGTTGTTTTCTTGTTAATGACGCCTTTGTCTAAAAGCGATTTCCCTCACGTAACCATCTCCATTTACAGCGACTGCTGCTCCTGACACTGAATGTTTCGTTGCGATGCGATTCTCGATGCGGTTGCAAAATGCATTCGCCGCGCTGCAAATACCCACTGCAATCCTTGTTTTCCTGGATCGTAGGACCCTTTGGACCCCAGGATTCTACGGACTGCACGCACTTCAAATGGCCCACAAAATGCCTTTGTGTAGGCGTACGTGGGTGTATTCAGCCAGAGCCATGGACTGCACACACATCCTGTAAATACAGGACTGCAGCTTAACCATTTTTGAAGGATGGGCGGGGTAGAGAGGGTAGAGGGCAATCTGATGAGGAATCCAAATCTGCGCTCTATTTGAGATGGTGTACTGTGGTTGCTGGTCAAAAACAACTCATAACAACTCATTGGCTGTAAACTTGAATGGAGCAATTACCTCGGAATTAGAGGGAACGGCTTATGATGTTAGCCCACTCTTCTGAAAGACTGAGATTTCGGCAGCAAGAGATGGCATTGGAATCTTTTTTATGGCAATGGATAAATCATTATAAAATAATTGTAAAATTTATGCAATTTCAGAGAATAAAAATTCTATTGTTAACAATAATATTATAATTTATGACTACTATCATTTATATAAACAATAAAATAATTGATAATAAAAGGATAACCCTTTTGAAAAACAAAATTAATGGTAAAACGTATTTCAAATGCATAAATATTACGTATACGTATTGTACAACAGCTCAGAATTTATTCAGAATTGGAATGAATTTTTGAAGTTGAATGCCCTTTCAAATCGAACATTTAAATTAGGAAACCTTGCGCAATAAACTTCTAATTGCCTTTTTTTGGTTAATTTCCCTTGGAATAGGTCGCTGGCATCACTATTACTGAAATCGAGAATCAATAGAGAGTGGGTGGGTGAGCAAAACGCCATTAGACCCTAGAGCCCTCAACTTTTCCGCTTTGATAGCGTCTGATGTCACATCAATTTGCGTAATTAGGTGTCGCGGCCTTCGCACAATTTGCCGCTCATAAGTTGACGACCCCCGGGGTCGAGTTCCATTGGAATTCATTGAAGCTATTGAAAAGTTTGCTGAAAAACATTCAATCGCCGCCACAATGGGGCGAAACGCCATAAAAAATTAGTTGTGGGCCGCATAACGATTTCTGTTCTGCTACATACGTACATATATCTGTGGCAGTCGAAACATAAAACAACAATGAAAATGGCCCGCAGCTCGATGCTGAATGTTTTCCTAGGCTTTTCCGAACGGAAGAGGTGCATATGGGTTTTTTTATGGGTGTGCCTGTGGGCCAGTTATTCGAAAAGCAAAACGATATATATCTGTATCCAAGCATATACGTATATATATATAAAATACGATTCCATCGGAGTGTTTTATGAGTTCATAAAATTGGTGTGTAGGTGTTTATTATCGTTGTATTATTTTGGTTTTGGCATCCCCGCCACCCAAAAGCATGGGAAATTGAAATTGTGAAGTTACTTTTCTGCTGAATATTTTATCGCCGTCCCTCACGGCCTCCACACTCGTAAATATGAATATCCCAGGCCGCGACATTGGCCAGGACAATATCTTAAAGCTGCAGGCCGTAACTTGATTAGAAATAAGGGTGTCCGTCCGTCCTCTCGCATTGAAGGGCCCGGGCCATATAAAAACTTTATTAAACGCAACTACGCATAAAAACAAAACGATGACAGAGTACGCGACCTCGTCGTCCTCGTTGTCGATGTCGTCCTCGTGCTGCGGCCTGCAACAATTCACTTCAAGATGTAACAAATTTCATTACAATCGTAACAAGAAAACGTGTCTCAACGGCTAAATTGCAAGGGCCGAACGGGACCAAATCAAATCCCGAGAACCCGGCTCGCCCACAATCCCACAATTCCGTCGAAGGCCCTAAGGACTGATTGGGCCTGATTGTTACGTCAATGGTCAGAAGCTCCGGATTTTAAGTCTACGCCTTTTTACAAAAAAGTCTGTTGCATCGAAAGAGTGCCCCAGAAAGTGGCCTGCTCCTTGCTGCACCTTTATTCCTGTTAAGGGTCAAGTATTTTTAATTATGGGGCTGTGTATATTTTTACTTTACTTCCAACATGCAAAACTATGGTCCCAACTATTTCGACTGTTGCCTTTCTTCCGGAAAGGTACGCCCACATATTGTTATTTCCCTTTCGGCTTTTTGCTGTCCTACCATTTTTTTTGCTCCTTATTTCCTTCTTAAGGTCGATAAACAAACTACATACATATGTCTGCATCTGTATCTGTATCTGTATCTTTTTCTGTTTCTGTTTCTGTATCTTTTGCCTTTATTTTGCTGACGAGCTGGGATCCCTCTTTGTCATTTTATGGGCCATGTGCCCAAGGATGGGTAAAAAGAATGAGGACCTTCAGTCAGTCAGATGCGGAGGGAGCAAATACACAAGGTGTTAGTGAATTTTATTCAAATTTGACGCTAATCAAAAGCTGCGTGACAGGAAAGTTAAAAGCGTTTAGAAATCCAATTCGCTCGGGATTTGTAGCAGAGCCCGGCTTATTCCCACAAGGCTGATTTATCCTTGATTTTGAATTGCTTTGGCGATTAGCCTGGGACTCCTATTTTACATTGTGTTTGAAATAATGAATCAATCGATTGATGTCTGTTTGGGGCAATCGTGATTATACTTTTCAAGTGCGGATATTGCAAAGATTAAGTATTTCAGATAAAGTCCTTTATTTGCGCTAAACAAAATCAGAGAAGCTGATGTGAACTCTTTAACTTTATTGTATTTCATATTGTAGATATTTTAGTTAAACTTGCAACCATGTCGACAGCGCCATATTTGCTCACGTTTCGAACGATTTACTACGTGCTAGCTATCCTGGAACAAAAGGACAATCCTAGTAACTTTTTATTTTGGATTCTGTGGAAGTATGTAGGTTAACTCCAACGTGCATGTGCCTGGTGGCTGGATAGAGTGTGTCATCGCCGTCACCCAGAGATTTCGTCGCCTTCTCCGCCCCCGAAAATCTTAATAGCTCCTCTCCAGCCGATCGACTGCCTCTGGCGGCCTAAACGCGTTTGGGCTTCCGCTTGGCAAGCAGGAGATCACGCCCCCATCTGCAGCAGCGGCGCCAACAACGCGCAACCGCCAGACGTCGCCGGCTTCATTTTTCCATCGCCGTGCCAGCAGGATCCTCCCCGCCACCTTCCAGCTCCGCCTGCTCGATGGCCTTGGCCGCACTGGGATCGGCCACGCTGCCAAAATAGTTGCCGGTGGGCTCGATCTCCACCACGCGCTCCACGTCGTCCAGCTTCGGTGGTGCTGGCACCGTTATCATCAGTATCCCGTCCGCGGAGAAGGTGGCCCTCGCCTGGGTTGCGTCGTAGTGCCGCGGAAGCTTGTAGGATCGGATGAACTCCCGGGTGATGCACAGCTGGCCCTTCTCCGCCCGGTCGTCCGCCTGCTTGCCCTCCACGCACACGGTGTCGCTGTTCTTGGCCTTCACCGTCAGCTCGCCGATCTGGAAGTGGTGGACGTCCAGGACCACCTTGAAGGTGCCCCGTCCCAGGGAGTCCGGTTCGGTCCCAGTCTCAATCACCACCCGCCCCACCAGGCAGGACCCGTGGCACCAGGCACTGTCGTCCATCCGCAGATGGAAGTCCCGGGCACAGACATCCAGCTCGTGGGAGAGGTAGTAGCGACGCTGCCGGCACTTGGGCTCCCCGGTCGACCAATGGCGCCGCGGGGGAAAGTGGTAGTGGGCCCCCACATGCTCGTGCTCGTGCTCCCAGTCCCAGTCCCAGTGGATGGGCATGGTTTCCGATCCAGACTAGGTCCGATCCGATCCGATTCGTTGGACCCGGAGCAAGCGTGTTGATTTTTGGCTAAAATGGCCAAAAAAACAGTTGCCCTCCGCCCGGTTCGACTCTTACTAGCTAACTGAGGGCTAACTGAGGGTTAATGGTATGGTAATCCGCAATCCGCAATAGTCGGAGCTGCACAACTGTACCTGGCACCACCGCCACTGTAACTGAACTATTTTTGCGATGCCTTCAATGCCGTGCATAAACACAGGTGTAACTATACAGGTGGAATTAGGTATGTAGCTCTCGGAAGTAACTCTATAATTCTAAAAAAAAAAAGCTATAATTTCCAGCAGTCTTCTATTATTTAGTTCTCAAGAGATTTTAAATAAAAATAAATAGTTCATTTATAATTAAGCTCTACACTCTCTATAAATATTATTTTTAAGAATAATATTTAAATAATAATTATAATTTGATATACTTTAATTCCTCCCTATCAAGTCCCTACTGTATCCCTTTCCATTAAACCAACACGCATAGTCGCTAAAGTGGAACTCAGCCTTGTCCGACAACCCAAACCGTTTGATCAATACCCGTCCCAGCAACCATCCAATCAGTAGGAGCTGAAGTCTCTTCCGTTCTCCGAACTCCGTTTATTGCACAAATGGCGCCAAGCAGCCGGAATTGGCCAAAAGACGACTACGAAAGGGCTGAGAGGGAACAGAACAACAAAAAACACTGCACACCAAGTCGAGCCAGTTATGAGATAATGCCAAAATTTTGAAACCCACCAAATGGTCACGGAATGGCGTTGGTGCCACTAATTGTGGCATTGTTGTCACTCGACAGCAGAAGGGCAGCAGAAGGAACACCGAGTTGAGAAAGGGCAGATGCATTGTGGCAAATGAAACTAATGAAAATCGTGACCCCCGCATTGGCGAACTGTGAGGCACTGGAGAAAAAGCAGTCTCGGAAGGATGACACATTTTTCTTTAAAATGTGATTGCATGAAGGTTCTGCCTAAAATATAGTGTCCCCTTGGGAAGAAATATTACGATAGTAAACACATTCAGTTTATAGTTTGTGACGAAAGTATCCAACATTTTGAGGATTAAATTTCTTGTGTAATCCTTTTTCGGGAGTCCTGCCCCCCTTTATACCCGATGGAAGTATTGGACTCCTCCTAGACAACGACAACGTTGCGTTGTCAAGAAATTTGTTGGCTTTTTGTTGCTGTAGCTGTTGCCTCTGCTATTTTGTATTACTGTTGCCCCGGGTTTGAGCCAATTTGTAAAATATATACGAAATATATTTTACTTATGTCTCGTGCTGGGGTCAGGCAATTTGGCTGCTCGGCTACATGGCTTCTTGGCTGCATGGTTAGATGGCTGCTGAAATTGAATTTTTTCTCTGGCTTTTAAGCAAGTTTGACAAATTTTCAGAACCCGGCCAAGAGTGACTGCTGCAACAGTTTCGTTTGGCTATGGCTTTGGCTTTCGCCAAAGTCTTGTTCTTGGCCCGAATTGAACGGAGGGCAGAGGAGTTGAAATTGCATTGACAGGCAGTCGGGCCCTTCCACTTCATAGCGCTGAGACAAATATAGATTACGCAAGTGCTTAAGGTTGAGCTAATATTGGCTTCGAGCATCAGTTCCCCTTTTAAAAGGTCAATTGGTTTGCTTTCGTTGCCATCTTTTACATAACACATTCAAGCCAAAGACGTCAGGCAGTTGTTTGAAATTCACATCCTCTTGCTGAAGGAATTAGCAACTATTTGTTATATAGAGCTTTCCGTCCAGATTCAAGTTAAAGTGCTCTTTAAAGGCGAGGCAGGGCTCAGTTTATTTTAGACTTCATATCGGTACGGTACTACCCATTGAAACCCAACCAAAAACTGTGAGAAAATCTATTTAAGGACCCGCAGTGAATCAAGAAAGTGAAACCCAAACCGATTCAGTTATAGAGAGTGAATGGAAGGAATTGGCGACCCAGCACTAATAATAATAGCATTAGTTCCGGTGTAACACTTAATCAGCGGTGCACATCCGCCACCGGGACGACCTTGTCCTCCCCATCCCTTATCCTTTAGCCCACATTGCCAAAGGACAGAGGATTAGGAGCGCAATTAATGACCGAAGCCCGGTGGCAGACATAGATTATTTTACACACATGTGTCCTTGGCTGACAACGCGACTGGGAATGCTGAGAACGCCAAGGCATGTTAATCACAGAGCCCGACCTGGGAGCCCCGGAGTCCTGTTGGCTCAGGATCCGGCCCAGGATGTGGCAGGATCTTTGGAAGGCAGCTTGGGGATGCGTTAGCGCCGTGATTGGAAAATAATTGCATTCATTAAGTCGGTTATGGCCTGGGCCCGATAAACATCTGCTAACTGGGTCAATATTGGGCGGCTGGCAATCGAACGGATTAACGGGCGAACGCCTTCGAAAAAGATTCTTGTTCTTGAATTTAATAAGGAAATTGGGCAGGAAGTAGAGGCTTTTTTCTAAGACAGATGCCCCCACAAGAACCTTAAAGGAGTCTGGTGCTCAGAAATAGTCATCTTATTGGCCCTGTCCCGATAATAAATTACTGCTCCCTACGGTGAAATCAAGCATTAAAAATTCACTTACTTCCGGTTATTTTAGTACGCAAAAGTAAAGTCATCGGACGGATTTAATGTGTAGTCGTTTGTATAATGCAAAGTTGGTAAATGTCCAAATGAATGACTTCACTTCACTTTAGTTAAAATATTTACTAATACTTCCATCCACCGACCCGGTTGCCCGGATTCCTGGGGAAACATGTGTTTGCGGCTTTTGTACAGCAGTCATTTTTTACACATCAGTGCGTCTAAGGGGGGCATGCCACGTGCGGGTCTACTGCTGCTGCTGCTGCAAACAGTCGTCCCCCACATATGTATGTTGATATTGAATATACATACAAATATGCATAAAAGTAATCATAAGTTCGGTCCAAAACGAACTGGCCATGAAAGGGTCGGTCCGAGAAACTGGACTGGTGAATTGTTTTTAGGAAGACCATTTGGCGAGCTCATAGTTGGCTTCACAGGATAACAAATACGCCCAGAATAGATTTGGCCATTGATTTCCCACTAGAATGGGGGAGGTGCCCTTTCATTTATTTATTTGAAAGGTATGTAGTATACGGATGAGCAAACTGTGATTCGGACATAAAATAAATATAGAATTCAACGTTTTTGATCAAATAACATGCGATATGTAACCCGATTTCATGAAGCGCACGTATATTCAAAAATCTGTTTATGAATCCAACTGAAAAGTAATCAATTGGACCATTTTTGTTGGGTTTTTGGGTTCTAATTGGAGCGGATAGTTTGGTAAACTAATCGATTAGGAAATTATTAATAAAATAAACACAGTTTCATAATTTTTAAGTAATGGAAAAGAAAACTCTTGTAGTATTCCTCTTTAAATTAAATTCCTTAAAGTCCTCTTTGGAATCCTCTCCCTTTTAGAATTTCTCACAAAATTGACTCTCGCACAGAACCGAGTCAAAGGACATATAATGCATTCCTGCCAAGGCTTAAATTTTTGTTAATGAATTGCAAATTCTATCGGCCTTGGAGCGGCCCTCTGGCACATTCCCCGACACTTGGAGGACCTCCATGCCACCCCACGCCGGCCCATGCCTTCCATTTAAAGTTTGAGCTTTGCGGCGAATTGCCAAGGCGACATAGTCGAGGTGGTGGAGGGGCTAAGCTCCTCATATACCCTGCCAAGTCGTCCAAGTAACAGCCCCTCGTTAGTTACGGCCATATGCTTTTTATGTAATACACCCTACACCCATACCCACTGCCACGCACATGCACATGCCCTCCGAGGGTGAATCCAAGGGGTGAATGCCATGACATTCGTATATGTTGGCCACACATGTGTTCCGGCTGCCTCACACTGTTGGATTTATGATCAATCATTCCGGCTAGGCTTACTGCGGTTAGGTTTTCGGCCTGGCCTCGTCCAGAACAGAGACGTCCCTTCTCCTCCGACAGGAACTGAGACTGCGACTATGTCGGTCGTCTACGACTGACAAATCTTTATCTTTGGCCTGACTTATTTATCCTTTTCGGCCGTTTCATTTTTATTCTGCCAGGCATTTTTATGTCATGTTTATTGATGTGTAAAAGTCATAAAGTCAAATTGAACACTTGTGCTTGTGTCCCGAGTGTGGCGCGGAGCATTGGCTGGAGCCAAAGATTTCTTCCCAATTTCCCCAAGTTTTATACTATTTTATTAAAAGTCAAAGGATCAGCGGGGGAGGGATGCGCTCTCAATGGGTTTTATTGGATGTGTTTTAGTTTTTTAGTTAAGCTGGGGCCGCCAGATAAGCAGCTGCTACTGGCTGCCACAAAGATAGTTCACTCACCTCGTTGCCTTGCTGGCGTTCACCACAGCGCCGTCCTTAAACCACTGGAACTGCATCCGGGATGATCCTTGGGCGGTGCAGGATATTATGAACTCGCTGGCCTCGCGTACACCCGCTTGCGGTTGATTGACACTCAGGTCCTGCGAAAGGAAACACAATGTTACGCTAATTAGACACTGGACAGCTGTGGGTTTTGGTTTCGAGTTTCATGATTCGTGATTCGGTTTTGAGATGGAGCTCTGCGGGGATACTGAGGACTCAGTACTCAGGAAGTTTAACCGTCAAACGGGGAAACCCCTGAGGTCGCGGCGGATGGTTCGTCCTGTTAATGCCTTGTAATTGCAGGTCGCCTGCCTGATGAGGCCAATTGTTCGGCCGAGCATGCCGCAATTAATAAATAATTATTTTGCGATCCCGGTCCGAGTGTCAAGTGCCACACTGTTGACATATTTATGTGCATATTTATTAACATGGCACTTTGCCACATTTGCCAATTACAACAATAGTCCGAGTGCGAGTGTAGTGGCCGCACTTTCAATGGCTCGGTTTTTGTTTTATGTTTTTTCCGCCTCAACACGTGCGCCTCCAATAGTTAATAAATTATTGTTTAATATGGATCGGAAATGGAACGAATTCCATCTATATAATGCGTTAAAGCCAGTATATTTATTATGCTTTTAATAGCCGGCCATCCTGTCTCGGATGCGAATTAATGAAAATACCATTCGATGAAAATCAATGATGGAATGCCTCCGATTGATGGATCTCCCAGAGCACTGAGTGAAAAGGAGTGGCTAGGACGATGAATTTAAAATTTATATTTATTCTTGGCCCTGGCGGGGGCGTTTTCAAAAGATATCTCCCAGTTGCTGGGAGAAGGAGCTTTACAAATGTCTGAATGGGGAGGTGGAGAGCCTTGTACCTCCTCCCCATCAAGTCCCCCATTCAGGGCTCGGACAAATTGGGAATGTTTTGTGCAAAAAGAGATGGATTAATGCTTTTAACTGACAAATTAATGCTTTCACTGGCCACTCACCAGCAAACTCAGCGGTGGGTTCTCGTCGAAGTGATGGAAATTGGCAACCAGAGTAAAGTTTCCAATCCTGCCCCGCTCCACCATCCGGGTGATGGCTTCCCGGATCCGCTGGGAGTCTCCCTTGACGCCGAAGAAGTGAAAGGTGATGTCCAGGCGATCGGTGGTGTTGGAAATCAGTTCAAGATCGCTGATTTTGGTGATGTTGAAGTTCCGCAACACGCGACCCAACTGAAACGGAAGAATAGTTGAAATATTTACTATTTTATTATAATAATAGAAAATCCTTTCGGGACTCTGCCCCAAAAAAGTGCCTGTTCGCACCACATTATCCTTTATGGCCCACCTACCTTTCCTTTTGTTAGTAAGCCAACGCGACCCGCACACTTTTTCATAATTTGAAATTAATGATAATATATTCTACCCGAAAAATAGCTCCACTGGGCTTTAGGAACACATCGGCCAGATACCAAGTTGGAGCATAAAAATATGCTCTGTTCGGCCAAGTCGCCTGAAGTTCTGGGCTCTGGAGAGCGCTTAAAGTGTGGTTATCTAATCTTGGTGGTTCACCTTTTTCTACCTTCTTATGGGTTTGGCTTTAAGCTTCGGTCCAAGCAGCTGTTCGTCCGGTCGAAATTGGCCATAAAGGACATTTTTGTCTGGCGTGTTTCGGGCTGCAGCCCACCGCTGCAGGACTCAACTTGTGGCCATACCCCATAAGGCTTATCCTTGTTCAAATGATAATGCATTATGCCGAAGCCGTTTGGTTTTGTTGCTCGTCGTTGGTCCACCTAAGTCCTAATACGGCGGTTAGTTGCTGTGTTGTCTAAAAGTTTTAGCCAACTTTTTCAGCCAACCGACAATGGCTTCTGTTTTTCAGCCAACAAAACAAAATACTTTAAGGTTTAAAAGCCTTTACAGAAACTCAATTATTAGATGGCCAGCAAATAGGGCCCGCACAGACATAACCAATTAGCGCTTTTAATTAAGATGGCATTAAACTTTTACAATAGTGCGGGAAAAATGAAGGGGAAACTCCCCCTTCAGAGAATGTGGCAAGCCATGAAATCAAAGCTGACAGGAAAAGTCCTTTGCCACTGGTCACTATGGCGCACTTATTGGAACTTATTTTCGTTACCCTTTCGGGCGGCACAACCTTGGTCGCAAGGCACTTGAATTGCCATTTTTATTCTTGACCCATTCCGTTCTGTTATAATTTCTTGCCAAATGTCAAACTAATGCCCAGATTCGTGGCCTAATTAGTGAGTTTTGGGCCGTGCAACTTATACAAATTAGCGGCATTGTTTGGGCCAAGTGCGAAAGACTCGACAATAGCAGGAAAGCCAGGGACCCGAACACACTAAAATCCGGCCATGGAGTGGAAAGCAAAGCTTGAAACCCAAACCGAATCTCCGGCTTGGCACTCTCCATAAGTGGCCGCCACTGCCGCGTCGTCATTCCGGCGAAAACTTTGCCCAAGTTGTGTAAATATATAGTTACGGAATTAATCAGAAAAGTGCGCACAAAAACGAAGCCGACAAGCAAAAGAATAAATATTTTCGGTTAATATAAAAGAATTTCGCCCCCGCCCACCACTCAACATAACCCATTCCTTGGTCCCCGCCGTATATATTTTTTTTTATATATTTTGTTTCTTACTTTTTAATAAATATGCCGCAGAATGAAAGATGGCAAGTGGTAAGAAAAAAAGTGCAACAGTATACGGGGCTGCAAAGTGGCTTCGGTTGTTTGGCTTGAAAGTTCCTAAGAGGCTTGTGGGTAACGGGTGAATGGGTGGGTAGCCTGGGTGTCCTGGGTACAGGATTCTGGGCCGTGCGGACTGAGAGGACCCAAGAACGAAGACCGAAAAGCCAGTAACAAGAAGAGTAGGCCGTTTGTTTTGGGCCTGCTGTGACAAAAATAATACAACAAACACAAAAAAGAACGGAAACTTTTTTAAGTAACAGTGTGACAAACAAAAAAGCAAATGTTTGTGAAAAAAGTTGCTTATTCCTGCCGTGGATGTCCTGGAAATGTCAACGGACGTATTCAAATATTGATCAACTTGGGAAGAACCTTCGAATTTCACGAATTTAAGAATTAATGCCACAACAGCATTTATTGTTTTTATGGGAAGTTGACTGGAAAATATAATAACATTGTTGAATATTAAATTAAAGCGTATTCACGCTTAGAGTCACATGTCTCTCTATGTTTATGCATGTTTTTAGACAAAAATACATGTGTTTTTTTATGATAATATTTAACAACTGGACAGAACAATTAAAGCCAAATTACATACAGGCAGGCCTTGTAGAATTAAGTTAAGTGTAGAATTTTATATATTGTTGTGGCATAAAAAATAAGATACGCTTCCTTGGCAGCATGTCCTTGAGGCAGCTCAAGCAGGGAAGTGCATTTGCAGTTTGCCGACGTGCCTCGAGTGGTGATTTCATTGGAGAGCGAAAATCGCAGCTCCATTAAATCTCTGGCCCTTATTCGCTTACACTTTCACTCCGGCCGAGGCTCTCGGCCAGATCCTGCTGCCAGGAGCAGGAGTTGGGTATTAACCCAGCATTCCAGCAGCCAGGCTCCTTGCAGTTTAATCGAACTCGCATCGTTTTTATCTCGATTCGATGCTAATGGCATTTTAATTTCGTGCGCAAATATCCTTAAAGGATAGTTGTGCTCTCGCCGGCTTGCAGGCCCTCCGGCAGTTTTTACCTTTTATTGATACAGAATAAAAACTAACAAGGATGGAAATGGATGTCGGGTTGGATGCGCTTTAATTAAGAAATTGTTGCATTAATCTGAAGTCCATCAGCATGCCCGAGAAGTTCGCACCGCTTTAGGAAAATGAAAACAAAACGGAAACTACTTATAGAAAGCACAACCTTCAGAGCCCATTTACGGCTACCTTGTCGGAAAGTTGGAGCAACTCCGGAGAGAAAGTTGAGTTTGTGAGGCGAAAATGAAACCAGGCAGAGATGCTAATGCAGTGACTGAATATAAAAGTCGAGGGGATAATGGGATGTTGTGCCAGGAAGTGTGTATCCTTCCATCCTGCTTATGCAAAACAAAACGCTCTCTTTTTCGCAGTTTCCTCCAGTTTAAAATGCACTCAGAGTAGATATACATAGGCGTTGGCAAGTTCTCAGCCAAGTTCGCTTGCCAAGTTTTTGGCCAACGGAATTTAAATTAATGTCTCAGCCTCTGACATAGTCTCAGACTTGGCCAGGCCATTACAATTTGTTAGCTAAACGGGCCACTTTTTTCGGGGGGGGCCTTATCGTTTTGCAGGCTCAACCGACCGCCAGGACAGGCGTTGACAGGATGCCCGGCGTTGTCTTCCTAATCGTTGTGCCGACGGCGAATTTTGAACGTGAGCTGATTTACGGTAAGTACGGGGGTCTAGGGATACAAGGGGTATACCACCCACCCACCTAGTCCAAATTGTATAAGCACCTGTGCCTAATTAAATACAAACTTGCAATTTTGTTTACACGAAACTGTAGCATTAATCTAGGCGTCGGCACACCAACACCACCACACAATCTGGCCCACTCATCCACTCACACACCACACATGAGGTGGTGTATACACATACCTCTATGCTGGTTTGGCTTAGGCGCGTAATTACGTTGTTTAGTGGCGTTATTAATTATTTTATGACATCGTAAAAGTGCTTCCTCGGGCCTAAGAGCTTGCCATGAATGTTGCATGAATCCCGTCGGACAGGGCACACGTGGGAGTTGGTTTTTTGTTTCGCATTCCGAGAGCGCCTCAGGTATCCGACCGGTTTTGCGGCCAGGGCAGGACCATCAAGTCATTCGGAAGAAACTTTCGGTAAAAGATAATTTTACAAGCGGATGCCGAGCGAACGTAGCACATTTTGCAGCCCCAAAAATTTAATATTAAAATTTAATTAGCCACGACGAGATTGGTTGTCGAAGGAGTCCGTGAGTACCTAGTACAAGAACGAACAGATTCCGCCAAATTATAGACACGGAAAGTCTAAGCTATTAGGCGGCTCTTTAAAATTAAGTGATTCTAATTTATAGAAGTTGCATTTTGTGATGAAATATATTCAAAATCAATAGAATCAAGCTCTGATATGGAAACTGAGTGATAGTTTTCCGTTTAATATTCTCTATTGATGTTTCATTAGAAAAAAACATTAAAATCAACCATTCAAATTTAATAAACAATTTTTTAGAAAAGAATTTGTTTTTATTCTTAAATATTATTTTCTACTCAAAAACTAAATTATAAAATGGTTAACTTACCCTTTTTGTGGTATTTTATGAAGTATTTTGTTGACTGACCGCCAGAAATATAAGCTCTTCCCCACAAACACAAAAGCCATCCTTTATGTCCACTTCCAAAACCAAATAATAATAGAAATTTAACCGAAGCCAAGTACTCTAAACTGTTTTAGGAATAATAGCCTTAACAGTATTAATTGCTAGGACTCAACTTTCACCACCACCAGGTCCATGTAACAATCATTTATCACAATCAGTGGTGATAAAAAGCACATAATAAAAACCCATAAAACAATATAATTTATGAAATAAATGGCAGCGAGTAAATATGGCATCTTACAAAAACCGGTCCGGCTGGTCGGCGCAAAAACAGGCTTGCAGGAGTCGTTTTCAGGCGGGAGCATTAATCAAATATTTATTTAAATACAAAACAAGGCGATGGCAAAAGCCATCAAAGAATATCATCATTAATTTAGTTTGTCACTATGGCAGCATCGGTCTGATAATGACAATGAAGCATTCTGGATGGATGATGGGTAGTCCCTGATGAGCTCCGAAGGAGTGCCAGGGGCGTGGACAAAGTTGCCTCGACTGACGAAATAAACCAAAAATTACCTCTATACCCTGGAGTAAGGTATATCACATATCAGTCATCAAATAAGGGATATACTTAGGGTATCTTGAATTCGAATCATCGATTCGAATCTTAATGTCTGACGCTGAAACATAGGCAAGAAATGTTGGCCTTGGCAACAGCTTAAAGTGTGCCAAATACTTAGGAAAACAAAAAGACTTAAGAAGAGTCTGATGGGTGAAAAAAAACAGGAGAAAATTGACATGCATTCTGGGTTGAATCGCTGAGCAGGCTGGCTCATAGGTGTCAGACATAAATCACGAATCTCTCAATTCCATGGCAACCTGAAACGGAGCCATTGAATACCAAGAACCGAAACAGAATTAAATAGGCAAAAAGGACGAAATAATGGTCAGGTGGGGTACGGCGGAAAATTTGCTGACTTTGGGGAACTTTTCTGCCTCTCGAGAAACTATGCGAAACAAATTCAGACATTCACAAGAAGGGTCCCGAGTCCTGGGTGCTGGGTCCTCCCGAGTCCTGGCATCACGGCTTTTGGCCTAAGCGCATTTAAGCTTTATTTTGGCATTTGTCAATGTGGCGGGATTTATATTACATTTCGAAGTCTGTCTGCCCCCTCGCTTGTTGGCATAATAAATTGTGATCCTTTGTGTGGTTTTTGTAGACTTTGATTTGATTTTTCGCCTGCCACTTCATTTATTTATTTAGCGCGAGTGGAGCTTGGTAGCGTCCTGGAAAAAATAAAGACGACTCCTGTGCAAACACACTCGAAAAAAGCCAAGTTATCTATATAATTGCATAACTACAATCATTTGTTAGTCCAGCGCGATAGCCGGCCATTTAATTAGCGTAATTTGCAACAAAATTGGGCTTAGCCATGATTTCAGGTTGGAGGAGCACAAAAAAGCAAATATTTGCTAAACGCTTAACTGGATACCGAAATATCAAAACAATTTCCACTAATTGTAATATAAATAGTGCAATTGCCGTGAATTAACTAATCAGTGCCGGAATAAAGCCTATCCGGCCTATCCAAACAGAAACACTAAAATTTTGTGGCAAATTTAATTTAGGCATTTAGATATTCTCACTCTTTAGAGACACTAATTATAGATCATTCACCGTTTCCACTCCCATTTCAATATCCATCTCCTTTTTCATGGAGTGGCCGGAATCCTGCTTAATGGCAAATCAGCTTAGGTTTATGTAGACGACCATATCACCTTTTCATTAACCCCAAACCAGGCACTTCAAATAATGCCCCAGTGGATGCGTCGGCAGGACAACATGGCCATCCTGTGGTCCAGCTCGCCACTGGTCCAGGTCCAGGTGGCAATGGAGGTGGCAACAATAATCTGAACATCAATCTTCCGGAGAATAACAACGCAATACTACGACTCGAAGTTGAATTACGTGACAAGAATGTGGCCAAGTATCGGCGGGGTGGAGGCGGAGGTCCTGGCATTGGTCGTGTGGGCGGCGCTCCTAAGCGCAATGGAGCACAAGGACCGGCGCTTGGTCCGGGACAGGTCCTGGGAGCACCTGACACCACCACGCTGGCCACTCCGTTGGACAGCCGTAATTTAGTGGTGCCGCTTGAAAAGGTAAGTTGTCCAATGTCCAATGTCCAATGTCCTGTTCCAAGTGCCTGTTCCACCCTGGTCAAGTGGGCAGGACTTTATGCTTCCCCAAGCACTTAAAGTTGATTTTCGTGTGCGTTCTGAACAAGGATAAGGGTTCAATGCTAGCTTTCAGTGCGAATGACTACACAGAGACGAAAATTTTGGGGGAAACCCTTTGAATCCTTTCTATTTTTTTCTTTATGTAAGGATTATTTGCTTCCAAGTAATACCACTTATGCCTTAAAGGACCTCTTAAGATACATATGATTCAGATAATCAGTTTCTATTACATGGAAATTTTGAAGAAAGCTTTGAACTTGAAGGATTAGTTGGGGGTAATACACAAATTAATATTCTAAGAACTTGTTTTTGAGCTAGTCAGAAGGTCAGAAAGATATGGATTAAGGATTATTTTTAGTTAAAAGTTTTAAAGATTTGTGTTTCTGTGTACAACACCGATTGTCAACTGGCACTTGGATGCTTGGTCCTTTTGTTGGGATGCACTTAGCGAGTCAGAACGTGACTCGAGCGCGTTTCGTAAAAGGTTGTATCCCGAATTGTATCCTGCCAAAGATTATACTGATGAATGAGCTGACTT
The DNA here is from genome assembly GCA_035047585.1 of Drosophila monieri. Lineage (NCBI taxonomy): Eukaryota > Metazoa > Arthropoda > Insecta > Diptera > Drosophilidae > Drosophila > Drosophila monieri. The sequence goes on along the minus strand of JAWNPJ010000116.1, from coordinate 570,973 downwards.
AGCTGCCGGATTGGTAAGATTGATGGCTGGATGCACCGTTTCGGCCAAGGTCAGGACAAATCGCCAATCCGTCAGCCTTCAGTGCTATTATAATCGCATTCCCCCCGCCCCCGGCTTGTCAGCCATCCTTCCGCTTCAAGACGATTCCCTGGCGATCCAATTAAATGCTAAAGCCGAAAGCTATAAGCCCGATGAAAATGCCACACTAAGCTGTTGCTCCTCTCTTGTTCGCACAGGTACTTGAGGAGTTACTTGTCAAGCTTGAAATTGAGCACGTTACTTGGACGACCAGCAAGAAAGGTTATTTCCATCACGTCGTTTTCCCGCTGCAGGCAGGAGCCGCCTGCGAGACCACCCTGCACTGTCTCACGGAACTGGGCATTGGCACTAAATTGAATTCCAGTGTCAGGTAAGTTGAGACATTGAAACGGGGGACAGGAGGATGGAGGGACAGTAGGGAGTAGCGGTCCTAACACCAAACGCCAAACGTGCCAGGCAAGTCAAGGAGCCCCGCAACAGCTGCTCGAACTCGGGCAGTGGGTGTCTCTGGCTTTTAATAAAAATGCAATAAAAATGCAGAATGATGGGGCTGCCAGTGCTGACCGGCCAAAGGGACTCCCAATGCCATATTTTGATTGCTTGTAGGCGGAAGTCCCTCCTGCGGAAGCTGGAGTCGATTATCCTTGGCAACTGCTGAATGCGGGCCATGCGGATTCCATTTCCCAAATGCAAGTGCTCGATAATGCTAATGCAATTCCTAAGGAGTGTGGTCCTTAAGCCATAATAATATGGAGAACATTGCACTTTAATCTCTTGAAGTTTAATTAAACAACAATAGAGACGATAAATTAAAAACGAAAGGACAAAGGCGCGCTTTAGCTGAAGCGTAGAAAGGAAAATAAGTAGGTGTGATAATCATTTAATGGCATTAAGCAAAAGGATTAAAATGCAGGCGAAGGTGTGACGGGAGTCTCCACCGCACTCAGTGCAGCAAAGAGCAGATGTGCTCCTTGACCTCAAGGAACTGCTGAGTAGCCGCCAGACAAAGTAGAACTTAAGCTGATTAATATGCGCTCAACTTTAATTAAGAAGAAGGTGCATTCTGCCACACTGAGTCGATGGAGTGCCACTCCACGTAATCTATAATTCATGTTTACTGTTGCACTTGAGACATTCGAGGATCTTTGTTTGCATATTCATTCCAAGCATCAACAGTTCGAGTTTCAAGCCCTGGGTATCGACATTGCCACAGATATGCGATTACAAATATTCAATTTAAATTGCACACAAAAAAATAATGGACTGTTTTACAAAAAGTATATAATATATTTAAATATATTATTTTATTATAATATATTAAGAGAGTATTCAGTTTGTAGAACAGAAACTATTGGAGGGTGTAGCTTTCATTAAATACTTTTTCCTTTGTGTATCCTTTAGTGTTCTGCCCTGTAGCGTTAGTTATGATGCCATCACAGATGCGGCCAACATGCGAGATGACTACAGGTAAGTCTAGGGGTAGAAACTAGAGTCTATGAAATGGGGGGGCACGTGATGCAGGAGCGCGTATTGTGTTGCGCACCCGTATTGTATTTGCTGGCTTTGTACAGGACCCTTTAGCAGTGAAGTGTCTTTTGTCAGGATCCCACAGCTGTCGCTTTGTTGAAAACTAATTTCAGGTGTTCTCGTACGTGTCAAAGGCGTCAGTCATTTCATTAACTTTCACTTGCACTCGTTCGTTCAAACTCACGGACTCAACGACTCAAGGACTTAGTCACTAACTTTCGTCCGGCCGTGGGAATCGTGACATTTGCCTCTTTGGCTTTCGGCCGAGAGCGTTATTTGGCTTTCTTTTTTTTTTCCCCTTTCACGGATTACGGTTTACGGCTCGTCTAGCCAAAAGGAAGATGGCTTTGAGCTTTGGGCCTTGGCCCGGGACCAAGTTTATTACTCTCGAGGCCCGGGGGCAGACTTATCAGCTACTTGGAGTGAGGGGGGAAAATGAAATTTGCATATGAAAGGGGCAAGGAGAGGGGGCTGGAACTATGGACCCTCGCCATGGGTTAAATGCATCCACTGGGTGCGCAAAATTTATGGGCGTGCTCTCATCCAAAATGGCAAAGCCGACAACCGACAGTAAATACACACACGATGACTTCTTGGCAAGCAATTGTCGCAGTCACAGGACTACCTCTGTGCATACCTGATGAGCTCGTAATTGAGGTTAGCTTGTGGTTAATTTTTGGGGCGACGATTGAAGGAGTCTCTACGGTTGAGTAATTGCAGCCACACACTCTAATCACTAGACTGCTTATAAAATAAGCTTTAAGAGAAAATAAACCAGGAATCCTATCAAAATCCTTCAGCAAATATACTTAGTTTAATTTTTCAATGAAGCCAATTACATCCTTGAACACATTAGCCACTTGATATCAAATAACAGTGAGTCGGTTTAACTGCCATTTTCATTACCATTTTATTTTCCCTTATTGCGCTATCCTGCCCATTAAATAGCGAGGAAGCCGAGGATGCCTCGAAATGGAACAATTTTGTGGAATCAATTAAATCGAAATTAACCGTCAAACAGGTGGTGGACGGAGTACGGGCTGGAGGATCACTGTCCTTCGACTACCTCCTGCTAATTGTTACCGCCGAGTAAGTACTACATGGAAGACTTTATAATTGATATGCCAACAGCTGACGTTGGCTTGGCATTAAAAATAATCATTAAAAGGAGCCAGAATGCCTTAGTTTCTATACATTTCTCCTCCCACCACTCGACTCCTTTACAGTTCTTTGGCAGCCCTCGGTCTGGTTGAGAATAATGCTCCGAATATAGTGGCAGCCATGTTAGTTTCCCCACTTATGGGCCCCGTAATGTCGATAACATTCGGCGCAATTATCTCCGACAAAGAACTAATGGTAAGTGCTGTTTCCCCCATATGGTGGTTGTGGCTTTTTCGGTGCACAACCCATTTTTGCAGAGACCAACAAATTGTATAGCTCTCCGAAAAGCCATTCAAACCACCGGTCAAACCAAAAAAAAAAAAGCTCAGACCCCGAAAAAAATTCCAAAATGTGAAAGACAGAAAAAGCGTAAAATAAACTGAGCAATACTGAAGTGAAAAATGGAATAGTTTGAATAGTTGGCAGTTCTCACTCCCGAAAACGGGGGAGAAAGTAGCGCCCATTTCGATGCGCGTTAAATGAAATCGTCAACACTCCTTCTATGTACTACTATGTGCGGGACTCGTACTTGTGAGTGATTTATGAGCAAATGACATTTGGAAAATAATAAAAATTGCACCGAAAATTGGTATGCCCGTCTCGTCCGTCCGCTCTGTCCTTTGTGCCAGCTGTCAAAATTCGCATCCAGCCAACAGAAATATGCGAAAATATTGAATATACTCGTACCGGGAGTAGTGATGGAAGAGGAGGCTCTACTCCGAGTGGGGGTATGAGTTCTGGTCCCGGTCCTGCTCCTGGTATGGGGGTTATTTCAGTCAAATGCATAGCGACATAGCGCTTGATGTTTTGCAAATTTGCATCGCTTTTGTGGTAAATGGTAAAGTTGTTGAATTGTTTATTGACAGATCTGGCTTGAAAGGGGTGCTCCAATATGAAATATTTAAATGTTTTTTCCCGAAATTGGATACAGATGTAACGGCAGCATACCACAAGGATTTGAGTATTTGTATTTGCACCAAAATAGGCAAATGGATTGGGATTAAAAATTCTTTGAATGCCAGCGGGATTCCATACAATTTTGTTGTTTATTTCTGTTTTAATGGAAAGCCTTTCAAAAACTAGGCAAGAGGATTCATTAAAGTTTTTAGAGAACTGCACTTTGTAGAACTCAGCCAAGCTGCCTCGAAATTGTGAGGAAGGACCGCAGACTGGTGGTTTCCTCAGCCAGGTGAGTGAGAAAACCCCGACTAAGCTACTTAGAATTAAAGGACACAGCACTTAGGTCCGTCATTCAGAGCTCAGCCAATAAAACAGAACTTTAACTGAAGCCAGACTGGAGAGGCAGCTGCTCCTCTCCAAAGTGTCATAATTGTCACTACCAACTCGAAGGGGAAGCCAAAGCCGCCTTATTGCTCATCGTCTGAGATAAGAATGTCGGTCTCTGTAGTTTCCCTGAATCAAAGGCAGTGGTTTGCGCTTCAGGAAATCCAAAACCCACGACTTAATGTGCGGGCGAAGCGTTAAATAGAGGCTGTGTGGCATAATCCATAGAATATACAAAAACAAAATAGAAATATAAACATGTAGAGTGAAATAAAAATATATAAAATAAGGTACATAGTATACATAATCGTGTCCTGTCATTTCTAATGAAGAGACTGCTGAGCAAGTGAGTTTTGTGGCCACCACCCCAGAGGCAACTTGTTGTCGACCCGGTGTCTGCTGACACAATTTTCACACCGCACAGCAATGGCTCATACCTGGCCCTCACTTGGTCTACTAAACACACACATATAGAGAGCAACACACACGTGTTTCCAGGTGTCTTGCCGGCTGTTGACATCTGCGTCGTGTACTTCAATTAAATTTTAATTGAAATGAATACGACATACACACACGCCACTATACTATGTATGTGCATCTTTTTTGTGGCCTTCCTTTTGTGTGGCACTGTTGCCCCGGCTCCGGCTGCGTCATCATAATCTTTGATAAAGCCAAAGGATGAATCGGTTGTGGCCCAAAAAGGAAGGAATTTGAAATAGCAAGCTCAGGTTGTGGTCTCTAAAATGTTAAGGTTCTTTGACTTCAAACTCACTTCAGGCCTCGGCATGGACATCTTGAATTTTTGGCTATTTTGTTAAATGTCAAACCCAATGAAAATTTTGAAGTTTAAGCCTTTTGATTGTTTCTCGATGGTGTGTGTGATTCAATTAAGAAATATTCGACTCTACGAGGAATTCGGCTTAAAAACACACACAAAGAGGCTCTCAGATCAGACTGGGGTAAAAATAATTTAAAAAGCCATTGTATATGAAACCAATGAAAATGTTTGTGGCCAAAATTCATAGCCATCCGCGTTAAAACATTTTCACACAAAAATGCCAATTACAAACGATGAGAGAAATAACACTGCGTTGAATGGGGCAGTCAAAATTGATGGCCTGCTATTAAAAATAATTGTTAGTGAAAAAATTGTTACCCGGAACACCCGACATGGGCGGCAGGAAGCGAGTGAATAGTTGAATGTTATTGAATTTCCATTTCTGTAAATATTTGCAGGCCATTTAAAAAAGATGATTCAGTAACGATTGTTTCATAATTTGTGTGCAAAATGCGCATTACGCATACGCCCCGCGGGCTGATTCGGTAGGAGGTCTGATGTGTGAGTGTGTGTGAATACAACATACCTGAAAATAAATGAGCAAACAGTAAACAAGAAATTAGCAAAAGTTTTCACACCCACAACTTAAATGCCAGTTGGTTAAATTGTTGTGTAAACTCTTTAAACTGCATTTACTTGAAACTTTCCCTCCACCAAGAATATTTTCAACGTTTTGCCAGCTTGTTAGTCGGCTGCTTTAAGCCTCAAGACAAGTTACTTTATATGCGTTGCCAGTTGTGTTTGACTGGTGAACGAGGGAAACTACTAGTAGCAGTAGAAGTAGGAGCATGAAAGAGGGTGGAACGACTTCAGCCCCGAAAACCTACCCATCTTTCTGACTTGGAATACCAAGACGACATCATGTGGCTGACATTAGAGCATTTTTCTTTTGTGTGTGCAGCTGCCAACAACAGTTTTGCAGTTGCGTGGCTGCAAATTTGGGTTAACATGTCACGAATCTACCACTACCACTACTATGCCACTATGCCACTATGCCACTATGCTACTTGCATCTTTGGGGAGCTTCAAAGTATGCAACATTATCGCTTAAAGTGTCGAGTTCCTTTCGGCATTTAAGTCGATGTCCCCCTTCTTAATTTTCTCACTCTTCTGCTCATTCCAGAAAGTTGGCTTCCTTTGCCTGACCCTTGGCATGTTTATATCCCTACTTTTTGGCTTCATCTTCGGCCTGATCCTGGGCACCACCGAGATGCCATGGGGCCAGAACTCCGATTGGCCAACTGAGGAAATGCGTGGCAGGTAAGAACGGATGGGAAAATACCTTAACAATCCTAAACAAGTCCCAAATCAAAGTCAATCACCCGAACAATTGCGGCAGATTGGGAAATGCCGCACGTCCAAGCCACGCAGGAACAATAAATTAATTCCGTCATTTGGCCATCGTCGAATTGGCCCTAATCAAATTTGAATGACATTGCAGTGCAGTAATTGCGGTCCCCAATTCGATTGGTATTTCAAATTGATGCAGAATTTAATTAAAAGATATTTATGATTTGCATTTCATGCAGATCTGTGAACAACGAAATATGTCGAATACCGCAAAATACGAGAATGAAAGGCAGCTGTCCATCAACGACAGACCTTCAAATAATAAGGCTAATAGAATTAACCAAAGTTTTATCGAAAATTGATAGCCAATTTAATTTGTTAAGTAAACTCATTGTTTTTATTCATTAGTAGCTACGATTAAAAACGTAATTAAATTGATTAAGCATGGAATCATTGATTTAAACCTTTTCTATAAAAACTTTTTGAGTAGAAGAAAGTTTCAAAAGTTTGGAGGAATAAAAAAAGCCCAGACAATATCCATTTTCAAATATTAATTAAGACACATTACCCCACATCCTTTATTTGCAACAAAAAAAATCACAATAGACGAGGGGCACTCTCCATCGAAAATCCCTAGACTTTGAAAAGTGACTTAGGAGTTTGCCGAAAATCCAAAATCCATTAAGCATGTTAATTATCTAGTGTCTTGTGAAGCCCTCTGCTTAGCCCTTGCTGCTGGGGGATACTACTTTAATTCAGTTGGTAAATCTATGAGTGCGAATGTAACAAATTACTTGCAAATAATTCAAATAATCTCACGACCGGCGGTAATGTGAGGCGTGTGCTCATTAGAAGGCCTCCTTCAAGGCTTTTTCTGGGACAATCCGCCCAGCACAGCACAGCCCAGCCCAGTCACTTGAGTCCTATATATATGAGCACACATTTATTATGGCATCGTTTTTTGCCAAAACGAACGAACGAACGGAGGAATCTTTAAGTCGCCACGCGCCGTCTGTGTAAATCTCTTCCAGGACTGCTCCCGGCCCACAATGGGCTTAGAAATGCGTCGAAACACGCCCCCTCGGCGGTAACAATAAATTAAGCTCAGCCACAGAATTTGCCGGAAGTTGCGTGAAATGAATGTGTGTCGGCAATTGTGTTAATTGCACAAAATAAATTGTTAAAATAATAATACAGACAATAGACAATACCGAGTAGAGCCTGACATCTAAATAGATATACATATATCGCATCTGCGAGAGTGCTACGAATCTGTTTAATTAACTGGCTTGGGCCTGTGGACGGGACACATGCTTTATTGTTGCCTTAGGCATCGCCAATAGTACATCTCCATCACAATCTTCACATCTCCATCTCCATCATAATAATACTCGTGTGTCCACATAATGAATTCCCACAGATTGCGTGTGCCTATCACCACCCATACAATCAACGTGAGTTTCGAATGCTCATTCTTATCCGACCTCTTGTGATAGCTCACTGGACTCTATAATTGTGTCACGTGGCGCGTGAAAATATAGGCATGTCATCTGCTTCATTGGCAACTGGACCGGACAAAGGCCAAAATGCCATATCATCCACCACACAGTAGCCTCCCCGGCGTTGCCACGGCACCAAAGGAGGCCAGCATGATTAGTACCGATTAATGTAAATTTGGTTAATTAGGAACTTGTAGTTGATTTTGCTTATTGATTTTCCTATATAATTAAATGGGTTTTCAAAGGGATAGTAGTATCATTTGTTCCTTAAAAAAATCCTATCCCTTATATGTTTCCAAATCTTTTTCATTAACATTTACGAAAATTATTATTATTGTTCAAGCAACAAAGCCCTTTCACTTCCTTTGAACTCATTTATGATTCACAAATTCCAGGCAAATGTTATTATTAGATAAGGCAGGAATAAGGATTCTCATTTCTTCACAAATATTGTTGTGTATTTTTAATACCATAATGAATCTATTATCATATTCAGAACAAAAATAACAAAGAATTTGAATAGCCTAAGGATTTGAATTAAAAATACAAATATTCTTTTTGTCATTCAAGCAAACTCCCCAATTAGATCAAATTGAATCAGGAGAAGCCGTTGAGTTATTCTATTTTAATTAGAAAGTTAGCTGCCAGCCCAGCCCCCAACATTTTGCCAGTGGCCGCATAAATAGCAACACCGAAACAAATTAAATTTATGCTACTTTACTGCAAGGGCGTGGCGACACGCCCATAATGTTGCAACTGTCGGCAAATGCCACATGCGAACTGGCAAAAATAATCAGTGCAAATGTCGCCGGGGGGATAGAGTATGTGGATAGAGAACCCACCTTCCGTCGGACGAGGAGTAGTGAGAGGATATCGTCTGGTTTGCAGCAGCCAGGAATGAAGTATCTACTGGGGTTTTAGCTGGTTTATTTTCCAGGACAATTTACAGCCATGAGGATGGCTGCCACAGCAGTGTGTTGATTATTACATTTTAAAAAGCTTGGTAAAACAAATCTCCCTGGTCAGGTCAGCATAGTTAAGGGAATCGCAATTAAAAGCAGGGCGTCTGTTCTGGTCGTTTTCCATTATCCCCTGAAAATTATGCATCAATGCTAGGAGACTCGGTCCGCGACGAAGGTTTGTTCTCTATTTCTAATGATTTCTTCTATCCGACACTGAAATCTACGTATATCCAAGGGTTCACCGACCCACATCAAAAAAAAAAAAAAAACAAAGAAAAACAATCTCGATTCTGCTGGAGGCTCATTAGCATTGTTTTCAATCTACACGGGGCAGGAGCCGTAAACAATTTGCTGCAACAAATTTATAGGACTTGACTAATGCTGTTTGGGGCTATAATTGAGCGTAAATTGCCGGCATATAATAAAGTTGTTTTATGCATAAAAGTTAAATACTTGTATAACTCAAACTGCGGCGCATCCATAAATAAAACTCACACTTTTCGGCGACACACAAAAACCCCACCAAAGCAAAGTAAAAGCGCCATTAATCAGAGAAAAGTTGGTCCCAGGTACAAAAAAAAATAAAATGCCAAATTTTCATATATAGGCAGCCAGGCAAGGGCACAAATGAGGTGCATGAATCAAAAAACGAGAGAGTTACGCAACTCGGACTAGCCAAATCCCAAAATACTCTTGCGCCCTTGAGTCCTTGATTCCTGGGATTAAAAGACAGCGGCATAAAGCAAATCTGCTGTGAAGATAAGGGACGAATATTTACTAGGGTGGACCACAGAATAAGGTTTTACATTTTGTTGGTATAATTTTATATTTTTGATTTAGTATTATTTGACGCCGAAAACGTAAATGTGTCCATTTTTATTTTTCTTTAAGAATCCTCATAAGCTTAACGTACTGTCTAACGTATTGGTTTACGTTAACAACGTATGTAAAAAATACTAAATAGAGAAATATCCACTTTACATACTTCAAGTATGAGCCAAGGCACCACTGCGTATGAGTAATAAGTTATACACAGTACTTCAGGCCAAAGGCACTTAAACATTAAAACACTAAACTCAAGCTCTCTCTTGCTAGTATTAAACTGTTTAAGACGCCACTTTAAATTTCATCTTCATTAGAGCACCACCCCGGGATGCCTGACTGCGGCGGAATTACGACTAATCACGGGCTTTACTTTTTCTCCCCCACTGAGTGGGCCTAAATCATAATACCCTTAAGAAGGGTATAAAAGCCAAAGCGCAATGAAAAGTTTGCAAACATTTCTCACCATTAAATGACTCTGACTTCTGACTCGACAAGCCCTGGGCGACCAGGTTGGTTGGCGGAAGCGATAACAAAGCCGCTGACACTTGACAAACTTGCGCGAGTGTCAAAAAATCTCCGCGGCCTGCAGGATGCCGAGGGTTTTGAATGAAAAACCTCAAACCAAAAAAAAAACAATGAAATCAGCATCACCTGGCGTCACCGACGAACGAAGTGTTCGGCCCACCTGCTGACCCCGACACGCCAAACGGCAGATAAGCAGTGTCAGCGCCAGGCGTCCTTTCTGCCCAAACATTCATCTTCAAGTGACTTAATTTGCAGTGGCCACCGGTCACGCCCCCCTCCTCACCTTGAGTCGGGTGTGGACCGTTTAGCGGGCGGGTGAACATTTGTCACTTGCCTGCTGTTGTGTTTTTAATTAATTTTTACACTTTCTCCCCAGCTACATCCCATCATCCTCCTTCCCGGCCATTTCGCAGTTGATTTTTCAATAATTTCCCCTTCGATTCGCAGGGGCAATGTGCGCGCCCTATGGATGGGCGTTTTGTGGGCGTTAACATCTGGCACAGGGGTGGCCGTGGCCTTGCTCCAGGGCTCCGCGGGCCCCCTGATCGGCGTGGCCATATCCGCCTCCCTCCTGCCACCGGTTGTCAATTGTGTGAGTATAAAAAAAAATTTAATTTCCCAAAAATTTATAAAATCAAAAGGACAGAGAATTGTGACTTTGAAAAATAGAAGGAATGGAGGAAAAATGGTACCTTTTAAAAATTAAACAAACAATTTCTATCATAAATTTTCCATAAAAATTTATTACTGTGTATGAATTATAAATCAATTTCTTTAAAAACTGTTATCAGATGTCTAATTTGGGGTAAGAGGAATTAATTATCATATTTCGTAATTGAATAAATTAAATTCAAGCTGTGGAAATAATAATAGTAATAAATTATATGCTAATTTAAAGCAAAAAATGTTATTTTAAGCAGCAGATTCTACCCATTCAGAACCGAAATAATGTTCCCAGTGTACCATGTTTACATAATCAGGTTCTTAATGAAATCTCTGACTGAGGCTTAATTGGTAAGCCGATACGTGAGGCAAACAACGGAATCCGTCGACACACATCAAATGGCAAAACATCAATATGCACAAATATGGCAACTAATACATGGGAGCCTACTTATATAGCGCTTCGTACCATGTCCTTGAAAGCGGCTTCCTCGTGGCAATTTTCTTCCCATTAGCAAGCTATTAACAAAAGCCTCGACGACCTTCCAACGAATGGCAACAAATGCGCAGTTGATATTACATCATGAGTGAGCAGGTGCCGGAAATGACTTTGCCGGCAATATTTATGGCAGAAGGACTCAAAAGCAAGGGTACCCCTCCCTCCTTTCCTACAAATGTAAATAACACAGCAGCCGAAGATTCCAATCAAAAAATCCACTCTGGTCAGCCGAATGGAAAATTACGCAATTCTCATTTATATTGTAGTATGTGCTCTCGACTTTTGACTCCAATTGAGTCTTCTAGTTTATATCGACGAGGGGGGACTTTATTTTCCCACAAAAATTGCTATATATTTGAACTGCGGCAAACTTCCGAGTGGCTCTAAAAACGAAGTTAATATTGTAAGGACCTGAAAGGCAATCGGAGAAGCCCAGTCCAAATGGGAAGTTGGGTCAGTTAGGATTTTTGCGTTCTTCTACGCTAGCCGGGTGCGCTTCAAGTGAATTTGGCCATAAATTAGGCCGAAAATACAATTTGCTGATTAATCTGAAGTGCATTGCCCAAAAACTTTTGGCCATAAATCTGCCCCGAACGGCTCGCCGCAGGAGTATGAAGAAGAGATGCCTCCGGGGGCATCCGATTCTCAGCTGTTTTCCCCACACTTTCTGTGGCGCAACCGCAACGAGTGCATAAATTTCGACCCAATTTTCAAGTGCAAATTGCGAATCCGAAACGGAGGAGCAGCCGGCACAGCCTGTTACGTTCTTCTGTTCTCCAAACTGCAGTCAGGATGTTGCGTAAAATTATAAAGCCAGCCAGGCAGGCAGGCAGTGAGGCAGTGGGGCAGCCAGAAAGCAGAAGAATACGAAAGGCTCCGAAGGGAAACGTTGCATACAAAAACTTGCACAGAGGAAACGGCGTGGCAAGTGCCACACAAACAAACAAACCGGCAAACAAACGCCGGCCCAGTCAGCATAGGCTGACATTTATCAATGCTGACAGGGAGGACAAAGGCGTGCCGCCAAGAGGGGCTTTTTCAGAGGGGGTCAGGGAGCCTGCCGCAAGCATGACAAAATGATGCAAAAGGCGAATTATGGACACTGGCGGCTAATGGGGGCATACTAACAGCTCGACTACCAGCTACCGAACTTTAACCGGCTAAAACAATGGCGCCGAAATCGCTTTATCATGGCGGCTGTTGCGGTCGAGCATGTGTGCAAGTGTCGCTCCGACTGCCTTTATCCTAGCTCCTCTGGCCCTTTATCCTGGACTTGTGTATGTACATATGAGCTGCATAAATCAGTGCCACGCACTGAAGCTTGTTGCCTTTGTCCATGTTTTCTTCCTTATTTTTTTCTTTTGCAACTGCAAGCAGCAAAAAGCGTGTTACAATTAATTGCCCTGCTGCCAGGACCCTAAGGCAATAGCATGGCCAACAGAGCGTATGAGTAATTTCAAGTAGTTGTTAGCTACTTACATTTCTCCCGAGGTGTCCCCTACATATAGAGATTAAACTAAAAAAAATGAAATGAAATAGGGAATAAGGAGAAGATTCAGGACGATGGCGCAATAATTGCAACTCTTAATTTCAGCTTATTAAATAGCGAACGACCTTATTTATGTGGCCTGGCCGAAATGAACTCCGGCCAATGCCAAAAACGTTCTCCAGCTTCTCCGCCTTGCTCGCTTTCGAACCCGAGCACGCAATAATTTAGCCAGAAATGGTCGTAAATTCGAATAATAGCGAAAATAGAAAGTAAGTCGAGGAAAAGAAAAGTCATGAGCTCGCACACAAATGGAAAAACAAGCACATACGAGAAGATTTGCAGAAATATTGGACAGTGGTGGTCATCAAAATAGGTGCAGAATAAATAATGGTGCGAAAATAACGGAGTACCTTTCTTTATTTAATTTATGTTACAATGCTAGAAAAAAATGTTAAATCACATTTTTAAAATGCTTGCTATAGTTTGGTGAAATAAACAACAAAAGTTGTAAAAGTCATGTGCATCAAATTCATCAAATGAAAATTTTTCATAAAATTCTACCTATTTTTATGACCCCTGGTATAACCTCATACATATCCGATTCGCACGCACTTCCGCTACTGCTAAGAAATGTGCTGAGTCATTATAATTTATAATAGCAGAGAGGAGCATCACAAAAGCGAAATCGAAAAAAGAATAAGCGAAAGGCAGAAAGGAGACCGTAGAGAAAATGCGACAATGAAGTTTCATCTCTCATCTGTGCAGAAGTATGTGTGCTCGTGTGAACACGCCCTCCACACACACACTCTGGCTCTGGAAAGTAACAATTCAAGGCCGGACAGCCACTACTTGGTATGCCAACGGCAGCGGCATCTAACCGGAACTAAGCACGCGGCGACCTTATGACCTCGAAAGCAGAATCAGAAACAGAGCAGACCAGACCAGACTAAAATTGAACTGAACTGGACCACCAGAGTTGACCATGACAACTTCAAAGTCACGCTCCAACCCGCCACTCAGTCCCCACTTTCTTCCGCTTGTGCTCTTCCGCAGGGTCTCTTTTGGTCACTGGCCTGCATTTGGCTCATCTATCCGGAGAAGCGGATTCCCCACTTGAAGAACGAGGCGATGAACTCGACCAGTGCGTATCCCTTCCTCTACACGAACTACTTGCCCACGGAGTTCCTGATCAATGGCATTGTTTCCGCCTGCCTGACCATTGTGAATGTGATTTGCATATTCATCACGGCCATAATCGTTCTCAAAATTAAAGAGGTCTCGGCGCCATATACGGCCAGTCCGGACTTGAAGCGGTGAGTATTGGTCAATTCTTGGCAACGCATTGTTTGCCATTTTTCAAGAATATAGTGTTTTTTTTTTTGTCAATGGCGACATGAAGGCGATGTGTCTATTAGGGTGGTTCAGTTAGGGTGGATCATCTGATTTGGTTGATTCTTGTCTTGACAATAACTTCTTTTAAGAAAATATTGCTAATCCGCCAAGTGGTCGTCAATGAGTTCAAATAATATTATAATTTATTTAACATAAAATTAATAAATTAAATGAATATAAAAGGCGGCTTGTTTCATAATTAATAAAGATTTATTTCAATATATGTAAATTTTAAAAACATATCATTAACATTAGTCCAAGAAATTATCGATATCTCACACCCATTATATTCGATACCCTTTATTAGTGTTGCCAATCGAATCAAAAAAATTTTAATATCAATCATACGCCATGTTGTCGTTTGAGCAGCCATCCAGCCATTTTTATACCCTTGCAGAGGGTATTATAATTTTGGTCAAAAGTGTGCAACGCAGTGAAGGAGACATCTCCGACCCTATAAAGTATATATATTCTTGATCAGGATCACCTCCTGAGTCGATATAAGCATGTCCGTCTGTCCGTCTGTCCGTCTGTCTGTCTGTTTCTACGCAAACTAGTCTCTCAGTTTTAAAGCTATCGACTTCAAACTTTGCACACATCCTTCTTTCCTTTGCAGGCAGTATATAAGTCGGAACGGCCGGGATCGGTCAACTATATCCTATAGCTGCCATATAACTGATTGATCGGAAATGCCATAACTTCGTTGTTTTTCAAGTTAGACGGATGGAACTTGCTGTGGACTCTTCTGTTAGCAAACCTATTCGATCTGCCAAATTTCATAAGGATCGGCCGACTATATCCTATAGCTGCCATATAACTGATTGATCGGAAATGCCATATCTCTGTTGTTTTTAAAGTTATAAGGTTGGGACTTGCTGTGGACTCTTCTTTTAGCAGACTTATTCGATCTGCCAAATTTCATAAGGATCGGCCGACTATATCCTATAGCTGCCATATAACTGATTGATCGGAAATGCCATATCTCTGTTGTTTTTTAAGTTAGAAGACTGGGACTTTGTATGGATTCTACTTTCGGCAAACTAATTTAATCTGCCGAGTTTAATAAGGATCGCCCGACTATATAAGATCCGATATATATCTAATAATATAAACTGCCACATATCTGCAAGGGTATATCAACTTCGGCTCCGCCCGAAGTTAGCTTTCCATTCTTGTTATACCCTTGCAGAGGGTATTATAATTTTGGTCAAAAGTGTGCAACGCAGTGAAGGAGACATCTCCGACCCTATAAAGTATATATATTCTTGATCAGGATCACCTCCTGAGTCGATATAAGCATGTCCGTCTGTCCGTCTGTCCGTCTGTCCGTCTGTCCGTCTGTCCGTCTGTCCGTCTGTCTGTCTGTTTCTACGCAAACTAGTCTCTCAGTTTTAAAGCTATCGACTTCAAACTTTGCACACATCCTTCTTTCCTTTGCAGGCAGTATATAAGTCGGAACGGCCGGGATCGGTCAACTATATCCTATAGCTGCCATATAACTGATTGATCGGAAATGCCATAACTTTGTTGTTTTTAAAGTTAGAAGGATGGGACTTGCTGTGGACTCCCCTTTTGGCAGACTTATTCGATCTGACAAATTTCATAAGGATCGGCCGACTATATCCTATAGCTGCCATATAACTGATTGATCGGAAATGCCATAATTTCGTTGTTTTTTAAGTTAGAAGCATGGGACTTGCTGTGGACTCCTCTTTTAGCAGACTTATTCGATTTGCCAAATTTCATAAGGATCGGCCGACTATATCCTATAGCTGCCATATAACTGATTGATCGGAAATGCCATAACTTCGTTGTGTTTTAAGTTAGAAGGATGGGACTTGCTGTGGACTCCTCTTTTAGCAGACTTATTCGATCTGCCAAATTTCATAAGGATCGGCCGACTATATCCTATAGCTACCATATAACTGATTGATCGGAAATGCCATATCTCTGTTGTTTTTTAAGTTAGAAGACTGGGACTTTGTATGGATTCTACTTTCGGCAAACTAATTTGATCTGCCGAGTTTAATAAGGATCGGCCGACTATATAAGATCCGATATATATCTTATAATATACGCTGCCACATATCTGCAAGGGTATATCAACTTCGGCTCCGCCCGAAGTTAGCTTTCCATTCTTGTTTTTATTAAGTATTTACGGTTTTTGAAGTTTTTAATTTAATATTAAAAGTAAGATGTATAATTCCCTTGGTTCACCCTAATGGAAAATTTCTGTGTGTGAAAAGCAGAAAATTAAAAATCTGCACCGCGCGCAAAGCGCTGGAGTGTGTTTAATGACGAGGGAGCAAGTGCTTTTAAGCTTATCATTTCCGTTATGTTCGCTTGGACAGAGTTGGCCATTAGTAAGTGTAATTAATAACGACAACAGACGCAGACCCAGACGCAGACAGGACACAACAGGACTCTCGAGTTTCGAGTGCATTGCTACGAATACAATGACCATTCGGTTATGTTGGCAAACCCATTTAAAATTCAGATATCTTAGCAAGCAGATTGTTCTTTATATATATTATATGTTCTGTATCAATATTGACTTTGACTTAATCAGGGCTAAGTTAATAAATCTAGTTTGTTTGCTTATTTATTTGCCCAATCTTAGTTTCGATAGTCGAGCCGAAAACCCCCAGGCCAGCAAACGACACGTGTGAGCAAATGGCTGGGGAAATTAACTTATATTGCCTGACACTTGGCAGGCAGCACATTTAAATCAATAAAAGGCCAGCGCTTAGTCGAGGCTAGGGTTATGTGGCGATGCTGTCATTTAGGAGAAGGATTTCCTTGTTTCGGAGTCTTTCAGGGCAGGCGATTTGTCAGCCATGCCTTTTGGGCTGACTGAGAAGACTGAAATTATGTCGGACAGCGTGCAGCCTGTCGGCACAAGTGTTTCACTCAGAATATGATATATCGCGTAATTAACTGACTGATTTCTTGTTTTTATTGTTGTTTCTGTTATTTTGGAGAGTGGCTGACTGGCTGGGCGACTGGCCGAGGCAATCTAAATGAAAATGAATGCCCTCCATCGCGGGTTTGGAGTGACAAATGGCGATATAAGCTCCAGTCTGAGTCTGAGTCTGCGTCTGAGTGCCTGGAAGAGGCCGAGGCCAGACATGTGGCAGGCCCGGCTGGCGGCCTTTAATATCCCAAAGTGGCGCATTAAATCGCTTAAAGCGTGGGCTTCCGTCCAACCCAGTTGTCAACATTGCCCGCGAAAGTGTGCTACAATTTTATTCCTACTTCTACTCCTGCTTCTGCCCGTTTGTGGCATCCTATTTTTATTATTATAGTTTTTGGTGTGCATACATACATATGTATGAATGCCCTGTGACTATTCCAACGTTTATTTAAGCATGCTCACGCTCGTCTGCGCGCTTGTTTCGATTGTTTGTGTAGCTTTTAGAAATTGTGTGTACTCTCTGCCCTATACCCTTGCAAAGGATACACTTGTTTTGACCAAGAGCCTGCTATTTTTCTGTATATTGTGCAAGTACACACTCCTAGTTGGCTCACATATTGACCCTTGAGTGCTTGGATCAGATTTTTATATTAGCCAGCCACTAGACAGAATGGATATTTGAGTAAATTTGCAAGCAAAGCTATCCAGCTGGCCAACAATCCTGTGATACTGTATCCCCCTCTCTCGTAGTAGGGCTGCACTTAGACCCTGTACCCCGACACAACAGGGCTGTGTAAATAAAAAGGAAAAATGGGAGTTCCCTGGCCCAATCCAGGACTCTTTCCGCAGGCTGTTGCATTACGCATAAAGTGCATGATTTCATATTTATTTGTTGCTATAGCCAGAGTTTCCCCCGCCGACTCTGGCGAATTGGTTTTTGTTTTCATTGCTGCGGTTTTCTTTTGACAGCGGTTTATGGTTGCGAATTTCTTGTCTCTGACAATTCAAAATGATTTTTATGGGTTTTCTGTCAGTGGATGGGTCTAAGGACAGTGGAACGAATGGGAGCAACGGCTGCTGCAGGCAGTCAGACAAGTCCTCCGATCGCCCAAAGGTTATTTCCTATAATAGAAAAACTTTCCTGATGGGAACTTGCGTAAAATTGAACTAAAAGTTTCACAGAATAAGAGTCGTGCGTTGCCAATCATTGAAAATATAATTTGCCGCTTCTTTACGCTGAAACGTTGAGAAGGATTTAAATGGAAATTTGAAAAAAAAAGTCGATAGTATGAAAAAAAAAAAGTAAAAAAAACATTTACGAAAGGCTCACATATCCAAAAATTACTTTGTAACCTTGTGTTTCATCCAGTAAAGCGAGAAAACCTAAAAAAAAAAACTAACATAAGCTTAAAATTTCAGACTTTAAAATCAAGTTTCATATTTCAATTTTTATTGTGCATTTAACTCATGAATATCCGCAACATTTAAATTTTTCTTATCTGGCACAGATTTTGGGAAACAGATCTTCGCACTGTTCGAAAAACAAATCGCTCAACAATGCGGCATCCTCGCGCCCGTGGCAGCATATTTGGCGGAGGAGGCGGTGCGAGTGGTGTGGCCGGAGGCAGGGACAAGTTCAGCGGGTGAGTACAAAACACATGAAGGACTCTGCGAGGAAACTCTTTTGGGACCGACCGCCCCTGAACCAATTCTCATATTTCCCATATCCTTTACAATTTCGTATTTTGTTGAATAATTGAGCCCGGGCGGGTATACATGGCATGTGGCCCTGAACTCGCACTCGGTATCATGTCCTGGGGGCAAGTCAATTTAGCGTTCCCAGCGTTTGTCTGCGAAAATGCTTGAACGCAATTTGAAAAGGTAAATAATGAAGGTATTTATGTCGTAGGAGTGCAAAGGTCCCGCCTAGTCCATAAATAAATACTTTGCAGCACATTCAAAAAAATATATTTTTATCGCATAATTGAAATCGGACCCCCAGTATTTATGGAGTTTTTAGGGGAAATCAAATGTATGACAACCTGAAATTCTGGGTTAAAAACATTACAAATTTCACCAGCTGCCGGACAAATTCAACCAATTTTTTGCCAATTTATAAATGCGTTTGTAAATAAATTAAAACACAAGTGTATCAATATGTTTTCATATCCGAGGACCAATTTAGGTTGCCAAAAGGCAAATTGAAATGGAGTATTTTCTGTAAATGACCATAAAATAAACATTTTGAAACCGGCAGCAACGAGAAATAGAGAATACGAGTGATGGACGCTATAACAATGAAAATTCAGGCTACAAATTAACACACCGATGCAAGCTTTTTAATTTAGCACAAAATACCACGGCTATTTATTTACACAAAATGTGAAAAACCATAAATGTTTTCGTAAATAGAAGGCAATGTCATTCCACTCTAACGCCTCGTTGAAAGTTCACGGTATTGTTGCATGAAATTAATACTACAAAATGCACATATATATATATATATAGATTTTCTTTTTGTATTTTTCGTCTATTCAGTAGCTATCAGGGATTAAATGAACGCGATGCCCAGATGGATAACGCACTGGAACGAGCTCTGGCCCAGGCTGAGAATGATGCCACATTCAAGAAGGTCAAGCGGATGAGCTACTCCAGCAATGCTGCCGGAGAGGTAAGGATTTTTTAGTTCTTAATCCCTATACAAGCCATAGCTTTATTTTGCAACTAAATTTACAGTGATTGAAAAATTCAAATTAGAGGCATCAGCTATTTATGGAAAATACTTTAAAAGAAATTCTTTATAATCGTCTTGGGTATTTGTTATTGGTGATTATTTTACCCAATTTGTAAATACTTTTCTGAATAAAATTGACTGCAGCTTTTATTTCTAAAAGCAAGTATACACAAGTGGCATGTTCACACTTCTGTGGAATAAAGAATAAAGTATTTTTGTAGACACCTTTTGGGATTACAAAAAAAATAAACCTAATTGGTCGACTTTAATTTTATATTTTCAAATATTTATGGCCATATGGCCTCGCGTGGTGCCTTCATTAAACAGACTCCCTAACAACTTAATTGTTCATTTTGTAAAGCATAAATGTAGCCTGGTTTTAAGGATACCAGAGATCCAGAAGTATCTTGAAATTGCATTTTTCATGTTGCCCAGAACCCCCGGAGACTGAGCCAGAGTCCTCTGACAAACAGCATTTAAGCTTAATTACGGGCAATTATTTGGACGGAGTCGAAAGCGGAGAGCAGACTGGGCGGCCAAGTGACCTCAATCATTAGTTGATAAGCACTGTGGCTGCAGAAGAAAAGTGCATGGCTGGAAACCGGCAAAAAAATGCCGCCCAAACGCAGCGACAATAAACCAAGTTGGGGAGATCATAAATCAAGGAGGCAGCATGCAGCCAAGAAAAGGTCATCTGCGATGGGACAGCTAGTTGGGGAGGGTGGGATGTGGAGAGGAAAGGCAATAACAATCCCTAGAAACAGGATAGTAGTTGAAAATGATGTAAGATTTATAGTTAAGCCGAACCTGTTGGACTCGCAGGACTCTAAGCCAGGAGAGAGGAAAGCAAGATGAGATATAAACTCCTGTCGGTTTTTATGGCGATGGCCAAAAGTAGTAGACCGTATCTGTCATTGTGAGGGGCACAAAGCCCTTCAAAGCTGCAGCTTTGTGCATCTGATCCTTTCACTCAAGTCTGTGCCAGTTCAGTTCAGTAACAATTTGGCTTTTTATCGGAACAGAACTGAATAGGACAGGCAGGGGATAATTAGCGCCAGGGATCACCTTTTCGTAGTCCGTTAATGATGTTACGTCCGTATTTCACAAACCTGAATTCATAATCATAGGTCCTTCTGCCTACTTCGCCTTCGGCCTCTGCTAAAAAACTTTCTTAATTTCCTGTTTAAGAAGCTGACGAGCCAAGGCAGCCCGGGCGCTTCAATTAAAACTCGCCGGCAAGAAACATTCAAAAGCCATCCAAGCGTCGATTGCCACAAATCAACTTTTACATTAATTCGTTTCCAGGACGAGGTCCTGGCCAGAGCGCGGAGGTTGGAGGTCGGTTTGAGGCTCGAGTGCCTGCCAGACTGACATGCTCCAAATATTTCGAGAGAGAGACAGTCACTAGTCGTTGAAGCTGCGAAATAGCCGAGTGCGATGCAAAACAAACTTGCAAAGCCTACTGCCACAAACCACGCTCCCTACAACTTACACCCTGCCGCCCTTTTCGTCCTGCCGCCTTCTGGCAGCTTGTAATCAGTTTAAAGTGAGTCCTGGCCACTAAAACTCAATTAACCCCATTTGAATGGAGCACGAGGCAATTGAAAAAAAAAAACGAAAACACACAGAACACAGAAACATGAAATGAAAACGAAAACGAATTGCGAGAAACGGAACAGAAAGCGAGCAAATCAAGGCAAAAGATTAAAAACGGAAATGGTTGGCCATTGAGTATGGTGGGTGGAATGGGCTGGAAGAGAGCAGTGAAGAAGGACCGTGGATGGAGGGCAAAGGTTGGCAGCATTTTTCACTTAAAACCGCATTGATACTCAATTACCAGGTCGACAGTGGAGCTCCCAACTTTGGACAAAACAAACGGCGGATGCGCCGTTCAGGAAAACGGAAGCACTTTGCAACGGAAATGAAACATCAATTAAAGTAGCACACACCCACCGAGACATTTCGCGAAGGCAGTGGAGATCCTTGCAACGTCCTGACAGACCTGCCAGCCAGCCAGCCAGTCAGCCTTCGCCTCCACCTCCGCAAACATATATTGCAATTCTTCTTCTGCCTTGGCTCCTTGTAGACTTGCTCTGTGGCTGCCACACGGCCTAGGGACAAGTTTCGTTAGTTTTTATTGCTTAATTGTAATTTCGCATATGGGAAATGAAAAGTTTAATTGGCTGAGCTGAAGTATCACTACCAGAGCGAGTTTCCAGGGAGCTGCAATATAACTTTCACAATTGATGACTAATGGTGCACTGGGAGAAACGGTTAAAAGTACAATAAATGGGCATAATGTCTTCAGAGGAATAAGCAAGATAAAAAGTGTAGTAGATCTTTAATTCTTTTCTCTCCTTTCAGCTCACCGAACGCTTGGCCAGGATTGCTGGACTCAATCGCCTCAAGACCGACGGGGATCCTGGACCGACGGGGAGTTCTGGTTCTGGCAGCCGCATGAACTCCATTCCCAATTCGCAGCTAAATGTGGACCTGAACGCACTGGACAAGCTAGTGAGCACGCTGCTGGAACAGCGCACAACCGGTAGCAAGGCGGCTGGAGCCTTTGGGCCAGAAACGGGGACTCGGACACCGCCCCTGCAACGCCTAGCCTCCAAGAAACTGAACAGATGGCGTCCACTTTCGCGATCCGCCCACAGCGGCAAGCACAGGGGCGATGGCAGCGATCTGATTGGCGGCAGTTTCACTCAGTTGCTGGAGCGGGTGGATCCTCCGGCCACATCGACCAACCACGCCCATCCACCCAACATGCCCACGATCATGGAGAGCAGTGCTGGAAGTCCCCCGACTCCCAGTAACGGCCAGGAGCCACCGCCGCCTTGGACGGCTGCCTTGGAGGACCCCCAGGGAGCGGATGACCTTAATTTGACCCACAACTATGTGGGCTGAGTAGCTTCACTCATGAATATTGAAAATATGTCCATATTTTATGAATATTTGTATTAAAAAATTTTATAATATTAAATTATAATAAATCTTTTAAAGTGCCTAACATTTTATTCGCATTTTATTAACTGGAAAAATGTAATTGGCGGGAGTTATTAAACGATTCAATTAGAATTTTGGCTGTCGGCTAGCCTAATTATATGTTTGATCCAACAACTTTTGGTTTATTAATTATATTTTAACAGAGAGACCAATCATGTTAAAAATCTGATTTCAAACCCACCTGTGTCAACAATGTATATCAGGAAACAAATGCAATTAACTCACCTGTCTTTCCATAACGCTCGACACCTGCTCCCGCTCGGCGTGTCGATAATATCCCGTTAAATTTGCCCCCAGTCGCATGGTGACCTCATAGCGCGTCTTGCCACTCCGGCCCGAAATTCCCCTGCCCTTCAAGGCGGAATAACTTTGGCCAAAGGACGATCCCTCGCCGCTGTGGCCGTCAAAGTCACAGGCCTGATGGCAGTCAATGGAACTGGTATTCCTGGTGCAGCCTGTCGAGAGGTAATGAAAACTTTAATAATTGCTCTCCAAATGGGTCAATCAATATGAAATATGTGTGACATCCAAGGCAATAATTTTGTGAGGACACCTGAACACCTGAAGGACATCAAATTACAGACTCAACTATGCTAAGCATTTTTCAGGTTTCTCCCTTTTTCCTGAGTACCATGAATACCAGAGCCGGAATAAAGTCGATAAAATTTGAATTTCCTTTTTTTCTAAGCTTGACCTTAATCTTTGACACCTATATGCATTTTGTCATTTTCAGAAATATTATACCAAGCTCCGCATAAATGTTATATTGAAATTCCTTTATTGGACATAAGAGCTGTCTCCAAAAAATACCCCATTATAAGGATGACCTTTCTTTTAAATAATATTCTTGATTATTTTCAGTACATTTCCTCATTCACGGAAAACCGGAACTTGCAATACGCTGAAAACATTCGGATTCCGGTTCTTTATCCTGCAGCCTGCCATCCTCCACTCATTACCATTGCAGGCACTCTACGATTCAATGAACTGCAGAACTTAAAGCTTAAACATTCCTGCCGACTGGTGACATGCACGTTGTTGTTCTTGTCAAGAGCCACCCAGAAGGGGGTCCTGGGGCAGGAGCAGCGGCAAGAGCAGCGGCAGCAGCAGGATGGAAATTGGCACGGATCCCGGCCAGTGACAACCTGAGGTTTTCCACTGTGTTGCCGGTTGGTTGTTCCCTTTTAATTCTCTCCGCTGCAGTTGCTCCTCGTATATATACTTTTATTGTTTTTGCACGCACTTGCCGATTAAATGGCGCGAAAGGACATTCAGTGGCGGGGTGGGAGTTGGGAAAAGAAAAGGTTGGCGAGGGTGGGGGTGAAAGAGGAGAAACCCACCCACCCACTCAATGCCCTTCCTTTCAATTTGTCTGTAGTGTGTCTACGCCAGCACCCCAGCTGGCAGTGAGTGCATTTTTAAGGCTAATTATTTCTGTAATTACATTTTCACTTTAACAGCCGCTCCTTTTTGTCCACCCTCGTCCTTTACTCCTTCATTTTATGTTCCTTGTTTTTTTGTATATCTTTTTGTTTTGGCCATGGCGCCTATTAGCCGACATACAACTCACAGCATATATACATACATATCTTGAAATAACATTTATTACTGCACTTACCGAGTGTCGTCTCATTTATTTCGGGTATTTCGCATCTGGTCCCCTTGAAGCCTTTGGGGCAGTGGCAAGTTATGGCGGCGTCGCCGATGTGCCTGCAAATGATGATCCGACAATAAGAAAATGGCGGCCGGAAAAAGGAAATCCGGTTGAAGCCGATAACACGGAGGATTGGCCAAAAATAAACATGTCTTTCGAAACAGACACTTAACTTTAATTGTAAGTACCAGGAATGGTGACAATTTCCAGTAAAAGAAAATAAAGGATAAAAAAACAATCCCTTGAATAAAATCGATTTAAATGAGAGATAAAATAAAACAAAAAATACAAAAATGCTTTAAGTTAAACATACTGTCTGCGATTAGCAGAAAATAATTGATTAAATTTTATATACTTTATCCTCAAATAGATACTATTTTTGGTCACTTCCTACCATCTCACAATACTTACTTGCAAGTGCCACCATTTTGGCAGACATTGGTGTGAACATCCTCGCAGAGGGGACCATGTCCACAGTCGCTGCCACTGAAGCCGGAAAAACAGGCACACCCATAGGAGCTGGAACGACAAAAACCGGACACTGTGAGCACGTTTCAAATTGTATATCTGAGATCTGGTTTGGGAACTGCAAACTTTTTGGCCAGAAATGGTCAAATTCAGAGACGACAAGTTGTCAGAGCGGCTGGCGCAGGACACGCATTTATTTTGGCCCAGATATGGTGACTCATAAAAGTTTTATTGGACCCACTTGATGCGAAATTTGTTGTTTTAAGTACGTGCCTAAGCTAAATTCGTAGTTATTTGAAATCCCACTTCGACATCATCATAGGATATATGTACTGAGATATACTAGGAGATACAAAGGTCAAGCACTGGGTCACAGGCAATAATTTAAATATGTAAGCTCAGCTTAAGGTCAGCCCATTGAAGCTGTTAAAAGAATTATTATACTGAATGTTCTGTCATGTACTGAGGGTCAATGTACTAAACATAAAAAAAGGAACAACTTAAGAATGCCAGACAAAAAATATGACGAAAAATCTAAAAAATATTTCGTTCTTAGGTTTTGATGCAGATTGAAGGAGAATCTACCAACAAATCTTTTAAGGTATTCCACTCTAGAATCGGATGCAAATTGGCCAAGATATTGCCTTCGCAGGGGGCAATATGGTCTCCCCATGCACTTTCCACATTTTGAAGGAGATCCCCCACAAAATTTTACGACAAAATTTTATAAATATTTCGTTCTTAGGTTTTAGGAGAATCTATCTACAAATCTTTTAAGGTATTCCGCTCAAGAATCGGATGGAAATTGGCTAAGATATAGCCTTCTCAGGGGGCCATATTGTCCACCCACGCACTTTCTACATTTTAAAGAGGATCCACCAGAAAATGTGACGAAAAATCTAAAAAATATTTCGTTCTTAGGTTTTGATGCAGATTGAAGGAGAATCTATCTACAAATCTTTTAAGGTATTCCGCTCAAGTATCGGATGGAAATTGGCCAAGATATAGCCTTCGCAGGGGGCCATATTGTCCTCCCCATGCACTTTCTACATTTTAAAGAGGATCCCCCAGAAAATGTGACGAAAATCTAAAAAATATTTCGTTCTTAGGTTTTGATGCAGATTGAAGGAGAATCTATCTACAAATCTTTTAAGGTATTCCGCTCAAGAATCGGATGGAAATTGGCCAAGATATAGCCTTCGCAGGGGGCCATACTGTCCTCCCCACGCACTTTCTACATTTTAAAGAGGATCCCCCAGAAAATGTGACGAAAATCTAAAAAATATTTCGTTCTTAGGTTTTGATGCAGATTGAAGGAGAATCTACCTACAAATCTATTAAGGTATTCCGCTCAAGAATCGGATGGAAATTGGCCAAGATATAGCCTTCGCAGGGGGCCATATTGTCCTCCCACGCACTTTCTACATTTTAAAGAGGATCCCCCAGAAAATGTGACGAAAAATCTAAAAAATATTTCGATCTTAGGTTTTGATGCAGATTGAAGGAGAAACTATCTACAAATCTTTTAAGGTATTCCGCTCTAGAATCGGATGCACATTGGCCAAGATATTGCCTTCGCAGGGGGCCATATTGTCCTCCCACGCACTTTCTACATTTTAAAGAGGATCCCCCAGAAAATGTGACGAAAAATCTAAAAAATATTTCGTTCTTAGGTTTTGATGCAGATTGAAGGAGAAACTATCTACAAATCTTTTAAGGTATTCCGCTCAAGAATCGGATGGAAATTGGCCAAGATATAGCCTTCGGAGGGGCCCATATTGTCCTCCCCACGCACTTTCTACATTTTAAAGAGGATCCCCCAGAAAATGTGACGAAAAATCTAAAAAATATTTCGTTCTTAGGTTTTGATGCAGATTGAAGGAGAATCTATCTACAAATCTTTTAAGGTATTCCGCTCAAGTATCGGATGGAAATTGGCCAAGATATAGCCTTCGCAGGGGGCCATATTGTCCTCCCCATGCACTTTCTACATTTTAAAGAGGATCCCCCAGAAAATGTGACGAAAATCTAAAAAATATTTCGTTCTTAGGTTTTGATGCAGATTGAAGGAGAATCTATCTACAAATCTTTTAAGGTATTCCGCTCAAGAATCGGATGGAAATTGGCCAAGATATAGCCTTCGCAGGGGGCCATACTGTCCTCCCCACGCACTTTCTACATTTTAAAGAGGATCCCCCAGAAAATGTGACGAAAAATTTAAAAAATATTTCGATCTTAGGTTTTGATGCAGATTGAAGGAGAATCTACCTACAAATCTATTAAGGTATTCCGCTCAAGAATCGGATGGAAATTGGCCAAGATATAGCCTTCGCAGGGGGCCATATTGTCCTCCCACGCACTTTCTACATTTTAAAGAGGATCCCCCAGAAAATGTGACGAAAAATCTAAAAAATATTTCGATCTTAGGTTTTGATGCAGATTGAAGGAGAAACTATCTACAAATCTTTTAAGGTATTCCGCTCAAGAATCGGATGCACATTGGCCAAGATATTGCCTTCGCAGGGGGCCATATTGTCCTCCCACGCACTTTCTACATTTTAAAGAGGATCCCCCAGAAAATGTGACGAAAAATCTAAAAAATATTTCGTTCTTAGGTTTTGATGCAGATTGAAGGAGAAACTATCTACAAATCTTTTAAGGTATTCCGCTCAAGAATCGGATGGAAATTGGCCAAGATATAGCCTTCGGAGGGGCCCATATTGTCCTCCCACGCACTTCCTACATTTTAAAGAGGATCCCCCAGAAAATGTGACGAAAAATCTAAAAAATATTTCGTTCTTAGGTTTTGATGCAGATTGAAGGAGAATCTATTTACAAATCTTTTAAGGTATTCCGCTCAAGAATCGGATGGAAATAGATATAGCCAAGATATAGCCTATACAAATCGTTTAAGGTATTCTTTTCAAGAATCGAGTGGAAATTGACCAAAATATTACTAGTGCAGTGGGTCAAATTGTACTCCCCGAGGAGTTTAGAAGAAAGGATAAGTGAGATAACCCTTTCCAGAAGACATTTAGCTACATAGCCATAGGTTTCGGTCTAAATGGCTTTAAATAAACAATTCTTTTATGACTTTCAAACAAATAAATTGAAGAAAGCTTTCCGTTTGCCTTTTATTTGAAACAATTTCAATGAAAACCCCCCAAATCCATTACAAATGTTTTTCTCGCCTCGAATGTCTCGGACCTTTGAAATCACAAATTTTTGACAATTTAATTGGGGTTACCCGGTTTTACCCATTATATCTCTTTTTTTTCCTTCTATTTTTGGGACTATGTGTAACCATTTGTTGAAAATAATTGGGCATCCCTTGCCATTTATTTTCAACTCTGTCGCTCGTTACTCAGCTGAAGGAGCAACAATTGCAATGGCTTCTCCTGTTGTTAGTCCTTGTTGTTAGTGATGCGTTGGTGACACACGTCAACTGAAATTAATTTTCCATTCCGACCTTCCTCATGCTACTTTCTTTTTAAAATGCCAAAAAAAAGGTTCAAGTTCTCTAGGATTCATAAAGCATAAAAAAGCTTTTTCTTTTGTTTTCTCTCTTCCCGGAAATTTCGTTTAAGCCTTATGCCTATTCAATGAAAGAAAAATTCTAATTGATCTATTAGTGCCATCTGCAGGAGCCCCTGTCTCGACGTTTATCATCAAATTCAGATCCATGATAAGAAAAAAAAAACGAACAAAAAACTTTCACGCCGCTTAGTCGGAATGGTCGAAAAATCAAATGTTCCCCAGGGACGAAGGACAAAACAAAAAGTGACTGGGAAACTTTTGACGCCCCATAAAAGTTTCACTTTTATGCGAAATCTTTTGCTGGGGCAGAAATATTAGATGAAGGGCGTTTCGCAAAAGTTTCGTCATTGGTGGCCGCAATTATGCAAAATATATTCGACTGTTAGTTACTATTCAACGAAGACAAAATTATATTCTTTACGGTCATTTACCATTTGCATTTGGAAATAGCAGGCTGCCCTAAACTTGGCCTTGTTCTAACATAAGAACTATTGTCCTTGTAGAGCGGAAATTAATTGCCAGTATGTCCTGACATCTGCGATACTTGCAACATTTAATGTTGTCTATTTATGGGCTTCGTTTCTTGTTAGGCCTTATGTGACGGAAGTATTTTTTTCAAGGAGTCATACGCATATGCTTGGATTCATTTTCGATCCCAAAATGTTGACCTCATTCTGAGAATCACGTACAATTTTTGGAGAAAAGGGAAATACTTTATAAATACCCTACCCGTATGTAAACTTAAAATAAACAACGTTGGTTGTTCGTAAGGATAAAAGAAATATAAGGAAAGGTAAAAAACATCTCTCACACTGGAGATTTTCGCATCAGCGCCTGCACTAAACCTTCTTCATTTCAATGAAACGGGCTTTGCATTTTTTACGAATCGCCGAAAATCACCTGCAGCTGTATTTGGCCGTATGTTTGCAAGTTTTTGGTAGTCCTTTTGGTCCTTTTTTATTTTTATTTTTGTTTTTTTTTGCATAATTCTGTGTATTTTGCGACATGTGCACTTCGAAAGTTTTTTGTACACAAAAAAGTATTTGGCACACTGAATTTTATTTTCGCCTTTATTCGTACTCGAATGCTGCCGGCCCTTTGTTTTAAATAAAAATTAAATGTGCCGCCATACGGTGGAACATTTCGTTGGTGGCACAGAGATATAAATACACATTTTCGGTTTCCAGTCCTCTCAGGGGGCATTGGGCATTGTTTTGACTGGCTCTTGGCAAACCAATTTTGCGCATTTTAAATTCATTCATATTCCAAAAAGCTGAACAATTAAAATCGCTTGCCAAAAATCTGCAACAACTTTATGGGGAGACTCGGCTCTCGAAAAACTGCTGACAACAGGGCTGGCGAAGCTGGAGCAGGAGGCGATGCTTGACTGCATTTCGAATATGACGACGATGGCCTAAACCAAAACGGCACAGCACACACATATGGCCGAGAGTATGAATGCCATGAATATGTCAGATGAGACGCCAGTACTGCCTTTGGCTTTTCCCGAAAAATGGTTACTTAGTAGCGGGATTTTTTGGCAGATTTTTGACAAAGAGCCAAAGTGCATGGGATGAATAATATGATGCAAAAAATAAAAAATCATATATGTTCCCCTTTTAGTGGGCCAAAAAGGAAACTTAAATATTTGAGATGGTATTTGGGAAAAGCTTCTACATTTCCAGCAGATTAAATGGCTTTAACTCGAACGAATCAATAAATGAAAAGTCAACCATTGAATGACTGATGAGTGTGCACTCTCACATATTTTATTCCAACTTTAAGTGATGGCATATGTATTTCTGTGCTCGTGTCCTATATGTTTCCTAGATGTCCGTATGTTTTCATTCTGGGCCTGGCCATTCAGTCCTGTGAACGCAATGAAATAACAACAAATTGCTTTTTTCTTGCCAGTGGCACGTGTAACCGTAAAAAGAAGCGGTTGAAAATAAATACACATACATATATATAAAGAAAGGAAAGGCTGAAATGTTGGCAATTACTTTTTCACCCACTCGCCTAATGCAATAAAATTTAATTTGATGGGAGCATGTATGGGGAAAGGTACGCGGAGGGCAAGGACAGAAGTCCTGATATGGTTTTGCGGCTAGGCAATCGTAAAACACAAAGGATGTTTGGGATATTAATATGAAATATATATATGTGGTGTACCATTTATATAAATAAATATATGTTTTGTCTTTGAATTTTTATTGTTTTGCTTTTAAAAAATAAAATTTTCTATTTCCTTCATAAAAGAGTCAGTTTCGTAAAACTCTAAACCATATAAATTTAAACTTTTACTTTATAAGTTATTGGTTATATGATTTCCCCTGATATCAAATTTTAAAATTTAAAGCCAAGGAAACTCCAGGTACTCGTGGAGGTAAAGTTTTTCCTTCGTTTTTTATATTCCACTTCAACGCACACACGTTTCCATGCATCTTACAACTTTTGAAATAAATAATAACGTCTGTTGTTCCTGGAAAGAGCCAATCTGGGCTGCAAGACAGGAAAATTAAAAGGACGAAATTACCACAACATTGGCAGGAAAAAGTTTTAATTGAGCGCCACATGCTCCTCTCAGGGAGGAGATGCTTGGCAGTGGATGTGGAAATGGGCGAATTTCGTTACCCAAACAAAACATAATTGCAATATGCAAAGCTCGGGACTCTGACCAGTTGCAGTTGCAGTGGCAGTGGCTGTGGCAGTTGCAAGTGCAGCTCCCTGGGCGCTCGTCCGTCGACTTTGGATAAATGACAATGTTTGACATCGCAAACAATGCAAGAGGCTCTGGCGCAGGCGAATCGGAATGACACTGACACAGTTGCCATGTGGCAAGCCAAGTGGCATGTGCAAGTAGCACGAATGGGCCACGACCGCCCTTCCCTGTTTTTGTTTGGTCTGATCTCATTTGGCGCTGACATTGTGTTTGTTCAGCACCAGTTCGCTTTTTGTTATTAAAGTTAAGGCCAAGACTGGAAACGGACGCAGATCCATAGCCACCGGCAACGCACATTGATTGCCCCAAAAAGCCACCCCCAGTTCAGCCCCTGGACCCCACAATTTGCCCCCGAATGTGGCCTAATTCGGAGCCGATGTCATTGCCGTTGGTGCAGCTTCTTTTGGCCTGTTTACCGAGCAGCCCTCGGAAAAAGGTTGCCAATCAGTTGGCTCTGGGATTGGATTTTACGGCCTCTTTTACATTTTTGGGCACTCAAATATACATTGTTGTATTTTAGACCAAAAACTCTAACGCCAGACTGTAAGTTAACAAGTTTTTCGAACCTCGAAGAAAAAAAAAGGGATGTAGAATATTCCTTTTGCAATACTGTGTATACATTTTGGTACTTTTCGTTTTTCTTGTTTTGGAAAACTTAAAGGAAGAATAGATTAAATTACTGATTCGGTTCAATGAAGGGCCGGTCCGTCAAAGGACGGCTCTCAAAGCGAAAAAGTTTTTCAATTAAGCGTCTGTTAATGAAAATATATGGAGAAGCTCCGCAAAGAAAACGCAAAACAAAAGTAAGGGCCATTCACAGTCACACCCTGTCAAAAATGGCTTAAAACCCGAAAAAGTATTTAAAAAATATAAATTGGTTACGGCTCTGTTGAGTTTTGCGGTGAAGTGCAACAGATTTCCACTTTCCACCAGCAAATTGATGAACGCTCAACAAATAAATGCATTCAGAAAAAAATACTTCCAGCTACCAGCCAGGACTCAGTCAGTCGAAATAAATGCTGGAGCCAAAAGGAAGTGCACTGGCCAAATGGAAACGAACAAAAACTCCTACTTGCTGGCTTTTGGCCAATTCTTTATGGCTTATTGTTTCTGCTCTTTGGCTTTTCCAACGCATTTCTAAAGTTTCTGCAAGCAGTTTGCAGCTCAGCACCATTTTGAATATTTTATAGAAATTTTATAGGCTATTCAATTTGGTTAGCCAAATCGTGGTAATGAGATTTGCAAAAATTATTCAAAGAAAAATGCAAAAATCTACATTTAATATAAAAAAAATTTAAGCTGAAACCATAAGCCAAGAAAGTAAAGGTTATTCCTAAAAATAATTTAATTTTCTCATTACTTTCTCACACTTGACACTTTTACTTTCCACATTTTAAGGCGAAATAAGCTCCACATTTTGGAGAATCAACTCATATGTACAAACAATTGTGTCTAAAATATTAGGATTATATAAAACTTTTAAGGGATATTTATTTTCATAACTAAAATAAGGAAAAACTAGCATAAAATCATAAACTCCTATGATTAACTTCATTTAATAAACTCAAAAATAAACTTTCACTATTCTTATGAACTCCACTATACCAGAACATGGTGACTCCTTCAGAAAGCCAGGGATATGGCACTTCAAAAGTATAACAGTGGCAACAAAAAAAATTAATAAACGGGGAAAGGACTTAGCATACGCACACTGGATGACACATAAAGTTTCGGGACGAACACCCCCGCGTTTTTTAACCATCTATTTAGCATTCCCCGATGCTATGCATTTTTCGCACATTATCTTAACAAAGGAGATGCTGGAAACGAGTGTCATAAACGAGAATGCAATGAGAGATTGTGCTGCCAGGGGATGGATTTTTTAGAGGGGCTTTGAGAGGACGGCAGGACGACAGCCCTCCATCCTCAGATTGGGGTAACAGTTGACAACATGAGCATGACTGTTTTGTTGTTTATACAACGACTTGAGCAGCAGATGTGATGCCTTGCCTCTGACACAAGTCACTTGACAGCCACTGGCACATCCACCCATTCCATCCAGGATCCCCGGTCGCCTCATCGTGCACTGAGAGATATTCGGCACGGAAGTTCGTTATCTGAGGCACGTAGCGGAGGGGGGATGAGCCCCATTCGCCTCTAGTTGGTAATTAACTTACGGGACGGTACGTGGCAGGCGCGAAATTATATTCCACGTCTGATGAGCCAGGCGAGACTTAGTTCAGCTGTCGCTTTTATATTAATTTTTGGCCTTCGCTTTCACCGAATTTCACTCACATTTCGACATTGATATTAATATTCAATTAGCTGTCCGAATGCGCGGCCTTGGGCCTAGCAATTAATTATAATTATGTTAAGTAGGCGTGGAAGTTGCAACTTCTTGTTCCACTTAGAGGGCCAAACCGAAGGCAAAAGTTTCCCGATGCTGCCCTCTACCCAGCACTCTAGACAAAAAATAATCGGGCAATTAATTTGATTTGTTTAACCTCCTCAGGGGTCATTGTTCCGGTTGGCGTTTACGTGTTAATTACCCTGATATTGTCTATTTGTTGTCATTTAACTTTATAATTGGTTTGGCAATTGAAAATGTAATTTTATTTGCCTTTTATTTGGCCGCAGTGTTCCCGCATTTCCGCAATCTGATGGAGTGGGCTGGGGATAAAGAAATCTCTGAGGGTGCATCAAGCTGGTATGTAGAAGCTCTTCAATTAATCAAGCTCCTGGCGAAGAACCCGTCCTCGGCTTGTCAAGCCATTGTAAGTACAATACCGCAAGCCCTCCTCACGTCAAACTCAATTGCGAAGCTTATTCATAAAACCGCACTACCTGGATTTTGTCAGGGAAAATGCATCAAGCGCTCTGTTCGCTTTTCTTTTGACTTTTCATATGGTTTTTCACGAACACATACCTTTTCTTTTTGCTGACATGGGTTTGGCATTGGATTGCTCTGGAGTACGGAATACAGAATACAGAATACGGAATACAGAATACGGAGGTAGTTTTTTTTCGCTTTCGTATTATGCTTTTTTTTTTGGGCTACACTTATTGAAACATTACTAATGTATGGCTCCCACTTGGTTTAGTTTTGAGAGCCTCGAAACGTAGCCCAAGAACCCAAAGCCCAAAAACAAAAGCTCAAAAGCCCGGGACCAGTTGAACAAGTTTTCCGTTCCGAAAAAGGGCCAAAAGATTGATGGGGCTGCAGTTAGCAGTTTCGACGGTTCAACCTGTCGGTGATTTTCCGCTGCCGGGTATATAGATTTGTCTGAAACACAAAACGGGAATTGTGTTTTTAAAACGAGCAAATCTGGGGCCGTTTTTGCACCGTTTTCACTTTCACATACCATATTTTTGCCAGAAGGTCGATGCGAGCCGTAAAAGTTTCGTTTGCGCTTAAAAATGCTACATATTCCGGACACAGGTGGCCGACGTGTCCGCGGGGAGACCGCCGGCAGACTGCCGGATCGCTTGAGTTGTCGAGCTTGACTTACAAAGGGCAACAAATGTTGCTTTTATTCACATATACGAACACATGGGAGCTTCAGCAAGCGCGAGTACTATATTAAAGTGAAGTTTTCCATACTGTTTTTCAGTTTTTAGTAATGTATTTAAAATTTTCGGAAAATATCACGCATACGTACGGGGGGATTGATTAGGGTTTTTTAATGAAAAATTAAAAAAAATTAAAAAAAAATAGATAAAATAGTTGATATTTTCGATTAAAAATATGTATAATAAAATCCTTTTTTATAAAATTAAGATTATAGTCAATGACTACATGGCGTATGAGTAATATTACAGGAGCTCTACAGGTTGCACATTTTAACCTACTTCTTCTAGGACAAGGACTGACAGGGAGTATTTATATATTTAAAAAAAATGTATATCGTAGTTCATACCTAAGTACTTTTACTTTAACTTAATAATTTAAGCAAGCGTCGTTCACTGTTATTATAATACTAGAATCCTAGATTTTATTGATACCTAAAAGTCAACGGTATCGACAATGGTCCACATCGAAGAAAAGGGGAAATAAAGAGGGCAACTCTGGCCAGACCAAACCACTAAAATGAGTAAGTATGAAGATTTATTCTCGATTACTTACCTAAAGTCATCGCTGGCATAGCAATCCCCCAGGAACCGGCACTGCAAAGTGTTGCACTGCGACTCCTTCACCTCGTTCAGCACCTCGTAGGTGATGTTGAACCCGTAGACGTCCAGCAAACGGTCCAATGCTCGCAGGTGGGTGCCATCCAAGGTGGACATAGTGAAACGGATCTCGAGGTACTGGCTGTGGAACTGCACCCAAGTGACCTGGGTAACGTCGTCCTCGGTGAGCGTGAAGATGCGGTGGGCAGGCACCTTGAAGTCGTCGGAGTAGTACATGTACTCGGTGAACTTCAGGCCACTGAGGACGTACAGTTGCGTGAGGTACACCACGATGGACACGTTACCCTGGGCGGGCAGCTCGGAGGCGTCGATTATCCAAACGCACTCGATGGGCGTGGCGAAACGGTGCGGGAAGTTCGGCGTCTGAATAATGCCGTAACGCTTGTTGAGGACTCCGCCGCATCCTGGACTGCTGCCGGAGAAGGCGGATGAGGAGGACGAGGGCCGAGATGGCTGCTCGCCTCCCGCAAAGGCATTTAATGCAAAATTATGCTGCACCGCCGTAAAGGGCGGCGGCGGTGGTAGCGGCACGGCCGGCAGCGAGAATTTCTGATCCGCCACCGTGTCCCGGACATTTTGATGACGCGTCGTGGCATCCGTCTCGAATTGATGTTGCCGGCTCAGGGGCACCACCAGAGTCAGAAGCAATATCGTCGATGCTATCCGGACCAGGGTGGCCGCCCGCAGCGTCATTGACTTGCCTTTTAGCTCTCTGCCCCGCTCGCTGTGATTTTTTTTTTTTTTCTCTTCCGTTATCGTGCCAATGCTAGCTTATCATTCGGCCAGGACAGGCACTGGAATCCTGCCTGCCGGAATACTATTTCGCGTTTCCGCAGCCCACTCACTCATTGACATTTGGCCCATTTTTTTTCGGCCAGGCTGGTGGTGGGTGTGGGCTTGGCTCCGGGTATGGGTAGATGATGCTGGCTGCAAGTAGATAGAAAAAAAGGGAAAAAAATAAAGTCGAATTTTTAGTTAAAACCATTTTGACAGCTGTCGTTTGCATTTGAATAACTGCCGCTGGCTTGCCACGTCGTCGTCGTCGTCGTCGGCGTAGTCGTCGTCGTCCTCGTCCTCGACCTGCCGCCGACTGTCAGCATGAAAAAAGCAATTTGGAAATCCACTAAAACGCGGAGGCGCTCGAGGAGCGCATCAATCATGGCTTCACGGTTTTCGTCGAGCATGGACGGCCCATAAAACAAAAACACAAAGAACCACTTCACCTTTCCTTCCGCATCTGAAATTGTTTTCCCATATTTTTTGTGTCTACTCTCGTATTTCTTCTATGTTGCATCTACCAAACTCTTTCCCCGGAGGACGGGATTAGTTAAGCACATCCGAAAAGCTGGCAAAAGCCTGACAGAAATGCAATCATGGCTAATCAAATTCACATAATTGTGGGCAGAATACACACAACGATGCAAATATAACCGACGCAACATAACATTGTCTCGTAATTAGGATGGACTAATCGGATAAGTAAAAACTTGGTAAACCAAATCAAAATTCGGATTGCCACAATCTCCGGGCATGTCGTCAACAATTCTGGGCACAGCGGTATTTGCCGGAGAATTGTGTGTCTAAATTATTCATAGAGTCCTCTAAGAGAGTTGGGAGCCAGTGTGGGTTCCGACTGTGGTGTGTGTCTCTATGTGGTTAATAAGATTATGCAATAGAACTTCCTGCAGGGTCCGGAAATACCCTGGCAGATATTTTAGAATTTATGCCCGAGTTTCGTTTGCCTCTCCGGGCCAAATGAGCTCGCACCGTTGACTTTAAACTGATGTCAAACTTTGGCATCCGGCGGCTGTTCCTTCGTCCCATCGCAGGATTTAGGACTGCTTAGTGGATGGGGGTGATAGGAGGTAGGGAGGACCTTTCGGTGGCAAGATGTCGCTGCGTGAATGTGTGTTAACAAGTTTAATCAAACGACAATGTCGTGAGATACGTGGCATACTTCTAGGCACAAAAGTCGACGCGGCATATGAGCACGTAAAACGGCGAGGGGCCGCGTACTCCAGCTTGAAGAACTTGGAGTGAAAATGAGTTTTACTTTGAAATTACTTTAGTTACGCATTTAAGACATAATGAATAAAAACGCGTTTGCTTAGCCAAGAAAACTTTTTGGCCTATCTGCGACGCGCGTAGAATTCAAATTTGTGGCGCTTAGTTACGCCGTTTAGCCAACACGTTAATACATTTAATTATTATTTAATGTTTAAAGTTTAAACTAAAAAATGAAATTTCTGGGGTAATACTATAATGGGATTCATTTGATCTACTTTTTAGGCTGAAGCCCCCCATTGTTTTGAGAAGCTACATCCATGTCGGCCGGGTTAAAAGAACGTCTCGCGTTAACAGTGACGCTGGCATGCCCAACACTTCTCCATAGATAAGGCCACTAGGCAGGTACTTCAACTGATACCGATAAACGTAAAGCTAGCCGTCGCAGTCGCCGTCGCGGTCGCAGCTCGGTGGCTACGCCGGCAGCGCTGTGGCTGGCGCGTCGAGCAAATTGCCAATTTAAATTGGCCGCGTTAAATTAGTCGAGTTATCAGCCTCCACGGCGACAGGTGTGCGGAAGGTTTACGAATCGCTGGGCGCAGTACTTGGCAATCCATTATATACCCTGGCCCCCCACCCGGCATCGGGCAGCGCGGAAAAAAGTGATTCAGACCTTAAATGGCCCAAATGAAGCGGAAATGGTTACGTGCAAAATTGTAAAAATGACCATAGTGTTGCTCTCTCTGGCGAAGGAAGTGGAAATGTCACTATATTTTGAGTGCATCCGCAGTCGCAATTAATCTTCGGCCGAACCTAGTGATTCCATGGTGACATGCCCGATCGTCGTGCTCGGCTCAAGTGGTTTGTGTTCAAAAATGAAAACAAAGGGAAATCATAATGAATTATGAGTTCAAGCGGTGTATAACATACATATTTTTAACAAAAATCAATCCGAAATATTTATGCTTTTCGCCATTCATTTCCATTCTATTTGACAAATTAAAAGTCAACAAATATATCAATCATCTTGAAGTTGCTGATATTGATATCTAATCAAATGATATGGCAGACATGGAAATATTTTGAGTGTTTTAGTGAAAAATTAGTTTGCGTCAGACCCGTTTTTCAATAAAAGTTGTATATTCCTGGTAAGGACTCTGACTCTTAGTTGTGAGAATTTGGTGAAATCGGACTGTTGTTATTTTTGCTTTCAATAAAAAGCTTATCAGGCTGTAAAAGTTACCTTGGTCGTTAATTTAATGTTCCGGTCATAATAAACAACCTTATGCTATAAACCCGAAATCAAAACCTGAAAACAATTCAGTCATTATGAAATGCAATGAAAAAAGAACAGTAACCTTTCAAGTAACTGAAGAACAACAAATAAAGCTGAGGAAAAGTGTGCTGATAACTGCCAGCGAATTGTCAATAAATTAATATAAAAGAGTGACTCGTGACTCCGGCTGCGCTTTTTTCCATTGCTATTTGGCCATTTTGCTGTTGGCCAAAGCCAAAAATCATGGCTGAGAAAGCAAAACAAACGAACAAGCAGTGCTCTATATATTTTTCGATTTTAAAAGTGTACACCGATTAGTTGTTTGTTTGTTTGTTCGGTTGATTGTGCGTTGTTATCGACAAATCGTATAAGGAAATTCAATTCGATAGGTGGCTAATAAAACCAGAGCTATGGACGATTATGGACGACACCATGAAACTTGTTAATACACCCACCCACCGACGGCATAATGCAAGAAGCCCCAATTGTGGGCCGGCATTGTTGCCTTTCAAGGCATTTGCTTTAAAGCTCTTGCCCAAACAATGAAATCCCCCCGCATAAATAGAAAACAATTAGGCATTTGGAGACGATAAGAGCCAGAATGATAAAAGCCAGCAAGCATTCTGACTCATCGCCATGGCCAGAAAACAAAAACCAGAGAAATTGGTAGCAATTGGTCGCTCCGAGCGGTAATTAAAGCAGCCAGTTGACGATGCGCATAATTTCTGAACTTTGAAACTTTTGTTCCACAAACAAATTTATCAGATGCAAAGCAAATACTGTTTTCTGGGACAGTTGATAAACCGATGTGGTCAACACAGAATTTAGTGGGCCACTCTCGTTCTGGACTCCTTTTGTTTTTGATGTCAGCACTCGAAACAGAATGATGATGGTCAAAATCTCTGGCTTGTACTTTTTTTATGTCTCAAAAGCTTCTGGTTAAAACTAAATAAAAACTAGTTCTTTGATATGGACAATCAAAAAAATAGTTTTATTTTATATTTCAGTTTTTTGCGAGTTTTTTTAGAAAGCTTTAGAAAGAATAGTCAAATAATAAAAAGTTGAATAATTAAAGGACTTTAATGAAGTCAAAAATATGTTCAATGTTTTTACTTATTTTTCTGATAGAAAGTATAAAAAATAGTAACAGTTAAATTATATTTTACCAATCAGATAACTTTAATCTTTAATCGTTTTAAAGCTAATACAGTTGGGCCTATCAAATTTATAAACTGGCTGAAATTCACAAATCGGGAATCGTAAAACCACACAAAATCGAATTGGAGTCAAACGATAATCGAAGCATACATAATCCGCGACAATTGCAACCGAACACAACAAATTTATGGCCGCAATTAAATCCTTGACCATAAATCAGAGAATATGGCCGCGGTAATCAAAGTGTTTAACCCACAAAGTCAGTACCAGGAGCAGTAACAACGGCAGAGCAGTAACCGCAACGTATCGAGATAAAAACATTTGGCCAAGAGAGAGAGAGAGCGGGGCGGACAACTAACCTCGGCTAATACACACTAACAAGGAGCACAAGTCATTTAGTTGGCCATTAGGTGGGACGCCCTCTATCCACTCCATCGTAGCCCCCATCCTCACCAGCAATATGGCCTGTTTTCCCCGCTTATTCCACCATCGCAGCAAAAACAAATTCACGCCCGCCGAAGATGAAAACACCGATACGATACTCAACACACAGGACAGCCCCGTGGTGAGTTCCGAATGCCAGAGATCACGCTTTGGTGTTGCACTTGTCTGATAAGCCCTCTGATAAGTTCATCAAGTGCTTAATTGAGTTAATCGGGGCGGCGCGAAAAAGCCACAAATAATGTGAAGTCAAAAAAAAAACAGAAAAGTACAAGTATTAAAATCAAGTAATTCGACAATAAGATACACTACAAGATTGGATAATTACCAAGTAGGAATTAATAGAGATCCTTTCTCTTCGTTTAATTTAAAAACATTTTGAAACAGTTTTTCGCATAAAAAGATTTTTTTTAGAAACAAATCGTTAAATATTTTTGTATATGAAATATACTAAAAAAAACCGAAAATAAATATTGCTTTATAAATAACATAGTCTATTAGTTCCATAAATTAATTCCTTTTATTTGTGTTTCTAAAGATCCTTTTCAACTTCAAAACTGCATTTATGTTCCAAAAATATTCCTGTTTTTCAATAATTCCTTTGTACTAAAAAGTGACTACATAATAAATAAATATACATATATAATCTCCACTTCACATATGGGATGTTCCCATTGGGAATTCACCCAAAATAATCATTATTATTCATAAATTATTATGCTCGATAACAAGCGGATATTCTCTAAATATAGGGTATTGAATCACGCTAAAATCCGTTTGGTGCAAAACCTTGTTAGCCTTATCATTCACTTTTCTACCCATGACGTTCACTTTTCAACAGGCTTATCTCACAAGAACCGAAAAAACTGGGGGAAAAACACGTGCGTCGAACACAGAGTTCCCATTAAAATAAGGTTGTGAAAGTATTGCTGTAGGTTGTCATAAAAATGTATAAATAATATTACTGACCATAAACCTTTGACTAGCAACTAGTTTAAACGTAAAGTGGGCAATTTTGTTTAAGAAAAAGGCCAAAACTTTAATAATGAAAAATTAAATAAAGCCAGGCTTCCATTGATTGCGCTTATTTCGATAAATAAACCTGTGACATAGAATCAGTTTTCGTAGTAACAATGAAGTATAAAGACTCAGTAGTTCCGATTAATTGGATATCGATTATTTCGACAAATTACAAAAATGTTATACTTTTCTACATTTATACTTTGAAATTGGCATTTGAATTGGTCACATGGAATGGCGGAAACTTATCAAGACAACTTCAATCGCCAAGCACTTGACTTTTTGCAATCTTTGCGTTTCATCAACCACAAACATTCAGCGACGATTCAGTATTACTCGTTGGTATGCAAAAATATGATAAGCATGCATGGTATAAATAGGTGTGGGTCGAAACAGAAATCGTAAAAATAAATAAAAAATATTCAGAAGAAAATCAAATTCGTGGCGAGGAGCTGGAGGAGGAAACTCATGCATAAATCTAAAAACAAAATGGGCCAAGTGGCAAAGAGATACTTGCAGCCGGAGCTCCAAATGACGTATAAATATGCAGAATCCGTCGGGCTATCTATAGAAGCATCTGTAGCTGTCTCTCCAGAGCCAGACTGACATGTTCCTAG
Organism: Drosophila monieri; assembly: GCA_035047585.1. Taxonomy (NCBI): domain Eukaryota; kingdom Metazoa; phylum Arthropoda; class Insecta; order Diptera; family Drosophilidae; genus Drosophila; species Drosophila monieri. The sequence goes on along the minus strand of JAWNPJ010000116.1, from coordinate 529,238 downwards.
GCACTTGGATGACAATGAACGTGATTGCACGCACAACTTACACGTCAAAGTAATTCTAAATAACTGCTCAACATTCAGGGCCGAAGCCGTTAGAAAAGCATACGCCCCCAGGGAGGAATACTCACAGTTCGTAGTTGAAATTTGGAACATTCCCATTCTCATTCCCCATTTATTTAATTTTTTTTTTACATTTTTTTTTGAGAAAAATCCTTCGAGTGCAAGGCTGCGCGTTGGCCTTATCGTTTGGAGTTTATCGGCCAAAAAACAGAATTTGGCGCTTCCGTGGGAAAACGGAAAACCTGTCAAAATGCCGTCGTTTAGGTCGATTAGCATATCAAAGCAGAGCCAACCAGGCGACTCGCAAATTGACACGTGTTTATTTATGCCTGCACTACCATAGGGCCCCCCTAAGGGGTTTGAATATTTCATTAGGCCCCCATGCCAATTGAAAGATAAGATGTAAGAGCTTTTCGCATGAGCGGACTTCAAATATATTTACGTCAAAACTTTTAAACAGGCAGTAAATTAACAAACAAAAAATCATAAACCTACCGCAATGTTTAAACAGACAACTTTTTGACACAGTTTCAAAAAAAAATTATAAAACAAAAAACAAGTCAAGATGACTTTTTTATTAGTTTAAGAGCAGAATAATCAATGTCAGAATCAGAAAAAATGCTATTAAAAAAAACGTTGGCTAGAATAATAAAAGCTTTTGACAATAAAATTCGTTTGAAACCTTGGTATTTATTTAAATCGATATCTCATCACCACTTTAAGCCAATCAATTTGCAATAGTTTACGGAAAATCCCCAGCTGACGGATTGAAATCAGAAGAAAAGGATACAAAAAGGACGCATTTTCGCAACCATGCGAATTACGCATAAAATGTGGCAAACAAAAAATCCCAGCATTTAAAGGACATAATGCCACTGAAAATTGGCTATGATGTTGTCGAACTAATGGATGCCCACAGACATGGTCGGCAAAGCCTTATTGGTCAGAATAAGCTTGCGAAAGGAAGTGTTAAGTGTTAAGCATTAAATTGATTTTATGCCAACTTATTGGGAGAGTGTTGTTTTCGATACCTAAAATACGAAACACCTATTTTCTGAAAAAGTAAACATATATTTTAATTATAGCCAGAACTGTGCGAAAACAAAGTCATGGGCTTTTGTTGCAACATTTTGATTGTGGAGAGTTCAGTGCAAATATTGGGCTAATAGAGGTTGTGTGCTCTGTACATGTGGAAACAGATATCAAGACTTTTTTTTTATATAAAATGCTTCCATTATTAGCTTTAACATTAAATATTCCCCTAAAATGTACCTAATCAAACATTCAACCAACTATAGACTATCACATTTATTTAAAAGTTCTCCTTGTCTATTTGTTGGCAAATAATATAATTGAAGTTTAACGTCTTTCAGCAAATCGGACTGTACATCCGTCGCGAGGAGAAGCCACTGTACTCACCCATCGTCACGCCCAGCGCCAGCGAGGTGAGTAAGCTCCATATTTACCTGAAAATTGTATCGCGTACGCTTTGCGTTTCCACCTGTTCGTTGGGGAACTGTATTTTGTGGGGACCCGACTAATATTTGCACACATGCTTGTATGTTTCTTATACTTTCAAACGAATTGATGTACACAATACTATCGGCACAAAACACTTGTAAATATAAATATATATGTACGAACACTCGACAACGCCTTCTCCTCCAATGTCCAACGACACCCTCACACCACCTTACACCGATGCCGAAACTTTTGCACCGCTTTGTTTGTCTTGGTAAATGTTTTTGGCCAGGCCAAGCTCCAGCGGCTGAGACAGCAGCAGCCGCCCCCCTCAGGTAGCTCCTCCTCCGCTGCAGCCCCAGCAGTTCCCTCCGAAAATGGGATTGCAAACAATGGAGGCCAAGAGAAGAAGTTTCTCTCGAACATGGCCAGGTTGCAGAAGGCCAGCAGGGAGAGGGAAAGAAAGAAGAACAAGGAGGCCCAGGAAGAGGACGACGACAAGAACGAGGATGCGACAACGGCCTCTGTCAACGGCAATGCAATTAATGTCACACGCTCAAATTCGAAATTAAAACCGGTCAAAGAGCGACGTCCCACAGCCCTGCCCTCGGAGGTGCCTTCCATTGAGATCGAGGAGGATTCGCCGGAGGATGCCAACGATGTAGCGCCGGACGGCCAGGAGGAGGAGCGAACAGGAGGCGAGGGGCGTGCTAATGCACATGCCGTCAATGTCGTTGATGGCGGCAAGTCAAAACTCAAAGTGAATGTGAACGGCATAATTGATGAGAGGGGCGGTGCCGATGATGTTGCCACATTCGATGTCGCCACACCGCCAAGCACCGCCGCCGCAACACCTGTGACCGAGGGTCCTGTAAAGTTTTTCATTGGTCACACACAGGAACTAAACACACACCAAACAGAGGACACTTTGTCCTGGCAGAGCAGCGATACCAACAATAACCGCAACAACGATGCCAGCAATACCAGCAAACTGGCAAATGGTGTCCTGCCGCTTCTGCGACGGGATCGTGACAAAGAACAGCTCGAGGCTCCACCCCGTGCCAAGAGCTCCAGCAATGTGTCACTCAATTATCTTGCCAAGCCACCAAGCAATGCCGGCAGTTCCCGCCGCAGACGAGTGTCCACGATGCCCGATATTAACATACCGCCGGCACCACCGATGCCCCCGGATCTACTCGTCCCGGGAACTCCACTCCATTTGCGCAAGAAACGGAGCATGGAGCGTCCTCCTCAGTCGGAGTCCCAGACGCAGTCACCTGGCATTCCGCCGGATGCTACGAATAATCAAGTAAGTAATGAGTTGGGTTGCCAGATGACATGGCCCGGAACTGGCCGCAGAAGCGTGCGGTTTTTGGTTAATTTGCTAACCTGTCAGCCGCCAGTTGTGGCCAGGATTGACTTCACATTTTTTCCCTTGCTCCTAGACTTTTATTTCTGTCTAGAATATATGTTATACAGGTCCTTCGTGACGTTTAGTGTGATTACAAATACTTTTAATACAACATGATTGCTTTTAGTTTATGGAACGATTATAAAACGGTGGCTTGACTTATAAATCCATAAGACAATAAGATCTGTAAGACTATGGATCTGATATATATAAGGAAATAAGGGCATATTCTACAAAATCTGTGAGACTTTAGTTTTTTAAATTATGCCCAAGCTTGCCCAAAGCCATAACCATTTCATTTCTCTTTTTTGATTTATAATTATTTGAATTAATTATATAAAATTTTATGATTGTTTTGATGCATACATATACAAGACATCTTAGATTTTTAGCGGAAAGGAATAAATTAGGCATTATACTTGGAACAATAACTACCATTTGAACTGAAACATGTACTTTTTATTATACTTGTATAAAAACCAAAGACCCTCCACCGATAGTCACTTAGTGTCTGGCAGCTATTTACTCAGCAAAGGAAACTTTCATATGGAAGATAGAGAAGAATCTTATGGTGGGACTTTCTCAGACTTCCCAGTGTCTACCCGAGGGCATACACAAAGAAAATTAGAAAAGCAACAGCTGCTTACAAATGTGCCGTGCCATCCAAACACACACTTGTAACAACAAGTGAAATGTTAATTGTTCGCCAACAGACACGATCCGAAACTTTCGCCCGGCCGTGAGCCAAATAAAGTCGTTTTCGCCAGCTTTTCACCATTTGGGCATTTGGTTCTGCTGCACTAGCAGTCTGTGGCTAATCAGCCCCTACAGGGCGTCTGTTTAAATGAATCCGAAACTTATACAGTGAAATGTTTCATTTACGGCTGAGATTTCCCCAATGTTGCTAAGAACTGTATAACCAAACTGTTTCCTTAAGGTACACGAGTTTCTAGTTTGCCTAAAGTGGCTCAACAGCCCAAGCAAAGTAATTGTTATGGCCCAAATATATTCTTCGTCAGCCAAGATCCTCTATATCTTCGCAAATACAGGTTTACAGAGTTTATTACACAGATTTTAATACAGATTGAAAAAGAATCGAACTATAAAACGTTAAAGATATTCCTTTAAAGAATCGGATAGAAATTGGCCGAGATATAGGCATCACAGGGGTATATGGAAATACTGGATTTTGCGAGGGGTTCCATTTCCATGAAGTCTTAAAAAGTTTTCGTGTCGATTCCCTATCTACAACAAATCTTTTTATCAAAAAATATCAATTTAAATATTTGTATTAAAACAAAGACATCCACGAACCATTTTAAACTTTTTCAAACAGTTGAAATTAAAATGCACCCCATACTGAATAAAATCTCAGATGCTATCGCTACAAAAGCACACAAATGTTAAAAAACCATACCATTTTTTTAAATTTTCGCACGGAAACATCAAGGATCAAATAACTGGGCCCAAGGAGAGCAATTCCAGCGATGGCTCGACTGCAAAAACACAACGCGTGGACGGCGGAATCATCTACGTCCGACCGAATGTGCCCATTCGGGGCGACATTGAAATCGAATTTATTGCAAAGGACGAGGCGTAAGTTGGGGGGGACTGCCTTCGAATTAGAAAGAAAAACAAACAAGCTCTGCTTATTATCCCCATGAATTCGATTCACAGCACACGCAATCTCATCCGGACGGCCATCGAACGCAATGATTTCCTCAATAATCTAATGGACAAGGAGCGCAAGGAGATGGTAATCAATGCAATGGCGCCGAGCTGCTACAAAAAACACAGTTTTATCATCCGCGAGCACGAGGAGGGCTCCGAGATATATGTTTCCGCCGAGGGTCAGTACGATGTTATCCGTGCGGGTCAGCTGGTTGGAAACTTTGGTCCGGCCACCGTATTCGGGGAGCTGGCGATTCTCTATAATGCCCCTCGCCAGGCCACCATACAGGGTAACACACAACAAATGCTCTTTTTTACAAAAAGAATCAGATTTTAAGACTCGGTATTTTCCATCAGCTGCCACGGATGCCCACGTATGGAAAATTTCACGTGAAACCTTTCGGGCCATCATGCAAATCTCCGGCTCTAGGGAGCGCGAGGAAAATCTTCAGTTTCTGCGCTCGGCGCCGTTTTTACAGGAGCTTGACCAGAGCCAACTGAACAAGGTCGTGGATCTCCTGCAAAGGGTAATTTATCCAGCCGGCCATACCAATTTCCCAAATCAGTTTTTTGATTTTATCGTAGAAATTCTATGAGACCGACACCTGTATTGTCCGGCAAGGCGAGGTGGGCAACGAGTTCTACATCATCCGGTGCGGAACTGTGACCATAAAGAAGAAGGACGAGCAGGGCCAGGAGAACGTGGTGGCAAAAAGGCGAAGGGGCGAGTATTTTGGCGAACAGGCACTTTTGAATGCGGACGTTCGACAGGCCAGTGTTTATGCCGACGCCCCAGGCACAGAAGTCCTAATGCTGGACAGAGAGTAAGTCCTTCCTTAAAAGTCTTAATATTTAAATATTTTATTAAACATTTCCCCAGAGCCTTCATAAGCTATTTAGGAACTCTGAAGCAACTCCAGGAGAAGCCTAGCAGCCAGCAGGGCGAATCATCGGGAAGATCTTGCAACAAAACCTTGGAGTTCGACAACGAATACTCCCAAGTGGCCATTTTCGAGCTTAAGAAGATTGCGACCCTCGGATGCGGTGCCTTTGGACGTGTGGACCTGGTGGCGTATGGAAAAAAGGCTTTAGCCCTGAAGATCATCAAGAAAATCGAGGTGGTCAAGCAGGATCAAATCGAGCACGTTTACAACGAGAAGAACGTAATGATTAAGTGCCGGAACTCACCCTTCATAGTGCAGTAAGCCATAAATCTCACAACTCTTAACTCCGGCGGGTACTCAAGTTCCATTTTATTTTAGGCTCTATCGCACGTACCGGAATGACAAATACGTTTACTTCCTAATGGAGGCCTGCATGGGCGGTGATGTATGGACGGTGATGTCGAAGCGGCAGTATTTCGATGAGAAGACCGCCAAATTTATAGCGGGCTGTGTTGTCGAGGCATTCGATTATTTGCACTCGCACGGCTTTATTTACAGGGACTTGAAGCCCGAGAATTTAATGCTGGGCACGGACGGGTACTGTAAATTGGTAGGTGTTTTAAGTCTTCTGTCAGTTTTCAGTATGTTCTGTAATTAATCTCTGTTACAGGTCGACTTTGGCTTTGCCAAATTCGTACGCCACAACGAGAAGACCAACACCTTTGCCGGCACGCCGGAATATGTGGCTCCTGAGATTATTCTGGATCGTGGCCATGATCGAGCCGTCGACTACTGGGCTTTAGGCATCTTGATCTACGAACTGCTCGTCGGGAAAACGCCCTTCCGGGGAGTCAACCAGATCAAGATCTACCAGCAGATCCTCAGCGGCATCGATGTCATCCACATGCCTTCGCGAATACCCAAGCCTGCCCAGCACCTGGTGAGGCACCTCTGCAAGCAGCTGCCGGCGGAGAGACTGGGCTACCAGAGGAAGGGAATCGCGGACATCAAGCGGCACAGCTGGTTCGAGAGCTTGGACTGGCAGAAGCTGAAACTGAAGCAACTGCAATCGCCCATCAAGCGGCCCCTGAAGAGCTGGACGGACCTCCAGTACTTTGGTCCGTCCGGAGTGGAGAACGACTACGAGCCGCCGGAGGAGATGAGCGGGTGGGACAAAGACTTTTAAAAGGAAAGAGTTCGAAAGTAAAGTATTTAATCGGATATTAGTAAGTAGTCAAAGAACTTGTTCTTAAAAGAACCACAAAGCAGCCATAACAAAATAACCCTAGCGTAGCTTAGCTTTTAATTACTAGATAAAGCTTAAAATAAGACCATTTTGTAGCGTTTGTATTTTATTTCATTTACTAACTCTGAGCCATTTTACGTCACAAATGTAAATAAGTTAGGAATAAGTTATATTTCCATGGCTTTTAATTTTTTTATTATTCTTTAATATTTTAACTAAAATGAACAACCTCTAAATACTTAAAGATAGAAACTTTGAAATAATTTTCAATAAAATGACAATAAACATTTAATAATAGTTAATAATTTAATAAAGTCATCTATATAGCCATTTGTAAACTAATCTTTTATATCTTAAACTAGCAAAACTCTGATTATCTTACACTTTTAGCCACTACCTTTTAGCTCCAAGAAGTGACACCAAAGACAAACAAATAAATTCAATTAAACGCTTTCTCTGAAATTGCATTCTACTCTCCGTTGCTTGCCAAATGCAATTCTGAATTCCAACACAAAGTTGTGGAATAGAAGACTACTTTGTCCCCAACAGGAGAGAGACAGGTTCTCCCCTTCTTGGGTATGAAAACTTATTGGGACGTCATAGTCTTGCTTCGTTAAATTATGGCTTTCTCAGAGAACGGCTTTTATCATCGCCATCAATACCACTGTCACTCCTTTGTCCTGCCGGTGGTTGTATCCTCGTTTGTATGTTTGCTTTTCATCAGGCAGAACGGCTTATTGTTTTCTCTAGCACTACGACTACATATCGGCCATTTATGTCCCCTAGCTCTTTGAAACTCCCACTCAAAGACATACTTTCTGCTTTGTCAGTTCATTTAAAAACGTGACACGAAAGGAATGTTACAGGAAATTCCAATAGTGGTATACTTTCAGGTAGGTTAATAAGTGGTCTTTGTGGCACGGACCTCTAGGCCACACAAAACTCATATGGAAATTATAATAATATTCTAAAAGTAATAATTTATGGACCATTTCCAATCAATATTTTAGATTTCTTCATTGACAAATCAATTGAAATTCTACCCATAGAGGCAGCGAAAAAAATTCAATTTTATTCACAAAAAAAAATGAAATAAGCTAAGCTGCAAACGTGCTGGAGTCTAACAATATTGTTAATCAATAATTTATTGTAGTACGAGAGGACGAAAAATTTCAAAGGGATGAAATATAGGGATCCATAGAAAATGGGACCTTTCTGGGCCCTCTGTAGACATTCGCACTCATTTAACAATTTTACGCTTCGTTTAAGAACCGTAGAGGGATTGGCCAAGACCACTTGGAAAAGTTCCGCCACCGCCTTTGATATCCGGGAATTTTTGTATATATATTTTCTGTTTCTATTTCTTTTTTGCGGCCAAAAGTTTGTGCGGGAAAAAAAGCATTTGCATGGCTTTCTTAGTTAACCTTTTTTTTTTGCACCAGTCGAAACGCCATCACGGAAAAACTAAGCGGTGGTTTTTTGTCGTCCTTGCCCCCGTCCTGGCGCGTCCTGCCGTGCCGGTTGAGCGAGCACAGTTTCCCAACGGAAATGATGACATTTCGTCTAACTTTGTCGCCGATGCGGTGTGCAGTCGCATAGAAATGCTGGAAGGTGTCTAAGAAATAGCACCGCCACACTCCCATACGACAGTTGCGAAATGAAAATTTTCACTTTGCCAGGCGGTAGAGGAAATTGTTGAAATGTTCCTCAGTTCCTGCCCGATGCCACAAAATTGAAATTGTGGCCAAATGTTGTCGACGTCGTTTTTTTTTTTATTGATTTCCCCAGTACACTTATACAATTTTCCTTTCCTTTCCCTCTTTTTGCGGCCTTTTTGGCGGAAGGAAGGTAGCAAAATGTTATTATCAATTATCATTTATTATTGCAGACCATTTTTTCGGTTGGACGAATATGTTTTCGTATTCTTTGTTCGCATTTCCGGAAAACAGTTTCTTATTTATTTACTTTGAAAGCCAAAGGAACGACCTGATCGATGTGGTTTGCTTGACTGTTGAACAAATATTATCCTACATCTTGATTCAGTATGATAAGTTTCCAAGACACCTTGACATTGAAAGCAAAATATTTCCCAGAACATTGCCTAAAATATCCTTTAGAGACGTCAAGTCAATATTTACTGTGAAATGATGTGGAAACTCGTAGAAAAGGATACACAGCCCGCCTAATATATGCATGGAAATACATGTCACAACATCTGCTAAACAAATTTCTATTGCTCATACACAGCCGCCATTTATGAAAGTCCTTTCAGCCTGCTCCTCGAGAAGCACCATACAAATGCAAATTGAATGACAGCCTTTTCAATGCTGGGCTTTAAACAAAAATTAGACCCTAATCAAAGTAACTATTGTTTACTCTACACCCAGCAGAAAGGATATCCCCCTTCCTGAAAAATTATAACAAATTGTAAGTTATGTTGGCAGAAACTAAATCAGGGGAATCAGATCATTCCTTTAGATTGGAATTTCCATGCTGTCACTGTTTATTAGTTAAGACTCCCATAAACTGTAAAGTTGGCCCTAAAAACTCATTCTTGAAGGCCAAGAGTCATCATTAGGCTGAAACAAACCAAAGCTAGGCTCCGGACCATATAAAGCATTCATTTCCCAAATGATGCGACTCGTTGGCCATTTTCAGTTGACAAACATGCACAAGCAATAGCACTTACTAGTGATCACCCAGGGTGCAATTAGGATTTGAGTGTTCCAATAACGATTTACACAAAAGCAGACCCACAGGCCACGGAGGTTCTTCTGGGAGCAGGGTACGTGCGGCTGAGCAAATAAGCTTTAAAATTTTACCAATCGAATGTATCGAACAAACGGCAAATGCAAAAGTTCCTTTTCAACACAACAAGGACACAGCACGTATGGGGCAGCCTAGCAACAAGAGTGGCAATTATATGGAGGCTGGAGCAGAGGAGTCCTTTTACAGTTCCAGTTCCAGTACCCCAATCCAATCTAATCAGCTTCGGTCGAAAGCAATCTGTTTACAATATTGACAATTTTGTTTTGTGGGCGAGACCTAAAACTAGAGTTTGAATCAAAAGTTTATTTTTATGCTGAGCAAAAAAGTTAAATTTGCATATTTTTTTGTCCCGGCCAGGCCAGGCCAGGCAGGGCCAGTTGTCCTTTTTTCTTCTTGAGAGCTTCTGGTTCAGGCTTCTTGCTGTTAGCCAATTTGTGGCCGAAAAAGGAGATGGCTGGCGAGTTAAGGCCCTGCCACATAAACACTTCTCTGCTGAATACTATGAATAAATAATGAGCTTTGTCTTCCATCGCCCGGCACGGCTCGTCCCGGCCAAGTGATGGTCCTTGCAAATGCATACTTACAGAAGTACCTCGTACCTCGTCGGCAATGGGCTCATACAATATTTCTGTGCCATTTAAGCGGTAAGAGTCTTAAATGTAGCAGAAATCCTTAAGGATTGCACAGAGCTTAGGACAATCAATGCCTCTGCATGGTCCAACTATTAAATGTCGATAAATCAAAAAAATAAATACATATCTTGGAGGGTGCGTTGGTAATAAAAATCTTGAATAAATATCAGTGCAAACTGGAACAAACATATGTTGACTTAAATCACATTACCGCTCGCCCCTCTTTGATGGAATCAAATTATGTTATTCTCATGAGCAGCCCGAAAGTATGCAAATATTTGTAGAGCCCAAACACTGGATGCGCCAACCTCTTGCCACACTCGACATACGGCATACGGAATACAGAAGAAAGTTAAAGCAACAATGAGGTAGCCAGGCAAAAAGGTCGTTAGATTGTTAACAAGTTCATAAAAAGACGCTGGCATACAAAAACAACACACAGGCGCACACACCCAAGGGGGTCAGGGGCTGAGGCTGAGCGGGGGTCTAAGGACACCACAGCAAGGACTACCTAAATACTATACGACGCGTCTCGTTGCGTATTTACAGAGCACTTTTTCCGTTTCTGCTGCTGCTGCTTCTCAACAAGTACCGGCAACAAAAATGCAAACAAGTATGCACTAAAAAAAACGTATTCCTCTTTTCAATTTTATATAAATTTCATAAAAATAAGCTCTTTAGTTTAATAGATTGAAAATAAATCGTTTAACTAAACTTTATTTAAATTGAGCAATAAAAGTTTAAAAAAAAATGTATAAGCCTGGTATAACTACACTTTTCATTAAAAAACTACAAATATTACGTATACGACTCGTTGATTTGAAACTAACATTGAAGAATTAAGTATACGACTAGTAGGAATGTAATGCATAGTAATAAATAAGCTTCATATTATTATTTTATCTTATTTCAACGGATGGAGCTGGCGGATAATAAAGTATAAATAAATAAATAAAAAACTATAATATAATATTATATAATATTACATATATTTCATACGGCACATGTCATCTTTTACAATTTCTATTAAATATAAGCCACTATAATTTTTTTTAGCGTAAAAAGACGAGTTAAGAGGTGGGTGGGTAGAGGTCAGAAGGACTATGAATATGGGTATGGGTGTGTGTGCACAACAACTGAACTGAAAACTGAGAGCTGAGAGCTGCGAAGGGCTCCTGCGGTTGTTTGCATTAGGCAATTGATGTTTATTATTTCTGAGGGGATCAGGAGGCAGGACCGGCGCCGTCACCGTTCCGTTGCCATCGCGGCCAACAAAGCGCTATTTGTCTTTGCCATTCCGGCTGAATGCCCGGGTCTTTGCAAGCAACAGTTAAAGTATAATTTGCTTTGGCTTAAACCGTATTAAAGCCTAATGAATGCAGCATGCGGAAAGCACCATTCAGATGCATTAATATAAGTTTTGCCACACACCCGCGTGAATCCTCCCCTAAATTGCGCAAATGGCAAAATGGCCGTTAGCAATTTCAGGTTCTAGCATTATTTAATAAACAGTTTAGTGGCCCGGCAATTAAACCCAATTTGTAACCGCAATAGAATTTGCTTTAAGTTTAATTCCGCATCGGATTGCATAAAATATATGGCTTTGCAAATTAATTAAATTCCCATAAATATGGTATTATTAATTATTTGTTTTGTTTTTTTCACATTGGAGCTTTTAATATGGGCAAGTAGATATTTCCTTTATTAGCTTTGGCTTATGATTAATTAATAATTTTAAAATGTATAATTAAACACTATTGTTTTAGCGCAAAAAAGAGCAGATTTTTATGAATTGCCATATGCTCTGTTTTTTATTGATTCCTTCAAAGTTTCATCAATTTTAATATAAAATCAATTCGTTGAGAAGGAGAATGAGGAGTCGAGAGCCCAGTCTAGCGTCAATTGAAAAGGATAAAGTTTTAATTAAAAAGAAAATATTTATTCAATATTTATGGGAAGAATAGCGCAGTAAAACCCGAATATTGAATTATTTAGTGAATCGTTGCGGGACGCACAAATGTTAATAATTGAAATACTCAGCCCAAACAGGCCGCCCACCCAGAAAAGTTTTTCAAAAGAAAAACCAGTATAGCAAATAGGCGGAAAACTTTCACCGTCGCCCAATTAATAATAAATCGCGAGCCTGGAAAGGCGGAGGAGAGACTGAAAATCAACGTCTAGCAACTAATGATGCGCCTCATTTAAGCGTCAAGAAAGCAAACCACGTGTACCAACAAATTACCGCCACAAAAGCGAAAAACTTTGCCAGATAGCCATCGACCTCTCACCCGGTATCCGCCATCAGCAACCCGGAAGGTTAAAGGTGAACCAAATAGCGAAAGGTAAACTGTGAAACCGTTTCACACAACTGAGAAACTTGAGAAAAGGTTCGAGCGGACTTAGCGCTTGATTAAACGCCACAAAAACCTGGCCGTAACCCATTGTGTTGTGGGGTCGGTTGATTGATAAGGCAAATTGGTGTGCAGATTGTATCCTCAACTTTTCACCCGGAAAACTTCCTCACAACCAATGCAAATTAGGCCTTAGGGCGTGGCATTTGAAAAGTCGGCGATTTTTAATTAGTTCATAAAAGAAGAAAAAGTATCGATCCTATTGTTTTCATTTTTTAAAGCCATAGGAGCACAAGTTTCTTCAAAAACAAAAGTTATGCCATATGCGAGTACATATAATAAAAGGTAATTTAAAAAGACTTTTGATATTGTTGAAAAATTCACCGACACTGCCTTGCGGCATAATTAAATTTTCTAATTGAGTTACCGGAGCTGTCATGGATTGCCTGTGCCAATTTCGCTCCATCTTCCTTTCGTCCTGGCAATGTGGTTGCGCCTGTTTCTGTTCAGGACTTTTTACATTTCGCTGACTTTGCTAATAAATTATTGTATGCCAGTCAAACTTTTGGAGGCATAATAAAAAAAACAGAAATGCGCCGACAACAGTCAGTCGGCAATGCTTTATGTTGGCTATGCGTAAATTGCTTTCGCTTCTCTGATTTATACTCAATGCACGAAAATTGGTCCAAGTCATAATTTATGCTTGAAAAAAGCCACATCCAGCCAAGAACAGAAAAAAAGAAGAAAAGGAAAACCAGAACACCCATAAACAGAGAAATCTCTTCATGCATTTAGATAATTGGTGATTTTATTGACTAAGAAATAATGGGCCGGTAAATTCTATTTGAATTAATAAAATGTCTGCCAAGCTAAATTATTTGCTGCCAGACAACGTATTTGCACTTAATTTTCTTAATTTTTATTTACAGATGAAAAGACACAATTGCAATTAGGGCGTAAAGATTTATGGGGTACATCAATAGAAATGATTTTCTTCTCAAATCTTAAATAATATCCTTAAAACTAAATAATGTTGAAAGTACTTAATTTTCCGCTAAAAGCTCTGCACGGTAAGGATATTATGGCGCATTCAGCCCCTTTACTTTATTGGGTGTTTATTGAAATTTATGGCTCGTTCGGCTTTGGCATAACAAAGTTGAGTGCTTTATATGTTCGGCAATATGTTGAATTTATGGCTTAGCTTAATGGCCAGTGTTAGCACTAGGCTTGAGCAGAGATTGTTGGTTTATTAGCCAGATAATCAATGCAATAGTTATGCATGTTCTCTTGCCCGAATTTATAGAATAATATAAATAGACAAAATGCTAATTGATGGGATAATATTCTTAGACAATACATAAAACAATTTTCACATTAAACTATAAATGCTACGGAAACCTACAGAAGAGCTTTCAGGGTAATCCTTTAATCGAATTTAACTATAAATTCAAATTTAATTTTAATTATGCATTTATCGATGGCTTAATTAAATTAACAACTAATTGAATTGAAATCCTGTAATTTCATTCGGAATATTAACATAATTAATACTTGAAAAGCGTTACGGATATTTCATTGATAAAAACTGGGAATTTTTCATAATTCAAGGAATCCACCCAGCTCCAGACTGCGTTTGACATTAATTGGCAATTAATTTAGGCCACCATCCACGGAATGCTCAGTTGCAAAATGTCAAGTGAGTGAATGAATGCCAAAGGGCAAACCAAATGAAGTCTCTGGAAAGTGTGCTCCAAATCCATACTGAAAATCCACTTCAGCGCCAAACCAATTGAGAGACACAGTCCGAAGGGCCTTCCTAAAAAAGGATGAGCCCAAAGCCGATGATGATAGCCTGCTACTAAATCAATAAAACGGTCAAGCAGTTGGCGCATAAGTCGAAAACATAAACACATAAAATGCTGGCCATAAAAAGGAGCTTCCATTTCATTTGTAAACAAAAGCATTCCGTATTGGCCTCCTCCGAGGGCCACAACAATTGTATAGGCCAGAACAACTAACCCATGGCTTTTGTTGTTGGCCCTGCTGAGCTTTTATTTTTGTTATGCGGAGCTTTCTTATTTCTTTTTTATTTTTTTTTAAATAAAAAAAATATTTTCCTTTTGTCCGAATCCTCCCCCAAGCTGTCTAGATAATGTTTTGGCGTCGGCGTGATGGACGGCAGTTTAACTGCAAAATCAATTTATAGCCCGGCCCGCATTTTTGTTGTATAACTAAATTATAGATTCATGACTTTCCATTTCTGGAGTCATCCCTAATCTTGGGTTAATATAGTAGGTACCTCCTAAAAATGCTGGCCAAATCAAATGTGCGTGAAAAATGTTCAACCGAAAAGAGCCAGAAAGTCAAAAGGTCCTTTTAGTAAGAATTCAACTATGTGGAAAATGCCAGGACTATTACTAAAAAGAGGACTATTATTTAATTTTATTTACGCATCATTTGCAGCTTTCTTCAGCATTTTTCGGGACTTGCAGAAAGCCAAGTTTCAGGTCCCCGAAGGCCATTTGGTAGCTTCTGTTTTGTTGACAAGACAATTTGCAAGATACATACAGAATGTAACATAAGAAGTCTACTGAGGCACAAAACCCACACTTATGCACACACAACCTCACACCCCCTAATACACACACAACAAATAAAATATTAATTCGGCAGATCAAAGCAAAACATACCGTCAAACTTGCGAATTATCCGCGCATACACAGCTCCCCTTGAAAAAGGAAAAAGTTTTATGTTTTGTTTTCTGTTTTCTGTTTGTTGGTCCAAAAAGTCAATTTATGGTTTTCCACCCGCATAATTTCATTTTATTTGGCCGTGTTTGGTTTGTTCATATATGAGTGAATTATGCAAAAAAAAGGAGCATTTTGTTTCAAAAGCCTGTGACTGAAGTAATTCCCCTGAAAAAAAATCGACATCCAGGTTCATCAAACTATGTAAACAGCTCCGTTAAATTACATTGGATTGACGCATAGATAAAAAAATGTTAATTAATTATACAAAAAATGTATATTAAAGTATAAAAAGTATAACCTTTTGTGTAATGAAGCACTTTATGTTAGGAGGCTAGAAAATAAAGCATATTTCTATATCCTGGCGGTGGGATGAGCTAAAATGCTGACAGCGTTGACCAAAAACTGCATCGCCAAAGCCATTTATCAAAACTAATAGCCGACTAGATAAAGTGTGAAAAAGTGGAAAACGATAGGACGAAAGTAAAACCATTAAAGCGAATGCAACAAGGACGAAAAGGATATGCTGGCACATGGCAAGTGGCACCTACAAAATTACAAAAAACAAAATAAAAACGCCGAAAATAAATACACATTTTGTGTTGAAAAGCAGCAGGCTGGAATTTATGTCATCGGCCATTTAAAAATAGAAAATATTAGTTCATCAATCAAATAATTCAGAATTGAAATAAAAACGATAAAATGGAGCAGCTGGATTTCGGGAGAGAGTTTCGGGAAGCGAGCTTCATAGGCGACAACGCGAATAACCAAAGAAATCGCTCCACCATGTATCGGATTTTAAAGGCCATAGTCTGTGTTTTTTATGAATTAAAAAAATGGATCTCCATTATGATGGAATGGTTCGAGACTATTTCCAACGTCCCTATTAACTACTTCAAGGAAAAAAGGATCATCGTTCATCCAGACACTCTTGCTGAGTTCAATCAGTCCCGTGGCTGGAACACGGCTGTCTACAAGGGCCTGGAGTTCCATCCCAACTGCCCCTACGAGCTGATGGCCTTGCTGACCAATCACGATATCGTGATCCTCCATGACGAGCGGAGCATGGCACCTAGTAAGTTCAGTGCCTGCGAGCAGAAGAACGCAACTTGCATGGCATTTCGTCCTTGGTCGCATGGCTATGAGTTGGCGGTGGGATGTGCGGCCGGAGTTTGCCTCTGGACCAGTAACGT
Source organism: Drosophila monieri (assembly GCA_035047585.1). Classification (NCBI taxonomy): domain Eukaryota; kingdom Metazoa; phylum Arthropoda; class Insecta; order Diptera; family Drosophilidae; genus Drosophila; species Drosophila monieri. The sequence goes on along the minus strand of JAWNPJ010000116.1, from coordinate 512,816 downwards.
AAGATCTTGCTCGGACTTTGAAATCCGCGACAAGCAAACCCGCACTCGAATGCAATTGCTAAAGGACGATGGACACGTCTATGTGACGTCGCTGCAGTGGAACGAAGATGGCACAACTCTTGTCAGTTCTTCCCTGGTTACGAAACACATTATTATGTGGGAGCCGGACTGCCGGCAGAAACTGCGTTTGATTCCGCATCCTGGCAATGAATTTTCCTTCTTCCTGCTCAAGTACACTCCGAACTTTCGAGCCCTGCTCTGTGGCCAGTGCGATGTGGGCGCCAGTCTCTGTGTGGTGGACCGCTCCAACTGGCGACGGTTTCAGGTCCTGACGCAACAAAGGATTCAAACAGCGGCCTGGACCTGTTGCAGCACCTACATCCTATTTGTTGAGAAGGGCAGCACCATCCTATACTCCTGCAAGGCGGACGAGGAAATAGAAGTTTTTCTGCGACCAGAACCGAGTTGGACTCTCGAAAAGGTCAGCGATCTTAAGGAGATTACCACGTGTTGTGGCCAGAAACGAGAGGGCGGAGAACCACACACCATCGTCATGGATCCTTTCGGCATTTACCTAGCCATAATCTTTAAGGACCAGCCTTTTGTGTTGCTGTCTCTTTTGATTTCCCCTCGAGCCTCTCGCTTGATATTCCGTCCCCTGGAATATATCTGCTATGAATCTGAAGCTGATAATCCTGATAATGATATCTTTCCGATATGCATGAGTTTTGCGAAACCTCGAATAGATGAACCGCACATCCGTTGGTTGGTGATTGTTTGGAGCTCGGAACGCGTTCAGCGAAAAGTTTTGGAAGCCAATACTGTGAAAGAAGCCCTCAATATCCACAGACTTCAAAATACTTAAATATCAGAATAAAACGAATGAGAAGGCGTAGTACAACTGCATTTTATCCTCCTGCTTCACTTTACGATTGCTGCTATTAAATACTCATCCCTTCATATGAATATTCAATGACTCCGCTTATGCAAATCGGGGTAGAGCTCGAGTGGCAGGCAACCAGTTTTCGGATTCCACCTGCAACCCACTCCTCGCCGGGATTTTCGCCATTTTTGCAAATTATTTTCCCTTTATCCGTCCAGTCAGCTTAATGTCAATAAATTTTTACTGAAAAATTGGCTCCCACATAGATGTTTCTCACTTTTTATGATTCATGTAATGGATATATTGCGCAATGAGATACAGATTTTTTATTTGGCAGAGACCTATCCGAATTAATCGACAATTTTCCAATAAAACTCCGCATTTGACCCTAATCATAAGCTTATAATGTATGCATATCCTTGCTCTTTCGGGCTTTTTTCGGACTAAAATGCGCTTTAACGACTCCCTCGATGCCGACACATGTCGAGGTACGTGCTACAAAAAGGGCACAGTAAAAAATAAATTTATTCAGTCTAACGACCAACTCTCCATGGATATTGACAATTCAAAGTAAATCTAAGGGGCTAATGAAAATTGATTTCGGGCTGATTGTGCGAAAAAAAGATATATAGCTTTTTAACTTTATTATCAACAAAATTAAAGAGAATATAATATACAACTATTTAAAAGGCAATCACAATCAAGATGGTTTCTGAATCTCAATATTGACAAAGTTGCACACAAAAAAAAATACAGAATGGAGAAGAGGATTAGTAGGTTTAAGCTGCTCAGAAACAAAGTTGCAAAGACGCATAGCCACTCCAATCACAATTCCAAGCCAAACCAACATTGACTTTCCTTGGGTAAATAATCTTAAAAACTGAAATGCCATAAAGGAAGTAGTACCAAGGCAGAAAAAGTGCAAAAAACATGAATGCAAATAAGTTTCCAACAATTGCCTAGGAAAGAACAGTATTCATGAATCACTTAAATTCCTCAGACTACAAAGGACTCAGACTCTGAGTCCTCTGAGTCCTTTGTCCTTGCACAGTCCCCATACCTATGTGGGTATGTTACAGTGTTACAGGTTTAATAATATTATAATAAGAGGCCCTCACAACACAAGGCCCGTTTTTTGGGGCTCTGGAACTAAAGTTAAGACCTAAGGAAATAAACATAATGAATTTTTATTGCCAACATACAGGAGTTAGTTCCGTAAAAACCCACAAGAGTAAAAAGTCTAAAGACCGTCGCATTAAAGTTTAATGTTGGGAGCAAAAATGTGTAGCCATAAAAATCATTTAAATGTTTGCTTGCCGAGATCTCAGTGTGAGGAGAATGTGTGAGAATATTTGAATATTAATAATACAAAATGTTTTGATCCAAAGAAAAAATAGTATCGAAGTGTGATTTCTGCATATCCTCGTGTGTTTTTCCAACCGGCAGACTTGCCACAACAGTGCCAAATTTTCTGGCATTACAAATATTGCTGATATCACATTTATTGGGGGAATATATTATTTCACTTGTGATTCGAAAACCTTTCCAGAAAAAGCTGTATTTATTGTTTTAGCATATTTTGCGCAAAACATCAAAAATACAATTTGATGCAATGAATGCGAGTCACTGAAATGGCAAACTTGGCAATAATTTTGGACAGACATTGATATTCTGACAATGTGAGCGTTGATTTTTTTCCTGCCAGGCAGTTCCCAGGACCAAAATACAATACCCGAGTACCAGGCCCAGGAGGAAATGTGCGTCAGACATCAAAAAGAGAGTGGGTACATGCTAGACATACCAAATAACTTTACTTATTTCTATGCCCAGGAGTGGGTGTCACGAGGGGCCTCGAATTATATGCCCGGCCGGGAGGATTTCGAATGTGTGTCAAATGGCGTAAACGCGCAGCAATCAGCAATGAGGCATCAATAATTCTTAACGCGTTTGCGGCACACTCGCGGTGTCCCGAAGCATTTGGGAATTTGGCTTTTGCTTTCACTTTCACTTTGGCTTCCTTATTCGAGGCTTGCGGAAAAACCACGACTATCCCCATTTAATCTTAAGTTTTCCTCAATTTTCTACGTTTAACTTTCGCCCACGGCTGGAATGAGGGCTGTGGTTTTTGATTTATGGCCGAAACATTCTCCAATATTTATGCCCCAACAGCCAAACATGTTTGTTTTCGTAATCACGTTTTTATCTTTTCCTAAGCAACTCGTGTATACGAACCGCAAGTCAAAGATTATTTGAAAATAGACAAAAAAAGGAACAAACACAAGGACGTAAAAGAAAACTGTTGTTTACAAAGAATATTGTTTTGGAAACCGTTAATTGACAGGCGGAAGAAATCATAGTTACTATTAGTCGAGCATGAAATCCTGGAAAAAACAAAGCTTCTTTGTTTTCTTTTCCACTAAGGATCAAAGGACTCTATCAGCACTATCCCAGTGCGGCTGACATTAATGCCCTTTAGCATTTAAGTAGAAACTTTTAAGCTGCCAACCGTAATTGGTAATGTAAGCTTAGTTCTAAAGTTGTAGTTAAGTGATGTCATGACCAGTCTTACTGTCTTACCAGGAGACTGGTATCTCATCAAATGTGTTCATAGTTTCTGTTGCCAAAAAAGTTGTGGAACGAGTACGACCCAATTATGTTAGGTGCATAGCTAAAAATATATTTCTTTCTGGCCAAAATCATCGCTGCGTTAACAACTGATAAATGGCATACACAAAAATGTATGCTACAAAAATACAATTCTTCCTCAAAACACACACAATACAAATTCGAAACTTTGACCGATAAAGCTTGTTTTATTTTCGCCTTAATTAAAATTTATGCATTCTGAATGCGACATCATAGATTACAAATGTTTGTAAACTGAAACACACACTGGGACAGGCACACAGCCATATATTTAGAATTTTTGTTCAAAAATCAATGTGCAAACTATAAAGCCTGTTTGCTTTATTCTTTCCAAGGGCTGACACACAAAAAAGAATAAACAGAGCGGGCCAAAATAAATTTCCAGCCGCAAATCCTTGACAAATCTGCTGCATTGGCTTTGGCGGCTGCCGTCCTTTTGAGATAAATCTTTATTGCCTCATTTTGCTTAAAGTTGATTCTATTCTTATACTCTGCCCGAGGGTTGTTTCTGAATTTTGTTTCAAATATCTGTCCAACTTTGTCGTTCAAAAGGATATGAAGGCTTATATGCTCCAGCTAAAATTTATTTGTTTAATAAACTTCACTATTTCTAAACTAAGATATGATATTACGACAAAGATTGTGGTTTCTTCTTGATCCCAAGTGAAGCTGTTGAAGTAAATAGAGAACTTAAGAATAATCTATAGGTGTGACCCAATGGTGTATAGATCAAAGACTGAAGTATTTATCCTTTGGTATTTAATTTGTGTCCATCAACTCGTCACAAGGACATCGCACACCTTAACATACTGAATTAAAACTCTATGACAAAAAAGAGTATTCAAAAGTTTACCCACACAATATTTTTTACCCTTATTTATGTATTTTTTCCTGACATTTCAGATCCTAAAATTTTTTTGTGACCAGAACTAACAGTGTTCGCGGCAGGGTGTGCGGAGTCCCGCCAAAAAGACAATTGCTTGGAGATAACAGGGCTGAGGAAAAGCCCGCATTGAAACTAGAGTCAACAATAGCAGCTCGACTTACATCAAGACAAAACTTTTTCCAAGACATGGCAACAAAATATAAACCTTAAGTATTTCCCACAGAAAAAAAATGATGATATGTAAACTGGTAAACTTTTTTGTTCGTGACCGTTGCGTTGAGTCAACAATGCCAGCTATCTCTATTTGAAGGTCCTGCTGATGAGTCTATTAATTTAAAATTTCCGTCCAAGAAAAAACAAACATAAAACTTGATACTTACATTACGCATACGCCATGTGAAAAATTCCGTGGCCGAATGCCACCTTGAGTGCAATTTAAATGCCACCCGGATGCAATTATGGAGTCCCGGATCCTCTCCAAACACAACAGCCACTGTCCGAATCCAAAACTTTATGTTTACTTTGCCACAGCTGATGTTTTTCCAGCCGCCGGTTTGTGTTAACGGCTTTTCTCTCTTCCAACTATTTTTTATTTATTTTTTTATTAACTTTTTACGAACACCAACGTATTATTTGAGCCGGCCGAACGAAATTAATTTAATTACATTTATTGTGTTTATTTAACATTTCTGGGCGCTTGAATGGCTTAAATGCTCATTAATTGTCTGCTAATCAGCTGCAACATAAATACTGTCACAAACTGCCCTCCGAATGATTCATTTTCAACTGAACGAAATTAAATGAAGACTCCAATAAATTGATATCGTAAATAAGCAGCACATATAATACATCTGTTGTCATAATTCAGATAGAAATATATATATCAATGGTAACAATTCCCAAATGAAGTAAAACTGATTCGCATTCAGTTGGGAAATTGAATTTTCGTTTGATTTAGTTTATATGAAACTACATATTCAATTGAGTGCAATCAAAATCCAGGACTCTAAGTAAGGACATTTGATAAGCAATTGAGCTTGTCAGCACGCTGGCGTATCGGGATAATGGAATCATGTGGAGAAAATGTATGATTTACTTGCAATTTTGCAAAATACGTTATTCAATAATTGAATGGAAAATTTGTACAATAAAGTTTAAGCCAATGTAAGCAAATTTAAAAAATGGAAAAAAATCTTTTTAATTTAAATTTATTTGACAATAAAAATTATCTTTCACTAAGCAAAAACAGTAACAAAGTTAACGAAAATCAGGGAAAAAAACTTTTCACCATCGGCCCCCAGAGAAATTGCAATATAAACTAACGAATTGTAAAATGTTTTTGGAAAAACTGTCTGAAAAATGCGCGTACATATATTTTCAATGGTAAACCGATGTATTGCTGCGTCTGACAGCCCCAGCAATAAAAAAGCACGGCCACGTTCACAAACAGCGGCATAAAAAGCGGCAAAGCCGTAGGGTCCTGGGATATAGTATTTGGTATCTGGGCCTCCTCCTGGAGAAACCGGAGGTGGGAGATGAGGCGGAGAAGCGCGAAAGCCTGGCAAACCGCTGATGTACAAACAATAAAGTTCAAGGGTATTACAAACAGGCGTTCTTTGCCACACACTCGCATGTGCTCAAATATGAGTAATAGGGTTTGTTGCATGCCCCGCTGTGGTACTGGCTCAAGGCCCGCGGTGGGTCAACTAGGGCTGTGGGTCGGTCGGTCCTGTTGACTTTTGGGTGGCCTCCCAGTTAATGGAGCAACGGGGCTCCGTTAGGCCTAGTGTTTGGCGAATTTTAATTATGCTAATGCGGAGGGTAAGTAAGCAACACTCGCTTATGCCCACAAACACGCAGGTGTATTCATCTGAAAGGCCAACTACATATCCTTTGACTTTCCCCTGGCAAGTAGTAGTTAGTCTATACTTTCGCCTTTCACCTTATCCTTCAGATGATATTCTATTACTTTGCTGTGTGTTTGGCCGAAAGAATAGAGGTGATTATCTTTCAACTTTTTTTGGGCGTTAATTGAAAGAAACTCAACTCTAATTAGAGACGGATTAGAGGGTCCACTAGGGACTTGAACGCATCAAGGCTCTGGGGATAACAAACTCTGGCTTAAAGTCTATTTTTTGTAAGATTTTTATTTCATCAAACTTTTGACCATAAACTAATTTTCTAGCTGATTGATCATTTTTGCGTCAGTTAGCTCCACTAATCAAAGGACGGTAATTAAACTAACGAACCAGCCACTAAAATAAAAACACTTTGTTGTAAAAATAAGAAAAAAATAAATAGAATTGCTGGGCGCGGCTTTTGGGGCTAGATCAGAGCCGGAAATTTGTTGACTTTGATGGGAGGAGGTGGGTCGGTATTACATCCATATCCGCCACTAGACTCACAGTTTGTTCAATTACAGGCCACTCCAAAGGATATTTGCATATTTAATTTCTGGCTGTACAACAAATATCACACTCCCGAAACTATTCAGTTGTTAATTGAAATGCTCGCTAAAAAACACGTGTTAGCGAAAGGACACCGACGATTCGAACAAGCGACGACGAACGGCTGACGAACCGCAGCATGAACCGCACGGATACCCGGACACGAAATAACTGAACACAGCATCCGGAAGGACAAGAAATCCTTGTGGCAGGCGAAAGCGCAACAGCATCTGGCGGTCGGCGGACAGGGCTGTTACTACAAGCCGAGCAGGGACGACAGGATCCGATGTGGCACGATGGCTCCTCGTCTTGATGCTGAATGAGAACGTATCAGCAGCCGCTTTCTCTAGGAGTCCTGCAGATTCAGCACGAATTGTTGCTTACTCGTTCAGTAGGTCAGGAACTGTTCCCTGTTTCATTTACAGCCGAGTTCAAGAAATTAGATTATTGTTTAAATTGCAAACAATATCCTTTTTATTAACAAGCATTTTATCCTGTTTCGATACTGCAGAACCACATTTAACTCGGTACTTAATGGAAAAATACAAAATTAGCCGCCATTTCAAAAGATAATACGTACAAGTAATTGAACTCCTGCGAGGTTGTATTAATTTTTTAATTAATTCCAGAATTTAATGTTTAATTAAACTTATCTTTAGGATAATAAATCTCTGAAAATTAAAACCCTCTTGTATTACCCACTTACTTTTATGTTTTAAAACTTTTCTGGCAAGAGTCCTTTGCGACAAGACAAAAAATATGGATGAGTTCAGTAGAGCCCCCTGCCGACATATAGAAATCCTTCAAAATGCATTCAATTGTAAAATCAAAATGGAAAAATATATTAAATACAATACGATTAGCCGGCATGGCTTCATGTGGCATGAGTGTAAGGACGTTTTTATTTTATGTGGATGGCGGAGTACAACGAGAAAAAAAAACAATAAGTGACGGGGTAAACAGTTACAAAACATCATGGCCAAGATTCCTGGCCGGCTTGGTTGAAATCCGGGATGGCTTGGCTTGGCTTGGTTGGGTTGGTTGGTTGGTTGGCTGGCTCTGCGTAAGACATTTACGAGCGTTTGAATTTGACAGATTTCTTTTGTTATAGCGACAGACAGCGTCAAAGGAACTGGCAAAGCGCTCATGCGTGCCAAATCCAAGTGTGGCTGAAACCATGAGGTCCTACTGCAAGCTGAATTTAATAAAAATAAAAAAACAAGCCACAACATTGGCCAAGACAAGCCGAAGGCGATCGAAAACTCGTATGGAGTCGTCATAAAATCTGCTATGCAGTTCAACGCATTTATGCCACAAAGGACCACATGAAAGGACCTACAATGAACATCTCTACTCAAGGGCTGAACTACTTATCAGACTACAAAGACTTTGATTTGCCAAGAAGATAAATCACTTTTCGTAGTAAGTAGATAATTATTATACACAAACATTTCCAGGCACGCACAAATTAATTAGACAGACGAAAAGTATTAACCTTGGAGGCATGGAGCTGCATACATAAAATAGTCTGATAGCCTAACATAAAATACCATCTTAAATAACCCTTAAAGCGAACCGAAGCTGAAAACTTCTTGGTACATATTTTGCATATCATTTAAGAAGGGTGCCAATTAGCTATCGATCTGTAGTGAAAATCCCTTGAAATCAAAGCCGCTTACTGGGCAAAAAATATAAAAACGTTTCCCCCACCGAAAACCTACTTAACAATGCAAGCTCCTCATCGTCAATTAAGTTTAATTGCCCCAGCGAACGAACTACTTGAAATATGCATACAAAGTGAGCCTGCTTGCCTGCCAGCTTTCCACTTTCCACTTTCTGCCCCAAACATTACCAATGCCGATGCCTAGAACCATTTAACAATCAATTTATTTCGCAATATTTTCGTGCCCCCATTTATCCTTAGCAGGACGGAGAGTCCTAGTTCCCTGCTGGACTATATTCCCTGAATATTCATTCGAATTTCGAGTGCAGAAGTAGCCACTGTGCCTGTCTGAATCCTAATTGGCTGTTACTTTTGTTACTTGAATGAAATTAATCTCAATTGTAACCAGTTATTCTGATTTATTTCAAACTAAAATACAAAATATGGAAAGTTGTTTAATAAAATAAATACATGGATTTTTTGGACTAGTACAAAATGCTGTTCAGATCACATATATTAAACAAATATTAAGAAATATATTCGATTTACGACTAGTACAAAATAATAAATGGGAATAAATACTTTACAAAAATATATACTTTACAATAAATTCAGCTGACATGTTACTTTTAAAAATATTTTTAACTTTTCTTTCAATAAATATTAATATAAGGCACAACAAGTAATCTACCACTTATCCGAGCCCTTTTGAAGTAAATTATTAAAAACAGATCCCGGCAACTGTTGCAGCTCCCTAGGATTTCCATCCTCGATTATCCGCCCCTGATCCAGGACAATCAATCTGTCATAGTCCAGAATGGTGGACAGGCGGTGCTGGGGAAGAAAAAAAAATAGCCGAAATATAGCCGGACTAGAGAGGATTAAGTGACAACTCACGGCGATTGTTATGATGGTGCGCCCTTGGAAGGCCTGGTCGGCTGCCTTCAGGAGTGCATTTTCCGTGGAGCTGTCCAAGGCACTTGTTGCTTCGTCGAGGACCAGACAGGCGGATCCCCGCAGGATGGCACGTGCCAGGCACAGCAGTTGTCTGTGTCCTGCGCTCAGGTTAATGCCCCCATCACACAGCACGGTATCTGCAAAAAAAGAAGTTATTAGGGGTTTTGTCTCTATTTACTATTTCGCAATTTTCCCTCCAATAGAAGTGAATTGGAATACATGTAATACCAATTTAGGAATTTCATTCCCACACACTTTAAAACCTTCAAAACTGAGCGATGTTCGACTTCGACTTGTCAACTTGAACTGAATATTTAACATATTATTCAATCGAACGCGGAAAAGCACCCAATATGCATCGTCTCCCAAAAAGAAAAAAACAGAAGCCTCACCCTCCCCTGACAAGTCGGATAAAATGGAATAAGATATCAAGCTGACTTCCATTATTTTTTCATAGAGCAAATGCTGATCCCAAGGACAGCACAAAGCCACTTGAAGTGGTTGTTTATTCCAAACGACAGCAAAAACCCAAACGAAAACCAAAAAAACCGAACCAAACTCACCCAGGCCGAGAGGAAGGTGGCCGTTGACGAACTCCTTCAGCTGTGCCAGCTCCAAGCAATTCCACAACTGCAGGTCCTGGAAGTAACCATGTGGATCTAGATTTTCACGTATGGTTGCATTGAACAAATGCACATCCTGCGGTATAATCGACAATCTGGTTCGCAGCTCGTCTGGTCGGATTCGTTTGATATCCACATCATCAATGTAGATGTGGCCTCTGGTCGTTTGCAGGACTCCGAATAAGGACAGGCCCAAGGATGATTTGCCGCTACCCGTTCTACCGCAAATCCCAATCTATTGAATATTTCATAAAAGTTTCCGAGGAAATTATTAAAGAATGTTTAATCTGAAATCTGAATGGGGAATTAACCTTATAATAAAATGGTCATTTTATTTTTCCATTAAATTTAATGGCCAGGTGCCGACAATTTCCATAAACAATCATCAATCAAACTATAAACATATATATGTGTAGGGCCTATAATCACCCGCTCAAACAATTAAAACCTATTAAACGCCATGGCTGATTTAAAAGTGAATCAAAATGCTGTTTGTATTTTATACTTTTTGGATTTTATGATTTATTATCGAATCATATTTTAACACTCTCAATTAGAGAATGTTTATTTACAAAGCCACGACTTTCTGATTCTACAAAATAGTTATCAAAAAACAGATATTTATTTTAAGCATGTTAAGAAAATATTTAAGCATATTTTTAGAATGTAGTCTACATATTTTTTTTTAAGTTTGGGCAAGGGTATCGTGCTTGAGTTTCTACCCAAAAGCTTTTTATTTTTTCATGTTTTTGTTTATTGTTAAATATAAATTGACTATAGAACTGGGTCGACCCCAAAGGATTGTATTGACAATTTAATTTTCAACCCCAATCAATATTTGCCAACATATGCTATAAAATATTTGAATTTCTAATATTTTGGACAAATACTCTGCGGCTATGGCTAGTTTGGATGAAATACACTCTCTATTTGCCAATAATTTGTAACAACTGGTGTGTTTTTTACTTACTGTTTATATTTTGGTGCATTTCAATCGGAATTGAAAATAGGAATTCGTGTATTTCTTTACTCACCCGCTGGCCTGCTGGAATTTTCAATGTTAGGTTGCTGATGACATTTTCCTTCTGTCCTTCGTACCGCAGACTGACATTATCAAAATTGATGTCGCCCCTCTGAGGCCACGAAATTGGTACACTTTGGTCTAAAAGAAGAAAATATTCATCTCTTATTTGTGCCAATCAGATTAAAGGGTAAAGGTAAAAGAAAAGGTAAAGACTGAGGCCTTATTTCGAACCAAAATTCGATTTTGGGCTTAGGTGGCGGATGAGTAATTTTTTGAAGATATTTGACATTTTTAAGGCATTTATAGATTTCTCTATTCCTCTTTTAAACTGGAATTTATTTAAATTTAATTTAAATAATGTACCACGAGTCGTATGAGTAATATTTTCGTATAAATTACTCATACGACTCATGGCCCAGCTTGAATATTAAACGAATAATTGTTTCTAATTATAATAGTTTTTGAACTACTTATAATTAATAAGAAATACGTATAAAACATGTATGATTACACTTTTAAAAAGCTCTATGAAAGACCAGTATCAAAGATAATTTGCATTAATCCATAAGTTCGCACCTGACAATCCTTTGGTAATTACATCCTTGAAAAATGCAAATTCAATGATGCATGCTAAACGCCCCGAGCCAATGACCAAAAAAAGAGAATACTTACATCGCTCAAGCTTCCTGGCCGGCTCATTTGGCAGGACGACCTTCTCGTCCTCGTCCTGCGGCGGCAGTTGCTTATCTTTAATCACCGACGTCTTTGTCGTCGCCTGTTCCACCTTGTCGGCGTCGCCAGCTGCCGCCGTAGGGAAGTTTGAGGGGAAGTTTAAGTGATTGCCGTCGCTGTCGCCGGTTGCATTGCCTGCATTTAATTTATCAGCATTTGCTTCAGCCCCGTTATTTCCTCCTGCCCATGTTCCTGCTCGTGCTCTTGCTCCTGCTCCTGCTGCTGCCGCATTTCCAGTTCCATCTTCATCAACATCACCGGCAGCTGTCGTTGTGCCTGGGTAAACTTTGTCACCGGCAGTCGACATCGACGTGGACAAGGACGACCTATCGACTTCAGCTCTCACATCTTCTTCGCCTTCGAGCGCCCCCAGATCCATATCCTCCTCCGCATCCTGCGCATAGTGGGCGATGCGTTCCACGGAGCCCGCATACATCTCCATATCAGCCAAAAGTTTTACAACCCAATTAAGGTAAATCGGCACCAACAACGTGTAGTTTATGGCCAGTCCCACCAGCGACGGTGTGGGATTCAGTTCCGAGGTAGAGCCAGAATCAGAGCCGGAGGCGGCGGTGTCTGGCGGGCTTTTATTGACAGCATAAGTTTCGGTTGCCTCGCTGTCATGCCGCATTCTATAGTTGCTGCAACTGAGACTCGCCGTGGCCAGGGCCGTCACAGTGGCCACAAAAACAATGCAGCCACCCAAATAGTCCTGCCGGAAGGAATACATTAAAATGAGACAAAAAGAATGATTAAGTAAAAGGACGTGAAGCGTCTGTCTTGCGTTTTATGAAAAAAGTAAATATTAGTCACTAAAGTTTAGTATCTAATTCACTTAATTTTAAGCTTTCGGAAACAGGATTAGAAAGGATACTTTACCAGGGATACGCCCAACCATCGATGACTGGTATTTAATAAAGCAAATGCAATTGTGTTTGCCTCTAAACGCTTGAATAGAATTTCCGTGAAACGGGTCTGTTGGTTGAAGGCTCGAATAGTGGTTACCCCTTGGATGGTCTCGGCCAAGTGAGATATGACGGGGGAATTGGTGGCGTTTTCAATGCGCTGGAGCTCTCTGCAAAAAAGTAGAGATTAATTACTAAGTGGCTATAGTACGCTGCCAATAATCAGATGATAAATAAAAGACATTATCTTGTCTGGCCCTCTGAGATTAAACAATACTTTTAAAGCGATAAGACAAGCGTTATCATTACGTGAGTCTACAAAGGTTTTTACCAATTGTTTAGCGTTTAACACAATCATAATTGTTCGGAAGAAAGAAATGTTTATTCAGTTTAGTTTCAACTACCGGCTCGTCACCATGGCTGCCAATCCGTGTCGACTCTTGATTTTGATTTTGGCCTTTGCTGGGTCTATGAGTGGCATTCACAGTGCCAATATACTGGGCCTCTTCACGAGCCTAAGTCCCTCGCATTTGATTATACAAATGTCAACGGCCAAGATCCTGGCCGAAAGGGGACACAATGTGACTGTGGTTACGGTCCTTAAGCCGTTGGTCACACACAAGGACATTAATCTAATCCAGGTGCCACTGAGTACCGAGGATGCCCAGCGGCACAGTGAAATAATTGGATCAATGTCCAAGAACGACAACAGCAATATTATAATATCCTTGTTTGGGATGTTGAAACGCACGGGCTTCATGTTCAGGAAAATGGTGGACGCTCTAAAGGATCCACGTGTCCGCGATTTGTATCTTAACAATGGCAATAAGTTTGATCTCGTCATTGCCGGCTATTTTATGAATGAGTACCAGCTGGGATTCGCTGGAAAAGTGAAAGCTCCCGTTGTGCTCATTGCCCTGATGCCACCAAATCAGATGATAGGTTCACTATTAGGTAATCCGCTGGAAGGATCGTTTTTATCTACCGACAAGGACGCAGTGGAAAAGGTTCAGGGTACATCCTTCTGGAAACGACTAACCAACTACTTCTACAGTCAATTCTTTAAGCTTTTCAATTACCTTTCCGAAAGGCGGAATATAGATTTTTACAAGTAAGTAGTTCCGGAGATTGTTTTAGATTTTAAAATATTCATTTTTGACTTTCAGCGAACTCTTTGCCGAGGATCCTTCTATGCCCCCATTCCATGACATGGTCAAGAATGTTTCTCTGATTTTCTTTGCTTCCCATGGACCGAGTGAAGGACCCATTCGACCTCTGGTCCCTGCGGCCGTCGAAATTGGTGGTATTCACATTAAGGATAAGCCAGATCCTCTTCCAAAAGACTTATCCAGCTTCCTGGGCAACGCCACAGATGGAGCCATTCTCCTGAGTCTTGGTTCTAATGTTAAGAGCACCCATGTCAAGCCCGAGACTGTCAGGAAAATTTTCAATGTCCTATCAAAGCTGAAGCACGGAGTCATCTGGAAGTGGGAGGACCTAGAGAAAACGCCGGGCAAGTCTGACAACATTCTCTACTCCAAGTGGTTGCCACAGGACGATGTGCTGGCCCATCCCAACACCAAACTGTTTATAAACCACGCCGGCAAGGGCGGCATTACCGAGGCGGCGTATCACGGGAAACCCATGTTGGCGCTACCGATTTTTGGTGACCAGCCAGGCAATGCCATCTCCATGGTCCAAAAGGGATTCGGTCTTACCCAGAGCCTCCTCACCCTGGAAGAGCAGCCCTTCCTCGAGGCTATTCAGGATATATTGACGAATCCCCAGTACACGGAAAAGGTGTCCTCTTACTCCTCCCTCTACCGTGATCGGCCAATAACTGCTCGGGAATCTCTAATTTACTGGACGGAGTATGTCATCCGCCATCGCGGAGCTGCCCACCTGCAAAGTCCTTTGGTGCACATGAACTCTATAGCCGCCAATAATTTGGACGTTCATGCCTTGGTTTTCATAATGTTAACTGCTCTTATACTTCTACTAAGAATAGTTTTTAAATTTATTATTAATAGTGTAGCCTCGAAATCAAAAAAAGGTAAAAAGCAGAAAAAGCAGTAGGACTTTATGAATTTTTAGAAATAAGTAGAGAATTTTAAAGTAATCTTTTGAATGAAAAATATTTCATAAAAAAGCAAACCTTATCACCGCAGGTCACATAAGCATTGATCTTTCATCCAATAAAAAAAAAGAACTTATCAGTTAATTGAATTTTTAAAAAGCGAATCAGTTTTATTAAACGGTCCGAGCTGTGAACAAGTAATTTTTTGTAAAATGTACAAGCTGGCACTCGCTTTTCTGTTCACAATACATTTAATTATAATTTCTGCGGAGGAATGTGAATTTGAAAGTGACGATAGTCTATGGGAGGATCCGAATGTTCTCTGCAGCTCCTTTTGCTTCAAGGCCCTAAAGCCAATGCTTCGATATGTAGAAGCCAATCATAGAAAGTGGGACGACAATGAGGGTGAACTTCAGGCCAAAATAGAGGCGGTTGATACCAAACTATCGTCCTTTCTGAGTTCTCAAAAAAAGCTGGAAGAGAAAATGGAAAATTTGGAAAACCTAATCAAAAACACTTTAATAAAAAGTGAACAAAAAATCGTCAAGGCAGCATCATTAACAGAAGTGAGAACGACTAGCGAATCATCTTCCCATTGGATTACATTATTGAACTCAACTTCCTCAACGAAGAAAATGTCTGTGCAAGCCTAACAAAATATGGACGTCTTGACATTAATATGCGTCCAATCTGCTCAGAAAAACAATTTTTTATTTGTCAGGACACTATTACATACTAAATCAAACAATTAATAAAAATATATGCAATTTCATGCAAGTTTTCTGGCTCCCAACCTTAAACTTTCTTCAATAAACTACTTGATTAGATCTTTGAATTAAAAGCTCTGCGTATTACATACTTTTCTTTTTTAGGAATCTTTGTAATGACAGTAAATCAGTCTTAATCGGTTAGCCCTGAGCCTGATAATAAATATCGTCTGATAAGAATTCTCTTATATAGAACTTTTTGTAGCGATTGGTTTAGTTGTCGGCGAGAAGTTGAATCGGAAAGTGGCCGATATGATTAAATTTTCAGAAAAAGTGTTGCTCGCCGTGGCTCTCTTACAATTCCTAGGCTCTGCGGAATGTGCTAATATCCTGGGAATCTTTACAGCGCCACAGCCATCACATGTGATTGTGCACATGTCCCTGGCAAAGGTCCTGGCGGAAAGGGGACACAACTTGACGATCATAACGTCTATTGAACCTCCGATCAAGCACAAAAACTTTAACATCATCCGAGTGCCGCACTCCAAGGATGAAGAACGAGACCTCAATGAAGCACTCGTCAAAATGGCCAAGATAGACGGCGGAGTGTTGTCCCAATTGCTAAACATGCCAATGTTTTTGGATGTCAACTTCCGGATAATGACGAGCGCTTTGCGAGATCCGCGAGTCGTAGATCTTTACGAGAATAAGGGCAACCATTTTGACCTGGTCATTGCAGGATACTTTATGAACAACTTCCAGCTGGGTCTGGCCCAGAAACTGAAAGTTCCCGTAATTCTGTCCTTCTCCCAGCAACCTGTAGAGTTCATGGCGACCATGGTGGGTAATCCCAGATCCCTGTCGCATGTTCCTGGCATGTTAACCGCCGTGGAAAAGGGCCAAGTTATGTCCTTTTTTCAAAGGTTCCACACGCAAGCCCTCAGCTGGCTGCAAAGGATTTGGCTGGCACAGTATGATTGGATTAACAGAAAGGTCTATAGGTGAGAGGTGAATATATTCATATTTTATACAGTGCATTCTGAGACTTTATTCTTCAGATCTCTTTATGGGAGTGATCCTTCAATGGCCGCCTACGAGGATCTTTCAAAGAACATAACACTGATGTTCTTCAACTCGCATGCGTTGAGTGAGGGACCCATTCGACCCAATGTCCCGGCTGTCATTGAAATTGGTGGCATTCAAATCAAGAGTAAGCCAGGTCCTCTGCCACAAAACATGGCAGATTTTCTGGGAAATGCCACAGAAGGTGCCATTCTCCTAAGTTTTGGTTCCAACTTAAAAGGATCGCATCTCACTCCAGAAATGGTTCAGAGTATGTTCAGGGTACTGTCAAACCTTCCCCAGCGAGTGATTTGGAAGTGGGACGACCTGAAAAACTCTCCAGGAACAGCGAATAATATTCTCTACTCCAAGTGGCTACCACAAGACGATATCCTAGCTCATCCGAATATCAAACTATTCATAACCCACGCCGGAAAAGGCGGCACTGCCGAGTCCCAATATCATGGAAAACCAATGCTGGCTATTCCCTTTTTCGGCGACCAGCCTGGTAATGCCGGAACTTTGGTGAAATCCGGATACGGACTAAGTATATCTTCCTTGGAGTTGAATGAGGAGAAGTTTAAAGACAATATCGTTAGGATTCTGGAAGATCCATCTTTTACCAAAAATGTTAAGGCCTTCTCCGACCTCTACCGTGACAGACCGCTGACGGCGCAAGAAACCGTGATATATTGGACTGAGTACGTCCTGCGATACCGCGGAGCTCCTCATCTACAGAGTCCTGTGGTGTATATGAGCTTTATAGCTGCCCACAATATAGACATCTACTTTATTTTAATACTAATCCTTGCAATTATTATTATATTCACTAAATTCATTTTCAAACTTTGCAAAAGGAAAATCAGTAACGCCAAGAACCCTAAACTCAAGAAGAATTAGACTAATTTCGTAAGCCATTTCCTCAAAAAATATTATTTAAAAATCATATTGACTATGCTTTCTACTGATAAGCGTGGGAAATTCGTAACAAATTTCCATTCAAGCGATAAGAGCATTAGTGATACTCTGACAAGAAGCGATAACACCTATCAGAAGAAGTCGCCAGACGGTTTGTGGGGAAATCTACGCAACATATAGAGTTGGCCACCAGCAGCGGTCGTGATAAGATTATTTTAAAACCTACATTAAGTAATATAGAAAGTGTTTGCTTCACAAATGACAATTAAAGAGCCATAAAAGTAAATTTTAATGGTCAAATATTTTTTGGTTATTTTTAAATAGGCTACTGCTTGAGAAGGGTTATGGATATAAGAGTTCAGTTCATCACAAAACTGTTTCTTCATCCAGATAGTCTTATCAGCTTCTCCACATACAGCCATTTTTTGATAACGCAAGAAATGTACAATACTAATACCTACACTAAATGGTTTCTGCTTTAACGATTTAGTAGAAGACAGAACATCGATCCGCCAACATGCGAATAATTTCGGGAGTGCTCTCTATAATAATAACTCTATTAGGTATATTAGGTTCCGGACAATGTGCCAATATTCTGGGAATCTTTACTGTGCCCATGGCCTCCCATACCATTGTGCATCTGTCGGTGGCCAAGGTCCTGGCCGAAAGGGGTCATAACCTGACGATCGTAACAGTCTTCGATCCGCCAGTTAAGCACAAGGACTTCACAGTTATTCAAGTGCCTCTTTCCAAGGAGGACGACCAGCAACTGAACGAGGCGATAGGTCAAGTAGCCACGTCGGCTAGCAAGGGCTTGCTGGCCACCTTTCTCAATATTCCAAAGTTCTTCAGCTTACTTTTACGGATAATGGAAAACACCATTCGAGATCCGCGAGTCAAGGCGCTTTACGAAAACAAGGACAACAAGTTTGATTTGCTAATCACTGGACATCTGCATAACGATTTCCAGTTGGGAATCGCCCGAAAATTGAAGGTGCCCGTCATCGGCGCCTTTCCCCAACAGCCCCTGGAGTTTATTGCCTCTGTCATGGGCAACCCTAGATCCTTGTCCTTTGTCCCGGGCATGTTCAACTCTGTGGAGCAGGGTAACGTCATGTCCTTTGGCCAGCGGTTAAAGGAAGTGCTCTTCAGTTGGGTTCTTAGTTTAATTCTAAAATTATTGAAACATGGCAGCAAACAGCGCTACAGGTAAATATTAACTATAAACATATTTCCAAAACAGTTCTTAGAGGAATTCCTTTTCAGATCACTGTTTGGCGATGATCCCCTAATGCCCGAGTACGAGGATCTTTCCAAAAATATAACTCTGATGTTTTTCAACTCATATGCACTCAGCGATGGTCCCATACGTCGCAATGTCCCAGGTGTTGTTGAGATTGGAGGGATTCAAATTAAAGACCAGCCAGATCCCCTCCCTCCCAATATGGCAGAGTTCCTTGGAAATGCTACAGAAGGTGCCATTCTCCTAAGTCTCGGATCCAACTTAAAAGGATCTCATCTCACTCCAGAAATGGTTAAGAGTATGTTCAGGGTACTGTCTAACATTCCCCAGCGAGTGATTTGGAAGTGGGACGACCTGAAGAACCCTCCAGGAACGGCGGAGAATATTCTCTACTCCAAGTGGCTGCCACAAGACGATATTCTAGCTCATCCGAGTATCAAACTTTTTATAACTCATGCCGGGAAGGGAGGCACTGCCGAGTCCCAATATCATGGAAAACCAATGCTGGCTATTCCCTTTTTTGGCGATCAGCCCATTAATGCAGAATCATTGGTTAAATCCGGATACGGACTTAGTATATCAACATCGGAGTTAAATGAGGAGAATTTCCGAAACAGCATCACTAGGATTCTGGAGGATCCATCTTTCACCAACAATGTTAAGGCCTTTTCTGTGCTTTACCGTGACAGACCTCTTACGGCAAAAGAAACCGTGATATATTGGACGGAGTACGTCCTGCGACATCGAGGAGCTCCTCACATGCAGAGTCCTCTTGTGCATATGGGCTTTATAGCTGCTCATAATATAGATATATATTTCTTGTTGTTTTTAGTTGTTTATTTGCTGACCGTCCTGATTAAATTCGTCCTTAGACTGTGTAATCGAAAACCCTCTTGGGTCAACCAGCAAAAAGTTAAGAAAAATTAAAAATAATTGAAAGTCTGAAGTCAGAGACTGATAAACTTGATATAATTTTGAGAATGAACTTATCTGTAATACTTTTTATATAATTATAAAATCTGCATGTACAAAAGATTATTATTTCTTACCTCGCAGAGCACCTGTAGAACTTCTGAACCACATAGTAGGCACCGCAGATGGGAAGAGTTAGGACCAGGAACCACGGAGTAATCGTGACATTTATCAGGATGGCAGATAGACAAAGCAAAGAGAATTGCAACAATCGTTGGCCAGTGGCGGCAATTTTCTGTTGACAAAAAAACAGAAGATTCATGGACAATGAACAGAATATACTTTTTATGAACATAGGTCAAGGACTGTCGGGATGAAATAGCGAGAGCAACGCGTGCCTATCGCCATACAATCTTAATCAAAGATTCCTGCAGGAACTCGTATTTCATAGCCCAACAAAAAGGGTATAAGGGGAGTGAGGAGTGAGGAGGTCAACTGATGGCTAAAACCGACAATCGGATAACAGAAATAACAAATCTCACCTTATCAATGACGGCCATATCGTTGCTGAAACGATTCACGATGCGACCGAGCGGTGTCACTTGGAAAAAATGCAACGTTTTATGCAAAATCGTTTGCAGCAGCTTATCGTGCAAATTACGACGGGCATTACAGCCGGCCCATTGTCCTGCCGGTGTTGATACCATGGCCATTATAATGCAAACACACGAAATTGCAGCATACATGCGAAAATAGTACGTGACTTCGTGCACCTCCGTCACCGTCGTCCCTACGGTCACAATGGGGCCAACCATCGTCCTGCCATCCGGCGATCCATCTAGGGTCCTGCCACCGACATGGACATCGCTCCAGTGCCGGAGCCAAACGTCCGTGTAGACACGCAAACACTGCCAAATTAGTGCGGTGATAAAAAAGACGGTGATTATGGGCAGTCCGGCGGCTCGTATATACATTAGATATATGTCGTCCGATATTTTTCCATATTTGCGTTCCGTATCAATTGCAGCTCGTCCCGCCTCATGGCAGCCCCCTGCCGGCGTCACGTGTCCTTCAGCATTTTCCGGTAAAGGCAACGATGTCACGTTTGCCTCCGATTCCTTGTTCAAGCCTGATTCACAATTGTCAGCGCAATTTATTGTGGTTTCCTTTGAGTCAATATTTACACCTTTATTCGGGTAGAGGAGGAATAAAAATAAGGATATTTCAAGAGGATTTAAGTAGAGGAATTTAATACTAAAAGGATTTAATTATAATGCATATACCTTTTTTACATCTTATCTTGCTTTTCTTGCATCTTTTTTGCTTAAAAAGGTTTTATAAACTTGTTAGCTGAACTCCTTGAACTCCTTTTATCCCTTTAAGAACTTCAACTCCTTCACAAATCTCTTAAGAACGCATTAATAATTTCTAGGTAGCAGTTAACTAGTTGCACCGTCAAACTAATTGAAAGAAAAGTTCCTTTTCATCCCCATCCCCATCCAATGGCCCGGAGAAAGGAGTCTTTGGCATCATCGGATGGAGTGACACTTGCAGCACTGATTAAATCGAAAGTTTAGCGCTCGAAACTCGCTGACTTATCAGCCAAATATTGATAGATCAATGCATCAAGTTAAGCCAAAAGTTTTCTGCCTTGCCAACTTTGGGCGCGCCCTTCGAATAAACTGTCTCTTTGAGTTACCGCTCGGGAGCTCCAAACTTTTGAAATCAAAGTTGATTTAAGTTTTAAGCTACATACGCGTGCATCCAGGATGCAACCGAACTACGAGGAGCTCCAGGAGCCCCAAAGGATTCAGGCCGGAGGAGGAGAAGCAGTTTTCGTTACGTAGAAATATGCCAATATTTTGTACGCATCCTGTTTGCAGTTTTTGGCTAATCAATATTCATTATAATTGATTGCAGGGCATACCCGGCATTTCCGTGTCGTTAGGAAAAGTCAATTTTCATTAAAATCATTAAACTATAGAATTATAATTATCTTGCCAACAAAAGGACAAAGGACTTACTTTTCTTGGGCTTTTCGTCGTTAGGCATTTCGGCCAAGTCGCATTTGGATTTCTGGCCATCTGCTTGGGAAATTCCACGCGGAGAGCTCAGGTCAATGGCGGCAAAATGGACAATGGGAGGTGACTCCTCCGAAATGCTCCTTAAAGTAGGATAATTAATAAAAATATGATTAATCCTTCAACTATGCCTACTCACAATATAGAATTGGTGGCACTTAGTGGATGATGATGGTTCTTTGGTTTGTTGCAACGCCGCATGGACATTCTTCGCAGGAACTGCTGAAAGCCTCCTCGCTCCTGATCATCCAGAAGATCTTCCGCCTTCTCCAGCTCTTGTGCATCCTGGGGCTCCACGACTTTGACAGGTGCCTCAATGGCGGGCGGGGATGAGGCATTGCGGGACAGGGGCTGATGATGAACGGTCTGTGGGGGCTGCCAGGACTGGACGCGTGGCTCTGGAGGTACTATGGGAGCCAGATCACTGCCATCGGCACTACTCTCCGCGTAGCTGCTACAACTGGTGGCCAGGGCGCTGCGATTGAGGAGATCTCCGCTGTTGGAACTGGAGGCGGAAGTGGCGGTCAGGGTGCTCAGTCCGCTCAGCCGATGCCACGAATTGGTAGTCCTGCTGCCTCTCCGGCTTAGGGTGTGCCTCCGACGAGGTCGCATGATAACGTCGTCGTTCTGACACTCATCGATGGGCAGGGGGACATCATACATTAAGTGCCGAGATCCGTAGATACTGGATCTTTTCCTTTGAAGATTAAAACTGCCACAGGGTCCCATGGAGTAGGACTAAAAAAAACTATTTAGAAAATGTTTCTATTTTATTTTTACTCCAAACTTACCGCAGATATTTGATCATCTTCCTCCTCCTCTTGGACAACATTGGAGGGCATGTTGGTCACTGAAATACATCCGCTGCCGTCAATGGTATCCGCATTGCAACCTCCACCCGGATCCATGGTCACTGATATGGAGCGTTGCAGGCCCAACTTGCTGACGTTCTTCAGCAATTTCCAGCGCTCGCAAGCCGTCCGTTCAACAGAACTAGATATAAGATATTATTTTTATATATTTAGTATACATTTTAGTTTTAATTTCCAATAAAATACATACCTTTGTGTAACGTACTCCCTTTTGGCCTTGCCCGTTGCCAGGATTGAAGTCCATTTGGCGGTTATCCTTGGATGCATTAGTTCGATTTCCGAATAGCTACCACAAGCTTCCACCTTTCCATTTTTCATAACAATTAGCTATTAAATAAAATAAATTATAATTAATAAATTAAAGTGTAAGTGAACAAGAAATATTATCAAGTTCTTTCGCTAACATTCCTTCAAAATCCTTTAACTTACATATTCCGCCTCCTTAATGCGGTGCAGTTGTTGTGTCACTAGAATGAAGGTCCTGTTTGATTTCTGTAACATCTGACGTATACATTGCTCGAAGATGTGATCGCCCACCTCGTTGTCCAGAGAAGCTAAAGGGTCGTCCTGGAAGGAGTTATCAAAATAATCACCTTTTTAATAGAATAAGGCACTACGTCGAATAACTTTATTCATAATTTTCTTTGTGAAACAAATTTAATAAGCAGGTGGCAGGTGACCTATTCGGGACTCAACATTTTCTCAGGACGGACCCAGCGATCGTAGTCCTCTTTATCGATTCCCGCTTTGGTGCACTCCTTCCGCAAAGTGGTGCCATTCTGGTGGGCAGCCATGGCAATCGCGGCGGCCTTCTCATACCCGATATGTGGACTCAAAGCAGTGACGAGCATCAGGGAGTCCATCATGACGGAGGCAATTCTTTCCTTGTTCGGCTCGGCACCCTTCAGGCAGTTCACGCAGAAGGAATTTATGCCATCGCCCAGGAGGGTGATCGAACGCAGGACATTCGAAACGATCATGGGCAGAAAGGTGTTCAGTTGGAAGTGTCCAGAGGAGCCGCCAATGCTAATGGCTGCTTCATTGCCCATGACCTGGGCACAGATCATGGTCATGGCCTCGCACTGGGTGGGATTCACCTTGCCGGGCATGATGGAGCTGCCCGGCTCATTCTCCGGCAGAATCAGCTCGCCCAGGCCACATCGCGGTCCCGATGCCAGGAAGCGAATGTCATTGGCTATTTTCATCGTACTGACGGCTATGGTGTTGAGCTCCTCGTGAACCTCCACCAGGGCATCGCAGGTGGACATCGACTCGAAGCAGTTCGGAGTACACACAAACGGCAGGAAGCTCAACTCGGCTATCCGCTTGGCGCACCCCTCGTTAAATCCCTTTACGGTGCTGTAACCCGTGCCCACAAAGGTGCCTCCAATGGGCAGCTTATACAATCTACTTAGAGATCCGTCCAGGCGGCACCTTCCATTGCATATCTGCTGCTGATAGCCACTGAACTCTTGGCCCAGGGTCAGGGGTACCGCGTCCATCAAATGGGTGCGTCCGGTCTTGATTATGTCCTTCCACTCCTCTGACTTTTTCCCCAAAATCTCGGCAAACAGCCTGAGGGACGGATAGAGCTTCTCCTGCAAGTCCATGGCCACAGCAACCCGAACAGCCGTGGCGAAGGTGTCGTGGGCGCTCTGGCCTAAGTTGACGTGCTCAATGGGATCCACTGGCTCCTTCGTTCCCATCAGGCCGCCCAGGATCTTGATGGCCCGGTTGGCGATTACCTCGTTCACATTGCAATTGGTGTGATCGCCCGAACCCGACTGCCAAATCACCAACGGAAAGTGCTCCTCGTCGTATAGTTTGCCGGAGATGACTTCGTCACAGGCCTCGGATATGGCATCGCACAGACGCTCCTCCATTCCGTTGACTTTGTTCGACTCGGCGGCGGCTTTCTTCACCATTCCCATGGCCCTGATAACCGAACGCTGTGGGTTTGTTTTCGGTTTTTAAATAAATATACTTTCTGAAAAGGCACTTCCCCTACGGGCATTCGTTCTTCGGTTCCGCCAATCGGAAATTTCGTCAATGATCTCATGGTGAGGGGACCGTACATGCGATCCAGGGGGACATGGATCGCTCCCTCGGCATCATATTCAACGCGGGTATCCGGTACGATGAGCCGGGCCAGCTTGTACATTAAACTGAAAATCTCCTTTTGATCGAACGACATTTTTGCGAAAATATAAATATACAGAGTAAGACTATCAAAGGGTCGAGAGAATAATCAAATTGAACTTGATCTTTAAAGAATAGCTATGTGATGTACATTTTTTTCTATTTTGAAAGTAGGAAAGGAGCGAAGTCTTGAAGGTCTTAACTTTTTGGCCAACAAACATGAACCTATCATGCAACAAAGTAACAATCTTTTTACAGCCTGTAGGGAATTTTACTATCAGTTGATATGGCTTATCGATTTCCGGACTCATTTCCGACCATTTTGATGGCATCCTTACCATTATGACGACATTAGCCGAGGAGTACAAGGCACGGGCAATGGCGATTCGCTGTCTTTGTCCGCCCGACATGTTGATTCCCCGTTCTCCGATAATTGTATAATCTCCACGCGGCATAAGCTCGATGTCCAGCTTGAGGGCGCAGGCTTCTATAACGAAATTGTATCTATTTGGCCGAAAGGACTCGCCGAAAAGTATATTCTCCCTTATGGTGTCGTTTAATAGCCAGGGGTGTTGCGGTACATACGATATGGTACAGGTTCTGGAAGTACAAATACAAATATTTAATTTTTTTAACCTTGCAATGTAAATGTGCTGCAATCCTTTCAAGGATTCTTATTTAATGCTTGCCAGACTGTACGTATTGAGGCAACATAAATTTGCAAGCCAAAGGAAGGGAGTGAGCGGCGAGCGTCGGAGATACCACAGCAGGAAGGAAAAAAAGAAACCCTACTCGAACTAACATAGACATTTATTACAGTAATTGAAATTATTGCACATTTGCCGTTTGCCAAGCCATGGAAATGGAAATGGAAACGGAGCAGCCAGTCCTGGCAGACCCGCAGGAGGAAGGCAATAGAAGCAAAGGGCACAGGATCGGATTGGTTTGGTTTGGTTTCGCTGTGGGGTGTGGGGCACTGCACTGCAGCACAGTCTTGGTTTCTGCTCCGCGATTTCCACTTGTTAAATGCATTTGTAGTATGTATATGCCCATAGCGCCCATCACGCCCCCTTCGGCTTCTTACTTGTGGAGTCTGCTCCACAGACTTCGCAGTCATTTTTATTTTATGTGCAATAAAATTAACAACGTACCCACAGGCATTTTGTGATAAATTACCGAATCACGTGGCGTGCATTGAAACGACTGTTAAAATATGTTGAATGACTGCGGCGAATTCCTCCGTGGCTGCAACAATGCAAGCTCCGAACTATTCCACCTGCCAGCCGGTGGGTGGCTATATCAGGGATAGGAAACTGGGTTAGCCGGTCAATCGTAAAAAATAAATCTGGTTTTAAGAACCAAAAAACTCCAAGATATGTACTTGTGGCTTTAGTAGTTCCACGACCTTCCCCGCAACAAAATCAATACAAACAGAAGTCAGAGACCAGGATTCCGAAGCCAGATGCCAGAAGCTAGTTCTAAAATAAGCTGTATATACTTCAATGGCCCCGGGGTAATCTGCATACCAAAAAAATAGGTGAAAATTATGCAATTAAATGTGATAAATGGGCAAACAAAGTTATCCTACTAGGGGCCGTGGGCGAGGCAACTACTGTTGGCAGAACTGAAAATGAGCACATAAATAGCTAAACAAATTTACATGAGAGGCGGGCTAGGGATGTGCTGGATGTGCTGTGCTCCGCCCATGTTGACACACGAGGAAACGTGCTTAATCTTGGCCAGAGGCATGTGGCTCCAAGGTAGTCCGAAGAACGAAAACCAGCTTTTGATATGAAAATGTTTTTAAAACTAAAATAGGAAAATCAACATGATAGGGAGTGGTTGCTTCTGGCCAGGATTTAAGCTCCACCTGTATTCCACTCGGAGGCTTATAATATAATATATAAAGCAAAAATAAATCCGTAGAATGCTACTTACTTGTGCCAAAACATATTACCCGCCAATAGAGGCATCTCCATGAGCAGAGCGGACAGCAGAGAGGTCTTGCCACTCCCATTCTTGCCCACAACGATGGTCAGCTTTCCCTTGGGCACCACTATCCCTGCCACATGCAACTGCACCACGGGCATCTGGCTCTGGGGCTGCCACGTGAAGAGTCCATCGTTGATGGAAACCGCGATGTCGTCGGGCATTTTCAGCAGAAGGGAGTCCCGTCGCCAGCTGTCCGTGTTCCTGGCCCGGATCACCGAGAATTCCAGAGGCTTCTCCATCACACTGCCGCCGCCAGCTCGCATCTTTGGTCGAATGGCCACGTATGGGGTATTCCGGAGAAGCTCCCGGCGCTGCTGGACAAGCTTGTTGTGGCCCAGCTCCTGGGAGGTGGATGAGGAGAACTCAACAGCGGCCTGCTCCTCGTTTTGCTGCAATAACGGGGTTGTCGATGTGGTTGGTAGAGATTTCTCCTCCATTGGGGGTTCAGGACTCCTGCATTGCTGCGCCAGTCGCTTCTCATTTAGTCTGTTCTCCGCCTGGGCCGTACGCATTGTGAGATTGGACTTCTCCTGAGTCTCGTACATGTCCAGAGAGGCGTCACTCTTGCTCAATATCCTGGCCATATTCCGGATGCCCTCGAACTGCTTCTGGATCTCGCCGGATCGTAGGAAGCGCTCCAGTCGCCGAGTGGACACCCTGGCTGCAATAATGATGGGCACTGTTATGGGAAATATCAGCAGGGGCACCGTCAACTGCTGGAAAAGGGCCAGGGACGAAAAGAGCCTGCTGGCGTTCAAATCGAAGGACTCTCCTCGGGATAACCAGACGTATACTCCCAGGGTTACGAAAGTAATCAAAACGGTTGCAATGTGGGTGAGAACAGCTGTTAGAATTGGATAATATTTTAATTAAATAATAATAATAACTATTTTTTTTAAACATACCCATCAAGGTCCAGAATGTGGCGTCTTTGTTCAGATACTTGAGCTCTTTCGAGCGTGCCACTTGAATCTTTTTTAGGAAGACCTCGTCCCAGGCATTCAGTTTTATGACTTTGATGCCAACCAGTGTGTCATGAATTTTCTTTAAACGCTCATCTGTATATTTCTAGAAGAATACAGAGAATTGTATAATATATTCCGTATAAAAGTACACATTTTTGATTCAATCACTTACTGCAATAACCTCGGCATTTTTAGACATTGCATTTCCAATTATAAACTGCAGGGGTGTCATTATCAAAATACACACAATAGAGCCAATAACTGCACTGATTCCCAAATTCAAATACAACAAGTAGATGACTACTATAATCTGGAATCAAAGAATTATAAACTATAGAAGTTACTCCATTATTTCTCGCTTATAAAGCAAAAGTTAATATCCTTCACTTTCTAGGCCAATAAGAACTACATAAATCCTCAATAAAAAGGTCCCAAAAAATAGTCACATTTATATGAAATCAAATTTATAGCCTGGTGATTATAGAACATATTAAAAACACTTGTAATTGTTTTCAAGTCAAGGCTATCTCAGTCAGTAAGCGCCATAAATTAGCTTCTCGTTGGCTTCGAACATCAAACGACACTCAAGTGGCACACAAGTTGCTCATAAATTTTGAGAAAAAAAAACGATTAGACTACCAATAGCGTGTCCTGAATACAAACCTTGAAGGGAATGGCCCAGGCATAATGGATGATCAGGAAGAATTGCATTATGTTCAGAGTGTCCTCCGTCATATGGTTGGTAATACTTCCAATGTCATTAACGCCGTTTGAGTCTGAGAAATAAAAAGTTTTCACCATGTCCTTCCACGAAGTCTAATATTAATCACTCACCCTCTGATTTATCCTTGGATTCGGCAATCTTTTGTTTCTCAGCCGCTGAGACGGAAGGACACTCAGTTGGGGATTCGTTGCCAGCGCAGCCTCCACCGCCCGCATTTAAAAGCAAACTTTTTCTGTAAATTAGACCCTGTAGGGAGGTTTTTATCCTGATGCCGGTCATATTGAGGATGTGCGTCGAAGCCTGCGACAAAGCGCCCTGTGTGAATGCGGTCAGCAGAACAATCCAAGCGATGCACCAGCCATTCGCCAACAAATCCGACCAAGTTCTACAGTAAATTCTCACTTGGCCAATATTGGTGCCGAAAACCTCATCAAATTCGGTGCCTACACCGGAGGTGGTGGTGAGTTGGGCGGGCTCATTATTGACCAATTTGGGCATCGTCGTCCTGGCATAAAGCTCTTCGATATATTGTACAATTTTCTGTATGGCAATTGGACCAACCAAGGAGAATAAATCCCCAGCCAGTTTTAAAATACCGCCCAAGGCAAACATTTGCCAGCTGTTTTTTAAATAGCAATACCATAAGGAGGGCGAAGTATTTGACTTTTTCTGTAATTAAAATGTTTCAATAAATAGTTGTTAATCATTAAGCAAGTTATCGCTTAAAATACCTACCGCCTTCTCTGTATAGATGTACAAAAAGTGGTCGTAATGCGATCTAGCACTGTCCTCCAATTTCATTTGCCCCAAATCCTCCAGTTCCAGTGGCTCCTTGTAGCCCAACCACAGCAAAGGGGTTAGCCACCAGAAGCAGGACTTGGAGTAAAAAGTGGCCAGAGAATGCTTATAGCCAATTCTCTCATAATCGTCCATATAGTCGTCATGATATTGCTGTAAAGTCAACACAAAAGAAATAATTTTTTAATCTTTATTATCTTGTTTTTTATTTTCATTTAGAATGTCCTGCGGCTGAGCCAAAAAGCCAGCAAAAGAAATAAATAAAACACACGTCAAATAAAGAGGCATTAAGCCTACAATCTCCGCTTAGCCTCAATTAAAATTTAAACATGCAAATGACATTAGGATGTTGACCAACGATTATGTCCACTGGCGCAGATTTTGTTTTGGTATTAAAAAATATGAACTTTAGAAGCTTACGCCTTAAGAATGAAATATTTTTTAAGTATAGAATATATTTTTACTTGCCTCTTTGTAGATGGTGTAACCGTCTAAAGAGGCCAAGGCGAGCATACACGTGGCGGAAATGGCCACAAGGCACGTCTGCAGCTCCCACAAGTCCTCGTAGTACACCAACTCAGACAGCTCATTGGTTCGCAGGACAAATGTCAATATCTCGACGGCAGTACTTGCATATAAAAACACTGAAAAACAAGCAAATTTGAGGTGAAGAAATGCACAAGGAGTCCTGCAACGAAAAAAAAACACCCACCTGTCGCCTTTTTGCGCTCCACAATACGATGATACAGCATTAGCATTAGAGTCAAGAGCGTTGATAGAATGGCATTCCATATTTCTCCCGACCCTATTACAATCAAGAAGTTTTGCTCACGGGGACTGGAATCAAAAAGTAGATTGAGCTGGGGGACACTGTGATGGGGCAGTAGGCTCCGGGCGAATTCTAAACTATTTGCTGCCAAAAGGATCAGGGAAACAGCAGCTCGTCCATTGTGGAACATTAACAATGTTTTGTGGCACCTGTGTTGATGGGATAGAATGTGAATTAAGGATATATTTTTCTGGGATATCTTCATATCAATATCATGCAAGACTATTTCTAGAAATCATCCCAATTCATATCTAATAGCTCCGGTAAAAGCCACTTCATGAAACATGGCTGTATAATAAAAATTAAAGAGCCATCAGGCATAAATATGTATTCACGTTTCTATAATTAACAGTACTTCCTAATGATATTGATTTCGTGTATCGGGCCTTGAATATTTATTTATATTTGAATGCACCCTTAACACAAAGTCACGTGTGGATGCAATTGAGATTCCATTCATTCAGAGACTACTTTGGCACGCGACGCGGTATTTTCCGAATTCTGAATGGCTTGTGTTTTTGTTTTTTTAATTTCGCTGCGGGATGCACAAGACTCTCAATGGCCTATGCACTTCAGTTCCGGATATCAATTATTGGCATTTAAGTGGTTTTTCAAATGTAAAGTGAAAGGTCAGATTTGTTAATGTAATTATAAAGTTTTATTGGTGGTTCCTGGCTAGAGAACTGAGAATTGTAAGAATCTGAGAATCAGACGAATTGTAAGTCGATTTCCTTTCAATTTGTATAAAAATCTGTAAACACAATTTTTCAGCGATATTTTTCAAATTTTTATTGAAGTCATTTTTCAACTCCAGCTTTTCCATATATGACCATTGCGAGGGCTATACCTTGGCCAATTTCCATCCGATTCTTGAGCGGAATACCTTAAACGATTTGTAGATAGATTCTCCTTCAATCTGCATCAAAACCTAAGAACGAAATATTTTTTAGATTTTTCGTCACATTTTCTGGGCTATCCCCTTCAAAATGTGGAAAGTGCATGGGGAGTTCAATATGACCTCCTGCGAAGGCTATATCTTGGCCAATTTCCATCCGATTCTTGAGTGGAATACCTTAAACGATTTGTAGATAGATTCTCCATGAATCTGCATCAAAACCTAAGAACGAAATATTTTTTAGATTTTTCGTCACATTTTCTGGGCTATCCCCTTCAAAATGTGGAAAGTGCTTGCGGAGGACAATATGACCCCCTGCGATGGCTGTATCTTGGCCAATTTCCATCCGATTCTTGAGTGGAATACCTTAAACGATTTGTAGATAGATTCTCCTTCAATCTGCATCAAAACCTAAGAACGAAATATTTTTTAGATTTTTCGTCACATTTTCTGGGCTACCCCCTTCAAAATGTGGAAAGTGCTTGCGGAGGACAATATGACCCCCTGCGATGGCTGTATCTTGGCCAATTTCCATCCGATTCTTGAGTGGAATACCTTAAACGATTTGTAGATAGATTCTCCTTCAATCTGCATCAAAACCTAAGAACGAAATATTTTTTAGATTTTTCGTCACATTTTCTGGGCTACCCCCTTCAAAATGTGGAAAGTGCTTGCGGAGGACAATATGACCCCCTGCGAAGGCTATATCTTGGCCAATTTCCATCCGATTCTTGAGTGGAATACCTTAAACGATTTGTAGATAGATTCTCCTTCAATCTGCATCAAAACCTAAGAACGAAATATTTTTTAGATTTTTCGTCACATTTTCTGGGCTACCCCCTTCAAAATGTGGAAAGTGCATGGAGAGGACAATATGACCCCCTGCGAAGGCTGTATCTTGGCCAATTTCCATCCGATTCTTAAGTGGAATACCTTAAACGATTTGTAGATAGATTCTCCATGAATCTGCATCAAAACCTAAGAACGAAATATTTTTTAGATTTTTCGTCACATTTTCTGGGCTACCCCCTTCAAAATGTGGAAAGTGCATGGAGAGGACAATATGACCCCCTGCGAAGGCTGTATCTTGGCCAATTTCCATCCGATTCTTGAGTGGAATACCTTAAACGATTTGTAGATAGATTCTCCTTCAATCTGCATCAAAACCTAAGAACGAAATATTTTTTAGATTTTTCGTCACATTTTCTGGGCTACCCCCTTCAAAATGTGGAAAGTGCTTGCGGAGGACAATATGACCCCCTGCGAAGGCTATATCTTGGCCAATTTCCATCCGATTCTTGAGCGGAATACCTTAAACGATTTGTAGATAGATTCTCCATGAATCTGCATCAAAACCTAAGAACGAAATATTTTTTAGATTTTTCGTCACATTTTCTGGGCTACCCCCTTCAAAATGTGGAAAGTGCTTGCGGAGGACAATATGACCCCCTGCGAAGGCTATATCTTGGCCAATTTCCATCCGATTCTTGAGCGGAATACCTTAAACGATTTGTAGATAGATTCTCCTTCAATCTGCATCAAAACCTAAGAACGAAATATTTTTTAGATTTTTCGTCACATTTTCTGGGCTACCCCCTTCAAAATGTGGAAAGTGCATGAAGAGGACAATATGACCCCCTGCGAAGGCTGTATCTTGGCCAATTTCCATCCGATTCTTGAGTGGAATACCTTAAACGATTTGTAGATAGATTCTCCATGAATCTGCATCAAAACCTAAGAACGAAATATTTTTTAGATTTTTCGTCACATTTTCTGGGCTACCCCCTTCAAAATGTGGAAAGTGCTTGCGGAGGACAATATGACCCCCTGCGAAGGCTATATCTTGGCCAATTTCCATCCGATTCTTGAGCGGAATACCTTAAACGATTTGTAGATAGATTCTCCATGAATCTGCATCAAAACCTAAGAACGAAATATTTTTTAGATTTTTCGTCACATTTTCTGGGCTACCCCCTTCAAAATGTGGAAAGTGCTTGCGGAGGACAATATGACCCCCTGCGAAGGCTATATCTTGGCCAATTTCCATCCGATTCTTGAGCGGAATACCTTAAACGATTTGTAGATAGATTCTCCTTCAATCTGCATCAAAACCTAAGAACGAAATATTTTTTAGATTTTTCGTCACATTTTCTGGGCTACCCCCTTCAAAATGTGGAAAGTGCATGAAGAGGACAATATGACCCCCTGCGAAGGCTGTATCTTGGCCAATTTCCATCCGATTCTTGAGTGGAATACCTTAAACGATTTGTAGATAGATTCTCCTTCAATCTGCATCAAAACCTAAGAACGAAATATTTTTTAGATTTTTCGTCACATTTTCTGGGCTACCCCCTTCAAAATGTGGAAAGTGCTTGCGGAGGACAATATGACCCCCTGCGAAGGCTATATCTTGGCCAATTTCCATCCGATTCTTGAGCGGAATACCTTAAACGATTTGTAGATAGATTCTCCATGAATCTGCATCAAAACCTAAGAACGAAATATTTTTTAGATTTTTCGTCACATTTTCTGGGCTACCCCCTTCAAAATGTGGAAAGTGCTTGCGGAGGACAATATGACCCCCTGCGAAGGCTATATCTTGGCCAATTTCCATCCGATTCTTGAGCGGAATACCTTAAACGATTTGTAGATAGATTCTCCATGAATCTGCATCAAAACCTAAGAACGAAATATTTTTTAGATTTTTCGTCACATTTTCTGGGCTACCCCCTTCAAAATGTGGAAAGTGCTTGCGGAGGACAATATGACCCCCTGCGAAGGCTATATCTTGGCCAATTTCCATCCGATTCTTGAGCGGAATACCTTAAACGATTTGTAGATAGATTCTCCCTCAATCTGCATCAAAACCTAAGAACGAAATATTTTTTAGATTTTTCGTCACATTTTCTGGGCTACCCCCTTCAAAATGTGGAAAGTGCATGAAGAGGACAATATGACCCCCTGCGAAGGCTGTATCTTGGCCAATTTCC
Source organism: Drosophila monieri (assembly GCA_035047585.1). Taxonomy (NCBI): domain Eukaryota; kingdom Metazoa; phylum Arthropoda; class Insecta; order Diptera; family Drosophilidae; genus Drosophila; species Drosophila monieri. The sequence goes on along the minus strand of JAWNPJ010000116.1, from coordinate 478,846 downwards.
ATCCGATTCTTGAGTGGAATACCTTAAACGATTTGTAGATAGATTCTCCTTCAATCTGCATCAAAACCTAAGAACGAAATATTTTTTAGATTTTTCGTCACATTTTCTGGGCTACCCCCTTCAAAATGTGGAAAGTGCTTGCGGAGGACAATATGACCCCCTGCGAAGGCTATATCTTGGCCAATTTCCATCCGATTCTTGAGCGGAATACCTTAAACGATTTGTAGATAGATTCTCCATGAATCTGCATCAAAACCTAAGAACGAAATATTTTTTAGATTTTTCGTCACATTTTCTGGGCTACCCCCTTCAAAATGTGGAAAGTGCTTGCGGAGGACAATATGACCCCCTGCGAAGGCTATATCTTGGCCAATTTCCATCCGATTCTTGAGCGGAATACCTTAAACGATTTGTAGATAGATTCTCCTTCAATCTGCATCAAAACCTAAGAACGAAATATTTTTTAGATTTTTCGTCACATTTTCTGGGCTACCCCCTTCAAAATGTGGAAAGTGCATGAAGAGGACAATATGACCCCCTGCGAAGGCTGTATCTTGGCCAATTTCCATCCGATTCTTGAGTGGAATACCTTAAACGATTTGTAGATAGATTCTCCTTCAATCTGCATCAAAACCTAAGAACGAAATATTTTTTAGATTTTTCGTCACATTTTCTGGGCTACCCCCTTCAAAATGTGGAAAGTGCTTGCGGAGGACAATATGACCCCCTGCGAAGGCTATATCTTGGCCAATTTCCATCCGATTCTTGAGCGGAATACCTTAAACGATTTGTAGATAGATTCTCCATGAATCTGCATCAAAACCTAAGAACGAAATATTTTTTAGATTTTTCGTCACATTTTCTGGGCTACCCCCTTCAAAATGTGGAAAGTGCTTGCGGAGGACAATATGACCCCCTGCGAAGGCTATATCTTGGCCAATTTCCATCCGATTCTTGAGCGGAATACCTTAAACGATTTGTAGATAGATTCTCCATGAATCTGCATCAAAACCTAAGAACGAAATATTTTTTAGATTTTTCGTCACATTTTCTGGGCTACCCCCTTCAAAATGTGGAAAGTGCTTGCGGAGGACAATATGACCCCCTGCGAAGGCTATATCTTGGCCAATTTCCATCCGATTCTTGAGCGGAATACCTTAAACGATTTGTAGATAGATTCTCCTTCAATCTGCATCAAAACCTAAGAACGAAATATTTTTTAGATTTTTCGTCACATTTTCTGGGCTACCCCCTTCAAAATGTGGAAAGTGCATGAAGAGGACAATATGACCCCCTGCGAAGGCTGTATCTTGGCCAATTTCCATCCGATTCTTGAGTGGAATACCTTAAACGATTTGTAGATAGATTCTCCTTCAATCTGCATCAAAACCTAAGAACGAAATATTTTTTAGATTTTTCGTCACATTTTCTGGGCTACCCCCTTCAAAATGTGGAAAGTGCTTGCGGAGGACAATATGACCCCCTGCGAAGGCTATATCTTGGCCAATTTCCATCCGATTCTTGAGCGGAATACCTTAAACGATTTGTAGATAGATTCTCCATGAATCTGCATCAAAACCTAAGAACGAAATATTTTTTAGATTTTTCGTCACATTTTCTGGGCTACCCCCTTCAAAATGTGGAAAGTGCTTGCGGAGGACAATATGACCCCCTGCGAAGGCTATATCTTGGCCAATTTCCATCCGATTCTTGAGTGGAATACCTTAAACGATTTGTAGATAGATTCTCCTTCAATCTGCATCAAAACCTAAGAACGAAATATTTTTTAGATTTTTCGTCACATTTTCTGGGCTACCCCCTTCAAAATGTGGAAAGTGCATGGAGAGGACAATATGACCCCCTGCGAAGGCTGTATCTTGGCCAATTTCCATCCGATTCTTAAGTGGAATACCTTAAACGATTTGTAGATAGATTCTCCATGAATCTGCATCAAAACCTAAGAACGAAATATTTTTTAGATTTTTCGTCACATTTTCTGGGCTACCCCCTTCAAAATGTGGAAAGTGCATGGAGAGGACAATATGACCCCCTGCGAAGGCTGTATCTTGGCCAATTTCCATCCGATTCTTGAGTGGAATACCTTAAACGATTTGTAGATAGATTCTCCTTCAATCTGCATCAAAACCTAAGAACGAAATATTTTTTAGATTTTTCGTCACATTTTCTGGGCTACCCCCTTCAAAATGTGGAAAGTGCTTGCGGAGGACAATATGACCCCCTGCGAAGGCTATATCTTGGCCAATTTCCATCCGATTCTTGAGCGGAATACCTTAAACGATTTGTAGATAGATTCTCCATGAATCTGCATCAAAACCTAAGAACGAAATATTTTTTAGATTTTTCGTCACATTTTCTGGGCTACCCCCTTCAAAATGTGGAAAGTGCTTGCGGAGGACAATATGACCCCCTGCGAAGGCTATATCTTGGCCAATTTCCATCCGATTCTTGAGCGGAATACCTTAAACGATTTGTAGATAGATTCTCCTTCAATCTGCATCAAAACCTAAGAACGAAATATTTTTTAGATTTTTCGTCACATTTTCTGGGCTACCCCCTTCAAAATGTGGAAAGTGCATGAAGAGGACAATATGACCCCCTGCGAAGGCTGTATCTTGGCCAATTTCCATCCGATTCTTGAGTGGAATACCTTAAACGATTTGTAGATAGATTCTCCTTCAATCTGCATCAAAACCTAAGAACGAAATATTTTTTAGATTTTTCGTCACATTTTCTGGGCTACCCCCTTCAAAATGTGGAAAGTGCTTGCGGAGGACAATATGACCCCCTGCGAAGGCTATATCTTGGCCAATTTCCATCCGATTCTTGAGCGGAATACCTTAAACGATTTGTAGATAGATTCTCCATGAATCTGCATCAAAACCTAAGAACGAAATATTTTTTAGATTTTTCGTCACATTTTCTGGGCTACCCCCTTCAAAATGTGGAAAGTGCTTGCGGAGGACAATATGACCCCCTGCGAAGGCTATATCTTGGCCAATTTCCATCCGATTCTTGAGCGGAATACCTTAAACGATTTGTAGATAGATTCTCCTTCAATCTGCATCAAAACCTAAGAACGAAATATTTTTTAGATTTTTCGTCACATTTTCTGGGCTACCCCCTTCAAAATGTGGAAAGTGCATGAAGAGGACAATATGACCCCCTGCGAAGGCTGTATCTTGGCCAATTTCCATCCGATTCTTGAGTGGAATACCTTAAACGATTTGTAGATAGATTCTCCTTCAATCTGCATCAAAACCTAAGAACGAAATATTTTTTAGATTTTTCGTCACATTTTCTGGGCTACCCCCTTCAAAATGTGGAAAGTGCTTGCGGAGGACAATATGACCCCCTGCGAAGGCTATATCTTGGCCAATTTCCATCCGATTCTTGAGCGGAATACCTTAAACGATTTGTAGATAGATTCTCCATGAATCTGCATCAAAACCTAAGAACGAAATATTTTTTAGATTTTTCGTCACATTTTCTGGGCTACCCCCTTCAAAATGTGGAAAGTGCTTGCGGAGGACAATATGACCCCCTGCGAAGGCTATATCTTGGCCAATTTCCATCCGATTCTTGAGCGGAATACCTTAAACGATTTGTAGATAGATTCTCCATGAATCTGCATCAAAACCTAAGAACGAAATATTTTTTAGATTTTTCGTCACATTTTCTGGGCTACCCCCTTCAAAATGTGGAAAGTGCTTGCGGAGGACAATATGACCCCCTGCGAAGGCTATATCTTGGCCAATTTCCATCCGATTCTTGAGCGGAATACCTTAAACGATTTGTAGATAGATTCTCCTTCAATCTGCATCAAAACCTAAGAACGAAATATTTTTTAGATTTTTCGTCACATTTTCTGGGCTACCCCCTTCAAAATGTGGAAAGTGCATGAAGAGGACAATATGACCCCCTGCGAAGGCTGTATCTTGGCCAATTTCCATCCGATTCTTGAGTGGAATACCTTAAACGATTTGTAGATAGATTCTCCTTCAATCTGCATCAAAACCTAAGAACGAAATATTTTTTAGATTTTTCGTCACATTTTCTGGGCTACCCCCTTCAAAATGTGGAAAGTGCTTGCGGAGGACAATATGACCCCCTGCGAAGGCTATATCTTGGCCAATTTCCATCCGATTCTTGAGCGGAATACCTTAAACGATTTGTAGATAGATTCTCCATGAATCTGCATCAAAACCTAAGAACGAAATATTTTTTAGATTTTTCGTCACATTTTCTGGGCTACCCCCTTCAAAATGTGGAAAGTGCTTGCGGAGGACAATATGACCCCCTGCGAAGGCTATATCTTGGCCAATTTCCATCCGATTCTTGAGTGGAATACCTTAAACGATTTGTAGATAGATTCTCCTTCAATCTGCATCAAAACCTAAGAACGAAATATTTTTTAGATTTTTCGTCACATTTTCTGGGCTACCCCCTTCAAAATGTGGAAAGTGCATGGAGAGGACAATATGACCCCCTGCGAAGGCTGTATCTTGGCCAATTTCCATCCGATTCTTAAGTGGAATACCTTAAACGATTTGTAGATAGATTCTCCATGAATCTGCATCAAAACCTAAGAACGAAATATTTTTTAGATTTTTCGTCACATTTTCTGGGCTACCCCCTTCAAAATGTGGAAAGTGCATGGAGAGGACAATATGACCCCCTGCGAAGGCTGTATCTTGGCCAATTTCCATCCGATTCTTGAGTGGAATACCTTAAACGATTTGTAGATAGATTCTCCTTCAATCTGCATCAAAACCTAAGAACGAAATATTTTTTAGATTTTTCGTCACATTTTCTGGGCTACCCCCTTCAAAATGTGGAAAGTGCTTGCGGAGGACAATATGACCCCCTGCGAAGGCTATATCTTGGCCAATTTCCATCCGATTCTTGAGCGGAATACCTTAAACGATTTGTAGATAGATTCTCCATGAATCTGCATCAAAACCTAAGAACGAAATATTTTTTAGATTTTTCGTCACATTTTCTGGGCTACCCCCTTCAAAATGTGGAAAGTGCTTGCGGAGGACAATATGACCCCCTGCGAAGGCTATATCTTGGCCAATTTCCATCCGATTCTTGAGCGGAATACCTTAAACGATTTGTAGATAGATTCTCCCTCAATCTGCATCAAAACCTAAGAACGAAATATTTTTTAGATTTTTCGTCACATTTTCTGGGCTACCCCCTTCAAAATGTGGAAAGTGCATGGAGAGGACAATATGACCCCCTGCGAAGGCTGTATCTTGGCCAATTTCCATCCGATTCTTGAGTGGAATACCTTAAACGATTTGTAGATAGATTCTCCTTCAATCTGCATCAAAACCTAAGAACGAAATATTTTTTAGATTTTTCGTCACATTTTCTGGGCTACCCCCTTCAAAATGTGGAAAGTGCTTGCGGAGGACAATATGACCCCCTGCGAAGGCTGTATCTTGGCCAATTTCCATCCGATTCTTGAGTGGAATACCTTAAACGATTTGTAGATAGATTCTCCTTCAATCTGCATCAAAACCTAAGAACGAAATATTTTTTAGATTTTTCGTCACATTTTCTGGGCTACCCCCTTCAAAATGTGGAAAGTGCTTGCGGAGGACAATATGACCCCCTGCGAAGGCTATATCTTGGCCAATTTCCATCCGATTCTTGAGCGGAATACCTTAAACGATTTGTAGATAGATTCTCCATGAATCTGCATCAAAACCTAAGAACGAAATATTTTTTAGATTTTTCGTCACATTTTCTGGGCTATCCCCTTCAAAATGTGGAAAGTGCTTGCGGAGGACAATATGACCCCCTGCGAAGGCTATATCTTGGCCAATTTCCATCCGATTCTTGAGCGGAATACCTTAAACGATTTGTAGATAGATTCTCCTTCAATCTGCATCAAAACCTAAGAACGAAATATTTTTTAGATTTTTCGTCACATTTTCTGGGCTACCCCCTTCAAAATGTGGAAAGTGCTTGCGGAGGACAATATGACCCCCTGCGAAGGCTATATCTTGGCCAATTTCCATCCGATTCTTGAGCGGAATACCTTAAACGATTTGTAGATAGATTCTCCTTCAATCTGCATCAAAACCTAAGAACGAAATATTTTTTAGATTTTTCGTCACATTTTCTGGGCTACCCCCTTCAAAATGTGGAAAGTGCATGGAGAGGACAATATGACCCCCTGCGAAGGCTGTATCTTGGCCAATTTCCATCCGATTCTTAAGTGGAATACCTTAAACGATTTGTAGATAGATTCTCCATGAATCTGCATCAAAACCTAAGAACGAAATATTTTTTAGATTTTTCGTCACATTTTCTGGGCTACCCCCTTCAAAATGTGGAAAGTGCATGGAGAGGACAATATGACCCCCTGCGAAGGCTATATCTTGGCCAATTTCCATCCGATTCTTGAGCGGAATACCTTAAACGATTTGTAGATAGATTCTCCTTCAATCTGCATCAAAACCTAAGAACGAAATATTTTTTAGATTTTTCGTCACATTTTCTGGGCTACCCCCTTCAAAATGTGGAAAGTGCTTGCGGAGGACAATATGACCCCCTGCGAAGGCTATATCTTGGCCAATTTCCATCCGATTCTTGAGCGGAATACCTTAAACGATTTGTAGATAGATTCTCCTTCAATCTGCATCAAAACCTAAGAACGAAATATTTTTTAGATTTTTCGTCACATTTTCTGGGCTACCCCCTTCAAAATGTGGAAAGTGCATGGAGAGGACAATATGACCCCCTGCGAAGGCTGTATCTTGGCCAATTTCCATCCGATTCTTAAGTGGAATACCTTAAACGATTTGTAGATAGATTCTCCATGAATCTGCATCAAAACCTAAGAACGAAATATTTTTTAGATTTTTCGTCACATTTTCTGGGCTACCCCCTTCAAAATGTGGAAAGTGCTTGCGGAGGACAATATGACCCCCTGCGAAGGCTATATCTTGGCCAATTTCCATCCGATTCTTGAGCGGAATACCTTAAACGATTTGTAGATAGATTCTCCTTCAATCTGCATCAAAACCTAAGAACGAAATATTTTTTAGATTTTTCGTCACATTTTCTGGGCTACCCCCTTCAAAATGTGGAAAGTGCTTGCGGAGGACAATATGACCCCCTGCGAAGGCTATATCTTGGCCAATTTCCATCCGATTCTTGAGCGGAATACCTTAAACGATTTGTAGATAGATTCTCCTTCAATCTGCATCAAAACCTAAGAACGAAATATTTTTTAGATTTTTCGTCACATTTTCTGGGCTACCCCCTTCAAAATGTGGAAAGTGCTTGCGGAGGACAATATGACCCCCTGCGATGGCTGTATCTTGGCCAATTTCCATCCGATTCTTGAGTGGAATACCTTAAACGATTTGTAGATAGATTCTCCTTCAATCTGCATCAAAACCTAAGAACGAAATATTTTTTAGATTTTTCGTCACATTTTCTGGGCTACCCCCTTCAAAATGTGGAAAGTGCTTGCGGAGGACAATATGACCCCCTGCGAAGGCTATATCTTGGCCAATTTCCATCCGATTCTTGAGCGGAATACCTTAAACGATTTGTAGATAGATTCTCCATGAATCTGCATCAAAACCTAAGAACGAAATATTTTTTAGATTTTTCGTCACATTTTCTGGGCTACCCCCTTCAAAATGTGGAAAGTGCTTGCGGAGGACAATATGACCCCCTGCGAAGGCTATATCTTGGCCAATTTCCATCCGATTCTTGAGCGGAATACCTTAAACGATTTGTAGATAGATTCTCCTTCAATCTGCATCAAAACCTAAGAACGAAATATTTTTTAGATTTTTCGTCACATTTTCTGGGCTACCCCCTTCAAAATGTGGAAAGTGCATGGAGAGGACAATATGACCCCCTGCGAAGGCTGTATCTTGGCCAATTTCCATCCGATTCTTAAGTGGAATACCTAAAACGATTTGTAGATAGATTCTCCATGAATCTGCATCAAAACCTAAGAACGAAATATTTTTTAGATTTTTCGTCACATTTTCTGGGCTATCCCCTTCAAAATGTGGAAAGTGCTTGCGGAGGACAATATGACCCCCTGCGATGGCTGTATCTTGGCCAATTTCCATCCGATTCTTGAGCGGAATACCTTAAACGATTTGTAGATAGATTCTCCATGAATCTGCATCAAAACCTAAGAACGAAATATTTTTTAGATTTTTCGTCACATTTTCTGGGCTACCCCCTTCAAAATGTGGAAAGTGCTTGCGGAGGACAATATGACCCCCTGCGATGGCTGTATCTTGGCCAATTTCCATCCGATTCTTGAGCGGAATACCTTAAACGATTTGTAGATAGATTCTGCATGAATCTGCATCAAAACCTAAGAACGAAATATTTTTTAGATTTTTCGTCACATTTTCTGGGCTATCCCCTTCAAAATGTGGAAAGTGCTTGCGGAGGACAATATGACCCCCTGCGATGGCTGTATCTTGGCCAATTTCCATCCGATTCTTGAGCGGAATACCTTAAACGATTTGTAGATAGATTCTCCTTCAATCTGCATCAAAACCTAAGAACGAAATATTTTTTAGATTTTTCGTCACATTTTCTGGGCTATCCCCTTCAAAATGTGGAAAGTACATAGGGAGGACAATATGACCCCCTGCGATGGCTGTATCTTGGCCAATTTCCATCCGATTCTTGAGCGGAATACCTTAAACGATTTGTAGATAGATTCTGCATGAATCTGCATCAAAACCTAAGAACGAAATATTTTTTAGATTTTTCGTCACATTTTCTGGGCTACCCCCTTCAAAATGTGGAAAGTGCATGGAGAGGACAATATGACCCCCTGCGATGGCTATATCTTGGCCAATTTCCATCTGATTCTTGAGCGGAATACCTTAAACGATTTGTAGATAGATTCTCCATGAATCTGCATCAAAACCTAAGAACGAAATATTTTTAGATTTTTCGTCACATTTTCTGGTCTATCCCCTTCAAAATGTGGAAAGTGCATGGGGTGGACAATATGACCCCCTGCGAAGGCTATATCTTGGCCAATTTCCATCCGATTCTCGAGCGGAATACCTTAAACGATTTGTAGATAGATTCTCCTTCAATCTGCATCAAAACCTAAGAACGAAATATTTTTTAGATTTTTCGTCACATTTTCAGGGCTATCCCCTTCAAAATGTGGAAAGTGCATGGGGTGGACAATATGACCCCCTGCGGAGGCTATATCTTGGCCAATTTCCATCCGATTCTCGAGCGGAATACCTTAAACGATTTGTAGATAGATTCTCCTTCAATCTGCATCAAAACCTAAGAACGAAATATTTTTTAGATTTTTCGTCACATTTTCTGGGCTACCCCCTTCAAAATGTGGAAAGTGCATGGAGAGGACAATATGACCCCCTGCGATGGCTATATCTTGGCCAATTTCCATCTGATTCTTGAGCGGAATACCTTAAACGATTTGTAGATAGATTCTGCATGAATCTGCATCAAAACCTAAGAACGAAATATTTTTTAGATTTTTCGTCACATTTTCAGGGCTATCCCCTTCAAAATGTGGAAAGTGCATGGGGAGGACAATATGACCCCCTGCGAAGGCTATATCTTGGCCAATTTCCATCCGATTCTGGAGCGGAATACCTTAAACGATTTGTAGATAGATTCTCCATGAATCTGCATCAAAACCTAAGAACGAAATATTTTTTAGATTTTTCGTCACATTTTCAGGGCTATCCCCTTCAAAATGTGGAAAGTGCATGGGGTGGACAATATGACCCCCTGCGGAGGCTATATCTTGGCCAATTTCCATCCGATTCTCGAGCGGAATACCTTAAACGATTTGTAGATAGATTCTCCTTCAATCTGCATCAAAACCTAAGAACGAAATATTTTTTAGATTTTTCGTCACATTTTCAGGGCTATCCCCTTCAAAATGTGGAAAGTGCATGGGGAGGACAATATGACCCCCTGCGAAGGATATATCTTGGCCAATTTCTATCCGATTCTAGAGCAGAATACCTTAAATGATTTTTAGATATGTAGATTCCATTTCAATATAAAATTCAATCCAAATTTTTCTTGATGGAAAGCCCAGGGTTTCCCTATATGGCCGCTACGATGCCTATTTCTTGGATCTTGGCCATATATCAATGTCCAAATCGCTTCATCAGATATTTGAAAATAATATTTGAAACGTTTTGTAGATCGATTTCCCGTCCATTAAAATAATGTTCACAAAGTAACACTAATAGGATTCACTTACTTCATAAAATATGTGAATTACTGAAAGCTGCAGAAAAAGGCAGAATAAATAAATGGCCTTTATGTATTCAGCCAAAATAACATATCCGAAATCTAGCATCGTATAAGTAAAATACTCCAGCTCCCCGTCATCACTCCAAAATTCGTATTTTCTACAAACGCAATGCGCTAAATTTAAACAAATGGGCCCATTTGCTTATACACGGATGTGGTTGGGGCATTTGTAATTGCTCGTTTTGTAGAAGGAGTGAACTGGATGTGTGATATCTAACGATGATCCCATAAAGCCACAACCAACAGAGCTAATCCAAAGCGAATTACATCTGACCCTATTTTAGCACATGCTTTTACGCGATTTAAGAAGAAAAATCGTTCTGCGAAGAGAGCCAACTGATTGTAAACAATACAGACACATGTTTGTACTTTTATGTACTTGTATGCAACACGAACAAAATAAACTTAAATTCGCTTTAATTTTAGTTTAAAAATGTGTCAATTCAGCTTATTCTGAATTACCTGTTTTGTGACTAAGTGTGTGATTCTTTCTTATTTTTCTAAGTCATGGGATCTATAGGTATGTGCATAAACTTAATTAAATGGAAACTTACTTTTTGTACTTGATGGAAACAAATAAACTGGAACAAAGTAGCAGAATGATTTTTAAACAGGCAAAGACTCGTCTAACACGGTCAATGCCACAAACATCTGTATTTAAATTATCATAAATGGAGCGTACATGCCCATTTAAATGATCACAGTGTATTATATTGAACAACTGCTTCATAATGGCCAATAAAAGCGAAGCATATAGCCAGAATTTAATGATGTTTGCTAACGTTTACGGTGGCGCCGGTTCCTCGTTTTAACTCTCCAACGATTTCACTTTTGTGATTTCATTTTTCAAAATATTTTCCTCCCAATGCGCAGCATATGTATTCGTTCACATTTTCAAATTTTTATATAGGTTGATTACGATTCTCGAGGCATTCACTTTCAAACTTTCGCGTACAACAGGTTGAAAATCAAATACAGAAATTCCCAATATAAACAAACTATTTCGCAATTGGGGAATATGCACTGGGATTACTTCTAGCGCAATATGTGCTAAGCGAGTTGTATCCAAAATTAATTTTCTTCCCACAGAGCATCCGTCGCATTCACCACAGTTGCCATTCAATTATTATTCTTTTAAGTAATTTTTTTTCCCCCTACTTTTGTTTTTGGATAAACAAAATATCAGCGAGAAATTTACATATACGGCGCACGTTTCCCAAGATAAAGAATCTTTTCAAGAGAGAGAAGAAAAGCCCGACCGATTGCTTCCGAGCATGGCAGCACACTAAGCGAGCTCTCCGAAAAACGCCGGAAAAATCACGAAGACGCCGCCGCCACCGATCTGGTGGATCCCGCACGTGCGCGGTGGAGAAATGCCTTAGCTTTTTGTGCAAGTTGCAGATTGTTTATTTGGTAACCAGTTATGCCAGCGAAAAACGAATCGACCTGGAAAACCGGGAAAGAGAGCAGATGCAAAATAAATAAAAAACCCATACCGGATATTTTATAAAGTAAATCCTGTTTCTTAATTGATTTCTTTCGTCAATAATTGCTTGCTTGGTTTCTTCAATAATCAATCCTGTATGTATTATATATCCACAGTTTAGATTTCCTAAAAAACGTTTTTATGTTTAAATAATAAATAGTTTATATTCAATATTTTCGTTTCAAGACTCTATTACTAATAAATAAATTCTTCACTTAATCAATATTTGTAGAATTCACAGAGTTCCGAATAGGACCATTTCTAAAACATTATCAAAACGCTTACTATAAACTTAGACTAATTCAATCAAAATTCACAGTTTAAACTCATGTAGGATGCAGGCAGTTATAACTAAACGGATGAGAAGTAGTCACAAGATCCGCACATGTTGTACAACTGGCCAGATGAAGGTTCAATGAAAAAGCGCAATGCCTGAGTGCACTGGAGCTCGTGGGCGGATATCTGTTTGTTGAGCAATCCTTCCAACTCCTCCATAGTCGCAGAGTGTTCAAACTGAACGCCACACTCGCAATTGTAGTTACCTTTCCCACGCTGCAATGGTTTGACGAGGCAAACTGGACACAGGACATCCTTTCGCTGACCATCTTCAGACTCTTCGTACAAAGCCTCCACATTCTGTTCGCCCAGGGCATACCATTCGTTCACATCAGAGAGTAGTTCATCCAGGACAAGCTGCTCCAGGTCTAAGTCATTTTCGAACTCACTTAGTTCCAAACGTAAAATTTCCTTGAGCTCAGACTGCAATACAATTTTTAAAATGAATAATCTAATCTAATAGTCAGATCTTATTCATAGATAGAGCTGGGAAATCCTCTGACTCACCAATTGTATTTCCCGGCTGGCATCCGTACATTTGTTGCGCGTTTCTATGATGCGCTTCCGGTACTTCTGTAATTGAAAATCTTTTTTATTGTTTTTTTTTGAGGAAAAAGCTTGCATACCTCTCGCAGCATCTCGCGCAACTTGGGCATTTGGGCGCCCATCCGCTTCCTTTTGGCCACATCCTGAGCATGACGCTTTTGCTCGACAGAGGTTTGATAAACGGGGCTCTGAGCGGTATTCATTGTACCCAATATTGGTAGAAATAGACTATGGCATGCCAAGCTTTTCAGAAGAAGAAAAATCCAATTTTATCCAATCCAAACTATCCCAAACGGAAATATTGGTTCCGAGTTCGGTGACTACAGTTTATTTTAATAAGTGTGCCAAAGAAAGCCTAAAATGGAGCGACAAAACAAATTTTAATAGCAAATCCACAAAAATAGCGCACAAAGTGCGCTAATAGAGATGCAAAAGTTCCGATAAAATTCAAGTTCCCGATAAATGATTATAACAGGCTGCCGATAGTTTAGCATTGCCCAACACTGGATCGCAGGGTTGCATTGGGGATTTTGACAGGTCGAATACGGCCTACTACACGTTTCCGGTCTTTCTTTCCCTTTCTTTTACCAGCGTGTGTAGTGAACAGTAAGAGGTTAGTGCGATATTTTCCTTAAAATAAAAACAAACTTGAAACGAGCGCCTTCAAATGACACTGCTTTCTGCCGCCCACAGATGCCAGCTACGGCCGTTAAGAAACCCGCAGCGAAAAAGCTGCCCGCTGTGCCGGAATCCAAGCTGAAGTTCAGCAAGAAACAAATCAGCAAGCGGGTCGCTGAGTCGAAACGTCGCCTGAAGCGTGCCGCCGTCATCGCCCTGCGCAAGAAGGAGAATCTGGTGCGTGCCGAGAAGTACCAGAATGAGTACATCAAGGCTGATCAGCGCGAGATCAAGCTGCGCCGTCTGGCCAAGAAGCGCAACCAGTTCTACGTGCCCGCTGAGGCCAAGCTGGCCTTCGTTGTCCGTATCCGCGGGTGAGTAGATTCAAATTTCCATGCGTGCGAATCTATTAAAATCGCTTCTTCCTGCTCCCCCCTACAGTATCAACAAGGTGGCTCCCAAGGTCCGCAAGGTGCTCCAGCTGTTCCGTCTCCGCCAGATCAACAACGGTGTGTTCATCAAGCTGAACAAGGCCACCATCAACATGCTGCGCATCGCCGAGCCCTACATCACTTGGGGCTACCCCAACCTGAAGTCTGTGCGCGAGCTGATCTACAAGCGCGGCTATGTTAAGCACAACCGCCAGCGTGTGCCAATCACCGACAACTTTGTTATCGAGCGCAAGCTCCGCAAGTCGCACAACGTTCAGTGCGTTGAGGACCTCGTCCACGAGATCTTCACTGTCGGACCCAACTTCAAGTACGCCTCCAACTTCCTGTGGCCCTTCAAGCTCAACACCCCCACCGGCGGCTGGCGCAAGAAGGCTAACCACTACGTCAACGGTGGTGACTTCGGTAACCGCGAGGACCAGATTAACCGTCTGCTGCGCAAGATGGTCTAAGCAACAGATTAAGCATTGTGTTGGACAGCAAATACAACAAAACGGTATGATGTAAACAGTGAGAGAAAATAAAAGTTACTTTTACAAACTACGACGAATGCCGTTCAATGCAAAAAGCAGTGTTTTCGCTTCTAGGAGTTGCGTGAAAAAAAGTAGATTATGTGAATAGTTTTGTATCCTGTGGCAGGCCAAGATCGCAATCAAAGATATCCTTTCTTGTTGGGCAACCTCTTTGCTTTCTTTTCCAAACTCCACAACTACTTCTCCCCCACTATCTATTCTTCATGAAAACAAACAAAATTGTTTAATTCTTCTACGCTCTATATTGTTTATTTTTGTTTTTCTGGTCAAGATGTAAGCGGGCTTAATGCACAACACTTAAATGCAGATAGCATGCTAGATTCTGGGTGCCATGGGAATAATCGTTAGCCAATTATCGCTTTATTGAATACAATCAGTTGCCTTTCAGCTGGCAGTGGATTTTTTTAATTAAAAAAATGTTACACACGGTAATGGTCCAAAGCATGGCGCGAAATGGAAAAATAAATGTAATTTCCAATAACATGGATTCTAGTCAATAATCGAGGATCTGGCACCCTTTTCTTTTAAAATATATAATTAATTAATGGTTAACCACATGCAGCACATGCCGTTGTCCGCTGTATAAGTTCCGATCCCTACTGATGCCCGCCGGCCTGTGTGGTGGACACGTGAATGTTCTGGACCAGTCGCTGGCCCCAGTACTCCTCCAGGTTGAACGGCTTGAAGTTTTTCAATTGGTTATCAGATTCATTGCACTGGATGACGGGCGTTCCCTGTTCATAGACCTGCAGAGAAAATGATCGGCAAAGCATGAAGAGCAACTGATATTTTCAAACAGGGACCGTAATCCTCTTAAAGAAGTTCCAGTCTTTAATCAAATTACGGCCCCTGATGTCTGCGGCGGGCAGAAGCAAAATAGGATGAACAAGTGTGTGGACTGGACCCCATCATTCCCAATTTCAGCATCAACTTACCTTGTTCCATGCCTCCCGGATATACCGGATGAGCTCGTCGTGCTGCGAGAGTGGCACATTCGGCGGGGAGGGTGCTGCGTAGAGAGTATTTGCGTTGCTGTTGTTGCCGGCACTGTGATTGTTGTAGCTCCCGGGTGCATTTGACGCCCCCGTTCCGGCGGATGAGGAGGAGCCGCTCGCATTATTGTTGTGATGGTGGTGGTAGTTGTGCATTGCATTGTGGCCACCGCTGCTGCCCTGGCGGCGAATGTAGGGGTAGCGTCTGCAGGGAAAAATAAAAGAAAACAGACAAACATATGTACATACGTGCATGTGCGTATATATGTGCTCGCATATGTGCGTATGTATGTAAACACAGGCTATTGTTCCCAAATGGCACCGTTGTCGAAAAACGGGCAGGTAGGTGGCCGTGCCACAAACTTCGTTAATTTACCCGTTATTGCGTTCCATGGTCTAGTGAATGTCTGTAAGATAATGCTCTCAAATCGTCTTGTTTATCGCTGAAAAGTTATTTATTTCGTCAAAATCTTTTCTCCGCAATGTGGCCAGGTGTTGTGATAACCGTCATCCCAAGCTTTCGGTATAACGGAAAATTATCGACACCCCCGCAGGCCATTTTGAGTCGATTTTTTAGCTCTTTGGCGGGAATGCAAAAAGATTTCAAAATAATTATATTTATTCCATTTAATATCTGAAAAAACTTCAAATCTCCCATATCAGTACATTTATTCTTTTAAAATGCATAACATATTTCGTCTATTTCTAAAATAAGGTAAATTTACGTACATACATACATATATTACAATACAAGAAATAATAAAAGAGATAAAAGATGTCATCAAATTTCCATTTACAGAGCATGTACAATAATTCAACACGTAGACATAAATAATGCTGGTTTAGGGAGCTTATCCAGTTGAGCATTCATAACGTTTCGGCTCTCACCTGCACTTTCATTGAGTGATAGATGAATGGATCATCTAGATTTCGTATGCAAGTAGCAGCGAGAATAGTCTTTTTTTTTCACACACATATAAAATCTATAACCATAGTCGAGTTAAATGAATTAATATGGTTTCTGCACCTACACCTTGCGCTTAAATTAACTCTAGTTTGGCGACATTTTTGTTCGCGGAAAAAGCGTTTCCATATTGGCAACTTTGTTTAGCACGTTCACAGATCATCATCCCCGATGCCCTCGAACGCTTCGTTGGGTACTTGGGCCAGCCCATCGTTGGCGCCATCATTGCGGAAGAACACGGCCCCAAAGGTGCGGGATGTGGTCATCTTGGGTTGTTGCCTTGACCTAGGAGCCGCATCTTCGGGCAGAAATCTGACCGGCGGTGTAGTGGGTTCCGAACACGGTGTAGTCACCCACGTTGACATCGAGCAGGTTGAGCTGGGTGTGGTTGAACAAGAGGGGCCCGCTACAGGCTCCTGCTCATCATCACTATCGGGATCCCGTTGAAGCAGCTCATCGACCATGGCCTGCAGACACACTGACATCAACATGGCTTGGTCGCTGGTGATGGTGATCCAACGCAGCGTCTGCTTGGCAATAAGATACTCGAACGCGAGCTGCAGATTAGTTGGTTCAAGCCGTGACTCCAGCGCATTATGAGTGACACTGACGCGCCAAGATCGCATTCGGGTAACCCGGAAC
This sequence comes from Drosophila monieri, assembly GCA_035047585.1. NCBI lineage: Eukaryota > Metazoa > Arthropoda > Insecta > Diptera > Drosophilidae > Drosophila > Drosophila monieri. The sequence goes on along the minus strand of JAWNPJ010000116.1, from coordinate 461,945 downwards.
TTTGTCTCGTATATCTTGGAGCCGCGAGCAGTGCGAAGACCCAGCTCCTTATTTCCGATGCTGATGAATGCCATCGTCTGAGACTCCGGATAGTCGACCTCCGAGGCGTTGAACTGCAGACATCCATATGAGGGCAGAGTTCGCACCAGCTCCATATATTCTCGCTGTCTTCCGTGTCCCTGCAGGCCGCTCAGCTTGTGTCCCACACTCGAGGAGCAGATTACTACCCACTCACGGGTCACATCGCCCACGGCTTGGTTGTAGATGAGGTTCAGGGCCACCTGGTTTCCATACAGCTTGGTGTCACACTTGGGGTTCCAGTAGCTTGTGCGCAGTAGCAGATCACACGGCTGTGGCACGTGCAGCCGCGTTATAAAGGGCGCCTCAAAGTCCATGAGGCGTCGCTCCAGGTAGACCTCATCCCCCGTACGCTGGCGACGGACGAGGAACAGGCAAAAGTAGCGCGTCAAATCCTCGGGCAGTTGCAGCTCCCGGCAAACCAGCTTAAGCAGGGCGCTGGAATTTTGTTGTACGTTGCAGCTTACGGGCACCCTATGCCCAGACGGCCTTGTGAGGACTTCTACCTCCAGCTGCTTCTCCTCGCAATCACTGGTCACCATTTTCTCGGCCAGGGCCGTGTCCAGCTGGGCGCGTTGCAGGAACTGGTGCAAGTGGGCGGATCGGGTGAGGCGTCCATCCTGGCCCACCGCCTGTAAGTAGTGCTCCAAGGAACAGCGTCGCGTCTCCAGCTGGTTGCTGGTCAACGGAAGCAGACGTTTCGGAGGAAAGGGGGGCAGGCTCACGCCCACGCAGTGCCTGCGCAGCTGCTCGTTCAAGGAGTGTAACTGCTTGTAGCGCAGGCAGCAGTGGTAGGCGCCGTTGATGTGTATGTTGTAACCTGTGTAGGAGGGTGCTGAGCCCAGCTCCTGGGTGTCGGGGATCGAGAAGTGCATCCTGCTGCTGTGCTTTGGCGCCGGGCCAGCGGCTCACACCTGCATTTTTTCCGACTCTCCAGCGGCACTTCTTTCTGCGAAAATTGGTGTCAATTCAATTAAAAGTGGCCAGATTTTTGCCAATTAGAGGTGGAGAAACATCGATGCATCGATGTTTTTAGAATTTTAAGAAACATCGATGCTTTGTGGCCACAATCGATGTTTTTATCGCAGTACTAATGTAAAGAATCATATTTGAAAGGAATGTAACGGTATATACCTATGTATCTTACACATATTTTACAGGTGTAAAATATTTATCAATTTTAATATATTTTTTTAGTGTTTTAAAAAATGTATTATTAGAATAAGTTCAAGTTCTGTTAATAATAAAGTTTGGGCAAGTTCATTTAACAAGTAAATTACAAGTCAGCGGGGAATTGGACTTCCCCCTTCAACATAACCACTCCAGAGGGATTAACTTTGACTTTAATTTTAGTGTTGGGATATAAAACGCCGTAGTCAACGTTCTCGTAAAGGTCCTGAAAAATCAAGAAAATCAAGAGAAAGTCGATGCATAACACTCACTACTTACCTCTACCCTATATCCAGTAAAGTTTATTAGACCTAGTTCCTTTAAAGTAACTGAAATATCGGACGGAGTACCGTCAGTTCTTCTGTTTACAAAAGCTATAGCATAGGAGTAAAAGTTTTGGTAGAGGGGACTAATAGGCCTGGACCAGATCTCAATCCCCTTATGCTTGTAAATTCGTCGTCCCTGTATTCCAAGTGGATCTTGGTCCACCGCAATTATTTTACGATTTTGTAAAATATGCTTAAATTGGGGCCGAATCGTTCTCAAGTCAACAGACATTAGAAGAGGAGCCGCCAGTATTGACCAAATTGCGAATTGAGTCTTCGCTTGCTCGTAACTTAGGCCAAAATTCCCAATAATCAACTGAAATTTTAGTAAATTAGAAACTGACGCATGTATTAACATTTTAGTTATTATATTCACCATGTCGGGATCGTTCCAATGTCCAGGTCCTGCATTGGGTGCTATCAGATCTTGGTTGTTTCCATAATAATCGATTATATTTTCTACAGATGCCCACGAATCCTGAATATCATCGTAATTTCTCCACAAGTTGCAGTGGGATTGGATGGCGGAATAGTTCGGCTGAATTCCGGCGTATATTTGATAAACTGGCCAGCTGCATGAGTACACCATTGACTTTCCGGTACTATTCAAAAGCCTTCCGAAATTCGAGTAGCCCTGATCCATGTCATAAGGTAGAGCATAGCATCCATCTAGTTTGACGTAGTCCACGTTCCATTCGGCAAATAGAAGGGCATCCTTCTCTTCATAACCAATAATGCCAGGATAACCCGCGCAAGTATAGTTTCCATAGTCTTCATAAATTCCAAACTTCAAGCCTCTCGAATGGACCTTTTAGCGAAATTTTAAGATTTAACAATTTAAAGAGTATTATATTTTATACTCACGTAATCTGATAGGGCTTTCATTCCACTAGGAAACCTTTTGCGATCAGCCACTAATTTGCCATCATGGCTGCGATGTTTTTCCAACCAACAGTCATCAATATTGATGTATTCGTATCCAACAGATGCATAGCCATCAGCAACGACTATATCAGTCATAGTTTGAAAAAGCTGTTCACTAAAGTTATTATTTTTAAGAAAAGGTGTTTAAATTAAATATATCTTTAAGTTTTTAATATTCATACCTTATACAATTATCGGGATCGTTTACGCAATCAGTATTGCAGCGAAATCTCTCCCATGAAAGCCATCCCATCGGTGGAGTCTTGGCCAGACCATTGTCTAGGGCGTTACTCAATTCGAAACTCAGTAAAATAATCCAGATAACTGAAAACATCGCTATCTAAAAATATTCAAAAAATTATACATCTTTAACAATCCAAACCGGAACGTAATATTTTATAATTTCTATGCGACTATGCGGGAAGATCTTAAGTTTTTAACTTAATAAAATTATGAATTATTAATGGTATTAATATAAACTAATAAAATCTTTTATTTTTTATTTAAAATTATAGAATTTTTATTGTGGAACGATGGAATTCCGTAAGGCTCAGCATAAAAGACGCAAAAAGTCTGGCAACGCTGTTTAAGCCAGGCTTAAATACGACTGGCTTGAAACAATGGCCAAAAGGGAAGAGAGATAAAAGAGAAAAAAAGGTCTAGGTCAGTAGAAGAGTTGAGCTGAAACTCTAAGTAACTGCCAAAATGGTTCTACCAGTTTCTTACTTGAAATAAAAACAACAAATTGCTAAACAATTACAATGAACTTGATGTCACAATAATCACATGTATATGGATATAACCAATTCAGGTCTTTAAAGTCCAATACGAGTGATTTTATTTACTCAACAAATAATAGCCAAGTTTTATAATTGAATTGATATAAATTTAAACTGTATTATTAACGCACTTTCCGCAATTAAAAAGGTTTTGTCAATTTAACCCGTTCATACACTTAAAAGAAAAAAATAAACTAGTTTGTGAACAGAAATGTGTAGTACATACCAATGATTTCTATTTGTATATTTGCAGCGCAATTAAGTAATTGAGTTTTCCGCATACGAGCCGGTTTATCCAGGCCCATTTATGTTGATCAGCATTAGTTTTATGTTAGATTTGCTAATACTTTATTTTTTTATGATTTCATTACCAAAATCATAAAATATTTTATGACACACTGAAATGACCGTCAAGTGAATTCGTTGCCATATAGTTTGCTTAGAAAACTATCAACTACTATGTGCAACATTAAGAACTAACTCGTCAGTATATATGTACATACATAAATACATAATGGAAATTAATAACAAAAAAAAACAGGTTTCTTAACAATATAAGGCAAGATTTAATAGTCGCTTCGATGTACATACATAATATGTATGTTTATTTTTCATAGGCCCCTATCGCAACAATTCATTTTTTAAAGAAATCTAAAAAAAACTTTTTATTTTTTTTATACATTTTTATATTAAAATCCCAAAATAAATATTTAAAAATAATTTTCTCCAGAGACGTTTTTGTAACGTATTTTTCAAGCTCAAAAAAGTATAAAAAGTACTTATTTTATTTATTTTTATTTTAATCATTTATAAACTTTATTATATTTTGATCTCTAATAAATTGACATTTTTGCTCATATATTATCAGAGATTCCTCCAATTTGGCAAACTCCGCATTGACCAATTTATTGTTTCTCCTGATTTGGTTGAGAAACTTTTCCATGGGGGAAGCCTCTTCTTTAGGAACATCTGGAAAAGATTGAACTATTAAAGATATAGTACAAAATGAAAAAATAAAATTATTATTTAACTACCTTCTTGCTTGGAATGGTTGTGATGTGGTTTTTGTTGCTGCTGTTGTTGGGCTGGAGGGAGTGTTCCCGTGGAAATGGTTGACAAGTTGGATCGTCCTATTTTTTCTCCACTTTCCACAAATTGTGCGATAACGTTTCGGAATTTCTCGGGTATTAGAAACAGTCGGTCGAGATTCCCCTTCTTATAGCAGAGATAGGCAGATTTCATTTGAAACCACTTTCTTCGGATTTGCGTTGGGGATTTGTTAGGGAATCCACGCTTTTTCATCTGGCTTGCTATTTGAATAAATGTATATTGGGTGGTGCTTGTGGATAGAGCGCCTTGTGAGTTATTCACTTCCTTTATCAAGTTCAGCATGCATTCTATTTCCGCAGATATCCAAAAGTTTCTTTTCAACTTTTCCGACTTCATTTTGACAGCTGCGGAAAATTATGAAAATTAATTAGAACTTTGTTTATATTTTGGACTCGAAGAATAGTGTGACCAAGCAATGAGAATCAGAATATGATTTTCGTTAAAAAGAGGTTGTTTTTAAATGTTGTTTAAGATATATCTTTATATATTTTAAAACTTAAGAAGAACCAGAAAACAAAAAGAATAACACTTTTTTAAAAACTAATTTAAAAATTATAAACTTATAAGAATAGCTATTTTTTCATATCTTTTCAGAGAAAACAATAGCAATAAATTGCAATATAAATAGCAATAAATATTCACTTCCATAGCTTAGTTAGCTATACTTTATGAATATATTTGAAATTAAATTGTATTATAATTTAAAAAGTTTTGAAATATATCGTATATTTTGCGGTCACTCTGTTATCGATAGTTCCCGTTCACTCGCCTGTTGCTCAGATTGCTTATTTTTGTAAATAATTTTCAGGAATAAATTCTAAACCGTTAGCTTAAGGTAAATAAAAGCAATCAATGAAGTAGGACCTTTCAAGTCTATCTGCTCAATGTGGGAGATAATACAAGCTAATCTATGTACATCATTTAAGTTATTTCACGTTTATCCAATTGCAGAAAACGTGCCCACGTTTTCATGATGGACTCAAAATACCTGGCCACCAGTAAGAATGATTCCGGGGGGCCGGGATCCGTCAACTTCTCGATTAAGAGGAAACACGATATGCTTGGAATTAGTCCTGTCTCCGAGAAGAAACTCCACATGACGCAGATAAAGCAACCAGTGCCATTGCCAGTTTTGCTGACCAGCAAACGAACCACCATTGAGCAGCACCAGAAATCCCTGCCAGTCTACAATTGTCGGCAGCGGATTCTCAGAGAGCTGGAACTGAACGACACAGTGCTTATTATGAGTGAAACGGGGTCTGGAAAGACGACACAGATACCCCAGTTTCTGTTGAATGCGGGCTATGCCAAGAACGGGATGATTGGGATCACCCAGCCGCGGAGGGTGGCTGCCATCACAGTCGCCAAGCGAGTAGCGCAGGAGTTGTCCGGAGGCCTGGGAGACACAGTGGGCTACACAGTTCGTTTCGAAGACGTCACCTCGAAACGCACAAAGATCCGATTCCTCACCGATGGCGTGCTCCTGCGGGAGTCCATTAAGGATCGGCTTTTGCTTAAATATTCTGCAATAATCCTGGACGAGGCCCACGAGCGCACTGTCAACGCTGATTTGTTATTCGGTATCGTGAAAGAAGCTCAGAAAGAGCGAAGAAAGCAGAAGCTGGGAAGCCTGAAGGTTGTGGTCACCTCGGCTACCATGGACATTGATCATTTTGGCAAATATTTCAATTGCAAAGGAATGTATCTGGAGGGAAGAACGTATCCCGTACGGGTGATGCATGCCAAGGAGGAGCAAGATGACTATGTTCATGCAGTCCTGGTTACGCTCTTCCACATCCACCGCACCACGCCTCGCAAGTACGTTCGAGGTTGCTATTAAAGGGCGATGAAAAAATTAACTTTTATTTGTTCCCTTGAATATTTTATATTTGTTGACCTCATGAAGGGACCGCATTAACCGATAGCCTTTCAACTTGCAGCCATGACGTTTTAATATTCCTGACAGGCCAAGAGGAAATCGAATCACTGGCCCATCAAATCCGCCAACTAGCGAAGGTAAGAGTCCATTTTGTAAAGAAATTTAAGCTTAAACAGCATTTTTTTTATAGGTTGACGTCAGTGGAACATCAGATCTCCGAGTGTATTCGTTGTATGCGCAATTATCGCAAAATAAGCAGCTGGAATGCTTTCTGCCGACTCCCGCCAATATCCGGAAAGTCATCTTGGCCACAAACATAGCAGAAACCTCGATTACAATACCCGGCATTAGGTGCGTTATTGATTGCGGATTTGTCAAAGAGAAGTCCTTCAATTCCTCAGACGGGCTGGATGTCCTCAAGTCCGTCAGGATATCGAAAGCACAAGCCTGGCAGAGAACAGGCCGAGCTGGACGCGACGCAGCTGGCACATGCTATCGAGCTTATACGAAAAAGCAAATGGACTCCTTCGCGGATGCTACTCAGCCGGAAGTCCTCAGAACGAATCCAACGGCAATGGTCCTGCAACTTCTCGCTCTGGACATCGATTGCAACAACTTTGACTTCCTGGATGCTCCACCGGAAGAGGGATTGCGAAGTGCTTATAAGAGCTTGGATGCCCTGGGGGCCATCAAAAGCGGATCAGTGTCGCATATTACTCCTTTGGGCAGGCAAATGGTCATGTTTCCGTTGGATCCCAAGTATGCCAAACTGTTATTAACAGCATCCTCGTTCGGATGCATGGAGGAAATCCTGAGCCTGGTGGCTGTCCTCACGAGTGATCATGTTTTCGTTTCGAATACCGACAAAAATGAAATGGCCTCCCTGGCCCACGCGAAGTTTCAGTCAAAGCACGGCGATCACTTAACGCTCCTCAATGTATTTAATGCATTTGTAAAAACAGAAAAACCAAAGGTTTGTTAATGTCTTATATGCATTGAGAAAATAATAATTTTTCCTGCTTATTTTTAGGTTTGGTGCCATGATAATTATTTAAACTTACGTAGTCTTACTTATGCTCGAAACGTGCGACGTCAGTTGACAGAAATAAGCGAGCGCTTGGACTTGGTCCTCAACAGTACCGACGACATTGAAATGTTGAAAAAATGTCTACTGAATGGATTTTTCGAAAATATTGCCGTTTTGCAAAGGGACGGGTTCTATGTGACAGTTTCGGGCAACATAAGGGCCAAGATTCATCCGTCTAGTGTTCTGCATGGAAAATACAAGCCGAGCTACATTCTTTTCACTGAAATCGTTCAGACCGAACAAACTTTTCTACGCCAAGTCTCAGAAATATCCATCGAATGGATTAAGGAAGTTGTGCCGTTTGTTAAAAATATACCTACAAGATAAAATAAAATGCAAATGTGCTAAAAAAAAAATAAGTTCTATTATTTAAATGTTATTAAAAGAAATGTTAATTTTTATACACATTTTAGAATCTTTTATTTCTTGGTTTTGGTATTTTAATTTAAATGCGAAAAATAACAATACATTTAACAGAAAAATTTACAAAATCCACAGTTATTTCGATAATATTTATTATAGGTACCTTAACCAGTTAACATTTAAAATATTTTTGAGATTATTTTAATACAACTAGAGTAGTTTATAGTATTCCCGCGAGTGCCGTTTCGTGGTCGGCAGCTGCAGCCTGACTATGGTACCTAAGCCTAGCATTACTTACAGGAGCCCCTGAAAAAGACACAAAAAGAAATATTAATTATATTAATTGATGAATAAATTATTAGTTACTTACCTATATAACTTAACAAAACCGGCAGGAAGATTAGGCCATGCGCTGCCCCAATAACTACAATTCCCAAATACATGCGGAAATAAAAAACTTGAAAAATTTGACTTTTAGCAAAAGCTAAAACTAAAATGCCTGCAAATTTTGTCAACGTAATGCCGGAAAATATGGAACTACCCATTTTAGATAAACTATCTGCAGCTCTATCGATTTGACTAACTGATTTTGATGTTGAGAAACTGTGCACTAGATGAGAACAGAATTCTACGGATATACCTACGGCCATAACAAGATTAACTAACGAAACGGCGTTTAAGGAAATATTCCAGTAATACATAAGGCCTCCTAAATTAACAACAATCATGGTTATGGTAATTACAACAACTAAAGCGGAATGTACATCGAAACCCATCAAAACAAAGGTGACTACAAATATGGAAAGCACAGAAATGCCCATGCTTTGTAACGTATCCGACCACATGGTTAAATATTGTTCATAAAATACGTAAAATACTGAGTAGGGGAAAACCTCGACTGTTAGTGCCGATTCAATAGGAACTCCGTTGGACATTAGTCTGCCCTGTAACATTTGTGTGATATTTGCGGATATCTTTCGAGCCGATTCAAGAGCCAGGAAGTAGTCGGCTGATGTTTTCAATATGGTGTGATATCCCATGAAGTATGACGCCTCAACGTTCAGTCCTTTTTTGCCATTGGCGTATCGAACAGCCGAACCGTAGGCGGCATGACCCGCCTTGGCGCATGAGTCGTCCGGATTGTCTTTCAGGAAAAAGGGCAGATACTTGTCAAAGCTCTTTTCATCTGGCCGTTGAATGGAATTCTTCGAGATGTTACAATTCGTGCAGGATGTATCTGGAAAAATATCTAAAGTTAAACGTGTTTCAAATACATTTTTCATGAACTTACCTTGGTGGGGACAAAAACTACCATTGGAAGGATTAAACTTGCAACAGGATTGCGTCGATGACCAGTCGAAATAGTCATCCAACCAACTGGACGCTGGCCTAGCGATATAGGTTTGATTTGAATGCCTGCTGGCCAAGTAGATTTGCGTCAGGACACTGTCATCGTTGCAATACCGACCGGCACACACTAAATTCTGCACCGAACTGTTCGTGTAGCTGAGATCCCCCTTGAGAACAAAGTAGACCGGCGGTCCAATATTCAGATTTTCGTTCAGAGACTGGAAGTAATGCAAGACGAAACTGTCTTCGGGCATAGCTAGTTCCTGGTCAAGACCAATGTCGATTTTCGGTGCGATGGCGATACTGAAGCACAGCCAGGCGAAAAAGATAACCATAACACCGACCCTCACTATTTTCTTCATCAAAAACGGAACGTAAACACTCTTAAAGAACTTGTACAAAAGGCCCTCACTATTAGCTATACTATCAGACTTCTTTCCCTTGACAAAACAACAAATATCCATTCGATTCTCCTCCTTCCGCTTGGTATCTAATGTGAACAAGCTAACGAAACAGGTTATTTGCAACAAAAAGTCAATTATGAGTGCGACTCCCGCGTATAAGGCAAAGGCTCTCACAGCCGGCATGTCCGACAGGCCACCAAGGAAAAAGCAGAAGCTCTCACTAAGGGAAGTGAGCAGCATACTGGGCCCCACACGTCCCAGTATTCTGCCAATCTGCTGCTCAAGGGTTTCGTTGGGCTTGCGTTGATCGCGCTGGTGAGTTTGAACCAAAATAAAAATATTGTCCACCCCGACAGCTAATACTAAGAACGGAATCACCTCTACGATAATCAAGGTAGCCGGCACGCCAATGTAGCCAAACAGACCAACTGAAGAGACTACTGAAGCTAACACGATTATAACGCCACCGATGCCAAGGGTAATCTTACTATCAATGAAGACTCTCTTGAATTCCTTGACATGCCCCAGGGATATCGCAATGTACATAAACATAATCAAGTAGGAAACCAAAATCGTAAGGACATCTGATTGTGATTCCCTGTTGAGCTCGTCTTCTATCGACCTCTCGGATGTGAAGGCTATGTCCATGTGTTTCGATCTGTTGTGACTAGTATAGTTTGTCATAAATTCTACAAACTTCTTCTCCCACCCTAGGGCTCTGTGCAGATCTGCACGATTATGATGATTTTTCACCAAAAACGTTAGGATTAGGGCATTGGCCAATTCGTATTTGGTGTTTCCGGTTAGCTGGTCACCAGCCCTCAAGAATCCCCCCAAAGCTATAGCAGGATCTACCGGACCACCATAGGGAGCTAGACACAGATACGGGTTGCTTGTACACTGGAACAAAGCATCCAAATAAGTTACCTGCAAGTTTCACACCATAAGTTATCGTTTAAATCAACATTTTTTATAAAATCACTCACATTGAATCCGCCATCTTCTTCCTCATCGTCCAAGCGCTCTATATCGTCTTGGAAGTAGCCCCAAATCGATTGAACTACGCAATTGGAGTCCTCTATGGCGTTTCCATCCTCCGATAGTGGAGCAAAGCAGATATCCTTCAGCGTAGTTCCGTTGGCGTTCAGTTTTTTGATTCCCTCCTGGAGATAGAGCACATTGGTCAGGAATGCTCTATCAAAGACGGGTCCAAACGTAATCGGTCCGTTCGAAGTGTTGTGGACAATTTGAGGTAAGTCCACGGCTTTGATAATTATCTACAATAAACATTGTATATATTATTTTTTATTTATTTTTCAAAACTTCAAGTACAATGTAATCACCAACCTGCTCAATTCTGTAGAATGGTTCGAACTTGGTATCGAAGAACTCTCTTTCAAGTCTTGATTTCGAGTTTGGCGATGCCCACAGCTTCACCGGATCAGTGGTTATGTTTATGTGAGAGACTCCGTAGCCTAAAACTACCACCAGGCAAAGTCCGGCGACTAGGGTCATCCATGGATTGCTGGCAAAAAAGGTTCCCCATTTCGTGAAAAAGTGTTCCAAAAATGTTTCCGTTCGAGCTCCCAGTTTTTCAAAGTAGGAATCGTCTCTGTAGGCCATATCATCTGTGACATCATTACCGTCAACTTGGAAGTTTTCATCTAAAAAATGGAATTATATAAGGTATGATTTATATATCATTTACATATTTATTTAAATTAGAATATGCTTAAAACTAAAACTCACCCAGTGACGAACCTTGTGTGAATAGAAAAGATCCCATCAGGAACACCAACACCCCAACAAAGAATACGGCTGCCATAATAACGAGATAGGCATCGAGTCCGAATATTTTGAAGGGCTCAGGCGGTGGAGGTTCTGGGGGTCCTTGTGGACAGGACTTCTCGCAGTCCGAGCACGAGCAAGCGGGAAGTTTGCTCTACATTATGAAAAGATAAATGTTTCTGAGTAATTGGGAGAGAAAACTTAAGATTACTTACATTGACGGCTTGGTTGCAGGGAATGGTTGGTGGGCCCAAGGGCTTAAAGTCTTTGCTATTCGATTTGGGCTCATGCTGGATGTATGTTATTTGAAAAGGAACGTAAGGGCTGGTAGCATCGCCCATAAAATTAAACCATTTTGTTGGATTGCAGCGCGATGCTGGATAAGAGCCACACATTAAATCGAATGCTAATTGACCTGTTTGTGGCACAGAAACCTGTAAAAAAACAATGACTGGGTTAATTATCAGAGAAATTTATTCTATTTTGAATCTCTGGGACTTACCTGAGAGCATGATTTATAGGTTTTGTTAATGTATTCGGTCGATACATGAAGGTCCACGGCACTGATGTAAGAACCACCTGAAAGTAAAGACAAACACTCAATTTTGGTAAACAAAAAATAAATATTTATAATAATCACCTGTGCTATTTTTTTCTGTGGCCGCCACATGCATAAATTCCGATTGCTTCGGAGAGCAAGTAAACTCACAAATATGTCTAACTAAGTTCTCCATGCACGACGGACATCGATCGAGGAAGTTGCCCGCCAGCTTCACATTTTTATTTAAAATTTTTACCTGAAAATACGATATTTTAAAGTTAAGAAATAGGTTTATTTAAGAGTAGTTTTGATTACCTGTTCTGTGTCGCAGCAGTATTTATTTTCATTGTTCTGGAGTAGAAATCCACAGCGCTCCTTTAGGAGATCCAAGCCAGCCTGAGGCATTTCGATTGCCGTGCCATTGTAGGGACAGTTCTGGCTGTGTTGAAAGGCATTGGTGTTGCAAACTCCATACCACACACAATCCTTGAAAAACGAAATATAACAAAATATATAATTTTATCTTTATGGTTAAGTGGAGAGGAAGGTGAACCTTAATCCCCCAAAGGCACATTATTTATATTAATTTTCTTGGCCTGTGGTTGGCCTCTAATTTTAAGGTGTTTTGAGAAAAACGAAATTTAGACTGCATCTGTTTTAGCTCGTTCGCAGTTTTCGGATGACGTAAACTTGCAGCAGCCGTCAAAAAAAATCCAATTTGGGAACTGATCTCAAATTGCTTGATTCGGTCGGCAGGCAAAACTCTAATTATAATTTTCAATACTTTCCAGATGTTTTACAACTGAACCAGCTGTGGTTCAGTTCTTATCAAAAAAATATGATAAATATTACTTACCTGCTTCGACAATTGGAGTAATGTGAAGAGCACTAAGCTAAAGAGTAAATGTACTCTAGTGCTAGTACTCCGGAGTGGGGCTGGTGAAATCATCCTATCACAATCGCATATCTGTAATGATGACAAAATGGGTTTAAAATGGGTTTAAAAGGGACAAAGTTCAAAGTTCTTGCAAAACTAGATTGCTATACATTAGATTGTGTAAAGTTTCGATTTCTATATCTTATCCTTACATCCGATATCCGCTATATCAATACGATTGCACTGCTCTGGATGCTGAACAGAAATGTAATCGAATTCCGTCTTTCAACGGAACAGATCCGTCGGCTTCATGCAAATGTAGCAACCCAACATTAAATAAACATTTATTCCAGTAATTGATATAGCCCGTGTAGGTATCTGAGACAATATCCCATCCGATGGAACATCCGAGCTCTTGGAACTCTTGAAACTCAAAAATGAAGTTATCTTTCGTGGCGTGTGGACTTGGCAGATGCCCCGCAATGACTGAATTACTAATTTTCATATAGAAACCGAACGTTAAATTCCTTGACTCATTATATATTTTATACGGATGGATGGTTATTTAATCACTTTTTAGTTTAAATGATAACACAAGTCTGCAACAAACAGATTTAAATGTACTTGGGTTTTCTAAAAACCAAATAAAATATTACTCGAAAAATGCCAAATATCAGATATCTATTGAAAACCGTTTTTAGAAACCATTTTTTTAAGAGTTTCAAAATAATAGAAGTGTCTCCTATGAGTTCATCTTGAAAACTAACATTATTGTTGGAAATTTCTATTTAAAATGGTGGACCAATATGAGTAACCAATATGAGGGTTTTGTGACTAATGCCTAACGATAAGAATGCTTCCATTTTCAGACCAGAAAACCTCTTTCTTCTTATTAAAACGACCCCAATTTGTGTGAAAGATTTATGAGTCTAAGCGGACTCTTTTCCACAGAGAGAAAAGCCCCAGAGAGTCGACTTAAAAGTAGTTAAGTTCTCCTAACTTTGCTTTCTGAAACACTTATTAGAAAGAGCTCTGGGGATTCAACCAGCAAGATCAATGGGAGGCTAAAGTGTACGATAAGTGCTCTTTCCGCCCGCAGTTTTTTTTTTATCTTCAAAGGATTGTTCATAATCTACATTATTTATTATTTCTTGTGTTTGATTTCTATAAATATTGTGTATAATACTTCAACAGTATCAATATTAAGATCAAAGATCAGATATTGTTTATTTAGAGCCAATAAATAAATAAATATATTTCAAAACATCATAATTTGAATAAATAAAAGATTTTGTTTTGTGTAAAAGTGTATTTTTTTATTGCCAAACAATGATTTTTTTTATATACAAAGAATAGTTTTAGTAAATTTTGTATTGAAAGTAAATAAATTATGATGTGGGTTAGAAATAATGAAATTAAACTTTAGTAGTTTATGGAGTTGTTTTCGAAAAACTAAATTTGATTCAACTACATTAATGGGCCGGTCAAGGAAACTGCTTGTTTGTTTAGAAAATGTTTTGCCGATTCAATGTCTGTGATGCTTTCAAGTAAATGTTTAAATAATTATACGAAACTATAATAAAGCTATGGCCTTTGACAAAGCTATGTTAACGTTCACACTCGATTCAGTAACTGGGCAGCTACTGCGAAAGTGATGATGCAACTAGTTGCCAGGTAAGGGATGGGGGCACTTCCTTTATGGTGTCCACTGGGTGTACGAATATTCTGATATATGATATACAAGTATATATTTTAGAGATACAGCTGACAATGCCAATTACCATCGCCCGTTTTGAACGAAATATTGCCCACCTTGTTGCCCACAAACAAGCTACAAGCAGCCACAAGTATCAACGAATAAAGAATTAATAATCTGCCTTCAAAATTTCGTCGGAAATGTGTTTTTAGTATTTACTACTGTAGTACGACCGTTGGGATTCATTGGAAAAAATAATTTGATAAAAAGCTTGCATGAACAGAGGCACGCTATCACTTTCAGCTTCTGTATAAATCGTTAATTGTAAACATCAGTCATTTCTTAATCAGCCAAGAAATATGTTCTCTTTGTTCTCTTTGCAAGGCGACACAGTGCCTCTGTCGCATGTGAAGGTGCATACAAATGAAGTCACCTAAGTCACGGAACAATTCATTTAATTACATCAAAGATTTTATGCAGCAAGCCGCAATCAAGTTTTCTCTTTTTTCTTTTTTTTTCCTTTATGCACAGGCACTATATTATATATTTGGTAATCAGACAAATACGTGTCTGAATCACGTCGATAACCTTGCCATTAGGCCGAACTGGAGCTTCACTAACCCTCGTTCCCAAAATATTATTGTAAAATGATTATTAACAGAAATATACAATTAAAATGTAAACACTCCCAATACTATGAAGGAGTAACTTTTCTACAATCGAATATAATCGATTACGGTGAAAATGATCGGAACATAAGAATGAAACATTAAAATTTATCGGTTTCCCTTAAACTTATTTATTAAAAGTATATCGCTATCTTATCTTTTGTCCCATTTCATTTACAGCCAAAAATAAATAAAATTTCTATGCAAATAATAAAAAAAAAATTAATGCAAAAACTACTGCTGTATAAATCTAATAAAAAATAAATCGTTAATGGAAATTCAAATCATTCTTTAGTACCATCTCTGGTCCGCTATTCCACTGTTTCAATTTTACCGAAAATGATCGATAAACTTTGTTGTTTCGATGCCATGCCCGGCCAAAACTATATATCGAACATTTTTACTTGTCATCATCAGCGGCTAGCATTTTAAGAGTCATGGTAAAGTGTTTATTTTATAAATTATAGAGTTTTGTTAAACTTACCATTCCGATTCCAGTTTCGCAACCAATACGATAGCGACGTTACAGTATGGAGTCCCCAGGGACGTCTGCACCAGGTGGAGTACGCTATGGAAGCCGTGAAGTTGGGAACCACAACGGTGGGTCTGAAAAATAAGAACCTTGCCGTTTTGGTTGCTCTTAGCAAGCCGACTTCAGAGGTTTCGGTATCCCAACGCAAGGTGATACCCATTGATGATCACTTGGGAATTTCTATTGCTGGCATCACAGCCGACGCCAGAGTTCTCAGCCGGTACTTGCGTTCGGAGTGCCTCAACTACAAGCACACCTACGAGTCCACTTACCCAGTATCCCGTTTGATCACAAATCTGGGAAACAAAATGCAGACAACCACCCAGCGCTACGACCGCCGTCCGTATGGAGTTGGTTTGCTTGTGGCTGGCTATGATGAGAAGGGGCCGCACATCTATCAAGTGATGCCATCGGCGAACTTTTACGATTGCAAAGCCTATTCGATTGGATCACGCTCCCAAAGTGCACGCACATACTTGGTTTCCAATCTTGCCTCGTTCGCGGACTGCTCCAACGATGAAATCATATGCCATGGCATTGTCGCTATTAAACGCTCGCTGCCCACGGACGAGAACCAGAGCAAAGAGAATGCATCTCAATATGTATGTTTTTTTTAGTTTTATCAAGTTCTCTTCTAACTGATATCTATTGTAGGACATTACCGTGGCCATCGTTGGCAAGGGTCAACCATTTAAGATCCTGTCAAAGGATGAGTTGAAAAAATACGAAGAGCTGGCTGGAAAGAAGGCTGTTCTTTCCCCTCCCTCAGCCGACGACGATGACCAACCGCGTCCATCTGGATCCGGCGAGGAGCCAGACGAGGGCCCTCGAGATCCCCAAGTCGCCGTTGCAACCGAGGAACGCCGCTAATTTACTCTACGATTACAAAATCATCTTAACCATTAAAAATGTAAGATGGGTGGATACAATAAAATTGTTCATGCATTTGCATAGATATAAACTGGATACAAAAATCATTAACTGGTTCTGCAGTAAAATGGGTGAAATACTTATAATAGTTTTTAAAAATAAAAAATTACCGCTAAAGCTTAACGGTATATTGGAATAAATAAAAAATATCATCACATTATCTAGTACCGCAAGGTATACTATTTTCAATGACACACGGTCACACTATTGACAGAGTTTATTTTTCAATGCCGGTATTATTTTTGTTTCTTCTCATATAAAATAAGCACAATATTTTTAATTTGTGAATGACTAGTTGCTTTTTCAGATGCCCATTAAATTTATAAAGAGTTTTTGCTTACATATTCTGGTTAAAGATTGTTTATTCATTCCTGAAACACTAAAAAAATTACATAACAAAAGTTCTCTTGGACTAACTTGCTGCCCATGGGATTGTTTTTAAATAACAACTTGTTTTGATAAACTATAAAGGAATAGACAACCTACAGCGTTACCTATGAGTCAATTCGTATTAACGAGCTTAAGTTACTTGTTTTATTCAACAACATATCTAAGATTTGATCAACAGGTTAATTGGTTTATCATAAATTTTATATTCTCGATTGAAATTATTTGTTATTGTTCTTATGATTATTTTTCAGACAAAATGACGTTGCCCGATCTAGTGGCTAGTCTGTCAACGAATCCATACTTCGGTGCTGGGTTTGGATTGTTCGGAGTTGGTGCTGCAGCCGCGATATTACGAAAGGGGCTTCAAGGCGGGTTGGTTCTCTTCCGACGACACTGCATGATTACTTTGGAGGTGCCTTGCCGGGATAAGTCGTACCAGTGGCTTCTAAAGTGGATCACCATCAAGGGAGCGCGAAAGACGCAGCACCTGAGCGTGGAAACAAACTTCCTGCAACACGACAATGGCCAAATCAAGACCAGCTATGAATTCATACCCAGCATCGGAAAGCACTTGTTTCAGTACAAAGGGAATTGGATCCAAGTGGAGCGAACTAGGGAGCAGCAGACACTGGACCTACACATGGGCGTGCCATGGGAAACTGTGACACTCACGGCATTTGGCAGCAATAAGGGAATCTACTTTGACATCCTGGAGGAGGCACGGCAGCTGGCCTTGCAGGCAACCGAGGGAAAGACGGTCCTCTACACAGCGATGGGCGCCGAATGGAGGCCCTTCGGACACCCTCGCCGAAGGCGTCCCACCGGATCAGTGGTCTTGGATCGTGGAACTTCCGAAAAAATTGTCGCCGACTGCCAGGATTTTATCAAGAGTTCGCTCTGGTACACGCAGCGCGGGATTCCATACCGTCGAGGATACCTGCTTTACGGTCCACCTGGTTGTGGAAAGTCCAGCTTTATTACCGCCCTGGCTGGCGAGTTGGAATACAGCGTTTGTCTGCTGAACTTGTCGGAACGGGGTCTGACGGATGACCGACTTAATCATCTTCTAAACGTTGCTCCAGAGCAAAGTATCATCCTGCTTGAGGATATTGATGCTGCTTTTGTCTCTCGAGAGGCAACTGCGCAACAAAAGTCCGCTTTCGATGGCTTGAACAGGATCACTTTCAGCGGCTTGTTAAATTGTTTGGATGGTGTGGGTTCGACAGAGGCGCGAATTGTCTTTATGACAACAAACTACATAGATCGGCTGGACCCCGCTTTGATTCGACCGGGCCGAATTGATTTAAAAGAGTACATAGGGTATTGTACGGAGTATCAATTGGAGGGAATGTTCAAAAACTTTTTTGGCAATACTGACACACCCAAAGCGGCGGAGTTTGCCAATCGGGTAAATTCGTTCAATCGCCCTGCTAGCCCTGCACAAATCCAAGGATTCTTCATGAAGCACAAACTATCTTCCCCGCAGACGGTTATTGATTCTTGTGAAGACATCTGGGAAAATGTCGCTAGTCCTAATAAAAAAAACAATTGAAAGCATTCTGAGTTTTTCTGGGAAGATGTTGAGTTAAGCTCAAGATTGCACTTTTAAAACATAACTAAATATTACCATAAATGCTCTTTTGTCCTCGCAGGAGATTTGTGGAGGAAAGTTTAAATGTCTGTCGACCAAATAACTGATATGTTTTACATTATGATTTAATTACATTTTTATAGGTAATTTAAAAATATGAACTATGTTCTAAAATATATGTATATTTTATATGACATTAAATTTGATTAGTCCTTTGATCTTCTGGGTCTTCCCACTTTTCCTTTCCTCTGACCAAGTGTTCCATTCGAATTGGCGGGCCCCTTAAGTAATTTGTGCCAATCTTGCTCACATACTAAGCTGGCTCCTAACATAGTGTATCTGAAAGTGAATGAGAAAATAGTTAGAACTGGAATAGCATCAGAATGTTGGCTCGTACCTATCTCCGGGGCGCAGGCTTGATCCACACTTGGCACAACTAAAGCACCTTAGATGAAATACGCAATTGATTATTTGTTTTTGTTGATTTTGTAAATCAATATTATTTATCCCAGTGAGTGCTTTAGCAACTAGTTCGCTTGGAGGAATCGTTTCTCCACATCCTGAACAGACGCCGGAGCAGCCGAACATACTAAAAGTTTATTATTAGTTTAAATATTAAATTCTTTCAAGTTTAACTCTAAATATCATACCTAGAATAGTCCTTTTTGCAAAGAATCAGACCCCGCCTCGTAAAACAGCTGGAACCAACCTCCGCTAGCATTGCTCCACAACAGTGACACTTAAGGCATCCATTGTGCCAATATCTGTCTAAAGCGTATAAAAGATATCTATCACTTATTTTATCTGAAATGACAGTGGAATAGATCTTAATTAGTATTAGTATATTTTGAGGGCAAAAGTCTCTCACCTCCACAACCGCCACACACTTTAATAAGAGAGTTAGAATGGATTAACTGTTGATTATTGAAATCGTTTGAAGATTCGTCCATGAACGATAGCTGAGACGAAGAAATATTCGAATTGGTCTCGACAGCGTCCTTTGTGTGGTTAGAGTTCCTATAATCAATTACTATGGGGGCGAAGTTTTCGGGACTAGATGAGTCTTGGTGATGTGCCGCAAGTATATCTCTGTATGAATGGAACGTTGCATTCATTGCAAAAAATGTTGATGACTTAAGTCGTACAAGGCATATGGGTCCTGTTTATAGTTTAAACCTGAAAGTGTAAAAAATTCAAAATATAAATAAATAAATGCGAAAGTACTGGAACAAAATGTAAACTCATCCTTAATGATGTCCAAAAATTAGCATTCCATTTAAAATTTATTTTGGACAATTACATTGGCCACCCAGCTGTCCATATATACATACATCTCCATATATAAGTAGATGTGTAATTAAGAAAACCATACATATATGTGTACATATGTACATTCCTGCAGAACGCTTGAATACGTACGTACATACATACATATGTAGCGCGTGAATCTGCGGTCTTATGCCGATAGATTAATCAATATTTAATTTTATTTAATTGTTTCACTGTTCACTGGGCACTTCAAGGCACCCATTCAGCATCGTGTTGATAGTTATTAATACTTATTTGCCATTGCTCCTATGTTTGAGCAAATTCCGTGTACATATGTACGTACAATATACATTCATTTATTTCTTTGGGGAACACATGAAAACCTCGCGATTTTGATTATTGACTATTGTCTGAACTTACACACTCATCAATTAATTATCAAATAGGGAAATCTCTTCACACGACAACATGAGGAACAGTAAAATCGTTTCGGTTTCAAACACCATTTCTTGTATACGACTTTACATACCAAACTTATTCATAGATATGAAAGCAAGCGATTTGCAATTGTACAGGGTGCGTCGTGCAAAACATAAAATGGTAATCGTTAGATGCAGTTTTTCGGTAATTTGACGTGTAATTAATTATCTCGCATTCAATGCTAACCTTTTCGTATTATTATTTTTTAAATTTAATTCATTTAGAAAGCAATATAAATATAATATTTAATTTTTTATTTAAACTATATAATTTGTATTCAAGTTTCCTTTTTTTAGCTGTAACAGCTGATCGCAAAGGTCATCCGTTTTTTAAATTATATATATAAAAGCTATTTAGAAAATTTTTAATGCAAAATTTATTTTATTAAATACGAAGAAACTTTGCAGTATTTTCCATTAACAGTATTTAATGGTTGCTGCGAATTATAAGGAACAGTGGAATGGAACAACATACTTCACGAATCGCATTGTACTGAAGTATTTGATTTTATTCATATTAATAAACAAATTTCTGCCCTATTAAGGACATACATATAAGTATATGGTCATAAATATTGAATCTTATTCAATATTTGGAAGACAACATTTTGAATAAGATGACGTCACTAGAAGTTGGAAATAAATTGTTTCAACTCGCAATCAGCTGATTTTAAAATTTTTTATTAACGCAACGGACTAATAATTAATACGTGTCATAAATACAATTTTTGAGACGATAAATGAAAAAGATCTCGCCAATTCCATTGGCGATTTATTTATCGCACGTTTATTAACGATATACCCATAAAAATGGCGCGGATCTTTCGAAGCAATCGATCACTTATTTTTCTTCCCTTAAAGCAGAAAACAAACCAACCATGACATTTTGGAGTTGGGCAAAAATAAACTCTTCATTTTTTTTTCATCTATCACCCACCATCCACCTGTCTCGATGGGGGTTAAAAATCAATTGCCGCCTTCTCTCGCGCGCCTGAAAATATTCTCTCATAAATCAACCTTGACTATGCATTTATAAATAATACAAAGGATACTTAAATCCTAAAGGATAGGTTAAAATACTTATCTTATTTAATTAGAGAAGATTTGAGTTTATAAATAGCATAATTCAGGTGTTTATTTCATAAAAGATTAAGACATCATATATAAAAGTATTAAAAACGCTTATTTATTTAAATAGTATAATTCTAAATTTATTTTTTTCTTGCAAAATAACAATTCTTAACTTAAAATGTCTATGTAGTTAAATCAATGGAAATAATTCGCCCAGTGCTGTTGAACGGCTGCACAGCGCTAAGAGTCTCAAACGTGCTACTTTCTGTAGTTTGACTTGCTGTACTTTTTTCGGGGCTAGCTGAATGAGCATACCAGTCTGTAAGGGTGACCAATTTCTTAGAAAAATTGCAGTTCTCCTGATTGTATTCTTTTCTGTGTCTTTGCGAGTCGGGGAAGGTATTCGATGTATTCATTGAATTGACCAATGAATGATTTGATATTGAATCGACCGTGCAACGGCTAAACACCGAGTTAGCCTTATAATTTGAAAAAATGTATAACGATTGTTGCAGGGGCTTAACAGATGTATCACCTGCCGGTTCTGTTTCAGCATCACATATCGTTGGCTCGTTCGACCGCCGACTGGATTTTCTGTTATGAGTGAGTTTAATTATAGTAAGTGCATCGGAAGCCAGTACTTTAGAAGATCCATTTGCTGATTCCTGTTGGTCATCATCATCGGAGGAGCACAGGTCAATTGTATCAACAACAACTTCGCTTGACGGCGAAATCCTCCAATGGGAATTAAGCGAATTGTGGCGCGTTAGTCTTATATTAAGTTTTGAGTTTAAAATGGGATTCGGGTCATCCACCGTTTGTTCAGATATTTTTTTCAATCGAACTGATATTGGACGGCATTGCTTGATCAGCGGCGAGTTTAAGAACAAAAAGTTTTCAGTGGTATCCCTGCGTTTCACAAACTGACGACGCGGAAACGAATATATGTGAAAATTGTGTTCATGCGATTTTTTGAACGTGCAGTGCACGGTTGTGTTTGGCTTCTTATCGAATATTTTTTGCCTTGTGTTGGATTTATCAACTAATGGCGTATAACAAAACCGATCCAATCGTTCCTGCCTCTCCGAAACATATTCCTTGGATATGGTTTGCTTTGTAGATTTTAACAATTGCTGACCCGCAGGTGATGATATCGGTATGAACGAACATCTATTAAATGAATGAACGTTCCGATTTCTTCGAGATGGTAATCGCCTACTTCTGCTCGATTTCTTTTCAGTTGATGTTTCCTCACTTAACGAATACGTTTTTTGCTTCTCATTAGATGTGCTAGTGTTAGTAAACTTGGATTGCAGGCCAAAGTTTAGAAGAAAGGCGTTGCGCAGTTCATTATCCTCATTTTTTCCCTCGCATTTGCTTTCTGGCTCTGGGGAATCACACAGTATAACATCATCTTCCATACAACAAATATTTTCATGCTCCTAAAATGACAATGAATCGAATGAGACCAATAGAAAAAGATAATATAATGCTTATTAAGCTTACCAGGATTGCTTCTTTCGAGTAAAGTTCCGCATCACAATTGTCACACAGATAAATGTCGAAGGGTGGTGGCTCAACCATCATATGCTGTACGTTTTCATTAATTGAATTGTTATTTTTTTGCAGCAACAAGCACTTTCTGCTCTTTTGTTGCCTGTCGTATGACTGAAAACAGACAGCAAATTATAGTCTTTAGTCTTAAAATCTATGAAACTGACTTACCATGTTTTCATTGCGAAATGTGACCAGCAGTTTGTTGTTTCTTCTATCATAAAGTGATGTGGTTGAATTATAATTATTTATGAATCTCAAACTGGCATGTTCGTATGCTGCCAAATCATTGCAAAACCTTAATAAAAACAGGCTTTTGTGAAACTGATAGCATATGACCACAATTTCCTTCATTTTCTCCATCCAGTTCTACAAAGAAGAAATCGAAATTATTTTAAGAACTTAGACCCACTCTAAAAACTATTTTGAAATAAATTAAAATGCTTACCCCTACGAATGATTTCGGCTTTTTTAGTGGAATTTCGAATGGCGCATTCTCCGGCCACCACTCTGGCTCACTGCAATCTACTTTCTTTGGTAAGTTAATATGTCCTAAAGAGCACTGCACCATAAATGGAATAAAATTTTCAAGTTGCGGCTCCGTTATCTTCTCTAGAGACGTCGGATATCCGTTCGCGAACAGGAGTGGCAAGTTGGAAATCATGTTGTGCTGAGCCTTATCTTTCTCATCCATTGTCACTGAAATACATAATAAAATCATTCAAATTAGTATTAGATAAGCATAAGCAAGTATATATATACAAGGTTGGCCCTTCCAATTTACTTCAATATGAATGTTTATGCCACGTGGCCCGAAAATAAAGAGAATTTTCTGCGTGTCATCTTCCAGATAAACCCCAAAGTCAGGCGATCGGTTAAAAAAGGAGGTAAAACTTACAAAAAAAATCAAGAGAAGTACCGGGTATGAATACATACATATGTATGTACATATTCGACGCTCGAGTATACACATCCCAGAGTTCTACCTAAAAGGGTTCTAGAAATTTCCACAGATTTAACCCACTAGAAGGCCTTGACAACTTCTAATCGAAATACATTTGGGCAAACGGGTTATATTAGAGATAAAAAATGTTTAGCACTGTTTTAGATTATTTTTATCCATACATTTTTTATATATGTATTTTGAATGACCTGGGAATGACATATACATAGATTAAAATATTTTTAAATTCTCCATTTTGATCTTCAGTTTCGTATGTATATTTTGAATACATATACATATGTATTCATATATATATTGGGAGTTGAACCCATGGAAAAAACTGTTCCCAAAATATGTATGAAGTAAAAGGAAAAAAGTTTCTAGAATATAAGCCTTACTTACTACTCTATGTAGGTAGTATTGGGTATCATATAGCCTAAAAGCTGCTCTCCACTCCACTCTGCTTGAGGCGAGAACAGCTGATTGCGTCAGCAAGCCTAACACAAGCGGAAAGC
This sequence comes from Drosophila monieri, assembly GCA_035047585.1. Lineage (NCBI taxonomy): Eukaryota > Metazoa > Arthropoda > Insecta > Diptera > Drosophilidae > Drosophila > Drosophila monieri. The sequence goes on along the minus strand of JAWNPJ010000116.1, from coordinate 437,631 downwards.
TTAAAAATTGCGCCTGACGCCGTCCTGCGCAGTTATCAGAGACTTCATGCAAAGCAAACACCTAGCACACTCTTTAAAATCGCAATGGGATTAGACTTCGCAACCATAGGACCATAGGGAGGTAGTGCAGTAAGCTTAAAAAGCTCTTCGCGGCTTTAGTTCGTATGTCGCGTCTAGTACACGTAAAGCTAACGCTTTTCTTGGAATGAAAAATAGTATTTCTTCGTTGCTCTGCGTTTCTGTTCAGATTTCTTCTGGCCCCAATCTTCGATGACCCCGTTCGCGCAGAAATACGCAGCAGGCGTTGCCACCTCGCGTTAGAACTAAACAAAGTTGGCTACGCCTCTCACCATTTCAGGAAATGAATACGAACGCCATTCATACACTTTCCCAAAAAAGTGTAGCCAATAAAATGGGGCCCGTCCTTAACAAGTAGTTTTTTCCCCCAAGCTCCACCAATACACGGGAGAGAGGAGTTTACGTAGCTAAATGAAAACAAAATATAAACTTCTAATGCCTAATGCCTAATGCTGAGTGAAAACCACTAATGCCTTTCACACACTGTACACATATGACCACACTCACACACCCAAACCTACTGTGTATACTAAGGGAACTAGAATAACTTTGCAATTTCAATTTTTGTTGCCTGGCTTCTGCGATCCATACACGAGCAAATGAAAAAAAAAAACCCACACATAGGCATCTGTGGATAAAATGCATACATCCATAACAAGACTCAATAGTCATATGTTTTCGTGCAGTCACTGTTTCATTTGGTGTTGTGTATGTAAATATCACACCTGATTTATGCCAGTGTATTCATACATTAAACAAAAATCTCACTCTCGAGTCCTGCGCTGCATATGTGTGTTGCAAGCAAATGAATTTATTTATCTGGTTGCTGCACACAAATACTGGCATATACAATTTACTTGGCAGGATTTAAAACCCGATGCTGAGGAATGTTCAATGGCCTTGCATGTACATATGAAAATGTAAAATAAAGAGAACTCTCTCCGCTACCACCTTCACACTTTTTTGAATACGCACCAAATATTCGCAATGATAAACGAAACGCAAGACAAGGAGACCCACAATCACGAAACTGATAACATAGTAACAATACAAAACACTTTCTTCGTAAAAAAATTAATTTGTTGTAGCTGCAATCGAATAGTCGAAGTGGGAACTAACTGGCAACTGAAGCCCGAGGTTGTGAAAAAAAAAAACCATTCGCCCTCGAAAATGAAACGTGGAATTGAAACAAAAAATATTAATTCGATTGTTGTGTTTTTTTTTCGCGTTCTCTTTTTGCAGATTTTTTCTTATATAACATCCTGCGGGTTATAGTCCATAATATCCCAAGAAATTCATATTTTTGATTAACGTTTTAAACTTCCTTAAATTGTGAAAAGTAAGATAAAATAATGTACAGTATTACATACGCAATGAAAGGTCATACTATTTCTTATAAATTATAAATAAACGCAGTTTTCCTGCGTAGCATTTGATATTACAAAATAAATTTATTATGATTTTAATAAGAATAAATCAATTGATGTCGAAACTTAGAACTTCAATCTGGAAATATCCGCTTTTTACTTGAGTAAAAGATTGCTGTGCTCTTCTTCTACCCAATGGCGTTTTTGAGGATCTTGAAGCGTATTCTGTACGCTGTTTGCATATACATACGCTGGACATGATTACTCGTAGATCGTAGAAAACTTCATAAAGAATACATATATTCTTGATTTTTATTTGTGTTTTTTCATCACTCAAATATCCCTATGAAAGACAATGGTTCTTGGACTATAACTTTTAAGAACTTTAATGTGAGAGCTACCTTTACATTTTGCATTGTCGATATATCTAGAACTTTTCTGACAATATCTATTAATATCTATAGTATTTAAAAAAAAACTGCCTAAACTGACTAATTTTTAAGGCTTATTTTCTGTTTCTGACAAAATAAAGATCGCAGCAGAGTCAAGCAAACAGCAGCAGTCAAAAATGGTCACCAAACAAGCACCAGAAGCTATACATTTTGTGCTTCCTCTTCTTTTTCTTCTTCTTAGACTGATTATCGAAGCACACGTCAAAGAAGTAGCTAGAAGAAGAGAGAGAACAGGAGAATGAATAGACAAGATAAAGAAGAGAACAGAAATGAGGGGATTAAGATATTAATTTAATTGTAATAGAATATAAACTTTTTGGTATATTAACTTCCATTGTTTCTGACATTATTGATCCATTTTGTTCTACGTATGCTTTGATATTCCATTTCAACGTTCCACTAGGACCGTAATTGGCACCAAAAGGGAATTCGTAAATATATCGATACACAGGCAAATCTTGCAAGGGGTAAACGCTCGTTCAATTGTGCAACGTGTTTAAACGACAGACAAGGCAAAATGAAGGTAGAAGCTCTGGACCAATTCTGGACTGACAAAAGCCGATATGATTTGGCTGAGAAGCGCTTCTACGAGGGCCCCCTCAAGGTAAATAATGAAAATGAAACATAGAGTTTGAGATAAGGAGCACATTCCATTCACGTGGCTCGTACGAGAAACAAGCAATATATATTTTTATATATATAATTAACAAACTTTGTACTTAAATGACAAAAAAGTACATCCTAGGCATTTAATCAATGTAGTTATATAAATTACAAAATATTTGGGTCTGTCGTCAAGGATGTCAGAGGCGTTTTTTATTTATAAACCGGCATTTTATAGTTCATTTTTAAATATGTATGTATGTACGTATATATCATTCAAATGTAACAGGTGACAAGAGTATTGCAATATGAATATGCTTATAGTTTTGATAGAAAAACTGTTATAAGGCTATATAGTATCTATTTAATGGCGCGGACAATGACAGATAAAGGAATCTTAGGTCGTAACCGAATGCAGTTGTCGAGGAGTTTAAATTTGCAAATCAGGATAAAGTCTATTTAAAATATCTTCCTTTTCTTATAGTCCTAAGGATCAAATATTACTGAAATAGGCCTTGAAGTAAATAATATTTTATTGAAAAAACTATATGTATAAAGTTTTTATTACACAATCATCGGTGTTGTCTTATTTTTAAGGTAACTGATCGAAGCCACTACAGCCCTTTAGTGAGTGAGATTGCAAAGGCTAGGGAACATATTCAAAACTCACTGGAGAAGGTAATTATTTTTTATCTGGCTCTTTAAAATTTCCTTATTAGTTTTGAAATCTGTTTGTTTAGCAAGGAATCTTTATTTTAAATCCGTAGATCCGTATTTAGTTGACGTGTCTGACGATATTACGTTTATATTTCAGATTGATGGAGTTTCTTTGGACAATGTCTCCAGCTCGCAGCTCGCCAGCCGAGTGTCCCAGTTGGAAAGCGACAACAAGGATCTGAGACAACTGTTGAATGCCGTCCTGAAACGCTTGGACACCGTCGAGTCCCAGCTGAAGTTGACCAACGGTGATGTGAAGAAGCCAGAGGCGGCGCCAAGCAAGAAGGAAGAGAAAGCCGAGGAGGAGGATGATGATGTTGACTTGTTTGCCTCCGAAAGTGAAGACGAAGGCGAGGAGGCTGCCCGTGTCAGGGAAGAACGATTGGCCGCTTACAACGCCAAGAAGTCCAAGAAGCCCGCCCTCATTGCCAAGTCAAACATTATCCTCGACGTTAAGCCGTGGGACGATGAGACGGACCTGAAAGTCATGGAGGCCGAAATTCGTAAAATCACCCTCGATGGCCTGCTGTGGGGAGCCTCCAAATTCGTGCCAGTTGCTTTTGGTATCCAAAAGCTGAGCATCTCCTGCGTTGTTGAAGACGACAAGGTTTCCATTGATTGGTTGACTGAGGAAATCGAGAAACTGGAAGACTTTGTCCAAAGTGTTGACATTGCTGCATTCAACAAAATCTAAAAAGTAAATGTATTTTTTTAAACCGATTTGGATTTACCTCGATACGAGTGTTTTGGGTGTCATTTAAATAAATATTTTGATAAAAAAGATGATTTGTTTTAATGAAAAGGATTATAGAAACAATGTTTTATTTTAGCGTCTGTAGACAGCTAGTGTTAGCTTCTTTATGGAGATGTGGAAGTGACGAAAGTGGTATGCCTTATAAAATTTATATTTCGGTTCACAGCTAAATTATAAAAATATCAATATGAGGACTAGTTTTCGTAAAGTTCTATAAATAAAAATAAAACATAAGCGTAACATCTAAAGCATAATTTCATTTTCTGCTCCCGACGAGGGTTTGCGGGTAATATCGCTGATCCCCGGAGAAGATCGAAGCGTGGTCAGTGCCGTGCTAGACGGGGCATAGGATTTTGTGAGACCAACGCGGTTCCTGTTCGACGTGGTGTTAGTCTCTGACTGGTAACCTATGACATAGAAATAAGAAAGTGATTAAAATAAAATTATTTATATCTTTAAGACCTACCTAGTTTCATCAAAATCTCGTTCCAAATCCTTCGTTTGAAGACGAATATAAAGAACACGAATATGCCAAGGAGGACATTGAATGAATCACTAATTGACCAGAAAAAGGTTTTCTTATGATCGTAGAATAGAATGCTCACAATCTCCAGAAGCCATGTAATGCCCATGACAAAGCATAGCTTTGTGTTCATGACAAACCTAGTCTTGTCTTGGAAAAATCGTCTTTTCAATACGGGCTTATCGCTGTTCAAGCTTTGCATTTTATAAATTTCATTTTTAACTCTGTTGCAGTATTTCAGCGTCAGAACAAAGAGCACAAGGTTGAAAATTAAGAGAATTCCCACAGGACCTGAGAAAAACACCAAACTAGCTGAGCCAAAGGAATCATCTGGAAAAAAAGTAGAGTGACATTAAATTTAATTTAAATTTTTTATTTATTAAAAACTTACAGGTAAACCAGCAACGTCCGTGCCCGAAATTGGGCCTCACCACATCCGGTAATATATTGGACTTCGTAAAGGATATTGTGATGGCTGTCAACAAAGTGGGAAGTCCCCAACCGTAGCAGGAGTACCAAATAAATTGTTTCCTTTGGTCCCTTTTCTCGCAGCTCTTTATCTTGGTTGACCTGAAAATCCATTTCTTAACAATCGAATTTGTGACGAAAACTTGCATTTTAATAAAGCTTACCCAAAAGTCTTCCATATATCGAAGGATGTTATATTCATCCAAGAAAACGCCGCCATTAAACAGAAGTACACGAAGAATCCTACAAAATATAAAATATTGGTCAAAAGTGTGCAACGCAGTGAAGGAGACATCTCCGACCCTATAAAATATATATTTTCTTGATCAGGATCACCTCCTTAGTCGATACAAGCATGTCCGTCTGTCCGCCTGTCTGTTTCTAAGCAAACTCTTCTCTCAGTTTTAAAACTATCGACTTGAAACTTTGCACACATTCTTCTTCTCTTCGCAGGCAGTATATAAGTTGGAATGACTGGGATCGGCCGACTATATCCTATAGCTGCCATATAACTGATCGATCGGAAATGCCATAACTTTGCTGTTTTTCAAGTTAGAAGGATGGGACTTTCTAAGGATTCTACTTTTGGCAAACTAATACGATCTGCTAAGTTTTATAAGGATCGGCCGACTATATCATATAGCTGTCATATAACTGATTGATCGGAAATGCCATAACTTCGTTGTTTTTCAAGTTAGAAGGATGGGACTTTCTGTGGATTCCATTTTGGGCAAACTTATCAGATCTGCCAAATTTCATAAGGCCGACTATATAAGATCCTATATATATCTAATTATATAAGCTGCCGCATAACTGCAAGGGTATAACAACATGAAAGCTTTCCTTTCATGTTTTTAAGATAAAAATTGTAAAATCTTGTGAAAAAATTTCTCCCAGTGCACAGCAAACTGCGAAATAATATATCTACGGTTTCATATTTCTCTTTCCAGTTCGCAGCGGGGAGACTTTTATGTCATAAAAATTTTGTGGCGTTGACCATCAACGCAAATAGGTTTCGCGTTTTATTGTTAGGTTATAGCTTCAGTTACTTACCAGAAACGAAGCAGACGTCATCATTAGATGTCGGCTTCAGCTGCCCCAATGCAATTCCCAAATACGCCGCAAACAGACTACTAACAAGGCAGATGAGAATCTTTCCGGGAAGATTTCGCAACTTGGCAATTGATATGTAAACAATGAGAGTCAATGCATAGAAGCAACAAGATATGAGGAGGCCAATCGGATACATTTTGAAGCGAATGCGGTCACTGCCCACTACCTTTGAATCGAAGCACAGAAATGTGTACAGCTGCTCTGAAAAGAGGCAAGAATTAATAATAAGCCAGAGTACATGAAGCCAGAAGTATAAACTTTAAAAAATAAAAAGGAATCTTACCTTTTGATTCGATCTCACCCTTTCCAAGCAGTACTGTGCGTTTGTATACAGCTTCTGGGTATTCTGAATAATAAGGAATCCATTGGATGAACTAATTGTGTGCGCGTCGTCGGGAAAATTGTCTGGATCCAAGCGAAATTTCTGGCAATCTTGTCCATGAAGTATTCCAAACTCTAAAAACAGAGTTTTAAAAAATGTTTAGCAATAAGCATTTAGAAGCAATGTGAAGTGGAGACTACTGACCTAACCCAATCAAGTCAAGTGGGCCAGGCCAACAGGGGTAATTGGCAGTGCAAGAATTGAACGATAAGGAGCTTTTAAAAAAGATAATTAACATGACCAACATGAGTAATCAGAAAATGACGAAATTAACGATTTAACAACCGGGGTGGTCTTCAAAACAATTGAAAACTATATTTGGGTATACCTATACTTTCAGCTTCCATAATGGATTTTATTATTGGTCTATATTGGATCTTTTCTCATTAAAAAAAGATACAAAAAATGTCTATATGTATGTGAAAATTTTCCAAGCGTAAGTAAATGTAAAACAGGTGATCCCAGCAAATGAAACCAATCAAACGTTTTCCATCTTCCTGTATTATTTTTATTCATTAATAGCGAATCGCCAATTCCCAGTTCGTAATAATGGCGTATATAAACAAATTACGAAAGATTTAATAATTTTTTTATTTTTATTTTACTATTTATGGGGATTGCTGGTTTATTTTTATACCCTTTACGCACACTTACCGGGCGGTTTTGAAAAGTTTGCGTTTATGTTAAGGTTTTGAAATCCCTGGAATTTAATGTCAGTCTCATCGCGTTTGCAATAGGTCGTTAAATTGGCTTTGGCGTAGATTTCGCCTTCGCCACAGCATCTCCGGATGCAGGGAAGGCTTTGGCATATTTTAGTTGACTGGCAGGCTCGCACCAGATACCTTTGACTCGAATTATTTATAGCCTGTGATGGGGGTTCCCGATCAAAAATAGCATCCATACAAAACTTGTTTCTTTCCAAAACATTGGATCCGTCCTTCCAAAACAACGAATCCTTGTTGAACTTCACGTCTTTCGAGGAAACTGTGTATTCCACGAGTGCGTGATTGTCCGAACATTGTAAGGTGTTATCAAAAAACACTTTTGGACTACTAATGATAGGCGAGTAAACAAAAAAATCTGTTTCTCCAATCAAGCATGTATTATTTTCGGAAACATAAACAGATCCCAGTGGGCAGCACTTGTATACAATTCCAACATTTTGAGACGGCACATTCTTTTCAAAATCACAAGATAAACTTATAAGCTGTTTGGTACTTAGCAGCCCAATACAAGAATTATTTTTTAAATTCAGCAAACTTTCACTTTTTTGGGTTAGATTGAAGACCTTGTAGTTCGAACACTTCGGTAACTGAAATTTTAATTCTGAGTCATTTGGGTGGGCCTCCAAACCGAGGCCCTCCGGGGCTATCATTTCACCAATCACTTCTATCGTATCCGGAAATTCTCTAAGATTAGTTTCGGTGGAAGCACATTGATAAATATCCGAATTATCCGCGCCACGGTATTTGAATAATATGGATTTGGGGCTACAGCATATTCGAACGGCGAACACTTTTGAAATGCCACTTAAAATCAGGCAAATTAATATTAGTCCGGTGTTCATTGTTTACGACTAAGTGTTTACTTTCAATGACCAATTCGCGAGCTTGTGTTACGTTTGTATCTTTCTTTAGAACGGACTTTTCATATCTTATCATTGAATCGTTATCGGGCAAGACGAAACTTCGAACCGTTGCAGTTGGCTGATTTACGGAACTGAAGGCTTCGCAATTCCTTCCCGAGCAAATGCGAATGTTTATAGGTAAACATTTGGTCTTCACCCACACCATTTTGAGTATATAAGAAATACAATTATGAATTGGCGTTCACGTACGCTTAAACACCCATACAAATACACAAATAAGTAATGCCCCATGGAGTGTTAAACACTCAACATGCTGTGGGCCCCCCCGACATCCAGACAGCCAAATGAAGGGAATTGCTAAATATTTATCTGCCTAAAAACATATTTATTTCTACAAATTTGATGTCTTTGTACTCTAAATCTTTTAAACTGCTCTTGTATTTTCTTGTTTTCAATAAATCAGCAATTTTCAGAAAAATAAATCACGATCATTTGTAGATATCTTAAAAACCTACATAAAAAATACAAACATTTTAATTTTAAAATTAGTAATATTGCGGGTATACCCTCTGATATTCCCAGTAAGAGATACAACTTCTCATAAAACGGCCAAGTGTTAGGTTTTTTCTAGGTGTGCAAATATGTTTGCCTCGATTATTGAATTAAGTCGGAGGCGTGGACTTTAGGGGGTGTGAAGTACACATTTTTCGACCAGTTACTTCTCTTGTTTACCTTTTGAAGGTAACTTTTCTGATGTTGATGGTCGACGTCAGCGCAATCAATTAATTGCAACCCCATGAGCTCTCCCTCTAGATTCAAGCGTTAGATTAAGGTTGAGTTACAGAAAATTAAGCAAAGTGGAGAGCTTTTTTACGACATTCTGCGTAAGGATAAAATAATTTTTCAAATATCCGTTAATTATTATATGCATTTGTAAGTAGCTTCAGCAATATACATAGAAGAAGATTAAGCTGTTTGAGTAGAAGGCTTAACATTTAGTTTATCAATTAAAAACGTTGAGAGGAATGGTGAAAAGAATTAATTACAATTGTTGACATTGCTTCTCTTGCCAATGCTCTACGCATAAAACGCGTCAAAAAGACTCAAATTCAAAGGAGAAACAGCTGACAGTGAAACAGCTGGGCCAAACGGCTATATTATAAGCAATTTATGACCTATCCATTGTTGTTTTATGGATTCTACAGAACAAAAAATAAAAAAATAGATTCAAAATGTTTAGTTTTTGAATTATTGTTTTAATTATTGTTCTTGATTTGGATATTTAAGGCTGTACGGACCACCAATATTAATGTAAAAATAAAACGCCTATTAATATATAATAAAAATATTATTTATTATAAACTAATTTTTTATATTGCTAAAGTTATATTTTTTAACCAAAAAAACAAATTAAAAATTTCATTAATTCAAAAGTGTTCCATTCCAGAATTTCATTTTTAACGAAAATAGAACATAACTGCGCAGATGTCAACCGTGTGGGAAAAATTTGTCAGAGTCAAGCGAAATTGGTATTATTGATAGCATGTTGTAAGGCGACTTGATTATTTTGTAGCCTAATGCAATTTTTTATCGAACCGCAAAGTTGAATACGTGAGCAATATAAATAAAGCCGTGAATGCAGTAGAAAGATTAAAAAAATTCGGCCGACATTGAAAAAGTAGAACATTTTTAAAACATTTAATTTATATATTCACTGGAAATAATGATGACGGAAAAGCTATCTTCTGGGCGCACCAATCTAACAAGCAAGGGGTTCGTATATATGTTTAATACTAGCATTTTATTTTATTTAACGGGAAAGTAATGGGGAAAGCCGCATTAAATATAGAAAAGTGATACCTTCGCAGGTGTATCCATTTCCCATTTTCATATTAATGCCGGATAAGAAAATACTTTGAGCGCAAATTTGGGTGAAATAGCAGATTTCTTTGTTTTCTAAACAGGTTTTCATAAATAAAAAAAACGATGTCCATGCTTTCTGTTTAGTGAAGTTACAATATTTCCCTTTATAACTGAGATACGGTAATTTCAAATATATATTCTGATGTATGTACATACATATAATTATGTACGGGCATATGTAAGTAAGTACTATGTATGTATGTACATATGTTCATGTGCACCTTACGCGTGGAAATTGGCCGTATATTGTATGTACATATGTAAATTCTGTGCTCCATTGTTAAAACAAATACAAAAATAATTATATGCAAAATGTGTTTAATTATTTTTCTTTCGGTATTTGTCATTTTTACATACATATGTATGTATGTTGGTTAAGCAAGTCTTTCTTAAACAATATGGAGTCGCTTTCTCGATGTCGATGGGACATTTTCTTTTTTATTCAAAAAAATCAGATCAGAATTTCTTAATTTTTTTTTGTAAGGCAAGGGGGGAGCTACCATAACCTATTTTGGGTTCATCGGACAATCATACTTATACCGTTATACCTATCCATGTGTCCGTTAGAATTATAAATGATCTTCAAATATCGGGAAACACAAGTGACGACGACATGGGCTGGAAGTCGAAGCTGAAGCTGCCGCCAAAGGATAATCGTTTCAAAACCACTGTGAGTTTTCAAATAAAATATTTTGAAAAAGATTACGAGTTAAGTGATGAATAAATTAATTAAAATTAATTATTTTAGGATGTGACCGATACTCGAGGAAATGAATTTGAGGAATTTTGCTTAAAAAGAGAACTGCTTATGGGTATTTTTGAGAAGGGTTGGGAGCGCCCTTCGCCAATTCAGGAAGCTGCTATTCCTATAGCTTTAAGTGGAAAGGATGTGTTGGCTAGAGCCAAGAACGGTACCGGAAAAACAGGAGCCTACTGTATCCCAGTTTTAGAACAAATAGACCCAACTAAGGACTACATCCAAGCATTAGTCATGGTCCCCACCCGAGAGTTGGCGCTACAAACTTCACAGATCTGCATTGAGTTGGCAAAGCATCTTGATATCCGCGTGATGGTCACAACAGGAGGAACCATTCTAAAGGATGACATTCTTCGTATATATCAAAAAGGTATACATATTTATATATTTTTCAATTCAAAATGTATAATATTTTTCTTGTTATTTCAATTTTTCAGTACAATTAATTATCGCTACTCCTGGACGAATATTAGATTTGATGGATAAGAAAGTTGCCGATATGTCCCATTGCAGGATATTAGTTTTGGATGAGGCCGATAAACTTTTATCGCTTGATTTTCAAGGCATGCTGGATCATGTTATTTTAAAATTACCAAAGGATCCACAGATCTTGCTTTTCTCTGCAACATTTCCACTGACTGTCAAGAATTTTATGGAGAAGCACATACGCGAGCCATACGAAATAAACCTGATGGAGGAGCTAACGCTAAAGGGAGTCACTCAGTACTATGCATTCGTACAGGAGCGCCAAAAAGTACATTGCTTGAACACATTGTTTTCCAAGTTGCAAATCAATCAGTCTATTATATTCTGCAATTCCACGCAACGTGTCGAGTTGCTAGCTAAAAAAATAACAGAACTTGGGTATTGTTGTTACTATATTCATGCAAAAATGGCCCAGGCGCACAGAAATCGAGTGTTCCACGATTTCCGGCAAGGACTCTGCCGGAATCTGGTCTGCTCCGATCTGTTCACCCGAGGTATAGACGTACAAGCCGTCAATGTTGTCATCAACTTTGACTTCCCTCGAATGGCCGAGACATACTTGCATCGAATTGGTCGCTCCGGTCGTTTTGGACATTTGGGTAAGCTTTTTTAATCTATTTTTTTTAGATTTTTAGAAAGTAAAATAATTGAACTCTTTTTGGATTTTCCTTATAGGTATCGCCATTAATCTGATAACCTATGAAGATCGCTTCGATCTGCATCGGATTGAAAAGGAACTTGGTACTGAAATTAAGCCTATTCCCAAGGTCATTGACCCCGCCCTGTATGTAGCAAATGTTGGCGCTTCCACAGGAGATACTTGCAACAACAGTGATCTTAATAATTCAGCCAACGAGGAAGGCAATGTGAGCAAATAAAGATTGAAGAAACTGTAATACTAGGTTCTGAAGTAGAGTTTGAACATGAAATCAATAAAACCGATGAAATATTTCAGAAAACAAAGGTATTAATAAAAAATAGATCCCTGGTTCACTTGGTCGATTTTTTGACTTTGTGGATTGGAAAGCAAAATTTCTGTCTATTTTTCTATTCATTGAAGGTGGAATTAGGTGGAGAACTATTGTGTTTTTGATGGCAAAGCACATTTTGCATTTTGCATGATTTGAAGGGGAAACTTGATAGATTTTTTTTATAATTTAAATAAAATTTATTTATTAGCATCCAAAATTGTAAGCTTTGCTTGTCATAGAATATTTACAATAAATGTACAATATTAAACAAATCATATACATATATAGGCATAACTTTTAAAACTTTACATATTAAATATTTTCGATGAGGAGGAAGATGAGTCTGACTGATCAAAGTCGATTCTCGCATACGTATTTCCATCTTCAGCACAGGTGGCGACTGGCGGAGATTCGCGGGAGCCTCGTTTCAAATATTTCCCTGGATTCTGATCGCTGCAATTTGGAAGATCGAGTTTTGCGTAGTGGAGCTCCGGTTGGGATGCTTGTGAAGATGGTCGTGATGGAAAATTTAAATCTTTTGTCTGCAGAATGTTGTCCAACGTATTGTTGACTTCGTTTTGATAATTGTTTGCTAATGAATAGAAGGTGCCTTTGGTGGCGGCGCTGGGGGACTTGTCGGGAGTCGTACTAACACTTTCCGTCAATCTCTGTTGCCGCTCTAAGTTATCCCTGAGCCGGTTCTTCAGGGTTATCTTCGATGAGATAATTGAACTATCGCTCTTTATTTGAAGAATCTGGTAGCCTACTTCCTTATTTATCGTAAAATCGTTTAATTTATCTTTAATTTGGGTGTAATCTTCGCTGCTTATTGAATGGACCAGCTTCTTTTCGTCCGTGGTGCCTAGATCCCAGTTGTTATTCTCAATGATGAGACTCTCGACATTATTTTTCTTATCGCTTTTAAGCTCAGGGACATTAGGGCTAATATTGGCAACGTTTCCAGATTCCGTGTTAATTAGTTTCTCATTCAGCTGGGAATTAAGTGTCTTCTCTTCGATTCGCGATTGCGTTTGCGATTGCTCCTTTCCCTTTTCTGGCGGAATATTATAGGAGCTTAGTTTGTGCACCTCATGAACCGGCATTTCGGCGTTGTCTTTTAGCTTGAGCTTTTCTATTTTGCTAGGAAGGGTAACTGGACTGGAACTGAACGCGTTCCCAACCGGTTTCATTTCGAGGTATCCACCCTCCGAACTGCTCTCCGTAGTGGTATTCACTTTCCCACCATTGAAAATGTCTTTCTGACTGGTGGCGTGTAACGTCAAGTTGGAGCTATCGTTTCTACAGCTCTTCGGGAACACATTTTCGATAGTCTTGGGCGCATCCACCACATTCCTCTTGAATTGCCCGGCCGTCCACGGTTCTATTTTGGACGACTGAGAAAAGTCGATTTCCATTAAGTCGCTCATGCGATCCTGGTTGATTTGGTTCTTCAAACTCAAGAGCGGCGCACTCGTGGACTTCTTTTCCCTGTTTGTACCTGTTCCGCAGATGGGGCCCTCCTTTGAAATGTTGTTTTGGCTTCGGTTCGTGTCGAACCTATTGTCCTCCACAAGGACAACTCGCTGCAAATCACATCGGGGGATTTTTGACTTAGAACCGACCGAGTAGGCGCGCACTCGATTCGAATTCTGTCCAGTGTCATTCAAATAAAGTCGCCTATTAAGCTTTAAATGCTCGACTTTATTTCCAATCGAATATGCACGAATAGGGCGTCCATATCTGCAAGAATATAATGAGTTTAATAAGCTAAACCTTGTTTTATGTTTGAATCCCACTTACTGATTATCGGAATCCAAGTCAAAGTCATTTTCCAGCTTTTCGGATGTGTGCTCCGGGAAGTTAATATGCAAATTAGGGTCTTCGGGTTTTGGCAACTCCACCTTATCCGGTTCACAGAATGAGGCGGGCTTAATAGGTGTCATCGGTATATAGTTATCCTCTCCTGAATTTAAGATAAATAATAATTCATACTAATGCACAGGCTTGTACTCTTACCACTTGGGCCTGAGCCTTTGCCGTATTCTGCACTGGCAAAGTCGTCAAGGTTCTCCTCCGGAATAGCCCCCTTTGATGACCTAGTACTGGTATGTGAAAAAGATACATTTTAGTCATTTTTTCTGGCTATCTATGTATTGAGAAACTAACTTTAAACGATAATGGCCAAAGCTTGCATTATCATCCGACTCATCGATACTAATTGACGACTCTTCCGACTCGGAGCATCTCAATGGCATGTTGAACGTTGGACTGTTGCTGTGCTTGCTAGTTGAATGTGGACGGATGCCGGAAATGGTGTTGGATCTTAGTCCAAGATTGGATCCAAAGTATGATTGGTTGGAGCTCTCGCTGAGAGTTCCATTTCTGGTTGGTAGACTATCGCATCTCTCCCTCGGAAAACCTTCAATGAAATGGTAATTAGGGATTATTTTTAATAATATTTACTCTCTACCTACCATAGTTGTGTGGCGAGCTGCAATTTCGCAGTTCGAGAGAGTTTTGGCGATTCTGTATTACGTTAATTGGCTTTGAAGCTTCGTTGGCCGAAGATGATCGCTTCCTCATCGGTTCATGGCTGATGTCTGGTCGAGCTTGGTAAACATTTATTAAATTCGTGTTGGAATCGGTTTTAGCAGACATGGCGCTGTAAGGAAATTAGAGGCTTTAGCAACTGCTGTTTTAAAGAGAAATAATTCCACACCTTAATATCGTATTGTGCATATTTGTGGCGATAGCTGCGTTATCCGTTTCCATCCACAGTTCCCCAGAACCCAGTACACTCTGGCGACCGAGTTCCATGTAGAAAATACATTGCGGAGAAGCATGTCCGCATCTAAACATAAAGACTCTTTAGCAATGGGACTTGGGCTAAGGTTTTTAATTCATTTACCGCCTAATGGTAGTTAGTAGAATCTCTATGCTGGTTATTCGATCATCTCCATTAGTCGTCTTCTCGGGGCCAATGCACACAAATGTCAGCGACTTGGCAGAAAGGCAACAATGATAGGTTCCAGTAATTCCGACTTTTTCCGACATTCCTTTTTTCTGAATGATAACTTGCCAGACATGCTCTGCAATGAGGATTATTGATATAATTTTATATTTTTTGTATGAAAACGTATTAAAACTCACCATAAGCTGAGTACACTTGTCCATTTACATTGGCTATGTTCCGCTGTAGGAGTAGTAGTTTATCTAACCATTTCCGTAAGTCATGTTCGCTCTCGAGAACAATCCCGAATCCGCCCTCCCTTGACGATAGCACGATGACGAATCTGTGCTTAGTATCCAGACGTTGGTTTATATTGAAGCAATCCTTCAAGTAGATGACTCTTTTTGGTTCCGCTCTTTGCAGGAATTTCTTCTCAGTGTCGTAGTACTCGAGGCGGGCTTGATTGGTGCTAGTTTCTTCGTAGAGGACGAAGAATTTCTTCTTCATGGTCTTTAATTTTTTGTGATAGCCACTGAGGACCATTCCGTCATCCGATATTGATGCCATGATGTTCAAATTTACCTAAAAAAGTTGAATTTTTAATTAAAAATAATTATTTTCTTGTCAGAAAAATAGTAAAACGCAAAATGTCGATTTTTTGGTTGGCCTAATTGTAGTGCCTCCCCATCTAGCCCCACCCCCCTATGCTAGTATTAAAATCATCACAGTCTGATGTAAATATTGACATTTCAGCGGCAATGTTTTCCATTGAAAATGCGACACCACGAAAAACACATTTTCACTTCACAGGAAAAGGAAAATAAATAAACTTTTTGCAGCAAAACACAACTGCGATTCAGGTGTCGCATGAGAGAGAGAGCTCGGCTGACAAAAATCCTTTCCTTTCCTCTCCCCCACCCCCTCCCTCCCCGTCTGTCAACAACGAACATCAAAATACGCAATTACGTCGTTTGGCGAGAATTGTAGTGCAGCTTTCTTGGCGACGGATTATAATCGCAGAGTTCCGACTCAAGTAGCAAGTAGTGGGGAGGGAATTCATAATTAGCTTACTTATTTCCCTTTTTTTTCTGCGTAATGCATTGAGATAACAAACGTTAGATGCTCACTCCACAATACACATTGCTACGTACCTGCATACCCATACCCGTGTTTGTATGTATGCATGTTTGTACATATTTTGTTTTATAGGCGAGCATCATAAATACATATGTTTGTATGTATGTACAACTGAGGAATTCTAATACATCCCCGTCACTGCATCACCCCTGAAACAGCCATGAATCGTCTATGCGTGCCCCTGATCACCCATGAAACTGTCCTGCATTTTGTTTTGAAACAAAAACTGTTTCAAAAAACCAAAATAAAAGCAAACAAAAAAACAAACATTGTTTACTTTTTTCGAACATTTTTCATTACGGCCCTGAAAAGGCGGTGACATGAATTTCAGCACTACAGGGTATACATACAAACATACATATGGCACTCTAGTGATATGATTTTCAAACGCACATGGATATGGACAATATTTTCCCAGCTATGCTATGCAGCTAGATGACTATTTTACCTAAGGTATCTCGATGATTGCAACACCAGTATTGCCGATATCACTATTTACATACACTCCACTTGATACATTTAGGATCTTTATTATTATTGTTCACCAACGCAATACTTTTTTTGTGGGCTTAGGTTACCGCACTGCCCGAGAATGGTATGCGATTAGTTGACGGCACTCCCGTTCAGAAATCTGCCAAGCCAAACTAAATAGCGCCTTTGGATGTTACAGATTCACGTTTGTTTTTTATGAAATCAATTAAATCTTGGTATTTGCTCGCGTTTTCTTGTTTTATGAACATATGAATATAGTTGTGTTTGGTTAGAGATGGGAGTTAGGGCCTTGTCACGTTGTGTTACAGATAAAAATATTATGGTCGATGTTATCGATAGTTTCACTATCGTATTCAGTTTATGTTGCCCACATATACCATAAACATGAAGATACTATTTTAAAATTTCATATTTTGTATATTATGAAACAAGGAAAATGTATAGTTCCCAAAACATAATAAAAAAAAAACAAAAAGTGTTGTGGATTGATTTTATTTTTTAATGGTTACTATATTTTTAAATACAATTTGAATATTTTATTTGTGGTAATAATTTAACAATACATGCCGCATTGTTTTTAAGCTTTAGTTTTTATGACTGACTAAGGAGGAAAAAGTCGTTCTCTACCGCGTTCTATTATTTGTGTTGTGTGCTTCGTAGTCCATAACTTCCTCATAGATTAGCTCCTTCCATTGCTCCACGGTGTGTTCCCTTTCATCTACGCTATGATCATAGGGCTCCGGAGCCGGCTAAAAATAAATA
Organism: Drosophila monieri; assembly: GCA_035047585.1. Taxonomy (NCBI): domain Eukaryota; kingdom Metazoa; phylum Arthropoda; class Insecta; order Diptera; family Drosophilidae; genus Drosophila; species Drosophila monieri. The sequence goes on along the minus strand of JAWNPJ010000116.1, from coordinate 420,108 downwards.
AATTGTGAGCCGGATTTACATTTATTTTATAGATTTACATTAATGACTTACAGCGTCAACTTCTTCGGCGTCATACCACACATTGATATATTCATGCTTCAAAGCCTCATCCACAGATATCCGCTGCTCCGGATCTATGACGAGCATTTTACTGAGAAGGTTTCTAGCGTCAGAAGCCTTCCTGCGGCTGCTCTGATTATTATCACTTGGAAACAATCCATCGGGAAAGAGTCTATCAAATGAATATCCAGTATATCTGGGACGATTCTCCACATAATTTCGGACGGTTGGCTGTAACCGTTGCATGAATGAGGGCGATGGTGTACCTAATTGCTCTAAACCAATACAAAAAGGACCTTTAGCATCAAGAACTCATGACAGGATTGGTTGTTACTTACCAATAATTTTATTCCACTGATCTATATGATCCGTGCCAGGAAACAGTACGCCTCCCCTTATCATTTCACCCATAATGCACCCAACCGACCATATATCCACATTCTCTGTGTAGCCCATTCCCAAAATGACCTCCGGTGCCCTGTAATACCGGGTGACCACATATGGAGTCATCATAAAAGTGGTTCCTGCAGTGCGTGCAAGACCAAAGTCTAAAATTTTAAGGGTGCAGTCTGCCTTTACAACTATATTGGATGGTTTTAAGTCCTGCAATGATTATAAATACAAAAATTATGATATTTATGATAATTGTAAAAAATTTGCTTAAAAATAGTTTACTCTGTGTATAATTCCGGCTGAGTGTAAATGTTTTATTCCGCATAACATTTGGTACAACAAATACGACATTCGGTCGTGATCCAGATCCATTTGAATGACTTGGCAAAGGTTGGCGTCCATCAACTCCATGACGAGGTATACATCTTGAAACTCCTCCAAATTTCTTTGCGGAGTGAAAGCGTTGAGTAATCCAATAATCTAATAATAAAATGCATCATTTAATGTTTCTCTTGCTAGATAGAATGTAATTACGTTTTTGTGGTTAACAAGCTTCATCAGCTTAAATTCTCTATAAGCTCTCTTGGCATGGGTGACATTTTGGAATGGTCGGGAAAGTTTTTTAATAGCCACATTCTGCTCGGTAACAGTATCGTAAGCAGCGCTGAAAAATATATAATTATGAATTTAAATAAAAGTTATATATTTAAAGTAGAAGTTCTACTCACCATACTATTCCTTGAGCTCCAGATCCGATCGGCCTTAAATTAATGTACCGGCTATGAATCGTAAAATTGGTATCTCCAACTTCCACGGTGTAGTGTTGGTGTTGAGCTGCCATTTTATGCTGTATTCAAAAAGAGTTTTAGTTTTAAATAAAGAAAACTCCAAATTAATGAAAACATTGGATGGACGGAGAAGAAATACAAAGGGGAGCGGACTTGAGTCACTCACATTTGGAGAGCCAGAAGTGGAGGGTAGAAAAACATGAACTACTCTGGCCTGCTTATTGGCCCGAATATTATGGACATAAAATGGGTCTGTCGTCACGAACGAGGGGTGGTGCAATGAAATGGGGAGGCGGCCGTAGCAGGGTCGTTGGCTTATATCCCCAAACATTCCGTCAGCAGACTCCTTTTCAATTTTATTCTTTATTTTTTTTAACACCAACCACAAGAAAGACACAAGTTATGAAACCTATCTTGATCCTAAGGCCTGGTCCTATAAAGGATTAATTGCATAACTTGCATTCAATTAAAAAAAAAAAAATCTTATATAAAAATCAATTCTGTAGCAAAGGAGCTCAGTTCCGACATATTGGAACCGATTCTTGAACGCTTTGCCGCACACAAAAGAAAAATTATTTAAAATCGATACGGCGGCCTAAACATAAGAGCAGCCAGAAGTGTTGGAACACTCCGATGTACATAAGTTCCTGTGTATACATACATACATACATACAGTTATGGTACCGTGAAAATTGTAAACTTCTACTGGTATACATATGTACGATGTAAGTCTGCATTGGATAGTTTTAGAAGGAAAATAAATACAAGTCTCAGAAGAAAAGGATAGTTTTTTTTATAAAAAATAGTAACAAAAGTATAGTATCTTTTGCATTGGGAGATAACAGTGCGGTGTTCTGATAATGTCTGACAAATCGGTGTATCTTGTAACGATAGATATACGCGCATACATGGATAGGTACACACACCTTCGTCATTTATGTTAAATATCAATAATTTTCCGACTACCGGCACACAAGTTTCTCCTGCAATAATTTATTTAACACGTTTGGTGTTTCGTATGGGAATAACGTAATAGAATATTTATTTACCATTTAATGCGAAAGTTGTATAGATTTCTTTTATAGGGACAAAAAATCGATTTTACGATTTACTTATTCTAAACACTGGGCACACAAAGACGCGAACATTTTATATTTGTTTGACCATTTAAAAATTATAGAACCAAGTTAGTTCCGCACATTCGCAAGAAATTGTACATAGATACAATATATGAAAGTGTGACCAGACTTAAGGGTAGACGAATGCACAAAAGAAAAATGTTTCGTTTTTTTAAGTGCCAATACAGATTTAAAATAGAACAATTTGCTCTGCGAATTTATTGATTGCAAATCAAGGACTTCCCAGCGCTATTTACTATTGCTTGAATATTTTATAAATCAAAAAATGTGGTCAAAGTGGCCAAATCTGTGTTCGACATTTACCAACACTAAATCAAAATACCAAAAACAAACAGGTTCTATATGATTCACTGGGCATACTGCCCAATTGTCTTTGTTTTTATTTGTTGTATTTTAGCATAAAAATAGCGTCGTCACAATAATATTCTGTCGACATGAAATCGGTTGGCTTTTGATGAATCATACTAGCTCATAATGGCTAATAAAGTTTATTCTACATTCCAGTCTTCGCCGGCTCTGAAGTACCTCTTGGAGAAGGATGTGCAGCTTTCGAAGCACTTTGTCGTTGCCGTCTCAAACTCGACTTTCTTCAAATCCCTGAGGATACACAGCCGGTTCCTTGAGATATCCTGCGATGGCATTGCCTGGTTCGCATCATGGATTGCGTTCATTTGGCTGTTCAGCTCCAAGAACTTGTATCAAATGCAAGTAAACATGCTTTTTGGACTAGTACTCGATGTTGTTATCGTGGCCGTGTTGAAGGCGCTTGTGAGGCGAAGAAGGCCGGTGGCTAGCAAGGATATGCTTACAATTGGTCCTGACAAGTTCAGTTTCCCCTCAGGCCATGCCTCCAGAGCCTTCTTCGTGCTTCTGTTCTTCACGAAGCTGTATCCCGTACACTTCATATTTATGATGCCAGTAGCTGCATGGGCCGTCAGCGTAGCCATCTCGAGACTCATTCTGCAACGCCACTACATACTGGATATTTGCGCTGGAGCTGTGATTGGGGTCCTGGAGGCATTGATCGTTGGCCTGTTCTGGATTAGCGAGCAGTCCGCCTTCAGCATCGTTGGCTTTGTGTCTGACGAAAATGTTGAGAGCACCGCTGAGTGAAAGAAATTGGAATGCTTGGTCACAAAGTAAATGTTATTTTTATGTTTTTACTAAATACTTGGTTGATATTAAACATATTTACAATTATTACAATGTTCTTCTTGAAAAGAACAGAGCAAAGCTATTTAAAACGATAGAATACACAAAATAAAGACCAAAGAAAGTCTCTTAAAACCCTGAAACTAATTAGACGGGTCTTACTTTTAAATAGAAAATGAAATTGTTTCTAAAGTTTCCCTGGGGGTCTTACATTTTTAATTTATACATTTTATCTACGACCTAAAAACAATTGGCTTTCATCTTTGTGATAAGTCGGATACTTAAGTAAACTATAAAAAATGACTTGACAATTGTTTAAGTTTAAAATTTAGTCACAGCTTAAAATAAAAATAAATATTTTAAGATTTATACTATTTAACTCATAGCTAAATTTTTAAAAAACATATCGATTCATCGATATGGAGAAACAACCCCAATTCCTGCGCAAAGGGATGAAATTTGGTATGCCTTGCCGAGTTTTCGCGAAAGGACAAATACAAAAATATTCTCCTAAGAGACGACATGTCAATTAGAGTTTTGGAATAACAACACTTTTCGTACCGCTAGGGGAAACTTCTCCAAAATGAAAAATAACTATTCAGCGTTTCTCGTCAGCTTGTCGCTAATACTGATACTAAAAAATAAGGATGTGGGGGCCAATAATATGGACTCTGGAATATATGGGTAGGTGTTTGAAGTCGGAAAAAAGCACACTAAATTTTTCAATATTAAATTGGATTGTGTGCCAGCTGATTTAAGCGAAAATATACTATCTTAACATAAACATAATAGGTCGATTTTCAATTTATTAGAAACCCATTTCTTAATAAAACCATTTTCCTTTTAAAGGTTTCAGCAATCATCAGGAATTTGCCATTTGTACAATGGCACTATTTGCCGAGACGTTCTGAGCAACGCCCACGTCTTTGTGTCACCCAATCTTACGATGAACGACTTGGAGGAGCGCCTTAAAGCCGCCTATGGAGTAATTAAGGAATCAAAGTATGTCCTCTTATATCTCATTTCATGAAATACATTAACTGAGTTCTTTCAGGGATATGAATGCCAATTGCCGGATGTATGCCTTGCCCAGTTTGTGCTTCAGTTCAATGCCAATCTGTAGAACTCCGGAGCGCACGAATCTATTGTACTTTGCCAACGTAGCCACAAATGCCAAACAGTTCAAGCACTCCAACTTCACGATACGGCGAAAGAGAACCAAGTCTAAGGATATTAAGAACATAAACATATTTAAAAAGAAGTCCACCATATACGAGGATGTGTTCAGTACAGATATTTCCAGCAAATATCCACCCACCAGAGAGTCTGAGAACCTAAAACGCATTTGCCGCGAAGAGTGTGAGCTCTTGGAAAACGAACTTTGCCAAAAGGAATATGCCATTGCCAAGAGGCATCCTGTCATTGGGATTGTGGGAGTGGAGGATTGCCAGAAGTTGCCGCAGCACAAGGACTGCCTATCCTTGGGTATAACCATAGAGGTTGACAAAACTGAGAACTGCTACTGGGAGGATGGCTCGAGCTATAGAGGCGTAACAAATGTGTCGGCTTCCGGGAAACCCTGTTTGCGATGGTCCTGGTTGATGAAAGAAATTTCCGATTTTCCCGAACTTATTGGCCAAAACTATTGCAGGTATCGGGCGTCTTAGTCATCTTTTTTAAAGTATATCTTTGTAATTAATATATTTTACTTTTAGAAACCCAGGCAGTGTCGAGGGCAGTCCTTGGTGCTTCGTAGATTCTTCCCATGAGCGCATAATTGAGCTCTGTGATATCCCAAAATGTGCGGATAAAATTTGGATTGCTATCGTGGGGACGACAGGTGCCACTATCTTCGTTTTCATTATAATATTTGCAATAATACTCTTCAAGAGGCGAACTATAATGCACTACGGAATGCGAAATATTCACAATGTAAGTTTAGATCACAAACACACATTTAAACTTGCAAGACTAATGTATTATTTCCAGATAAATACACCCAGTGCCGACAAAAACATATACGGCAACTCGCAACTGAACTCGCAAGATGCTGGAAGATCGAACCTGGGACCCGAGCACGTTGCCTTGAACTCCAAGCTCATAGAACGGAATACGCTTTTAAGAATTTCTCACTTCACTCTGCAAGATGTGGAATTTTTGGAAGAGCTGGGCGAAGGAGCCTTTGGTTCGTCCTACGATTATCAATGACATGCCAACATTTTTATATCATTTTGCCATTTTAGGAAAGGTATACAAGGGACAGCTACTACAGCCGAACAAAACGACTATAACTGTTGCCATCAAAGCGTTAAAGGAAAACGCTTCGGTGAAGACCCAACAAGACTTTAAGCGCGAAATCGAACTTATATCCGACCTTAAGCATCAGAATATAGTGTGCATTCTTGGTGTTGTCTTGAACAAGGAACCCTACTGCATGCTTTTTGAGTACATGGCCAATGGCGATCTACACGAGTTCCTCATCTCCAACTCACCCACCGAAGGCAAATCGCTAACGCAACTGGAATTCCTGCAAATAGCCTTGCAGATCAGCGAAGGAATGCAGTATCTTTCTGCGCATCATTACGTCCATCGGGACTTGGCGGCTCGAAACTGCTTGGTAAATGAGGGATTGATTGTAAAGATCTCCGATTTCGGACTATCCAGGGATATATACAGCTCTGACTACTATCGGTAAGAGACATACTACTAGGTGGTTTGAAGAAAATGTAATAAAACATATTTTATCCATAGGGTTCAGTCCAAATCGCTATTACCTGTACGGTGGATGCCCTCAGAGTCTATACTTTATGGAAAGTTTACCACAGAGAGTGATGTTTGGTCATTTGGAGTGGTTCTTTGGGAAATATACAGCTACGGCATGCAGGTAAACTACTTTCTTTCTAATTGAAAACATTTAATCGACATTTAAAATACTTCCAGCCATACTACGGATACAGTAATCAAGAAGTTATAAATCTCATTCGGTCTCGCCAATTGCTATCGGCCCCTGATAACTGCCCAACTGCAGTTTACTCCCTTATGATCGAGTGCTGGCACGAACAATCAGTAAAACGTCCAACCTTTACAGATATTTCGAACCGTCTTAAGACTTGGCACGATGGCCATTTCAAGTCAAGCAACGCAGAAATGTAAGCTTACACATTTATATCCAGCTATGCATTTTCAAAGAATGGACTGTATCATAAGTAGAATTAAGTTATTTAATAAATAAAAGTTCTTAAAAACCATTGGATTATTCTTCGACTTTTTTATTTCATGAGATTTTGTTCATAATAACCATATGGTGTTTAAATATTGTGTGCACATAATAATTAGCTTAACCGGTTGCAATGCCTAGGGCAACGCCACCGAAAAATGAAACCAAAAATAAGTGCAGATCGTTTACTTTCGGTCCTTCTTCGTCGCCAATTAATTTTGTGTACCACTTGGCTACTTTCTTGCCTTTCCTGGTCAACAGGCTTTCCGCTTTATCCAATTGGTTGTCGACATATCGTTCCGTCTGAATTTTAAATATTTAAAAACCATGTTTTCACAGCCATAAAAGTTATTTTTACCTTGTCCTTCCAATTTTTCTCGCGACCCAATGAGGATTCAACTTTGTCGGCGAGTCTGTCGACGCTCTTATCCAGCTTTGACCAATTGATTTTTATCAGACCCTCTTGATGGGCGATTTCTAGCAAAATGATGCTTCCGCCAACAGCAAAAGCGGCAAATTTGCCAATCTTCATAGTTGTGAATCCAGTTGCCCTGCAAAATTATGAAACAATTATTCTGCTCATATTTACATACAAAATTTTGCGCAAACAAGACCATGCACCTTAACGTGATGCCGACTGTGACAGTTTTATGGGAAAGTTATCTTAATGAGTCACAGTCTTAATCAGTTGGGTAAATATTGGGTGAGATTTGGGAAGGAGTCTATAATGCAAAAACCCTTTGTCCCAGGAAGTACCCATTTGCGAAAGGCTCCATGAAGGCGCTTATCGATTTGGAGTCATTCTAATGATATAATACATACCATCCCGATGAAACTCCAATCAACATTTGCGAATAAGCAGAGCGCCGGCTTATATCGCTAAATACGCTTTTTAAAATTTCAGAGTAATTACTCATTATTATAATTAGATGTTGACGTTAAACTGAGAAATGCTGTATCCTTACGTCAAATTCGCACAACAATAATATAAGGGTGTCAAGATAGCTTCGATGATAGGAGGCGTTGGAACAAATGGGATGGAACGATATTTTTGATCGATATTGTACCCGCTACGCCCCAATTGTATCCGAGTTTAAATATGGGCTCCAAAACGGATTATCCATCCATAAGTTTATTTCCAACTTTATAAATTTATTTTATCATCTTACCTTAATTTTTGCCTTTACAAAACTTGTCGAATAAAATATACAATACAAAATGTACATGAGTTTATTTAAAATAATTTTTAAAACTACTTAAATAAATATCATACAGTATATTTACAAATTCGAATAGATTAGCCAATTACTTAGCAATTTTAATTACTTTGCTAAATCACCAAGAATTATAAGTCCGTAAGCATTGATTACAGGTATGTTGATTCACCTAGAAGAAAATAAAAATATATTAATTAAAAATAGAGTCTCAGGTGTAAAATAATGGAAGAGCTTGAGATGAGTTCATGATCGAGTGACGTACTTAGCGCCAAAATGGGTAGAATAGTAGTTTTGGTTAAAGTTCAACTATTGTTAATACAAAAAAATATTAAATTTGTATTATAGCAACTAGTTGCAATAAGAAATCCTTTCCCAAAGTAAAAACACTGAACACTGATACAAAAAAAAATGAAAGAAAACCTTAAAGCCTCATTATAACTTGGAGTATTTGGAACCGAAATGAAAAGTTGAAGAAAACCTATAGACTTGATATGAAATCAGACGAAAATCTATATCTTATCATTGAGGAGGGATTTTGTATTGCAAGTTTTGTGTATTGCAAGTTCAGAAAACTCACCGGATTCCCAATCTTCCTCGCCTTCTTCGGTACCACAGTTGAATTTTGGGGAGGATTGTTTACATGTGATGTATGAATTGTAATTGATGTTCTTATTTTCATTTATACTTCGAGTGTCAGAGGTGATATGAACTTCACTATTCTGCCATGTGATTAAATCAGTGTTTTTAATGGACGGTTGATTAAATATATGATTTTTTTTTATTTCCTCTTTTGTGGAATCATTCAAGCTTGATAAAAGAGGTTTACTATTAGGCTGTTTGCGTTTAGACGCAGTCGAAGTATTTTTTGAATTGGTTGATGTGTCGTTTTGAATTTTAGTCTACGAATATTAGATATATTGATTAAGCATATTGATCTGCGCATAACGTGTTTACACTTACAACTATATCCTTATGATCCAAGGGTTCTATTGTTTGACTTTTCGATGTATTATCATTGACGATCGCAGTTAAGACATTATTTCCAAGAAATCGGTTTGATGATAAACTGTCATAATCATTTCTTTCAAAATTTAAAACGTCATTTTTTTCTTTTTTAGAAGCTTCAGCTTGAACATCATTGCAACAATTAACTGCCTCGAATGAGATTGAAATCTAAAAAAAAGTACAATACAATATTGTATTTCAAATCAATTTTGAAAGATCTTTTGAGATACTCACCTTGAAATCCTCTGAAAACGATTTATGTTCTCTGTCTTTATGTACATCATCGATCTCCGATTTATTCAAGATTTGTGTATATTTATTTACTCTTCCATCGGATTCACAAACTAAACATTCAAATTGATTAGATTTTGAGGCATATTGGAAAAGTAATTATGAAGCTTACTTGATGAATTTTTGACGAAAAACGTATTGAGCCAAAAATGACAAATTATTTTCCGCGAAGACTTTTGTGCAAGTTCAAATTTTATGTCTCCAGCAACTTCCAATGACAACGACAATACAAATGATTTCTGAAAATCAATCGTCCAGGTTTTCAGTCTCTGCAAAAATAAATAAATATTATAAAGATGTTTAATTTTTATTTTATAATTAAGAACTTACATGTGGCTTGGCATTTTCTGTTGCTGAGTCGTGTAATTCGGATACTGTGCACTGTACCGTGCCTAAGTTTTGCAGAAAACTGGACTCAGAGAATCGTATTTCACAGACCTTAAATATTTAAAAAGGTTTAAATTATTAAATCATTTAAAAATAAAACAAAGGTACTCACGTTAAGGCTTATTTTCGAATATGGAACACTTGAACAAACTAGTTTGAAAAAATACTGAACATATCGACGTTGAGATGGGATTGTCACTCCCTTTCGATCCTTTGTACGTTTCTCATCATACCAGGCCAATGCCTCATCAGCAGATTTTTGTAGTCCACTGTACAGTAAATATGCGCAAATCATGGTACCTTCAAAGCACAACCATAATTCTTTAAAATCACATTTAAAATGTTGAAATGACTCTATTACCGGTTCTTCCTTTGCCAGCTTTACAATGCACAGCTACGACATTTGAGGAGTCGGCCTTCAGCCACAGATCAACATCCTTGCAAAATCGTTGTATCAACTCGATCGTTGGCGGGTTATGGTCTTCGAATGGAAAAGAGGCCACTCTCTGAAATAAGAATTAGCAGGTTAGTGATTTGTTTTGTGAGAAAGCAAGACCTATTTGGCTTACTCCATTAAATTTACTGATGTCATAACTTCGTTCTAAGCATAGGTTGTATATTTTGTAGTGTCGGCCATGATTCTCTTCCAAAAACTTGTAGACATCTTCTAGACGGTTTCTGTACATTCCCTCTATTTTATCTGGAGCTGGATAGCCCATGGCAATTATGTTTTCGTAAATGTCTGCAATAGAATAATGTTAAAATTTACATTTTTTTATATTTTTTAAGAATAACCATACACGTAAGATCCAAGTTGTATCCTTTTTCTTTGTATCGTATACGTTTTTTGCTCACTACATTGCGTATCACGTTAGACATTAGAGAAATGGTGTTTGCCATATTTTTTACACTTAAAAGACTTGTCTTTTTAAAATTATTTTAGTTCCATCCATTCAAGCTTATTCAGAAATCCTCGTACGACTATTACTTAATCCATTTTAACGCTTATATTCTGAAAAGAAAAGGAAGTTTCGTTAAAACTTTAGTCCTTAAGATAAAGCCAATCCACTCACCTCTATAAGAATCCATTGTTGTATGATTTTATGCCTGGTGGACTTATTTTCTCCAGCTTTAGGTGTTTTTATAAAAAGGATTTTTCATGAGTTGGTTTGATTGACACATTTCTGTATAAAAGCCTGAAAGATAGTACAATTTAGTTAGTAGTTCGATTCAGGCGAGATGCATAGATGTTTAGAGACATGGATGTTTGCAAACTAAAACTCTTTAGGAATCTAAAGTAGTCTCCCCTCTATCTGCCAGGGTAGAGATACAAACTCAAAGGACTTTTAAGGCTTTCAGCCATTAACTTGTATCTTGAATCAGGTGTGGCGATCGGACAGGATCTGGTCAGCTATGCTGAGACACCTCTCCTACCCCCATGTCCTGAATGCTTAGCACTTAAACTGTCCCCTTAGTTGACCCTTTTTCATAAAGTTTGGAAATAATTAAGACAAAAAAATGCATCCATGCCTCTCCACCTCTATTTTATGTACTTATAATTGCCATTCACACACAGCAACACCTTCGGCGTACAAGTGTGCAGGCATACTTACATGTATCGGCATATTTATCAATGATAAACAAAATAATGATTTTCCACTTGGCATAATACATTCAGTTCGGGTTGCCGCACAGTTGCACTCGCCAATAAAACCAAAATAACAAAAAAAAATGAAAATGTATGTGGAAGTCCAATGCACGGAATTTCAGCAATTAGATTGGCTGCTGCATGAACTTCTGATTCTTAATCAATCAAATCCTAATTAGAAACACCGAATATCGAAATTACTTAACATAGCGACATGATTTGGCAACCGTTTTTCTTTTTCTTGTTGTGTTTTTTGTGTGTGCTTTTTTTGTTGTTTTTTTGTTCCTTTTTGTTTTATATTGTAGAGACACTTTCTTGACAAACTGTTTGCGAATGGGGGAATTGGAAATATGCAGATATGCATGGGCATGTGCGCATCTATGCACTAATTTCTATCGTTCATGTGCATATTTGAACAATTAAAAACATATTCAACAAAATTCACTGACATTTTACACATTTACACTATCAGCAGCACACGAATATATGGGCCTACTGTTTAATTCATATGTATGTGCATATGGGTATGTTTAAGTCAATAAGTTAAATGTATTCAGGTTCAACCGAACTACTTTTTGTTACTGCATTTCATAAGTTATCACATTTTTCATATTAAGCCACGAAATTCCAAATTAAAACTTTAAAATTATGTGTAAAACTTAAACAATAGCTCATGCTCTATTAAATGTATTATTAATTTATCAAGCGTGAGATCCACAGGGTGTTTCGGGTGAGCGATACCAAAAGTAAATTGAGACGTGTACGGAGCCTCAAATTAAAATGTGTATGCAATGTATATAAATTCCAAAGGGGGTATTCGCCAATAAATCGAAAACGACAAAACACTACATTTCATCAGCTGTTTTATAATGTTTTATTAAAATAATAAAACATGGGGTTTTGATCTGATAACGCTGCATACCAGTTGAAAAATGTCCAATAACCATTTTTATAATGCATTTAGTATTTATTTATTATTCAAAATAATTTAAAAATATACTTTAATTTTTATACAAGTGTTCCAAGTAATTCCTTTAATTACTGAAGCTTTTTTGAACCATGAAAAGTTTTTCGCGATAGTTTTTTGTAATATATAGGCCCAAAAAGTTCCTGACGCAATTGAAATGCAAGAAGTGTGACCGTATATTGATTAAATAATACTAGAATTTTATTAATTGAAGCCGATGAAACCCATCTAGCTGGATAAAATAAGGTTTTATATTTTGAAATTTTCCAGATCAGACGGTTTTTACTTCATGAAATTCGTAAATTTATTATGACAAATAACATTTTTGGAAAACATTTAAATCTTACCTATAAAAAACGATAACATTTGTATCCATGGTTCTTCGATTTTAGTATGCATTATAATTGCAGATCGAAAAATATAATTTGCTTCTTAATGGAGTATATAACGTATAGTGCTATAACTATATTAAACCAAACTTTTTATTAAATCATTTTCGTTTATTTAAGCGGGATTCGAATCTAGCGGTACTCCATTAAGTATGAGCCTGGGGAAGCAGCCATTTTTTTAACCGAGACCCCAAAGATTGAAGACCCTCAATTGTCCTGAAATATCCATCTGTAGCTGTTTCAACTGCCTGAATAAAATTCAAAAAAATAACTATTGGTCTTAACAAAATTGGGAAATTCTAGAATTTTTTAGAATCTTAAAATGCGAGAAAATAATTTGTTAGTTGGTTTCCTTAACCAGGATCCCATGGTACAAATGCATTTCACCCAAAACAACCAGGGTTTATCTTTATTAGAAGTGACTCGTTTATTTAAAAAGTTAAGGGTTGTAATTGAAAAGGGTGGATTGGAAATTCAACATAATGATCTTTCTTGAAAAAAGACTTGACTTGAATAAACGAATTAAACAGATTTTTCATCAATACCCATTTTCATTCCCACGGTGCATACCATTATAGGCAGTTAGGTTTAAAACTGAAATTAAAATGAAGCATTTAAGAAAAAACAATGATTCGTTGTGATGGCCAATTTTAGTTTATTTGTATTATTTTTCATTGTTATATAAGTAAAAAAGTATAAGAAGATGGTAAAATGCATCCAAATTTATACTAATTCCTAACTAATCGACATTTCATAAGACAACTATTGCTTGTTATTATTATGGAGCTTAAGGCAATTTATTCCAAATCCTTTTGTCTGAGCAATCCAAAAACTAGAAAAATATTTTTAGTCTAATGTTAGCCCTATATACGATTAAAATAAATAAAAAAAATATTTTCCTGACAGTAAGATGCATTTAAAAGATCAATTTAAAAGTTATAAGGAAAAACGAATCAATAAAAATTCAATGCTTGGAGGGTTGGCTCCAAATGCTATAAAAATAATCAAAAATATATCTTACCCAATTTAATATTATTGGTTTTAGAATATGTCAGTATTTAGTTGTTCGCCCATTATCAGAAATTGCGCCTCCAACAGTGGTTATATCCAGCACTTTTTATGTAGATGGACAAATGGATAAAACGGGCCATCAAAAACAGATTTATCGTCTAGCTTCTGAATACAATGTATTTGTACCAGGAGTTGCAAAACCAAGGTTATGATGGCAATTTAGTAAGTTATTTGTATTTACTTATAGTCTAACCGTGTTGACTAGAACAATTGAAATAAATCTGAAAATTTGAATACGAAAACATGTCTAGAAATTTGAGTTTCAGACCAATTATTTAGCGAAAGCTTGCACGCATAAGAAATTTTTTTTACGCATTTTCTTTATTAAAATTGGGTACTTCTAGAATTTGGTTTAACGTAGTTCGAGTCTTAGCGTATTGTTTCTTAGTTGATTTCTACTTTACAACTTAAATTTTATATTCTTGCGGTTGTCATTTTTATGAATAAAATGTATTCCCACATTTCTGTATTCATGAAATTAGTAATGAAAAGACGACTATCAGTTTTTGATGGAGTTGATCGAAAATGATCAAATGCTACAAATTGAAATATTTCGAGGATACGTTATACGGTCGCACTTAAGTTATTATTCATTATTATTCATTACTCATAGGTAACCCTTAAGCAACTATGAGTCTTTTTCTTATTAGAAGCGATGATTTCCAACGGGTGAGCGAGACCTGAAACGTCCTCCTTGTCCACCAGAGCGACCGTAGCTAGTGCTGCTTCCGCTGCTGTAGCGGCCGCTGTCGCGTCCTCCGCCGTACACTTCACGACGATTAAAGCTGCTGCCTCCGCCGTCTCTGCCACTGTAGCCACCTCCAGAGCGACCAGAGCTGTAGCTCCGTTCGCTGTGGCGGCCACCGGATCCACTGGATCCGCGCTGTCTGAATCCGTTGCTGCTACTGCTAGTTATACTGTGCCTGCCGAAATCGCCGCGCCGGCCTCTGTCACCAGGACCGCCGCGCCTACCTTGGCGTGGACGGCCCTTGGATATCTCCACACGCAACTGGGAGCCCAAGAGTTCGGACCCATTCAGTATGTCGCACGCCTTTTCGGCATCATCACGATGCTCGAACTCCACAAAGGCAAAACCCGGGGGGTTGAAGGCGATCCACACTGAATTCAGCTTCCCGTACTTTGTGAACTCCCCTTCTAGATCGTCCTTCTTTACTTTGTCGGTCAGGTTGCCGACATACACTCTAGTTCCACGCTGGTCGCCCATACTAGTCATTTAACTATGATATCTCTTCAGATACCTGCCTTGAAAAATAAATAATCAATAAGTTATCACCACCGGACGAATTTTTAGCGTTTGTATCTATATCAAGTTTTCGGCCAGGGTGGTTACACTCGCTGCAGAAATGCAATTTTTAAAAATAGGTCTTTATTTGGAACACTGAAATCGGGTGGCAAATGGTATATTTTTAGTATGACCTAATAAGGGACTTTTCAGTGCACTATGGCCCACAATATAGATGTTTTAGAAGTTTTTTTTTTAAATATTCGTGCAATATACGTATGGAAAATAGTAAATTTTTATGTACTAATAAAAAAAACTTAATATGGGCATGTTACATAAGTAACTATACAATTTTATATGTTTTTTTTGTGTCACATGAAATATGGTCAAACATATGCTAAAAGTTAATTAAGAAGTACTAAATATATAATACTTTGTTTGAGTTAGAACTTAGGATATTTAATAAAATGTTTATAAAATAGTCATCATTATTTTATTATTTATGATAGTATAATATAACAAATTGATTAATGATAGGCATAACGTTATTAAAATAGAATTAAAAATAATATTTAACTACGAAATAATTATCAATTAAAAATATAAATAATCCATTATTTAGTTATAGAAAATAATCATTCTTAATTTTTAAATAAATAAAATATAACGATAGTTTTATTTATGTGTTTCTTTCCTTCGTTCCAAACATCGGAGAATATTTATACATACGTGAGTAGCTTGGTATGCGTGTGTGTTTCGTTTGTTTATCATCTACGAAGGACGCAAAATATTAAGAACCACATTTTATTAATATTTAAATTAATAATGGCAGAAATGGAGTGTCAAAGCAGCAAAATGTCAGTCACAGAGGAAACATCGACGGTAAAGCCATGTTTTGTATTGATTTTGTATCTATTTTACTATAAATTACTTCACACGCTTGTGTTTACGTTGATTTTAATGCGCAGTTTGTTTCCTTTGTGTTTTATCTGAAGAAAAATCAACTTTTTAGTTTTTATACAAACATAAAAAGATTCTTATTTTATTAACTACTAAATTAAATTGTAATATATTAAAGTATTAATGTGTTTTTAAAAAATTAATTTTTTAATAGACACGCAAAGAATGTGGAAAGCGAGGTCGAAAGCCTGGAAGAAAGACATCTGCAGAAAAATTGGATATAAAGGCCAAGCTTGGTAAGAATTTAGCTTTTAGATAAACCCTTTTCAGAGTTTTCTTACGGGTCTTACTGGTCTAAAGCACTCGTTGTGTATAAGTATATAGTCGGGGATACTCGACTAAAACGAATTACAAAATTCTTATTAAGACATACCAATTCAAATCCTTTTTCCCGTCCTTTCAGAACGCAGCAGACAAAGTGCCAGAGAATGCCGTGCCAGAAAGAAGCTACGCTATCAGTACCTTGAAGAATTAGTTGCTGATCGAGAGAAAGCAGTGGTGGCTTTGCGGGCAGAACTGGAGCGCGTCGGTATAAAAATTGAAATGTCTAGTTCAACAAATTTATTTATTCTTCTCAATATTACAGTTAATTCAATGGAGTAGACAAATGAGTGAAAATGACATCCCAAACAACAATGACCAGTTGCTTAAAGAAATAGGAATTCTTAAACAAGAATAACATAAAAAATTCATTTACCTGATTTATTACATTGAAGTTATTTTATATTATTTTTATAATAAATATATATTTAAGCCAATCCAAAGCCAATCTATTTTACGGTAAAAATTTTTACAAGATTTAAATTGGGTTTTTTATTTAAGGAATAATATTTTAAAATTTAAAAAATCTTAAAACTAATAGCGAATCTGTGGGATACACCATCTCAACCCTTAAAGTTCCTATATTTGGTATATTTTTCATTTTTTACACCCGGTCACACTGACCCAATCTAAAAACGAAAAGAAATGTAAACATACATATTTGGATTATCTTTGCTAAAAATCAACTGAATCTCGCAAATGTGCCCATTACAAGCTAGCTGTATACATTTCTAATCAGTAATTCAAACTCCGGCTTTATAAAAAGATAATATGGCGTTAAATGGGTTTTTAGAGTTCTTCCAAAAGGGCAAGGTAAGTGCGTCAGATACAGATACAGATATTCAGGCGGCATAAAATAAATATCTATCTGGAAAATATATCCAAAATGTATACTGTTTTTGCAGACCTTTAGGCCAAAGAAGCCGTTTGCATCCGGAACAATTCGATACTCTCTTCACAAGCAGGCCCAGGTAATATAAAAACTGAAATTTATTTCTATAAACACAACCTAGTACCGGAATCAAAATAAACCTCAAATTGTATCCCAAATTTCAGGCTAGTTTGCAATCGGGGATTAATTTGCGTCAAGTGGTTCGACTTCCGCAAGGGGAGAACCTCAACGACTGGCTGGCTGTGCATGGTGAGAATTATTAATATTATTATGTGCATACATGTGCACACGTGCTTGTGTCCCCTTTTCCTTATATCTATTTATAAAAAATGTATATTATAGTTGTGGACTTTTTTAATCGAATCAACCTCATATATGGCACTGTTGCGGAGTATTGTAATGAAACGACTTGTCCCACAATGTCTGGTGGCTCACGATATGAGTATCTTTGGGCCGATGGAGATTTGTAAGGGCAAAACAATATAGCAGATGTTGAAAAGATGTAACAAATATATATCTTTTTTTTAGATATAAAAAACCAACAGCTCTCTCAGCTCAGAAATATATAGAGCATTTAATGGACTGGATTGAATCTCAAATTAATAACGAAGCTGTGTTCCCTGTTTCAACCGGTAAGACACTCTTTCGAATATATTGTCACCAATTTAACAATCTTTGTATCTGTATTTCAGATGTTCCTTTCCCGAAAAACTTTTCTGCAATAAGTCGAAAGATTTTAACCCGGCTTTTTCGTGTTTTTGTTCACGTTTACATACATCACTTTGACAGGATTGTGAGCATCGGTGCTGTGAGTATTACTAAACATTATGAATCTATCAAAGTCTTAAATATAATTTTTCAATCTTAGGAAGCCCACGTTAATGCTTGTTACAAACATTTTTACTATTTTGTGCAAGAGTTCGAGATGATATCGGGCAAGGAGTTGGAGCCACTGCAAGAAATGACATCTAGAATTTGCAAAGACAAAGATTAAGTATAGTTTTGCCCTGAAATGTGCTGTAAATATGTATTAAATAATAATAAATGAAACGGCTTAGTGTATTTCTATGTCTGCGATGTCCAAAAAGTACTCGATTTATGAATTTTCTAATAAAATATAGTACATGTTGGTGTGAATAGATGTTCTGGTATATTTTTAGTATTTTATCGCGATTGCTGTGGTATGTTTTGGCAAGAAAAGATTTGGTCGCTCTGATGTAAACACAACAATTTCTCGCATAAATAAATTTTATGCTGATTTGTTTTTATTTTTCGAGCGTAAATTGAAGCTTTGTGCGATATGGAGATGGTTGACCCAGACGCACATTTGGTGGCCTTAAAAGGTATAAAATAATTCAATACAATCGGGAGACTAACCATCTTACCTTTACAATTTTTAGTTATGCGCCTTATGCGGCCCACTTTGGTGGGACTTGGGCCAATGGTCACCTGTGAGCCCACGGATCTGGTCCAACGATTTAATTACACCCAAGAGAGCGACGGTATTACGGGGGCTGGTGCGGAAACCTTGGCTGCTGGTCAAGTGCTACTTTTGCCCCAATCCTTCGGGAGCATCTACTTGGGGGAAACATTCTCGAGCTATATTTGTGTCCACAACACCACGACGCATCCTGTGGAATGTGTCACCGTCAAGGCCGATCTACAATCTAACACTTCGCGCATCAATTTATCCCTGCACGAGCATGTGAAGTCCCCGGTGGTACTGGCTCCCGGAGGCACAATCGATGACGTTATTCGTTACGAAGTCAAGGAAATCGGAACACACATGTACGTAAAGGGGGGCTTTATATAACTATTAGTTAGTAATCATTTCAACCATTCCAAATTATTTAGACTTGTGTGTGAAGTGAATTACACAACTCCAGCTGGCTTTGCCCAATCTTTGAGAAAGTTTTTCAAGTTCCAAGTCCTTAAGCCGCTAGACGTAAAGACAAAGTTCTACAATGCTGAAATCGACGAAATATATTTGGAAGCTCAAATTCAAAACGTTACCACCAGTCCCTTCTGTCTTGAAAAGGTAGAATTGGGCAGTTCCGAGGACTACTCGGTGACTCCGCTTAACACCCTGCCTAATGGGGAGTCTGTTTTTACAGTGAAACACATGTTACAGCCCAACAATAGTTGTCAATTCCTTTACTGCATCAAGGTCAGTGTTAGGTTTAAGTTTTGAAAAGACGAATCAAATATTATTATACTTTATGAGCAGCCCAAAGGCGATATTGCAAAGGATATAGACACCCTGCGACAGTTTAATAATGTTGGCAAACTGGACATCGTGTGGCGGTCAAATCTTGGAGAAAAGGGCAGGCTCCAGACTAGTCAGCTGCAGCGATTGGTAAGAGATTGTGGAATTATACAATGTACATATTTTAATTCCTTGCACTTGTAGCCTTTTGAATGCAAAACCCTACGGTTGGAAGTTATAGATGCGAAGAACACTATTAAAATCGGAACAGTGTTTACCTTTAAATGTCGGGTGACGAACACATCCGAACAAGCAATGAAATTGAATGTTCGGATGGTCTCTAAATTCTCCCCTGATAGTCAATATTCAGGGTGTGCTGATTTTATGCTGGATCTACTAAAAAGTGGCGAGAGTGCCGAGTTTCCACTGTCTATATGTCCATCGAAGCTGGGACTTATTAAGGTTTCGCCGTTGATATTGACGAATATCCTACAAAATGAACAGTTTAACATTGACAATGTGGTCGATGTGTTTGTTGTAACATCGGACTATAATAACGACCCAACAACTCTTCAAAATAAGTTAATTCGTTACGAGAGTGCGGCAAACTGCTTCACGCAAAAACAAGTTCAATTGCAAGTTGTGTAAAATTTTCTGTAAATAAATGTATATGTATGTTATTTAAAACAATCAATTATTGGTAAATCTGACATAATTATTAATTTGTAAACTATTTAAATTCTTTAGTTCGTTTTTAAGTTCGTAAAAGTCCAAAATAATACCTAGAGAAGTTTGTGGTATTTTTGAAGAACTTTTATGTCGGTCACATCAGTTTAATGTTTTGATCCCAACCCACTACACCGGAGATGTTACGAAATGTTTGCTTTTTTTCCTCGCACTTTGGAAAATGTGTTTTTCAAACCAACTTCTCCGTTCGAGGCATGGCGGGTCATTCAAAATGGGCCAACATTAAGCATACAAAGGCACTAAAGGATGGAGCGAGGGCCACTCTTTTTGCGAAGCTTTCGAGGCAAATCCGCATGGCCATTCAGGAAGGAAACTCTGCAGATCCTGCGATAAACTCCCTACTGCGGACTGAAATTGATCGAGCCTTGAAACAGAACATGCCCAGCGGTACGATACAAAACACGTTAAACAAATTCAAAACCAGTAAGGTGCAACTGAAGAAGTGCCGGTTGGACATCCGATACAAAAGAAACGTATACTTGATATGTGTCCTTTATACGGATAACTTTTCTGGAGTTAAGATGGATGCGACGCCGATGATAAAGAAATCTGGGTAATCCGAATTTTATATTTATATATTTATCCTCTTTTTTCTTAGTTTTTATGTAGTCCCGTTGTTTTAAAAAGTTTAGCAAATAGCTTATCTAAAATTGGATATAATATCGACAGTAGTGAACACATATACTCTCCAATGGTAAGAACAAAATATAATT
Organism: Drosophila monieri; assembly: GCA_035047585.1. Taxonomy (NCBI): domain Eukaryota; kingdom Metazoa; phylum Arthropoda; class Insecta; order Diptera; family Drosophilidae; genus Drosophila; species Drosophila monieri. Next base: position 399,302 of record JAWNPJ010000116.1, on the reverse strand, counting down.
TTTTAAAGAAATTCATTTAATTTAGTTATTTTACAGAATCCAGTGCAATTGTCAGCAGAAGACCACAAAGCCTACGATGTGTTCCTAGAGAAACTGAGAAATATCCCTGGTTTAGAAGATATTTATGACAATGTTGAATAATTTTTTAAATGTGTGTAAAAAAAAATATACTGCCGTTAAGGAAAAATTTAATTTACAAAAAAAATTTGTTTTCTTCTTGATACATCTCTTTGAAGATGATTTTCTATGGGATGGGTAAATAAAAATAATCATATTTTTGTTAAATGTTTAATTAAAATTAAATGTTTAAAATTTAAATATATTCCCGCCGCCCTTAAGTTTTTGTTCCATTCCGAATGTTCCACACTCAACCCATTCTCTCGCATTATGCTTAAAGCTTACATAAAACACTAGAATACCCTCAACCAAATGAGCTCTCAAAATCACTGGTCAAAATCAACACATTTGCAATATGAATTATTTAAAAGTAATTAGAAATAATTGGAAAAAATGTACATTCGGAGCAGTTGCCTCGGCCTATGGCCTTCATTCGCTGAAAACGCACATTGAGTATGCATTCAGATTTCAGTGGAAATTTAAGGAAAATAAACAACTAACCTCTTTCACTTCAGAATTGAGAAGCATATGAGAGCGTTTGCCACAGATGTTCAGGTAAATTGCCAATCGGATCATCTGAAGAAGGTGCTGGTGGTCATGAATCCTGTGGCGAACAAAAAGAAGTCGGAGAAATTCGTAAGTAGATGACACTCAGTTGGCCAAGATCCTATTGTCCTAGTTGTAGCTTTGCAGTTCAAGAACTACTGTGAGCCGATTCTTCATTTAGCCGGGTATTCGGTGGAGGTGCTGCGGACCAACCAAATCGGACATGCCAAGTCCTACATCGAGGAGATGGCGACCCTGCCAGACGCCATTGTCGTGGCTGGAGGAGATGGAACATCGTCGGAGGTTGTGACAGGACTGATGCGTCGTCGCGGTAATTTGTGTCCGATCACGATTCTCCCACTGGGACGCACGGTTCAGACCGCATCCAAGCACTTTAATCTCCTTGGGGTCAAGGACATCGAGTATGTCAAGTCCCTTTGCCAAGCGCTGGAACCCATGCTGAAGGACAAGTGCAAGTACCAAAGTGTGATCCGATTCGACGTTATAAACGAGGAGGCGGGCGGCGACAACAACTTGAAGCCGATCTTTGGTCTGAATGGCTTCTCCTGGGGCTTGCTGGAGAATATCGACTCTACGAAGGATAAGTATTGGTACTTTGGACCACTTCGTCATTATGCTTCCGCCGTCTCACGATCGTTTGCTGATAACTTGAGTCTGAAGACTGAATATGTCTACACCCCGCCCTGTCCAGGCTGTGTTGACTGCATTTCCGAGCAGCGCGAGGAAACCGCTGCTCCCTCGGGCCTGTTCACCAGAAACATTTTCAAGTACAAAAAGAACTCGACGGCACCGGCGAAAGTTCTCGTCAAGAATGAAAACTGCAGCAACAGAATTGAAGGGAGCATTGAAGCCAATCAGATAAACATAAATTGCACGCAGAACGAGGAGAACTTTTCGGAGCTGGAGAGCCAGTTTATCAGTTCCCTGAAGCCGGGCTGGGAGTTCATTAAGAAAATACCCGAAATCACTGATAGTAACGTATTGCCGAACTTAGTGTTAAAGAGCCGGACGATCCAGCTTTATCCGAGCGGCGAACTGGCGGCAGATACGTTCTATTCCATTGATGGGGAGGAGTATGATGCTAGACCCATTAAGGTATCTGTTATTCCCAATGCTATTAAAGTTTTTTGTTGAAATTTTAAATGTGTATATTAATTGATTTTGATTAAATGGCGCTATCAGTATAGCATGACACATTCACAGCAAAAGTTAACTGCTATTTCCTCCCAAATCCATAGCTGCGTATAATCATTCTTGAATTTCTCAGCGGTGATCAAAATCAATTTATCGTTTATTCGAATGCATGAGCCAGTTTTACGGCGCAGAACTTTTATTGTAAATGATTTTGGCTTGCAATTAAAGTGATCGTACCAACATTTTTTGGCAATACACTCGATGGAACGGATATAGCGTGGAAAGTAATTTAAGCCTAAGTCAATCCAGTTAATCCTCGATGAGCACTCCCACGGACGCTGCTTGAATCCATCGATCCGCGGATGGCTCACGCGATCCATAAAGACGCTTCTTGTGCGCAGACTCTTGCTCTTCGGGGTCTCCTTTTTGCCCATCACCGCAAAGTGGTTCGTTTCCCAGGCGGCGAAGTTGCTCACGGAGATTACATCGCTGTCAGCGTAGAAGGGCAGCTCGTACGATGATCGCTTGTAGCCCAGCTGGTAGCTCTTCTCTTCGGGCTCACCAGGCGGATCAATGCTCATGTAACGTGGATTGAAGGCCTGGCCCAGAATTTTGCTCAACGACTGGGTGGAGAGCTCCGCGCAGTAGTCGACCTCCTCTTGTGCCGATCCAGCGGCTGCGTATAATGTTATGCAAACAGCCAGCCATTTGAGTTCTTTCATAGTTGGAGTTGTATTTGCAAACACAGGTCCGATTAAACTAGGGTTACCTTTTCAGTGTAATTGATTCTATCGTTTATCCCCAAAGTAATCGCTTTCTTGGATATAGAAGATGGTCAGTAGAACCTTTTTAAATATTTTATAAAAGTGTCCAATAATAGGACACAAACTGATTAAGAAATTAATCAGCAAACAATGACTCTGCTTTGGAATTCGAGAAAAGTGTGATCTTAGTGTGATGATTATTTTAATCGTCAGCTCTAAAAGCTTTATGAAAGTTTTCAGTCGTCAGCTGTCTGCAATCCGTTAGTTTATCTTCACAACACGTACATGTAAGATAATACGTCGTAAAATATACATTTATTAAATCTGAGTTATTAAAAATGATTCACTGTATTACAACTATTGAGTGTATGCTAGTCCTTGGGTTCTGTGCAAAGTAAATGAATCGTACACGCGCTGCAGCTCCGACAGCCGGTACTCCTCTAGGCAAACAATGCCCTGGAGAGATGGCGACAGTTTCAGTGCGCATGATAGGCAGTGAACCACGTGCCGCTTCTCCTGTTCCTTAATAAACAGAACATTAAAAACTTCAACCTGCAAGCACCAAAGGACAATGATTTACAATATATTGGTAGCGAAGAAATCAAAGATAAACTCACCTCACATTGGCCGCAATAATGCGATGCCTCGTTCTTCCCACGACCATTAAAGCGTATTTCCACCCCCTTCGACTTCACATACTCTTGTATATGCAGGACATTTTTTAAAGTTTGAAGCAGACACATTCTAAAATAAATGACAAATATAATGCAAAAACTCTATACTTGTACATCAAGTATAGACTTACTTGATCAGTTCAAAAAGTTTTATGTCGGAAACTTTGATGTTCCTTGCCAGGTTCCAACTCAAGTGAACCATCGGCACAATACTTTTAAAGGCTTGCAGTTTGTTCCACTCATATCGTTCAATAGCCAGGGAATATTGACGAGCAGTTAATGGTCCGACATTCCAGGCAATATTGTTACACCACCCCACCGATTGTACCCAATGCACACACCTAGAGTTTACGAGAGGAAAACGTTATGGGAATGTGAAGAAAATGTCTTGATTTCCACTCACCCTGCATTGACCCAAACTAAGTCTCCTGGTTTTTGTATAAATCTATAAACTGGTATATTCTCCTTGTATAAATCTTCCAAAACAGGCCACCATGAGCCGTGCAAATAGCTAATGTTGTTCTTCTCACACAGATTGTGAACACCGCCCCAGTAGGCATCGGGTACTGCGAACCATTCGCAATCCCCTGGACCGATATTAATATTAATTGAGCAAAAATTATTGTTTTCCTGGTGGCCAGGCGTTCTACTACCGGGCACTTTCATATATAATTGAACGGTGTTCATGCCCAAAATGACATGCCCCACGTGGGAGAGCATATTGGCAGCTGAAATAACTCGAGCAAAGGCTGGCAGTTTTTGTAGCTCTGTTAGTTGTGGCTTCCACTTCTTCTCATCCGAGAGATCAACATTTGTCCCAAATCTATAAGAGAAAAGGTAGAATTAGTATCTGGAAGTTGGTAGATCTTTTTTACGAACCTTAACATTTTACTATTTATTTTATGTTTCTTACGCTTAAGAACAATGTTTGAATTCGAAACAGAGTCCTTTGAATCGGAGTCTGACATCGCCTGGGAGCCCGGAAACCCCTTATCACTTTCGTCCTGCGGTAAAATAGGCTATACAATAAAGTAAGTTGTACAATAGTTTCTAACCGCTACAAAAGTCAACCTTACCTTAAGGCTGTCCTGAAAACTGGACGCCTGATATTGGGCATATTTGGCAATCGTTGTGTGAGACCTATGGGATATGCAGGCCCACACTCGCTTCCCTTGCGATGTGTCCCAATTTTCATCCGGCGATTGATGAACTTGAGTCCGAACCTCGACACTGTGGTCGGGATTGGCTTCTACCAGCGTTTTGGTGGAGAAAAGGCCGAGATCTAGCTTCAGAGCGCCTGCCAATCCGCGCACAACCGCTATCGGATGTTTCAGACAAAACTCTTGCAACTGCGGGCTGAAAGCGTTTTTCTTATTTTCTAAATGAACTGAGGGCGTGGGCGGCAGGAGCTGATCCCTCGTTAGTTTCTGCGGTGGGCAGTCGGGCGGAGATGGTGGGGGTGCATTCACTTGGAGAACCGTGCAGTGTACCGGCGGTTCGTCGACAGGCAATAGCTTAACAGCAGCCATCAGCTGCTTTGAATCCATTTGGATTTTAAAACTGGTCGAAAATTCGGAGTCGGGACTACCATTATATTCATTGTGTTTTGAGTCTTCACTTAAATTACTACTGATTGCGTCCTGGCTTAACCGCTCTAGCTTAATATTCTCGTTTTGTTTGTAAATGTCATTCGAGATGTCGTCAAATGTATCCACAACACTTTGTTCTGAAACCTTGTTACCTTCGGGCATTGCATTTAAATTACGCTGACCTAATGTCTCTGAAATATCTACATTTTTGTGGGAAATAAAAGGCGATTAGTTAACTATTAGGGTTGATTGTGTCTAAGACATACTCAGTATGTTTTGATTCTGAATGTTTTGTTGAATTAGTTCTTGTTGAATTGGGCTATCTTCCTTAATACGTTTTACAGGTATGGGGCTTTGGCTGAGTTGGCTGTGCGGGTAAGGAGGTGGTGGTCCCTTTAAAGAATAAACATTTAATATCAATTACTTAAGTTGTGAAGAGGAACTACCTGTATTGGACTTTGTTTTATTTGTCTTGGCAGCATCTGTGCTGTTTGCTGTTGGCGTGAGTTCATTTCTAATGAGATAGGCAGATTCCAAGCTTCTTCGATGGAACACAGTTGGCGTCTTTTGGAAGTAATACTTGGCAGTGGTGCTTGGCTGAGCTGGACCTCCAGAAATTTTATCCGCTGCGAGAGACCTTTGGATAGCCCGATTGGGTCTTTTTTCATGCGAATTGCTTGTTTCCTTCGAAATATTGAAGTCTTCTATGGAGAAAGCATTGTTTTATATAAAAATAGATAAGTTTTAAGAATCCTTTTACCTGGAATGATATTTGTTTGGTTGCATTCAAGTAGCAAGCATAGGCATCTCGTAATTGACCGCAGCTCTCATAAAGGATTCCCAAATTCGTCCACGCAGCTTTATGGTCCTTATCTAATTGAACAGCGCATATGTAGGCTTGAAGGGCATCCGTTGGTTGATTTTGTTGCTGATATAAAACCCTAAAGATCAACTTGTTTTAATAAAAGATTGTACATCCAAGTGCATTACACTTACCCGATCGAACACCATGTATCGGCGTTTCCTTCGCTCTTTTCTACAGAGTTGCGGTATGCTAAGAACGCATCATGAACCTTATTTATGCCAGCAAAACACCTCCCGAGTAAATATAATGATTGTCCACTCTTTGGATCAGCTTCGATGGATTTTTGGAGAAAGCTCAGGGCACTTGTCTCACGTTCCTTTTTTTCGCCTAGGCATTCTACGCAATGGTACATCCATCCTGTACAAAATAATATCAATTATTAAAAGGGGTTTCAGTTCTCTTGCAGTTTTATCCCTTTGGCAACAGCTTCACTGCCAACAAGGGATGAAATGAAGAATGTTTTTATCCAGGCTGCAACAAAAGCCTGAATGCAATGCAACCTTGTCATCCTGATTCTTGATTCCAACTGAAAGCTATGTATGTATAGCTCACCTAATTGTCTGTAGACATCTGCCTTTAGTTCGAGTGAGATATTTTTTTCATTTAATAGAAATTCGTAGCCATCCTTCGCGGCCTTGTGTTTGTTTTGAACTTCGTACAGATGCGCGATTTGAAACTTGACTAAAATAGAATTATTATTAAATATTAATAAATATATTTAAATTATTAAACTTACCCTGAAGCTCTGAATATGTCGATGGGTTTGTATATAGCAGGGCGAGTTGTAAATGTTTTAGGGCGATATGAAACTCCCCGCAGTGTTTTAGCATAAGACCTAGTCGTAAGTGAACTTCATTCGCGCAGGTAAAGTTGGGACTCAAGTACAAAAGCTCCTGAAATGATTTGATGGCCCTGCAACATAATTTAAAATATTAAATAATTATTTATTCATAATAATATAAAATAAATAATTTAGAATGAAATTATTTTTTTTTAAATATATAATTTTTTTTAAATTTTAAATTTAAATATTTGTAAAATATGTACACACTTTTAAAATTGTAATTTAAAAAATTATATGGACACATTCTGCAATCCATGTCAACGGTATTTACATAAGAAGACACACACACACACACACATACATACATACAAGTGCCTGCAGTCACGTACACACGTTCTTAAAATTATACATAAGCCGCATTCACATTACATACCGTTTATTTAAGCACATATATTGCAAAGAATCTCAAAATTGTAAGCTATTATTTGTTTATTTTCTCAAAAGAATTATTCGAGTTTAAAAATAGGAGTAGACAGAGACAGACATGTCTGCATGCACTTCAGACGGTTTCTTACAAATCTTTTTATTTGTTGAATAAAAACAACAATTAAACTGTTGGTGGTGCTACTTTATTGATTATTCGCGGCAGACGAAGCGGGGGTCCAACAACTTTAGCTAATAATACAAGAAATGCACAATTTTAACACTAAATTCACATAACGATTAACGGGGGCAATTTACTACATTCTGTACATGCATATGTACATACATTTAATACACATGTAACGGGGCAAAATACATGTATTTCGTTTCAATACGCATCGAGAACAAAGGATATTAGTATTCCTCAGAGCCAAATATAACATGCCCTTTTATTTTGCACCACCATGCTAATTTTATTGCAGATTAGTCTTTACGAAGTTTACAGCATCCCTTTGTAAATAATTAAACGACCAAACGAAAGCGACCAAATAGGTGTTTAATACAGTCATCAGTGACATACTTTTCGTAAATAGAATTTGGTTAAACCTTCCAGTCTTAATATTAATTACTATTTATTTTTTTTAAACAATTACTAATAATGGCAGTGTTGTTTGGAGTTGGATCTATTTAGTAAACAATTTATATCAATAAAGTAGCGATGGGCGAGTTTCGATAAATTTGGCCTGGGAACGAACGGAAATGAAACAAATGTTGATACGTTGGTGTATCCACTGCTTTTGCATTTGATGTATTAGGTATTAAATAATTAATAAACCATTTATTAAATAAATTAATTTAAAAAAACAGTAATATTTTAATTTATGCGAGGGGATATTTTAATTTCTTCTTGGAAACTTTCTTTCATTTGGTAGAGAAGCCTTTGCACCTTATTATAAACAACTATGCCTGGATCGTTCTTATCAAATTATAATAAGTTAGTTTCGATTAAATAAAACTTACCACTTAAAGCATCGAAGCTTGAAGTAAGCAACGCCAATTCCGTAAATGAAGGCATGGTTGTTCCAGTAGTTATGTTCTCGGAATCGTAAATACTTCTGGTATGCGGAAAGAGCTGAAAAAAAAAACATTTGGTTAATATCTGATACAATAAAGTTAATTCATGTAAGTCATATGTAAGTAAAAATCTTTTGTCAACCGGTGTATATCCCTTAGCCCAATACGAGTTTCGTAAGGTAACTGCAAATACTATCTAGCAGATACACATGTATCTAAATGGTTTGGATAACTTTTAATAAATGATAAGAGTTCGTTGCTGCAATACCTTCAGAGTATTCGCCAAGTAGAAGATGAAGGTGGCCAAGTTTGCAGAGGGCGTTTACGTATTGTTCCTCCTGGCTTTTATCATCATTGAAGAACTTTATTTCCTTTGAATCTCCATCGTTCACCTTAGAATCTTCACTATTCGCTGCCAATATGGTGTCCAGAATTTCCTCCTTTGGAGGATCGCAGTTTGTTAGCACATTTTTCGTGTCATGCTTTTTACTGACTCCATTCATTTGGCCATTGGCAATAAAGGTTTGCAAGTAAGCGATAGTTTGTTGAATTAAATTTTTCAATTCTGCATGTTTGGGGTTTGATAAATCAAGAAATCCATAATACCGACTGAAATATGAGCAAAGTTGTTATGTTGTTGTCAAGACCATTGCCATTTATTTACCTATCCAGTTCTCGGACCAGGCAGTCGTCCTCCAAGGAAACCTGACCCATGTCTAATTAGTTTCACTTTTCTTCAAAAACTTTCCACCTTTAGGGTGAACTAAAGAAATAGCGCAGTTTTGAAAATATTTGTCTTTTTTTTTTATTTATATTTTGGTTTAGGGATGGCAAAGTCACGATAGTTGTTAGAGATGAACAGTAAGTCACGATATCTGGTCACCGTTTTTGTGGGTCACAACTTTGACTCGAGATCGAAACATGGCAAAATGGACACTTTATATATTTAAGAAAAAGTGCTTGTTATTTAGTTATTTAAATATATATTTTGTATTTGTTACAGTGTGTTTTTAATATCGATAGCAGAGTAAAAGATAAAATGAATATTTTGGAAAACGGTTGGTCGTTTTCAAATTTAAATAGTATTAAGTTATAAAATGTGCATGGACAAAACAAATTAAGCAAACAAATATTTGACAAAAAAGTATTTTAAATTAAAGATGAAAATGAGTGTCCAAAAAGATATATTGTTTTTAATTTTGTCTGAGGAGTTATGATAATATCCAGCTTCCGTTTCAATATTTTCATTCACTGCAAAAAATAAAGAGGTTTCGAGGAGAAATAAAATCGATTCGAAGATAATTTGTTTAAAAAATAAATATAACTCACTTTGGTCTGTGCTTTTTTTCTGACGATAGGGAAGGGATACACTGTAACTTTCACTTTGCATGTCAGAAAGTTCGGCTTCTTGCAAAATTCCATAAATCCAGTTTAGGTAGGGAGCGATTGATAAAATCTTGTTTCGAAGTCGATTGCTGGTATCGGGTGACACAATTCCAATAAGATTGCTCTCTTGAGTTATTCCGTATCCAGGATATACCTCTATATCAGAATCCTTAAAAAATAATACAATTTTAAGTTATAAATTAATGGATAAACTGATAGTGTGCTTACAAAGGGGGACACTCCATCTTCCTCTGCAAACTCTCGGGTTACATCAAAGTCGGCCAAAAGGATCCACTCCAAGTCCTCGCGATCTGCCAGCGGAAGTTGCGCATTCAAAACCAGCAGCGCAATGTCGTGATCCAAAGAAGACTTATTGAACTGGGGATAGACCGTAATATCGCTGACGAAGTATATTAAATCCTCGAAATCTTTGCCCTGCACAGATACAGCTATATCGGCAGGATTAAGTAGTTCCCTGGACGGTGATGATCCATTTCCACTCAACAAACACGATGCGGCAGTCAGTATCACGTGGCTTTGAATAATATTTCCAAAGCATTTTCGGTCTAAAAGACCTCCGGCAGTACTCCTCTTATAGAGATAAACCTGGTAAGACGGTTCGGAATTTGCATTTTGAATTCCCGCAAAAGAACACAAGACAAGCAGAGCTAACGAGAGCATACTTTCTTCTGGTACGTAGAGATACGTTCTGCGGGGAAACCTTGACTGCCTTCACGGCTGCTTTACATTAAGATTAAATTAGTAAACTACACAGAGATGCACAGTAAATACTATATCTTATCTTTCGAAATAATTTACACAAGTACAGGAAAGATCGCGTTCCCATGGATAACTTTTCCTATTCCGAGAACGCCAAAACAAATTTTGACGACAACACTTTAAATAAATTGGAATTTTAATACATATATGTATGATCAAGAGATACTAAGTTACTAATACTAGGACAGACCTTAGAGATTGTCGAAATATAGTAGCTTATTTAACTTTTTTTACGATATCCTATAAACGCGTGCATACTGTTGAAAGGGGAGTACACTGAACAAAACAAAATTATAATTAATAAATGAGCAGTTCTATCAACTGAAAAATGAAAAAAAAAAAAACAAGAATAAAATTTGCCAAAGAATAGCTAATTTTTATTAAATGTATATGTATGTTTGTGAGAAAAGCTTGGGCTTTGTTTATATAGTAACCCGTATTATTTTTTTTATACTTATTATTGAAACAATGGAACCGACAATCTTGGTTACCTACTTTAAAGATCTTAACTAATATAAAAAATATAGAGTTAAAACAGTTTTTGTATTTACAAATTCGCTTAAAACGTGCTAAAAAGAGTAAGTTTTAAATAACAAAAGGCTCAAATTTTATTAACTTGAATATTGAGTACAATAAATTTTTTAATTTAAGTGAAACCCCTTCTCTTTAGTTGCTGTTAACAGGCGTTCTTTCATTATTTCCTCAGTTGGATAGTCCGGAAGCTTTAAATAGTGGACACAGGTGTTCACGGATGGATAGCTTCCGACGCCAGCATCCACTTTCCGAACGACCGTCAGTCTGGGATGTAGGTTGGCGAGTCCACCCGGCGGTAGGCTACTGCATCCAGTTGTGAACTGCAGGAAAGCCTTTCTCTCATCCCCCGACATGCTTAATAAAACGTTAACGAAGCGTAGAAAGCCGGGGCTAAAAATATAATTACATAATATTATTAATAAAATATCATTAAAATAATTAAGAAACAGACCTGTCTTTGTTGTAGCCAAGTTTTGGTTCTGTGTAGGATATAATGTCCTCTCGGCTCCAATGCGGGAACTGCTCGCCACAAATCATCATGCGGGCTTCTGCCGGCGTAAATGCTGCCAACTTCTTGAGGGGGAATACTTCGTTGAACCCATCACTGAATGCCTTCATCTGCTGGGCAATTCCGTCTTGCAAAATGAAATTCATAAGCAATTCACAGTATGCTTCTAGGTTGTTGATGTCCACGTTTACGGCCGATCCGTTCGGCATCAGCTCGGCCTGGGTATATCCGTAAACGGAGGAGCTCGGCAGATACGTGAACGTAAGGGCCAGATCCTCCAGAGATACTTCCAATCCATTCTGAGTGTGGAGCTTCAGCTCGTCGATTAGTTCCTGTTTCTTTTCGGCGCTTAAGCTGTCGTCGAAGTCGATGGACTGTTTGCGCATCAGTAGGTTCTGCAGCTCTTGCAGGAATTGGTAGCGGGTTGGGTCGATCTCCTTCAGGTTCTCCAGGGACAGAATTCCTCCAAAGATATTCGACTTGTTGCAGTCAGTCCTCAGCAGCTTAGTGCAGGTGTCTAGCAAGTCGGACTCCTCCGACACGACAGAGAGATCGCCATTTCGTCTGTCCGAAATGACTTTTTGGAGATTACGTGAGAAAACTTTGTTATGACAGAGCAGCTGGAGGAACGACGTCGACAAGGGTATGTCCACTAAACGCATATCCTGCAGGACTTTCGCAACAAAAACGCCAAAGAACCAGAAGTACTTCAGTACCTTCTCGCTGGCTTCCGTATTCGGCGGCAGGGGAGCGGGGAAGAGTCCGTGTTCCCTGCGGTTCACGTAGTACCCAACCGGCTTGGGACTTCCTTCAACCGGTTCCTCGGGGCTTTCGGCATCCTCGCCCAGTTGGTCGTCGCACAGCCACATACACAGGTCGGAGCGTTGGATCTCGGCAGCTACCAGGGCGTAAAACTCCAGAGTGGGCCCCAAGCCAGTGCCCTCTTCGTCCAGGAACTCCACCTCGAGCACAGACTTCCGGTTGCAGTGCGTCTTCATAACCTGCATGGCCCACTTCAACAAGTCCTCATTTCGTGGCACCTTAACTCGCTCGTGCTTCAGCCGCCCGATACGGAAGTCGTGGTCGTCGCGCCGCGGGCTCATGATGGGCACCCGTTGCCTCTCCAGCGTCACGTCCCGCTGCGACTGCAGGCAAACAATGCTGCGCGATGCTCCGAACGAGGTGCAGTTGAAGTACAGCTGGCGGGTCTCGAAGGGAAAGAGGAACGGGCAGGACTGGTTGAGGTTCTCGCACCAGTTGGGCAGGGCGTTGCTGGAGAGGACCAATGGATCTTGAATCTGCTGCTGCAGCTTGTTGGTTATCTTCTTGCTGATGAAGAGATCTTCGGACAAAAGCGGGCCGGGATGGTCCTTGCCATCCAACTCGATTTCGCTCTGATTGAGGGCATTGATTTGGGTGAGCAGTTCCAGGACATCGTCGACGGAGCACAGATTGTTGTCGGCCAGGTTGAATCCAATGTGCATCGGGGAGTTGGGCGACAAAGTCGAAGCACCGCTCTTCGAAGACACGTCCGGGGTCTGAGGGAACTCCTCGGGCTCCTGGGCCTCGGGCGAAACCTCCCGGTAAACAATTGTATACGTGGGCTCCCATATTTTCCGGAACTTGTCCACTTTATTCAGTTGGCTGCACTGGAGCAGCTCCTGGACGGCTCTGAAGATGGTCCAGTCCGTGTTGTTCAAATCGATTTCCACCTCAGGAGTGCCTCCGATTCCGGGACCTCGCAGCTTCAGTCCCAGCAGAGGCTGCTCAATAGTCTCGTGTCCGCTTTGCTGTGGTTTCGGCGGCTCCACTCCTATAGCTGGAAGTTCCAGATCAGACGTCTGGTTGACGTTTGTGCGGCCGGGTCGCGGGTCAAAGGCGGGTATCAGAGCCGAAAACTGCCTCTTGAGGACGAACTCGTCGTCCCACGACTTGCGCTTGGTCACCCCAACCAGCCTGTTCTCCAGGGCCTCGTCGTCCATGAAAGTAAGGAGGTTCCGGGACACCATTACTTGCAGCAGCGTATTTCCCACCTCCTCATATTCATCCTCGTTCTCCTCCTCATCGTTGTCCTCGTCAATGTCGTCCTCATCGTCCAGATCGCCCAGCATCGCGGGTGCCCTGCAGCTCTCCAAGAAGTCCTCCAAGGAGACCTGCTCACTGTCACTTGATGTCGAGGTTAAGCTCATAGTCAAGGTATGGTTAATGGTGGATGCGGACTGCTGTCCGGCTGAGGTGTTTGTGGGATTCGAGGGAGTGATGTTTTCGCTGTTATTGGAGGATAAACTGGGGTAGCTTTGGGCGGTGCTGAGTAGCCCAGAATGGAAGTTGCTCGACAGCGCCAGCTTCACCAAACTGGTCACAGAGTGGCCGAGGAACGAGCCCGACGGGTTCTGGTCGCCATGCTCGTTCACATTCACATCGGCGTTCATGATCTGATTTTCCTGTATGTTGGTGCCCTGCGATGTGCGGCGGCGGGCGATCGCCGCAAATGTCTCCAGCAATCCGGTGTGGGTTGCCACCTCCGAAGTGGACGGCACCTCCGAGGCCGAGGTCGTGGTCAAGTTGGGAACGCTTATGCTCATCTGGCTCGGCACCGAAACACTTTCGCCCGCAATTTGTTGGTCCTTGATGTCGACAATCGACAGAACCGCATTCGGCTGCTGTGCCGGCTTCAACGTAACACTGGATTTCTTGATATTCTTTCCGGGGTAGTCCTCCCCTGGGGCTATGATCTGTTTCTCATTCGCGTTTTCGGTGTTCCCTGTTGCCTGGGCCTTTGAATGCTTCTTGATGCTGGTAGCTGGGTTTGTGCTCGGCAAGGGGAAGGTGTCTGTGGATAAGATGTTGTTGGAATTGTTTCGGATCATGTCCACACCATCCCGCATCTTGTCGATCATTTCGAGAGCCTCTGTGGAGAGTTGCGTGACCTGCTGGCAGGCAGCAGCACTTGATGTTCGCAGATTGGCCAGCAACTCCTTCGATGTCTTGTTCACCGAGTTGTTCGCGTTCATCTTGTTGTTCTCCTCGATGTTCGATATGTTCTTGATATCGCTCTCCCGCGGCGAGGCGCTCTGGGCATCGGCAATGGCCAAGCTCTGTCCCCCGGCCAGGTTCTCCTTGCTGGACGAGGAAATGGTTCCGCAAATATTCTCCTTCGACAGTTCGGCTAACGACAGATTCTCCGAAATGGTGGCCAGGTCGGAGACAATACTAGAGTTGATGGCTGGCATCGAGTTGTTAATCGCAGACAGGTCTGATATGTGCTCCAGGTCGCGACTTAGTGGCGAGGGGCCGCTTATGTTGTCCTTATGCATTTGGCTGCTGCCAGACTCCTTGTGCTTGTTGCGAATCTCCCTCGAGGAGGACGAGTTCATGGCCAGTTGGTTCGAGATTATCTGGGTCTTGGCCGAGGCGAACACGTTCTCGGCAATCGTCTCCACGGCCTGCTTCCAGGCGAGGTTATCCGCCGACACGGTCTGGTTGGAGGCCCCCTCAGAGTTCTGGGTCTTTTCGGTCGCCTCCGGCAACGATGGCGTCGAGCTCGACTTGCGCGACGTTAGGGTGTTGGTCTTGTCGCCAGCTTTAGTGGTCGTGCCAGTGGGCACAATCGATGTCGGATTTCCCTCGAATATGGACAGATACTCGCAGTCGGCCAGCTTCAAATCGTATTTGCCATCCGCTCCCATCCGATAGGAGTTCCTCACGCCATGGTCCCACTTCACATCGATCCAGCCGTTGTGAATTTCCCCAGTGATGGTCCCCTCGCCGCACCCGTCCTGATCCTCCCAGCGCCAGTCAACGCCCCGAATCACCTTGGCCCCGGTGGTCATGTGCTTCAGCTGGGCCCGAATCTGCCTTCTCTCCCGCCTTATCTTCGCTTCCGCCTCCTTCACGCTCTTGCCAATGTCATCAGCCACTCCCACAATACGCCCGTAGATCTCAAATCCACTCAGACTCAAGTAGTGCGTCTGGCCGGAGGCGTTGCGCCCGTTCTGCTGGATCCTAATGTGGCGGTACCTCAGCGAGTCGTCCTGCGGACAACTGATGGGCCAGGTGGCGGTGCTGCCGGGATCAACCAGGCTCTTGTCGTCCACGTGGGTGCTCAGAGTCGTCCAGACTATGCCGTCTTTGGAGCCTTGGAGCAGCCAATTCCTCAGAGCCGACCGTGCATATCCGCGAGCATGCCGGAGGGTGTAGGCCGTGGGTATGATGTAGACACCCAAATCGATGGCGAACCAAGCCTTCTTGTTATCCTTCGTGTGGCAATTGAGCGAGATGCTGTCGCGCGACAAAATATCCTCCAGCTTGCCGTACGGCAAGGTCTTGCCCTCGGAGCTCGTTACTTGCACTAGTCCGTACTGTGCTGGGTTGACCCAGTCGCAGGTTTTCGCATTGGAGCCAATGTAGAAGATCAATCCTTCTTCGTCGAAGTCGAACGAATGTGAAAACACAGTTGCCGGCTTGTGGTCTCTGATTTTTTTCAAGTAAAAGTAGGTGGAGCGATCCAAGTCATACCATTGCTTGGCCACCATCTTCAGTAGGTACTTGGAGAGCTGTGCGACAGTGGCGAGTGGCTCCATTTTCAGGGTCCTACCGGAGCGGTCGAACAAAGTGGTTTCGCAATCCGCACGCTCCAAACGGAATCGCAGTCGCTTTTGCAGAATCTGCAGGCTGTAGCCAGTGCACGGCGAGTCGTACAAGTACACCGGCAACTTTTCGGTGCTCTCCAGAACCGAGACAAGCTTCTGAATAAGAATACTAGCTGTGCTCTTAGTCCTGGGCTTGTTTGTGGCCGATTCGCCATTGTCCTCCAGTATGCACTTTCGGAAAACGGCCACCCGTTGCTTCTGCATTTTGTTTCGCTTGCCGCGTGGCGAGTTACTCTCCCAGGGATTAACCGACAGAACTGCCACCAGCGCCTGTACTAGGCCTGACGAGTGCATCTCATAGGCGCTGACGACACCGTCTTCGTGAATCAGTTGCGAAAGCTTGGTCAGTGCGCTGGACAGGGTGGTGTCCCAGCCACCATTGGGAGCCATGTTCTGCTCCTCAAACGACGTCTCTATTTGCTTCACGATATCCGTTAGGACTGTGACGGCTCCCCGGGGAACTGTCTGGGCCGATTTGAAGTACTTGTTGTATATCTCGCGCGACAAGTTGCGCACCTGGAACTTCTGGCCCTCCGTCTTAGACTTGTTGCGCTTCTTCTTCGCCGTAGACCAGCCGGAGGCGAAGTCAGGACCCAGAACTGTTTCGGCCGTAAAGGTGTGCTTCGTTCCCCGGTTGCTCTCGAAAATGAAGCCGGGAAGATCATCTTGCAACACGGTCACCTGGTGGCCCTCCGTGTTGTGGATTTGCAGCTGATTGGTTTTGTGAGACTGGAGGACCCAGTTGCCAACCACCAATCGCAGAGCACTTGCTGTGGGCAGAATGGGCTGCGACACAATGCCGGTTATTACACAGGATCGAGCACGCATTAGTTTCTCCAGAAACTCTCCACGATTTTCTGCAACCAAAAATTATATTTAAAAAAATATTTTCCATCAGGAAGATTAGTGCATCGTACCGGAACTATCATTTCCGTTTTCTGGGCTTCCACTCGAATACATGGTGGCCAGCTTGCCGTCGATGATGAAGCGGAACCATCCATTAGAGCCGTTGGAGAGCTCCAGCGCCACGGAGTCTGACCAGACATAGAGGCAATCGCGTCCCCGGCAAATGCTCCATTCCCGCCAATGGTAGGGCTTTCCTTGCAGTATCTCCTTGGCATCCTCCATGGGATCATCTGAACGAAAAAGTTACAGAAACAGAAGAGTAAAGTTATAGATGGACTATACCTGAAGTAGATCTTGGGGCGACCACGGCGCTAGTCGAGGATCTTATTGTAGGAGATGACTCATCCTGGCTTCCCTGCGCATAAACATCCTCCGCATCGGTGTCCATCAGAGCTTGGACCTTAGCAAACACTCCCAGCCTGGCAAAATGGTCCAGGAATTCCTCTTGTGTCTTACACATGATTTCCTCAATAATGTTTAGAACAATTAAGTGACCATCGTCGTCGTCCTGGAAATGAATCAATAGCATCAATATTTTTCAACAAATAATTGCACCCTTGCGTACCTCGTTGTCTAGGACACTGGCGACCACCTCGATAAGCAAGTTCCCGCCGTTGTGGCCCGATGTTGAGGCAGCGTCTTCGCTGTATCCGGATTCACTCAGACTCTGGAGCACCGTGGGGTACGCGTACTGTACGATCTTTTTGATTAAAGCCAGACTGGCGCGCCGCACGCTTCCCAGCATGGAGCCCAGGAACGTGCGACAAAATATGGGCAAGAGAAGTTTCAAATAAATAGGCGCCATTTCAGGATCCCCTCGTGGCTCCATCAGGGTGTACTTTTTCCCATCTTTGTTCAGCAGCGAGTGATCTGGGGACATCCACTCCCCCGGCGACTGCAGAATGGCAGCCACTTCTCTATGCCCATCGTCGAGCCGTTCGCGAGCCTTGTCCAAAGGCGTCTTGCCATCCTCATCCCGAAGATCCGGGTAGGCTCCGAACTTGAGCAGGATCTTGGCAATGGCCGGCCGACCAAAGCAGGCGGCGTAATGCAGCGACGAGCTGCGCTGGCCCTTGTTCACATCGGCACCCTTTTCGCAGAGATACTCCACCATTTCCAGAGTACCAAACGCCGAGGCCCAGTTGAGGAGGGTTTGTCCCACGTCGTCCATGCAGTTGACGTCTATTCCACCGGTTTCGATGGCCTCTCGCAGAGCCTCGGAATCTTTGGATCGAATACAATCAATGAGCTGGCGATGCGTTCTATCTGTGTTGGTGTTGTTGCGCCTGGGACGTGGCACCAGCTGTCCTTGGTTGGGATTGCTGCTACCGCGATTCAACGCCTGTCGGCCCTCAAAGAGAAGCAAAAGCAACAGATCCGCAAATCGCATGCAATCCAATACGCATCTTTCGTCGCCCTGCAAAGCCCTTTCAATGGCGTCGGCCAACTGAGATCGCAGAATGTCGTGGGTGATCGATGGAGAACCGCGACACAGTGTGGACAATAGCGAAATGGTGGTGGATATTGACTGCGGGGATGCAGCTGCTTCCGATGTCTTCACTTTGTTGGCGTTGGTGGTGACTGCAGCTCCAGCCACATTCTCGTTTATCGCATCAGCGGGCAAGGTGGCGTTCGCCGACGTATGTGCGTTGCCTCCCACGCTCCTCAAGCGGTTCAATAGTTCAGTGGTCAAGCCGTACTCAGCCAGCGGGGCTGGGTCCACCCACTTTCGCGTGAAACGATCTGCCACTGAGGCGAAACACTTGAGCGCCCCATCCGACACCATAGTGTCCTCGTGCTGCAGCAGAGTGCTCAAACTCTCGACGCAGTTCTGGATGCAGGGTGTGTTTGGCTCCACTTTGGTGCACAGACGCGACACCACCGACATCGACGAGTGCAAGGTGTCCTTGTGCACCTGAGATCCACAGTCGCGAATGAATGTCAGCACGCAGTTGAGGCCGCCACCCTCGAAGACGGCGCCTGCCTCCCGGGTGCAGATTAGCTCTAGTACCTTGATGCACTGCTCGGCCAAGTCGCGGGAGGTTCGCGATGATAGGTCAGCAACCACCAAGTGATTGCAAATAGCCTTAATGGCACCATCGATCGAAACAATCCGCCTGGTGCACTCGGCCGACACGTCGAGGTAATAAGTGATTGCTCGCGCCGTAACCTCGAGCACATTTTCGGGGGCGAGCTCGTCCAGGAATATCTTGCACAGCGCTGGCAAAAATGTGCGAGGAGGACAACTACAAGATGGGTGAAGAAACGGAAATAAGTGAACAAAGGGGCGTACGAAAAGTGACGTGTCACTTTCGGTTACCTTTCGAAGCACCGATCCACATTATCAGACATCAAGAGCAGCATGCACAGCTGCTCCAGCGCAATCAATTGCATGTCCCTCTCGTCTCCTTGTCCCATGGACAACCATTCCAACAGCGTCTCGGGGTCGACATCGCCCATCTGTAATGTAAACAAGAGAATTTTGAATATTGTTTTTTAAGCTATGACTTGTAAGAAATTTTTCGTAATGACAACTAAGACACACAGTTGAAAAAAAAAAAATGTGCACAGTGCGCACTTGTTGCAGTATAATTTTTTTAAATTATTTTAGACACTGTGGCTTAGGTTTTTAACATTTTTTACTTACCGCAAATCAAATTTGATTACAGTTCCTTATCTAAAACTGAAAAAGAAAATTTCATTTTATAATTATTATTTTTTTTAATCAATTTCCCAGTCAAAAAAAAGCCTAAACCAAGGCCGTGGGATAAACTTAAAAACTGACTTACGGTTGCTAGGCGCTTGGCTGCCAACAAACAAACACTCATTGGTTTACTCAAACTAGTAAATGGATACCGTTGTGTGGCAATTCAATAATTTATCCAATACATAAGTAGAACTTGTTTTCTTATCAGAAATGGGCAATGGAAACATGTGATTCAGATGGGTTTTTATTTTGTTTGTAAAGTAAACATATTTTTAATTTTTTCCAACTCTTGCTTATATGTAGTTTTCCATAAAATTAAAAGTTATATGTGTACATATGTAAATATTTGCTGCGTAAAATATATTTAAGAAAATAAAACGTGGAACAAATTCTGATGTGAAAACTGCGTTTTAATTGAAATAAGTGTGTGTATTTTTATTCTTTATTTAAACTTAAGCCTTACCTAATGACAATTCTCATATTTTTTATCATAATAATACTTAAAGAACTAATTAAACCCAAAAAAATATACATACATATGTACATTGGTACCGTTACATACATTTCTATTCAATTGTTTTCTTAACAAGAAATTTTCCAATAAGGTTTGTAGATGGAAAGCACCTGCTTAAGGGTTGTCTTTTTTTACTATCCAGCCTTTTCTCCAACTTATTGGCTGTGATGAGAAGAATACGCATTACACATCAGTGACAACAAACGAACAGAAATTCCTGCTGATGTGCGTAAGATGACATCTACACTTTTTCTTATCAGCTGTGTATGTATGCATACTGTATGCAGATGGAGATGTGTGCCTTCCTTGTAAGTCCCATAATATCGGATAAAAGTGCCTCCATAAGCACACCCAACTACTTCACAGTTACATAAAATCGAAACTAACGTTAATAATGGTCAACGACATACTATATGTATGTGTAAGTTTCACAATATACCAACACAAAAACATGTGTAATTGTCATTTATTTAGTCACACGAAACAATGCCTTCCCACGACATGAAAGTGGGCCAGCACTTTAGAGCCACAGCTTACTACCTTTTTAGCATTATATTTTCGGTGTAGCCAATGAGTGCAGTAATCTTCACTTGTAACAAATTTAATTCAGTTTTGTAACAATTTTCAATGCTTGCACTATTTTTCTTCTTTTCACTAGAGGTGGAGAAATAGCGATAGAAACATGGATGGCGTTTATCGATAGTCGTCCACATCACTACCTTTGCCATACGATACGATAGTAAAAGTGTGACCATATTAAATGTCGTGGCGACACCTCGCGTCGAAACAAGGAACTAAATTTGTACGAAGCTTATCTATAAAATGTCCATCTCTAATTTTTGTCAACTAACGGAAATTCATTCTTTCAGACACATTCCAGCAAGAAATCAAAACAAACCCATTATTTTGCCCAAAATGTGCATTTGCAGCATTTCATTTTGGGTAAATGCAATATATTATCATAGAAGTTGATATTAAAGTTTAATTTAAAACATATTTCTTACCATCAGGATCACCCAATCCACTGTTCCCCGATTAAGACATTCTTAGGCTTTATTCGATGCGATTCTGTTCCTATGCCCACCGCGTCCTGCATGCCAAGAATGTGTCCCATCACGACATCTAAATCAACCTGAAGGAGAAGTGCGAGTGGTTTCGCTAAGTGAGGACAAATGCGTGTGGAAAGTTGCCAGCTTTGGAGCTTGTGTGGGAATCCGATCATCCTTTTTATTGATCGACCTGGTCGAGAAATATCCGGAGGTGGTATGCCGTGGTCTAATTATTTTCTTATGTACCACAAGGCAGACCTATTTCCTACTGACGTGGTGCTAGAAATTGGTCCAGGTACTAGTAACATGACTGTTTTTATGTTGGAAAAGGCAAAGAAGGTCTGCGAAATCGACACTCGGCTCGCAGCCGAGCTGCAAATCGTGTCCAGGCCACTCCACTGCGACTCAAGCATCAGGTGCTCATCGGAGACTTGAAGGCATAGCTGCCCTTTTTCGATCTGTGCATTGCCAATGTGCCATACCTGAGCAGTTCGCCACTGATCTTCAAACTGAGTTCGCTCAACGCCTTGTGGCCTAGTCGGGGGACAAGTTGTAGTGCTACCTCAGCATAAACACCCAACTGCGGGCCCTATTAAGATATCCTTCGTGATCGAGATGCTTGAAAAGAACTACAAGATGTATCGCTCACTGAGAAATGAGGTAAGTCTCACAATCTCCGCAGCCTGTGTAGGAGGACTTTATTTTAAATTTAATTTAAAAATAAACCAATAAATCGAGGAATGAATAAAATTTTCCAACTTATTTATCGTATATTTATTGTTTCCTATGGATTATTAGTTAAGAAACATTGGTAGAATTTAGTTTAGTATGGAATATTAATTTTGTTCTGGAATAAGCTCCGAAGCCCAAACATCTTGCGGCCAACCTGTACGGCCTTTAGTCGATAGGGGAACATTCTGAAAAAAGAAACACGAAAGTTGAAAAACATTCAGTAGCAATTATTTCTCATTGATTCATTCTAATGGGTATCCTATACACAATTTTCGGTTGTGTAGATAGTTTTGTTTAGAACCAGTACCCACAAATAGAGAACTAGAAAGTAAACAAAAAGGTAACACGTGCACGGAAGTACTATTGAAACACTTTAAAAGAGTATTTCGAGGTGTAGATCGAGACTAGAACAAATATTACGTTGTTTTTCTTACTTCCGAAAACAATAGGGTACAATCTTATGAAAACCCTATTGTACTATTGAAGGTGGTTTACATATCTCCACATATAAAAAAAATAATAAACTTTCTACATACAAAAATCATATATATTTTTTATGAATGTTGTGCCTGCAGTTTTATAAATAAAATCATCCTGTCTGATCTATAAATTGTTTTATGATCCAATGTCTCAATTATACTCTCCGGCATTTATTTCCCAGGCAAGTGTTCTTCAAAAGCACTTGATTATTCAAACCCTTAATGGATTATATATTTTTGATGCAGCACTTGGGCACTTTTGTTCTTGCGCCTGGCAATACATTCATATCTTCCACCAGACCAGATTGCCCTATTAAGCTAATGGTTCAAGGCCCACCCCCTTGAATGGTGGGAAAGCATGGATTATCAATTACGGCTGCAAGTGTCTGCGGTTTAGCACTCCCTAAATTGCAAAATAAAAACAAAATTACCGACGGGTCAACTGTCGATTTCCAAAATTGGCTTACATCAAGTTGTACTTTAATTAGGAAATTCCCGAGGGGAGGCAGAAGAACTTAATGATTTCTGTTTCCGATGTATCCGAATAAACAAAAATAAATGTTCTCTTTTAAAGTCAAGTGCTATTCTTTTTTTTTTGTAAACAATCGCTTGAGAAACACACCCCAAGTTAAGTTGAAAAAAATATATATTTTTAAATGCCTACCAATTCGAAACGGAAAATCTAATTGATTACGAAATTTAATTAACATAAATATTAACTTAATGGTGTGGAAAACAAACGCCCCCAATACAACTAGTATTTACAGAATTATCATCTGTTTATCTTCATTTTTCTGTAGTTTCAACAAAACCATAGATTATAGAACTGTATTTCTATTCAAAAATAAAATGATAACTTTATAAAAACTTTAAGAATTTCGTTAGCAAGGCATTTAAGCCAAACTTATACCCGATGGGAATCATGGAAGTAAATCTATTTAGTTTAAAGATATAAATGAACTTTTCTTACTTGCATTTCTGATTTCAGGCATTGTTTCTTTTCGCTACACAATTTTCTGCTCAACGGCTTAAGCTCGGCTCGGAACCCGCCTTTGGGATCCTGATCGCCATCAAGAACATTAACCAAATAGTTGATATACAAGATGGCCAGTTTCAGGGTTTTTATCTACCAATAAAAAACATATAGCTTCACTTATTATCCCTTTTTAATGAAAAACACTTGGTATCTATTATTTTTTATGAAATTACCTTTGATAGTTTGGTATCCGTAGGAACGTTGGGAATCTTTTCTCGAAGATAGGAAAACGCATTGTTTATGCTTTGAGTTCGTCTTCTTTCCTTTTTGTTTGCAGTGTTTCTTTTTTTAATAGTTCGTATATTTGAGGTTGGCAAGTAACTAACCTGATTTGTATTAAAAATATGATGCTGTACCGGACTCTCAGAAGCTGAAATAATTTTTAATCAAATTTAATATCGAATTTGAGAACTCTACAAAAAACTTTAAACACATTCAGCTTTTGTCTGTATTTTTAGTCACTATTTTAAGAATTACGTTTTAAGTCGAAGATGGTAGATCCATTATACCCCGAGTTATAATACATTGGTGGATATTCACGTCCCACAAAACTAGAATTTTTCGACATTTTTTTTATGGTATATTTTTAATATTTAAAAATAAATTTCGCGACTAGAATTAAACATTTTCGCAGCTGAGAATAATGATAAGATTTTCTTTGCTGTCTGGGAAGTAACTGAATAACTTTTCCGACTGATGAGTGAGTTTCTGTATGCCTGGGCCAGCACATCCTCCCCCAATATCAACCAATGGGAGACGTTGTGTTCCATTATCTGTTTCCACCAATAGTGAGTACGCACAGTCACGTTCATAAAAATAATGTTTTTTTGTTATTCAAAATAACATGAGCCTTACGATTGAAGGAGAAAGGACATTTGTCAGGATTATTGAGTTTATTTTAATTTCATTTTCATTTATTTGGTGCTAATATTATGCACCGTATTGTGTGAAAGAAACAACACATTTTACTACATATGCGATGAGTATACACACATTGTAAATATGTTTATAATTTAATGGTGGGAATATCTCTTGTTTCGATTTAAAAGAAAGGTAATCAGTTCGATGCTGAACTTCTAACAACAAGTATCTTGTTCCCATAAATATTCGAGTTTAAATATGCTCACTAAGTTTGTTACAAAAAATTTTATTGTACCCGCATTCATTATACATAAAATATTTCTAATGGTACATCATTATATCTGTGCTTTGGTACAGACACATATAGGCATCGCAAAAAATACGCTTAGCGTGTTCAGGTAATACTTTGTCATTCGTTGAAGTTTCATTAATAGATCGCGCGCCTTCTTCCGAGAGCCATTGTGTTAATTCGGGAACGCAAGTTATTTCAGGTATATTGTATCCATTCTGTTCACCTGGAAAAATAAAGCCAAGATGGTAAGTTTTCGAAAGTAAAATGAATTGAATTACTCTTACCTTTTCTATCGGCCATAGAATCAAAAAAGCACCAAGGTGCATCAGGTCCTGAACCGGCCTTTACAAACGCCACATAGTGGGATGTCTCAATGCAAACAACGGCGAACAATTCCATGTAAAGTCTTGGAGCATCCATATGCTCGGCCCTTTTCCTGTAATCCTTCGGTACGGAGATCTTTTTCGAAACGTGGTTAATTCTAAAAAAAAATAATTTACAATGTTTTTATGACTTTAGTGATAAACTTCTTAACAAAACTAACCTTTTAGCGTGTGAGTGAATTAAATTAAGGCATTGGGGACAAAAGGAGGTACTTTCCAGTCCAGAGCCAGCTTGTAAATTTCCAAAGCAATCACGGCACTCGTACTCAGCCAGTTTACCACAAATAGAGCATTGCCGAGGAGCTAAAACATAAAATGATTCATTATTTTTCACGTTCTAATTGATTAAAGTCTTGAAACACACAGTTTTCTATTATATCTGTCACATCCAGAACTTGCGAAGGCAAGATTCTGGGATACATTTTATAGTTTTTTCCGAAACGAGGCATCTGGATAATAAAACAAGAGGGAACCTCCTTCAGTTTAATGTCCGATGAGTGAAAACTCTGCTCAAAAAGTTGCTGAACACTCGGAAACGTCAACTTTTCATCCTTTTCCACAAAGAGCTGATAGAAATATGAATCTTGTCCGGAACTTAGCTAAAATTACAACCAAAGTTGAAATAAATATTAAGAAAAATATTTTCATACAAAAATACCTTTAGAAAGGGTTCAACTTTCATTATTTGAGACAGTAAACTGTTAAGGAACTCCTCGGGATCTTTTTCTTCGCAGGTAAGGCCGCTGACGGAGCTAAGCTGATCGAGAAGCTCTCGCAGTTTCATAACGCGATCTGATCGCACAAAAACATTTTTTCGCAGCGGATTAACGATTTCGTCGCGCAGCACTTTTTGGACCTCACTGTAATTTCGTATGTCCTGTAAGAAAATAAAATTAGATATAAGAAATATTGAAATAAATAAACTTTACCTGTGGTCCCGGATGTCTGTACAAAATTGAATCGAAAACACTCGTGAAGGTGAACATTGAAAATAAGGTTGCATCGAGATAGCACGAATTGTGATGTCCTTGGATTCCTTTGAATTTTCCACAAATGCTCGACAGCTCCTCAGAGTTATGTATCTCTGATAAATAAATATTGATTACATGCTATTTTGGGGTATATTTTCTGATAATGAACACCTACCCAAAGGCGGGACTGAACCATAAACAGCCGGGCAGTCCGCGACCCCAAACTTCTTTGCTTGGTTGTTAGAAACTTTGTTCACCGTGTTACTGGTATCCACATCAGCAAATCGGCGGTCGGCTGTGCACCTATTTGCTGGCACAAAAACAGCCCGACCATCTTGGCACGTAAACAGGCTATAAAAAGAAATCGAACTACAATCTATTGTTTTTTTGCTTTATTTTTCACGTTACATACCGAACACCATTGTGTCTTCCATCTGAAGTTATCATACTCTTTAGGTTTGATTCGTCCTCAAGCTCAATTCCAACCAGTAAACTCTTAGATGCGCCAGGTGGGAAACCGATCCATCTTATGACGCCATACAGATCTTCAGATACTACGGAATTGGACACTTCTACAAGGGATCCGATTGCCAGATCAGTGCCAGGAATTTCAACAAGGGACTGGTAATCGTTAACAGTAAAACCTGGAATTAATTGAATAATAAGACTAATTAGCGAATGTCGATAAACCCGGGAAGTGCACAAGTTTCGGTCTTTATCGAACGTACCAGGTTCCTCGTCTACGGAATTAGTTGAATAAAATTCCAACACAGTGAGGGGAATATTGTGTGTATCGGAATCGGGATAAAATGAATTGTGGTAAAGATTCATTTCGTCTAAATTAATTATTAAATATTTTAACACAAAATATGTCTTTAAAGGTTTAGAAAGGCGACAAATAAAACTCCTCAAAAAACTGCAGAGCACTGATATTTTACGTGCCCGTAAATAGAATATAAGTATGTATCTTTGGCCGGCGGTCTAAAAATAAGTACACATTTGCCATCGTGACGATTTTCAAGACCTCTATGAAAAAAACACATTTTACAAAACTTTAGTCGCACAGAAACATTCAAATTAACAACTTCGTCAGTGTTGTTCCCAGATTTTCATACTTTTTTCAATAATATTATTCAACAGCCAATCAATCATCAATTTAATCAATTTATTTACCAATCAAACCAAGTAAGTACAAGAGGCAACCTTTCACACCAAATCTTTCACTGAATGGGTTGCCACTAATAATTTTAAATATTCCCAAATACCTAGTGGTTCGATTGACGAAATATTTGAGGTGGAAATGAATGTTTGTGTATTCATGTATAGGCACTCACGTTGGGGTGGCTCTTCTGGTGCAATTTTTATGGAAATGGGGGACGCCGGTTTCAGAACTTCTTTATAAGGTTTAATATCTTCGCTTATACTTGATTCGGCCGCCATTCTCGGCTTGTTGAGGATCATAGCTGCCGGACCTGCGTGCTTTGGCCAATTCTGTCCAAGGATATCTGCTAGGTCCTGATGAGAGCTGTCCACAGCACTGTGATGTGTCTCGGTATTTCTAAAACAAAATAATTAACCTCGTATCCTGCGGAACTGGGTCTTTTTACATACTTTAATATTCCGTTTTTTTTATTTTGATTTCTTTTTGGATAAGCATGGGGCACACGGTCACCATCGGTATGTAGCTCATAGTTCTCCAGGGAGTCTCCAAACGTATTAGTAATGGTCAACTTTTTTTCTTTTTCTGTTTCATGATCGGATTTGGGATTCATTATTCCAGAAGGCTGTTAATTAATCAAGTTTGTAGAAATTCGATTATTCAAAAAAGATTAAATTGAAAATAAAAACCAAAGTATTTTCTTAAGAATTCGCTAATCATGGCATACTCTTTAAAAAAAAAATTTTGCATTATTAAA
Source organism: Drosophila monieri (assembly GCA_035047585.1). Classification (NCBI taxonomy): domain Eukaryota; kingdom Metazoa; phylum Arthropoda; class Insecta; order Diptera; family Drosophilidae; genus Drosophila; species Drosophila monieri. The sequence goes on along the minus strand of JAWNPJ010000116.1, from coordinate 371,605 downwards.
AATCTATAAAATATATATGTTTTAAACGAAATAAAACATGAAATCCCTGACCAAAAAATGTTTCAAAAGATACAGTTTGTAGCCGAAAACCATTCTCAGATAAAATATTTATTTGTAAACAAAAAACAGCTGATTTGTGTATATGGTCATACTGCAGCAGTTAGCAGTCATTATTTATCAGACTGCTTCTGTGGGATTATTTATCAGACACATTGCAGGAACAATTACAATTATCTTTATCGGAAATAATTCTTATAATGAACATACATATATTACAAAGCTATGACACATTTCAAAATTCACAAAACAATATAGTAGAACATCACATGATTTGATTAGCTTTTAAAGTTTTGACGTGTTCTTTTTCTAGAAACAGAGCTCAATTCGACTAATGAATAAATTGAATATTTGTCATTTTTATTTTTTAAGTTTTCAGTTAATTTAATAGGTAGTAGCTCAAATAAGTTTGTTTACGTTTGGGTCGATTTTTCTGTCACTGATGTATGTATGTATGCAGGTGTGTGTGTTTCGCACTGCAGTTTTATCACAAATTGTTCTTCAGACGAATCAATGAGTAATTTTTCCACACGATTAGAACTATTTCCTATTTAAAATCACACTTTTTTTAATATTACAAGCACTTTCTATCCAGCTTATCATTTTTGATAAAAACATGGGTTTTGTAAGCAACATTGTTGTTTGGGAACATACTAAATACCAAAAATGCCAATTAATGAGGGTACGTGTGGGGATTTTATATGATAATATCGTAATACTTATACTGCACTTGAATTTAATATATTTTAGGAACAAACAAACAATTATTTCTGTAAAATACCCTTTATTATGGTGTTAACTTTATGTGTCAGTACCAGTGTTGCCAACGTGTGTTCACAAGAAAAAACAGAGGAGGGTATAAAAGAGGTTAAGAGGGAAAACGAAACAGGGGAAAAACACTCTAAATGTGAACTTTTCAGATTTTGGATTATACACCTCCTTGTGAATTTTAAGTTTTATTATACGCTTTAAAGTCATAATAGATACTGCGACGATAACCCATGATTATGATTCACATTTGCATTTTTTAAATTTTTTTTATGTCAACATGTTCCGTTGAGTTCTAAATCTATAAAAAGGCCAGTTTTCTGAAAAAGTATCACAAATTAAATTAAAAATACTCTCATGGAAAAAGCTGTATAGGCAACTCTGGACAGAAACGTAGTATTGTTATCGATTTTTCTGTCGACCAAAGGTTGGGGGATTTCTTATAAAAGTGCATAACGGATTTTTTCAAAATTTCAAAATTAAGCTAATGGGCTTATTTTATCATAAACATAAATGAAGCTAATAGGCTTATTTTATCATAAACACATTAGCTTAATTTAAAATTTTTGACCATAATCTATTTGCTGAAAATGTTAATAAAAACATTAAAAAACAATTATTTAATATATCGAATTTTATTGTCGATGAATATTTTTTTAAAAACTAAAACCTCTTTTAATATGAATTATCCCAGATATTTTAGTTTAAACTGAATCAGCATTATTTTTATTTTCCTATAATATATATGTGACGATTCTTAAATGAACTTATTTTTGACTTCATTAAATATAGTTACATCATGTCGGTAGTTAATATTTTTATCTAATTTATTCTATTTTTTAAAATCTACAACAATAGTCTTTTTATTTCGGAATGTCCTCTGCGGGAGCAGATGGAACTGGTTCGACGTGAATGGGGCTTTGGAAAGCCATTGGTTGGAGCTGGACAAAATGAAGTGGCAATGCGAAGGGTATACCCCTAAAGGCATTTGCTGATTCTTGAGGATTTAGGTCGAAACTTGAGCTATTGACGAATGGCGGCGCCGAATTGGCGGTATCCAGATCCTTGACAGTAATATTATGCGGAGTAGGACCCACCAGCTTCAGAGCAATAGCTTCCCGACCCGTTGTATCCTGTTCAATAGAACTCTTTGTTACGGGCTCATGGTTAAAATGCGGAGATACTGGAGCTCTAAATTCCTCAGGTCTTGGCCTTGGGAATTCCAGTTCTTTGGGCTTGTAAACCCTATTGTAGTAGTTCGAAGGCAAGGTGGAAGCATCGTGTTCTCTGGGTGGCGGATGATCAAGTTCCATATTAAACTTGAACTCTTCGCCGTGATTATAATTTTCGAAAGGTGAAGGCTCAAATTTATATGGCTCACTTGCCCGAATGTAAATGGGAACCTTACGCTCCACTTCAACCTTAAATGGAACCGGAATTTTCTTTTCAAGTGGCACTGGGACTTTTATTTCCACAGGATATGGAACCGTTCGAAGAACTGGATACGGTTTTGGAACATGAATAATTTTTTCCACAACCTTCTCAACGACGTATGGTTTGGGAACGTGGACTGGCTTCGGAATGTGTACCACCTTTTCAACTATTTTTTCAATTGGTACATGAACTATTTTCTCAACCGTGACATTAACAAGCTTCGGAACATGCACAATTTTTTCCACAATTTTCTCTATGGGTACATGCACAACTTTTTCGACAGGATATGGCTGGGGTACGGTTTTGATGATCTCTTTTATGTGGTTGTGGTGATGATGATGATGATGGTGTTTTATTTTCACCTTCATTCGCTTTCCCTCCTTCTTATTGGAATGATCCTTTTCATTTTCATGAAGAATTGATTCAGTTCCGATTTGCTCAGATGCTTGGTACTGGCCATCGTCGTCTATATGTTCGTGTATTTCTTCAAAGGTATGATAATGTTTCGTTTCTGAAGTTTCACCGTCCGTGAAACGAGGACTTATATTTTTTCGACGAGCACTTTTAAATTTGTTTTTATGCCTTGTTATTTTTTCAGATGGCTTATGGTAGTTTTTCATTCCGCGTTTTGAAGTCACGTTTCGATCGGGCTCACGACTAAAGTGTTGGATGGGAAATTTTTCAGATCTTCTTCCGGTATTGTGCAAGGATATTTTTCCAAATTCAGGATAAGCCCAGCCATTACTTTCGGCAGGACTAGTTTTATTCACAGCATATGAATTACACTCCGCTGTCGATCTAAAGAATATTAATGGTATAATTATACATCCAGGAAATAAAGTTATCTGAAATGGAAATAAAAACAGTATTTATTATTCTTACGAAGGAGTAAGGACTCAGTGTAACTTACTAATGGATTCATTCTAAAGGTATGTAGTTGGGTATCCTGATTTAGCTTGATGTGGTTCGTTCACTGTCTTTCACAGAAATGATTATTTGCCATTTGAAAAAGGCATTTATATGAGGATGAAAAATGAATGAAATTGAAAGTAAGATGTTATATTACTCGGTATATTGTATACTCTACCTAAAAAATTACTCTATAGGATTTTTAAACTTAAATAATAGTTAGAAATAGAGAATTTGTTATTATTGGCTATGATAATATTTTTATTTCAAATCCATTCATTATATATTATAACAACTGATATGTAGTATCTTCAGCCAGTTATATACCCGATTTAAAAAAGGGAATAAAACGGTACAGGCCAAGTAATATTTTTTTACGATTGAAGGCCTTCGATCGCGTGACGACTTGGAGATGTGTTTGCACGGGTGTGGAAGAGCAACTTTTGTATAAATGTTTTAAATTTCTTTAGGTGAATATTTCAAAGAAGCTCACTTATGTTGCTATTAAAGTGCATTGAGCTCCAATTTACGGAAATGTAGACGGGCTTATGTAATTTCCTATAGTATCCGCTCTTTGTTCAATAGTATTTCATTTTTCCGGAATCCCCCTTTTTTGTATAGGAGAACAGGGTTAAGTAACAGATAAGATTGTAGTTTTTTTTTTGTATCAAAAGTACGCGATGATAGGGAGGAAAGAACTGAGCCAATTAATCATCTATAATAAAATAAAAAATCATGATTAAACCTATTTAAGTCGTGAATTTATTGACTATATGAAATAAACAATGGAGAACTTAGTCTAATTCAATTCTATTCTCTAAAAACAAGCTTCCAGTGTGCATCTTTGACTCCTTAATCTTAAGGTGTGAGCTTAGCAAATCATCCATTGTGATATTGACGTTTGTCCTATTCAGAACTGGGACACCTGTACCTGAACCAGATCGGTCGCTTGTCTCGATGAGCTGCCTCATCCTGAAAACCGATGCGTTTCGGCACATTTCTCGAAGGTCTGAGCCCGAGAACCCGTTTGTTAGCTTGGATAAACGGTTCAAATCAACATCCTGACTTATTTCCTCCGACTGCAATATCAATTTAAGAATTTCACCACGCTGCGTTTCGGAGGGAAGGCCAATATGGAATTGAGCTGGCACGCGGCGGACAATGGCCTTATCCAAGTCCTGCGGTCTGTTGGTGGCACCCATAACAATAACCGTCGAGTTGTTGTTTGTGCTGAGGCCGTCCCACAGCATCATAAACTGAGTCTTCATCATGGCAGTGGCCTCGTGGTCGTTCAAGTTGCGGGATCGCAGGAAGGAATCGATTTCGTCAATGAAAATAATGCACGGCTCTATTTTGGCAGCTAGCGAGAACACAGCCGATGTCAATTTCTGTGATTCCCCATACCATTTGTCGGTGAGTATAGCTACATCTAAGTTGATAAAGCGCATTCCCGCCTCTTTAGCAGTGGCCTTGGCGATTAACGTCTTTCCGCAACCCGGCGGACCGTGAAGTAAAACGCCTTTGGGCGCCTGCCAGAGCTTCGACCTCTTGAATAGGTCCTTGTGCTGGACTGGAAGCACAACGGATTCACGGAGCTCCTGGATAACCGTATCCAGACCAGCAATATCGCTCCAACTAACTGTGATGTCTGCCGGAACAACAAGGTGTGACGCAATCATTAACTCGTAGTCGTTAAACTCCTGGGGGTTCAGTTTAAATCCATCTTTCTCTGCCAGTCTACAAAAATGCACCAAAATAAAATTTAAAAGAAATGCTCTATTTGTTCAACAAATATACAAGTATAAACCTTTTCAATTGTTCTTCTGCAAGGATTTTGGCTTTTTTCTTCTGTTTACTGGTCGGGTCCAATTGGTTCATCATCCATTTCACCGAGTAATACGTTACCAACGAAGCCACGGAGAGACGAATCAGGACCTGAAACATTTGCCCTCTACTAAACTCCACTCCCCCGAGTCCGAAATTGTCCATAGTTTATCCAAAACCTTATTACTTTAATAATGAAGTAGAAAAACGTTGGTTTTGCTTTACCTAACACGCACTGCGGCGGTAATGTGACCGAAGATGTTGCCAGGGACGTCGAAGCATAACTTTTTCTGGTATTTTTCGGTATTTTTGTTGCCAATGTCTGGCAAGGTCAAAATGAGGGAAAAAAAAACGATAGGAATAAATTTAAAACGTAAAAATTCTAACTAAAATTCAAATGTCTTTGCGAAACGTTTAAAATAATGTAGGGGAACTCATTCAGAAATGCGGAATATCTACATATGGCCCCTTGCAAAGTCTTTATCTTTGTCAATACATTAACAGATTTGTGCACTGATTCCCCATTATCCCACGTCAAAATCTCAGAACAAAATAATTTTGAGATTTTTTGTCAAATTTCCGAGGGGATCCCCTTCAAAATGTGGAAGGTGCTTGGGGAGGGCACTACGACCCCTTCCGTTGCCTATATCTTTGTCAATTTAAATGCGATCCTTGAGCGGAATACCTTAAAAGATTCGTGGGTTCATTTCCCTTCAATCCTTATCAAAATCTAGAAACAAAATATTTTTGAGATTTTTTGTCAAATTTCCGAGGGGATCCCCTTCAAAATGTGGAAGGTGCTTGGGGAGGGCACTACGACCCCTTCCGTTGCCTATATCTTTATCAATTTAAATGCGATCCTTGAGCGGAATACCTTAAAAGATTCGTGGGTTCATTTCCCTTCAATCCTTATCAAAATCTAGAAACAAAATATTTTTGAGATTTTTTGTCAAATTTCCGAGGGGGTCCCCTTCAAAATGTGGAAGGTGCTTGGGGAGGGCACTTCGACCCCTTCCGTTGCCTATATCTTTGTCAATTTAAATGCGATTCTTGAGCGGAATACCTTAAAAGATTCGTGGGTTCATTCCCCTTCAATCCTCATCAAAATCTAGAAACAAAATATTTTGAGATTTTTTGTCAAATTTCCGAGGGGATCCCCTTCAAAATGTGGAAGGTGCTTGGGGAGGGCACTACGACCCCTTCCGTTGCCTATATCTTTGTCAATTTAAATGCGATCCTTGAGCGGAATACCTTAAAAGATTCGTGGGTTCATTCCCCTTCAATCCTCATCAAAATCTAGAAACAAAATATTTTTGAGATTTTTTGTCAAATTTCCGAGGGAAATCAAATTTCCGAATTTTGATTTCCCCTTCAAAATGTGGAAGGTGCTTGGGGAGGGCACTACGACCCCTTCCGTTGCCTATATCTTTGTCAATTTAAATGCGATCCTTGAGCGGAACACCTTAAAAGATTCGTGGGTTCATTCCCCTCCAATCCTCATCAAAATCTAGAAACAAAATATTTTTGAGATTTTTTGTCAAATTTCCGAGGGATCCCCTTCAAAATGTGGAAGGTGCTTGGGGAGGGCACTTCGACCCCTTCCGTTGCCTATATCTTTGTCAATTTAAATGCGATCCTTGAGCGGAACACCTTAAAAGATTCGTGGGTTCATTCCCCTCCAATCCTCATCAAAATCTAGAAACCAAATATTTTTGAGATTTTTTGTCAAATTTCCGAGGGGATCCCCTTCAAAATGTGGAAGGTGCCTGCGGTTTTTTTTTTATCTGTATTGATTTTTTTTTGACCGTTGCCTATATCTTTGTCAATTTAAATGCGATCCTTGAGCGGAATACCTTAAAAGATTCGTGGGTTCATTCCCCTTCAATCTTCATCAAAATCTAGAAACAAAATATTTTTGAGATTTTTTGTCAAATTTCCGAGGGGGTCCCCTTCAAAATGTGGAAGGTGCTTGGGGAGGGCACTTCGACCCCTTCCGTTGCCTATATCTTTGTCAATTTAAATGCGATCCTTGAGCGGAACACCTTAAAAGATTCGTGGGTTCATTCCCCTCCAATCCTCATCAAAATCTAGAAACAAAATATTTTTGAGATTTTTTGTCAAATTTCCGAGGGATCCCCTTCAAAATGTGGAAGGTGCTTGGGGAGGGCACTTCGACCCCTTCCGTTGCCTATATCTTTGTCAATTTAAATGCGATCCTTGAGCGGAATACCTTAAAAGATTCGTGGGTTCATTCCCCTTCAATCCTCATCAAAATCTAGAAACAAAATATTTTTGAGATTTTTTGTCAAATTTCCGAGGGATCCCCTTCAAAATGTGGAAGGTGCTTGGGGAGGGCACTACGACACCTTCCGTTGCCTATATCTTCCTTGAGCGGAATACCTTAAAAGATTCGTGGGTTCATTCCCCTTCAATCCTCATCAAAATCTAGAAACAAAATATTTTTGAGATTTTTTGTCAAATTTCCGAGGGGATCCCCTTCAAAATGTGGAAGGTGCTTGGGGAGGGCACTACGACCCCTTCCGTTGCCTATATCTTTGTCAATTTAAATGCGATCCTTGAGCGGAACACCTTAAAAGATTCGTGGGTTCATTCCCCTCCAATCCTCATCAAAATCTAGAAACCAAATATTTTTGAGATTTTTTGTCAAATTTCCGAGGGGATCCCCTTCAAAATGTGGAAGGTGCTTGGGGAGGGCACTACGACCCCTTCCGTTGCCTATATCTTTGTCAATTTAAATGCGATCCTTGAGCGGAATACCTTAAAAGATTCGTGGGTTCATTCCCCTTCAATCTTCATCAAAATCTAGAAACAAAATATTTTTGAGATTTTTTGTCAAATTTCCGAGGGGATCCCCTTCAAAATGTGGAAGGTGCCTGCGGTTTTTTTTTTATCTGTATTGATTTTTTTTTGACCGTTGCCTATATCTTTGTCAATTTAAATGCGATCCTTGAGCGGAATACCTTAAAAGATTCGTGGGTTCATTCCCCTTCAATCTTCATCAAAATCTAGAAACAAAATATTTTTGAGATTTTTTGTCAAATTTCCGAGGGGGTCCCCTTCAAAATGTGGAAGGTGCTTGGGGAGGGCACTTCGACCCCTTCCGTTGCCTATATCTTTGTCAATTTAAATGCGATCCTTGAGCGGAATACCTTAAAAGATTCGTGGGTTCATTCCCCTTCAATCCTCATCAAAATCTAGAAACAAAATATTTTTGAGATTTTTTGTCAAATTTCCGAGGGATCCCCTTCAAAATGTGGAAGGTGCTTGGGGAGGGCACTTCGACCCCTTCCGTTGCCTATATCTTTGTCAATTTAAATGCGATCCTTGAGCGGAACACCTTAAAAGATTCGTGGGTTCATTCCCCTCCAATCCTCATCAAAATCTAGAAACAAAATATTTTTGAGATTTTTTGTCAAATTTCCGAGGGATCCCCTTCAAAATGTGGAAGGTGCTTGGGGAGGGCACTTCGACCCCTTCCGTTGCCTATATCTTTGTCAATTTAAATGCGATCCTTGAGCGGAATACCTTAAAAGATTCGTGGGTTCATTCCCCTTCAATCCTCATCAAAATCTAGAAACAAAATATTTTTGAGATTTTTTGTCAAATTTCCGAGGGATCCCCTTCAAAATGTGGAAGGTGCTTGGGGAGGGCACTACGACACCTTCCGTTGCCTATATCTTCCTTGAGCGGAATACCTTAAAAGATTCGTGGGTTCATTCCCCTTCAATCCTCATCAAAATCTAGAAACAAAATATTTTTGAGATTTTTTGTCAAATTTCCGAGGGGATCCCCTTCAAAATGTGGAAGGTGCTTGGGGAGGGCACTACGACCCCTTCCGTTGCCTATATCTTTGACAATTTAAATGCGATCCTTGAGCGGAATACCTTAAAAGATTCGTGGGTTCATTCCCCTTCAATCCTCATCAAAATCTAGAAACAAAATATTTTTGAGATTTTTTGTCAAATTTCCGAGGGGATCCCCTTCAAAATGTGGAAGGTGCTTGGGGAGGGCACTACGACCCCTTCCGTTGCCTATATCTTTGTCAATTTAAATCCGATCCTTGAGCGGAATACCTTAAAAGATTCGTGGGTTCATTCCCCTTCAATCCTCATCAAAATCTAGAAACAAAATATTTTTGAGATTTTTTGTCAAATTTCCGAGGGGATCCCCTTCAAAATGTGGAAGGTGCTTGGGGAGGGCACTACGACCCCTTCCGTTGCCTATATCTTTGTCAATTTAAATCCGATCCTTGAGCGGAATACCTTAAAAGATTCGTGGGATGATTCCCCTTCAATCCTCATCAAAATCTAGAAACAAAATATTTTTGAGATTTTTTGTCAAATTTCCGAGGGGATCCCCTTCAAAATGTGGAAGGTGCTTGGGGAGGGCACTACGACCCCTTCCGTTGCCTATATCTTTGCCAATTTAAATGCGATGCTTGAGCGGAATACCTTAAAAGATTCGTGGGTTCTTTTCCCTTCAATCCTCATCAAAATCTAGAAACAAAATATTTTTGAGATTTTTTGTCAAATTTCCGAGGGATCCCCTTCAAAATGTGGAAGGTGCTTGGGGAGGGCACTTCGACCCCTTCCGTTGCCTATATCTTTGTCAATTTAAATGCGATCCTTGAGCGGAATACCTTAAAAGATTCGTGGGTTGATTCCCCTTCAATCCTCATCAAAATCTAGAAACAAAATATTTTTGAGATTTTTTGTCAAATTTCCCCTTCATCCCCTTCAAAATGTGGAAGGTGCCTGCGGTTTTTTTTTTATCTGTATTGATTTAATTGAAAATTTGAAATTATGTTAAAATTAAATAATTCTCTTTTAGTGCTTAAGAATTTACTTTAGTGCTTAAAAGATGCAATTGTTTAGAAAAATGTTACACTTTATTGAAAAATGTTTTCTTTCATTTACATTATATTTTGAATACAGCAGTGCGTATGATATTTACTTGTAAAACCCTTAAGGCGTGTAGAAAACTGGACTAATGTTCCATAATTTCAGTTTTGAATCAATCCATGGACGAAGCTGGGCAACGTTAGCATAAACCCCCGGAATATCCACCTCTCCACATCCAATACCCCAAGCGACGATTCCAGCAGACTTGTATCTGTTGGCTTGACCCTTGATGGGACACACAAGGGGGGATCCACCATCTCCTTTGCAAGTATCCTTATCTTTTTCACCTCCAGCGCAAATAAAACTCTTGTCCAATATAAAGTGTCTTCCCAGGCGTGTTTCGCGCAAGTTTGCCTCACACCGTTGATTGGGCACGACAGGCAAGTCCACCTTCTTCAGGATGACCTGGTACTCTCCATCTTTTCCAAACTTGTTCTTGCCCCAACCAGTGGCATAGCAGCGCTCAAAATCGAATATATCACCCACATTTGGCAAACAAACGGGCTGGATGTTGCTTTGAAGGGTGAAAGGACTCTCCAATAAGAGAACTGCTACGTCATTATAAAGAGCTCCCTTGTTGAACTGTTCGTGATAAACAATTTCCTTGACATAACGATCCTCGTGGGGGACAACTTCACTCTTCGTCTGAGTATCCCATTCTCCAGCCCTCACTGAAATGAAAGATTTAACAAGTTAATCTCACACGGATGATTTCATTTTATAAATATTTCTCACCAACGATTGTCGACGGCTGCTTATTGTGAACACAATGGGCCGCAGTCAAAACCACATCTGGAGCTATCAAAGCACCACCACATTCGTACAAGTTCAGTTGGCCTTCTTCCCGTAGAATGGCAAGCATCCAAGGGAATTCCCCGAACTCGGCCTCCTGATTCACAGCTCCGGTAATTTTAAAACCAACACCATTTGGATTTGAGTATCCGCAACCTTCGGGGGCTTTTGGAATGACAATCGTGCCATCCGGTTCGGTTCTCTGTTGACGAATGCTTTTCGTTTAAGCCTATACACTTAAAGTATACTCTTACATAATACCTTGTTTGGAAGATCACAGCACAGCTCCAATGGGTTTTTGCATGGTGCGTCAGTATCAATGCGAATATCAATTATATTTTCGCCGCTGGTGTTGATTGTGTTGTTTGAGCAGAGCCACCGGGGAACACACTCCTTCTGATAGCCGCACGACTGATACTGGGCCGTTCCAGTAGGCGATGAGTCTTTGGGATTGACGGAGACATTAGGAACTGGGGGAGTCGGTCGGATTGTGGAACTCGGTTGGGTCTCATCTGTTTTAAAAATGTCGGCAATTAAATTGTCCAAGGACGAGTCTTGGGCGCCACACGAAAATATGCAGGCATATATTACAAAACTATATAACAGTATCATTTTTCTGAAAAAAGAAGTACAGAAAGTCAGTTAGCCGGTTTAATATTGTGAATTTAGGTCAAAAGAAAGGTAAAGCCAGTTACAAATATATATCTGTGAACATCTGAATGCAGTGAAAACAAGTTTTTTTATTGATGAGGAGAGTAGCATTTCTCCGAAAGTTTTTGCCCATGCAATAAAATTCTTTACCGGCTTTTGAGAACCTTTTAAGATCTGCTTTGTTATCAAATATAATTTGAAAACGTTTTATACTCGAAATGAGATCAATAACATGTCCCCATTTCAACAATAAGAAGCTTTCAGAACTTTCAATGATAAGAATTTGAATATGTATTAGCCTGAATAAGCCTAGGTCATTTTTTATGAGACTAAATCAAAGAAAACTGATAATGAAGACTCTGCATGATAATTGTGTGTTTATTGAATCTTGCTTTAGTAGCATGGGAACTACAAATTTTATTTTCCACTGTTTTAACCGGAAAAAAGTACTTTTTTGCATTATGCATTAGAATAATTTAACATATTATTAACTGATGCCAAATTTAATCCCCGTACATTTCCAATAGTAGTATAAGCTTAATTTTACGTAAAATTACAGTTTGATTTTTCATTATCACTGCTATTAAGTGACAATGAGTCTTTTCGGATTATAATGAGCCAAAACAGGTTTTAGTTTGAAATAAATTTCAACGCTATGAAATAAAAAATATGCACACAAACGCACATAGCACCTTTATTGTTAAATGTACTGGAAGCACATTATTTTACAGGTTTTGTTAACTTATAACAATAGATTGGTTAGAATTGCATAAATTCAAAAACCTATAGTATGTATGTATAAAAATATTATTTTCCTTATTATACACAACATACACGCAGCAATTCAAGACTAACAAGACTTAACAGTTTTAATTATATTCAATATTGTTAAATACGTACACGATATTTTATTTCTATATTTTTATTTTGATAACCCACCGCAAGGTTCTTCAAGCAATAAAGAATACACTCAACTGATTTGATTTCTGATTCAATCTAAAGTTTGAGCTGACAAGCTTAGCTTTTTATACCCTTGAAGGGGGTATTCTGATTTTCTCCAAAAATGTGTGAAGATGACATTTACGATCCTAAAAAGTCTGTATTTTCTTGATCACGATCGCCCCCAGAGTGGATATATTTCCTCGTAAATTTTGACTATAGTCCCTTAGTTTTCAAAATATCGACTCGTTTCAAACTATATATTTTAAGGATGTTAGGACACTGATCTATTTCAGCAATTTCCATGATGATCGACTGGCAATATCCTATACAACTGAAAAACAACATTACTATGTAAGGGTATACAAGCTTCGGCTCCGCCAGAATTCGGCTTTCTATTTTGACAAAAGAGCTTTAAAGCTGGATCAAGACTAAGATCCGAACTTACCTAAGAAGTAAACTTTAAGGGGTATGCTAATTTAATTCTTAAATAAGAGAAATCGTTTCCAAGCCCCTTACGAATTTTGTTCATTATTCGAAAATATTTGGGGCAGGGAGAAAACTTAAACGACGATGGAAAGTACCGAAAATTTTCTAAATAATTAAACAGAAATCGTAAAATGTATGTTTTTAATTTAATTTAAGTTTTTTAATATAAGCTTTTTTTGGGAATATTTTGTTTAACAAATTTAAAACTACGAAAAATATATTGGTAAACTGTTGATACTTAAGATATATAATATTAATTTAATATAAAATTAGAGCTTTAATATTTTATATTTATCAATAAGAGTGGAATGAACGAAATAAAACATAACTTTCGCGATAAACTATCGAAAGCATCAATGTGTCTACGGCTTTCGATTCTAAATGTGTGCGTAATATTCGATGCGTTTACACATACATATGATGTACAAAAATTCTTATTGTATTCATCATATGTAGACATCTTTTTAAATCCAAACACGGTTCCTAATTGTTCAGTATTTCCAGAAGCATGGAATCGTTTAAACAGAATGACGGCAATCGCGACGAGCTGATTATTCAGCAGCAGCGTGAAATAGAAAAGGAGGTGAGCGGGTCACGTACTATTCGAGCAAGGTGCAAGAATATCCAATGAATTTTAACCCAAACACAGATCAGCGATACTACTCCTTTGGTCAGCGAGCAGTTGCCGCTAACGTGCCTGTGGGCTGAGTACAATGGCGATGAGGTGTTTACTGCCAAAATTCAGGATCTCTCCAAAAAGTACAAGTTCATCCGGCGCACCCGGCCCGATGGCAACTGCTTCTTCAGGGCATTTGCATACTCCTACTTGGAGTACTTGATCTCAAACAACAGTGCCTACCAGGAATTCCGTAAGCTGGCTGAGGAGTCCAAGGACAAACTCGTTCAGCTAGGATTCCCCAGCTTCACATTGGAGGACTTTCACGAGACTGTAAGTGCGAAATCCATAGAATGACTATTTTTGATCGTTAAAGTTAAAAAATACTACTGTCTTAGTTCATGGAAGTCATTAAACGTGTAAGTCCAGACGAAGCTGGTGGCCACGATAAGGTGCAGTCCGAGCTGCACAAAATATTCAATGAGCAGGGATACTCAGACTACGTGGTTGTCTATTTACGATTAATTACCTCCGGCAAACTTCAGGAGGAAGCTGATTTTTATCAGAATTTCATCGAAGGGGACTTCACAATCGAGGAGTTCCGCCACCAAGAGGTTGAGCCAATGTACAAAGAGTCGGATCACATCCACATAATCGCCCTTTGCACTGCCCTCGGCGCAGGGGTACGCGTGGAGTATCTAGATCGCGGAGAGGGCGGTACTGTCAAGGCCCACGATTTCCCCGAGGGAACGGAGCCCAGAATTTATCTGATATACAGGCCAGGCCATTACGATATACTGTATCCAAATTAGTTTGCTCTTGATCATTTTTAAATCATCAAAACCATTTATGTATATAAAATGTAAAATAAAATCTCATTTATTTGCATATGAATTCCAATGTTTAAATCCGACCCGGGCGGAGCTCTATGTATCCTGGAAAGTAAACGGAGAGAGAAAACGCATAATTTACACATATCGTAGCTGTCAATTTATTTAAACACTATTCTTTATTATTTGATTTGAACGATTGTGATAGTGACATAATGAAATTGTCTAATGTTTTATAAAATATTAAGGTTCTTTTAACGGTATTTCGCCATTATTTCGTCGGAAAATTTCTGGCGATGCGCAGACAATGAGAGGTTCACAATAATCTCTCTGTCATCCGTCCGTCAGGCGCCTCCACAGTAGGATTTAATTGTAGGATGATATTGACCACAAGATTTCAGCTCAGTGAAGACTTCCGTGAAGAATCCAGGCTCAGCATTGATTTTAAGCATTTTATCACTTAGCTTGTTCACAATAACTAGACATCTGCAATTTCAAAACCATTGTCGTCGAATCAAACGATAAACCGTATTTTGAATATCCTACCTGTCCCAGAACTTCTCCTTGGAGTCTTCCACCAAAAATGGCTTGAGGGGATAACTGATCTCATTGCCCATATAGGAGTACGACAGATACAGGCAGGTAAGCACGGAGGCCTGCAGATCAGATTCCTTGCTTTCCTCTCCGCTAACCAGTTCCCGGACTAGCATGTAAACAAACACTACGTTTGCTGGGTTAATAAACGCCACATCCTAAATAAAGAAAAATATTTTGAGTATTTTTTGTTTTATTCTCTAAATCTCTAACGCTCAGTCGAGCAGAACTTGATATCCTTTCGTCTCACCTGCCATCCTTGGAGCAGTAGGCTACGGTCAACTGCTCTGAGCCACATGACTGCATCCCCAGCATCAAAGTTGTTAAGTCTCTGGCACCGGCAGTGCAAGAACATTCCCAAGCACTTCAGCAATTCCGATGTGGATGCCTACAAAAAGGAACGTTATTTTTTCTCCTTTTTATTAAGGATATAATAAGAAATTAAACATCTTATAGTAGAATTCAACTAGTAGATATCAACCAGCTTATAACTTTTATGAAGCTGCCCGCCATTTTGTTTTTGAAGTTATTTTTTTATGAACTTAAAAAATAGATAACGATTCCCTTTCTAAAAATATTTTTAGAAATTGTATATTTTCGTTTAATTTATTAGTTTAAATTCTTTTCCATACCAGAGCTTCAAAATCGGTGAAAAATAATTCGATCTAAGAATATATCTTACCTGAATAACGGTTTTACGAGGGATCTGGTTTGTATTTTTGATCTGCATGGACGCCGGCTGCAATTGCGGCGGCAGGGTTAGCGTCAGCGGCTGCTTCTGGATTAGCTTGTTGTGATTCGTTATCGAGTTCTTGTTGTTGACCTTAACTGGGTCTTTCGCCTTGGAAGGATTCTGCGATTTGCTCGGCCCGGTGCTCGTCTCCTCACGGATGTCCTGAGCCTGGTTCTGATTGCAGTGCTGGTGCTGGTGTTGGTGCTGTTGATTGTGCTCCTCGATGCGGTTGCAGTGCAGCTGGATGTTTCGGTTCTTATCGGACGATGATGCGAACGAGGACTCCAGAAGCTGGGCCTTGAAGCAGGCCGTGGGCAGGTTAGCGCACTTATTCTTGTTCTCAATCTTCTTCTTGTTGTGAGACGTGGATAGCTTCTTCCAGGAGAGAGCATTGATGAAAATCGAGTGCTTTTTCAGGTTCTTCTCAAAGGAGCTCTTCTCTGCCTTGAGTACCGAGTTCTCGTTGTGTGCGTCCAGGACATTGGTAATGGTGTCCTTGGACGCGTTCGTCAAGTTGTTCAAGTTGTGCGAGCTCAGCTGAGTCTGCGTCTGCAAATTAATGTGCACACCACCGCAGGTTCCCTGTTGTCCAATGACGTTCTTCGACAAATGATGGCATGCCGACTTTTTGTTTTCTCTATTTTTTGCATTATTTAACTGCTCATAGGAGAAGTTATTCAGATGCGAATCAATCGATCCTGTACTGTCATTCTCGTTTCTTATATCGGTCGAATGATTATATTGGAAATTTGGCTGAGATGAGTATATAGGATGACGATCCCGTGGATTAAAACTTAGCACCGTTCCCATATTGGCTGTAATTAGGGGTTTAATCAATAAGTTACGAATAAAATGACCCTCACCCTCTGCTGGTAAGGTTATTTTAAAATATTGATTTTTAATCAAAGTACTCATCTCATTTACATACTCTTCAATTCTTCATTTATTTCAACTTTTATTCGAAAAATAGCTTTTAAAAACTTTTATCTCAAGAGTTATAATTTGTAAAGTAGCTATTCAAAAGAAGTTTTTACAAATTTTTACCTTCTTTGTCCTATGTATATTAGTTTCGAAGAAAAAAATTTTCAAGACTTTGTTACTACGCCACTTTCTGCCTGCAGGAGCACTTTGTTATGCCATTTTTAACGACCGCATAATTGTACTTATGTATGGAGTCCTTTTCCAACAATCATATATTTTTTTATCGCACAAATTCCAACGAAGCACTTGTTTATGAAAACATCTTTTCGCTACAAGCTTATGAAATAAGTACACAGTTTTAAAATCGATACAAGTTTGCGCAGGCCCAAGAGTGAGGGTGGGATCTGGGTCCTGGGCGCTTTTCTGGGCATGCTCAGTACAGGTGTTTTCGTGCATTTCTTTTTATAGTATTGTCAGCCAGGATATTTTGGGGCTGCCATAGTTTTTTTTAAAGATGTGGTCATGTAGGTTCCTCTTCCCTTCCTAGGCACCTATTTGTGTTGCATATGTTGCCTCCTTATGACGCTTTAAATTATTTAAAGATTTCAACTTAAATGTGTATAATGGTAATTAACATAAATTAATCATTAATAAAAATAAAATAAAATTAAATTTACAAAATAAATTTTTTTTATTTCAAAAGTTCCAAAAACATAAAAACATGTAAGAATATAAATTTAAATGACTTATCCTTCTCCAGATCTAAGACAGCGTTCTTAATTAATTTAATAATAATCCAACAACATGCAATAAATTATTTAAGATAGCCTTCAGTAAAAGAATTAGTTTTTAAATCGTCTTTATTTAACTATTGTAACAACTTCTGGGTTAAGACCTAACAAGATAATGCTGCCCAAGCAAAGAACACAAACAGTTATGGCCAGATCCCCTAAAAAGGACTGAAGGATAACAAATATGTTGTTAAACTGCTTAACTCTATTGCCAATGCTTGGATTCATTAGCAAAATCAGCATCGGGCCTAAATTTGATGGTAATGTTTCTCTTTTGTGGTATTGAAAGAAAACAAATTCCAGAACCGCAAAAAGCAGGACAGGCACAAAAACACTGCTATTTGTGTAAAGAGCTAGTACAAAGCCGACAACAGCTGCCACAATAATGTGCACCCGGCTTTTAACTAAAATATTTGATCCAGTTGGTTGCGGAGGAGCTGGTTGTTCCGGCAGAAAGCTCCTTTTAATTGGAATGTCAGGTTCCACCTCAGGATCGGAATATTGTTCAGGTATAATGGGCTCGCCATCTGTGCAGCGTAAAATAAAGATATAGAATATCAAATGTCCAATAAAAGTGTGAATTTGGAAACTTTAGCTACCTAGGGTCTCCTTTTCGATAGATGTAGCTCTGCCATTCAGTTTGTCCAGTCGTGATTTGGATGCCTCTAAAATCTTTTTGCGACGCAGTTCCCGCCTCAATGCAATTGCATCCTTTCCAGTCTTCTCCTCTATTGTTGATTCTGTTTGCTCCATTTTATGTTTTAGCCTTTGACTTGAAATTTTAACAATATTATAAGACCATTCGGTTTGTTTTTAATCAAAAGGGCGTCAAGCTAACATCGATAGGTATGGGAAGATCTAAATTGAACCAGTGGAATGTGGACTGAGTGTTCCATTTTCTTTTCCATTTAAACTATGTTAAATTTTATATAGCAGCCGTTTATTTTATAATTTAACACAAATAACCATAAGGAAATGAATTTTTTCATTTTCATAGAAAAACCATTTAAAATATACGAAAGTTAAATTTTGATATTTTATTCTGATTTATTATATTAACAATATATGACGTTAACATAATTATTTATATCTTTTCCAAGCGTCGGGGTGCATACAGAAGGACATATGCACAATGCCAGTCTCCACCTCCGGAAAGCCGCAAAATCTCATCGGAGGTCACTGTCGAAACATCATCGTCGTCGAATTTGAACCACACGTCGCCGGTAGAACGCACCCAGGCGACATAATGTCCCGAAGAACTTGACCTGCCCTTATGTGTTAACACAGCCTGCAAGGAGTAGAATCCAGAATTGTTGCTTCCCAGGTCGTCATCGAACCAAAACTGCTCGTACTTGATGTCCTTCTTCTCCTCCTCCTTCGCTTCGTTTGGCTTGACGTCTACTTCCATTTTCTTGTCTTCAAGATCCTTGAATTTTGCGCGCATGGGACACAACTTGTTTTGCAACTCCGGAGTGCACAACTCAAAGGCATCAAAGTCTATCGGGAACTTAATATCCTTCAATACCTTCGCATTAATTCCCTCCTTTCCTTTGTATTGGAAACGAACAAACTGGACCGTCAAATACGCCGGTAGACGGCTCACCAAGTACTGCAAGAAAAAAACTTATTTGTGTTTAAGAAATATAAATTTAAAGGACTCACGTTTCTAGTGTACTGAGCATCGCGTCCCAAAGACTCTGATTTCTTCACCAACTGCTCCTTCATTTTCTAAACAATGAATAATACAAATAAGTTATATTCAATAATTTATATTTTGTTACTTACCGATTTTAGACCACTTTGCATATACTTGACATCCATTGAGATAAAGCAACTCAACTGCAGAAAATTCTCAGTTGACACGGTGGAAGGCTCGTCGGGAACTTCCTCCGAACTCATCTTTATTTCAAAAGTTCCTCCAAACCATTGGTCAATGAATGAGCTGAAGCAAAAAAAAATAATTTATTTAAATATTAAATGCAAAGATTTTTTGTTACCTGTGTGGCTTTTTCTGGACAGCAGTACTTGATGGGTCTTGGTTTGTGGGACGAAGCTTTTGCTGAAGCATCTTCAAAATTTCTGCCCAGCACTCGTTGGCGTCCTGCTGCCGGTAGGTACCGTTTTCACCAGTCTGGGCAAACTGCGGAGATGCCCGGTGCAGAGCCTGTAGCAGGACAATTGGAGTCACGGTAGTGCCCTTCTCCATCTGAGCAAATATAGATTTCATGGCAGATGAAATGGAAAATGCAGTTGACATTGTGTCGGTTCCATCGTGGCTAAAGCCACTCAAGGCAGTACGAAGCTCAGGCACTGCGTTCAAGCATTGAACGGTGGCATTCATATAGCATGTATTGCCAAGGTTTGTAAGCCCGGCTGGTAACCGCATCTGTAAACGGAATCAGAAAGATATAAATAATAAATATAGTTTGAACTTTATTTAACAGTAACTCCTTAGCGGAGCCAGAAAATACAAAAGGCGTTAGATGACTAAGCATATTTTTGTGAACCAAGAAAATGGGTCCTAGAAAAACTTTAATGGCCTTAAATATGGAAGGATACATACGGCTGTAGCTGCTTCCACTTCATTCATGTCTTCGATGAATTTGACCGGCGTAGCAGGCACTTCTGGTACACTTTCCTTGCTGCCCAGCAACAAAACAACAGCTCCCTGTAAGCCCAATAAGATTAGTAACCGCTCGCAAACCCTTCGCACTATTACTTACATCTTTCAGTTGCAAGTTCCACTGATCATCCTTAAGAATGCCTCCCTTGCACATGACTTTTTGACGATCCGGCTGGACGCCAGTGAGCGCAAACAATTGGGCTTTAAACAGGATGGGCTCCTCGTCGGTGTTTACAACAATATCTGTGTAGAGCTCCCGGCCCCACTTTACCTTAACTGAAAGCAATATCTTTAGCCTTTTGGGAAAATCAAAAATAAAGCGGCGGATTACCTTTAAATGAGGGCATAGCTAAGTTTTTCGCAAATATAAGTTCTTTTTTCTGTAAAATTCAAAGTCATACTAGCCGAAATGGAGATGGGTAAAACGCCGATATATTTTTGCGGTGTTCCGCACGGCAACTAAAAAACTTATCGAGTTTGGAACGCTGGAAAATGGATAATATTTGATTGGTAAAAACTATCTATTTTTAATACAATGTGTATGAAATGTTAAAAAGAAGCTATGCCCAAAAATTCTCCTTCTTTTAAAGCATAAAATTACGCTTAAAAAAAGAAAAGAAATGGCTCTTAGACCGTTTTGTTCAATCTCCCTCTTCCCAACCACACAAAAATTATACTTTTCGATAGACACGTTTAACTACGATTACCATCGATAAAACAGCTGACAGTTTTCTGAATTCATTTTTTATAATTCATTAATTGCCCACATCGGCAGATTTAATTAGATTAGTTTCCAAAAAATATAGAAAACATGAATGAAGCGGACAGTTTTGCAGAAATCTTCAGAGGCGGACTACCTCATTGCCTACTCATCGTATTTTCTCTATTGTTAATATGCTCACCGGTAATGCCCAGCGAATTCGAGGTTATTTCCATGACCAAATTTGATGTAAATGGACAGCATTTTGGTAAGTAAATAATGGATAAGCAACAGATTAATTATGTAAGTTCATTTCAGAGTAGGCTCCCAAGCGGCTCTATGCTCTTTAATTATTCCCCGCTTCGACATGCGGCTGTGACCCTAATTTTCATAAACATTGATGGGGTTGTTTCTCCCTTATTTAATTAGCAACATTGAATCCGATTAGGGCATACAGTGTGTTTCTTATCTATTTATTACAATCCAGTAACTACTAGCTTTCGAATAAGAAAAGTGATAAGTCTTTCTGACTCCCATGGAATGACTGCATCCACAAAACTTTTTCATTTAAGCTTTGATCATTGGAAAATCTAGGTCACATTCCTTATTTCTATATCTTATACTCTTATAGTCTCTCATTTTAATGAATTTTATATATTTATTTCCTTTGGTATTTAGGTAGCCGAGTGTCTGCAATTTCCCTTGAAGCCAGATCCTTGTATTCTTGGAACACCTCCCGGCATTGCGTTCTTACGCGGTAAGGATAAAATGTTAAATTGTATTTAAAATGGTAGTAACTCTTCTATGCATATATATTATTCCTTTAGGCTAACCGATCTGTCGATCCATGATTTCGACAAGCTACGACAAAATGCTGGCGGCTTGATTCTAATGTTGCCAGCTAATATTTTGGACTTGGATGTTGAAACAAGAGAATTGATTACGATTTTGGAGCAATCTATGCTTGCACATGCAGTTGCAGCCCCCATTTATTTTGCACCATACAACAAGGACTTGGAAAAAATCATAGATGATATCACCTACACTACCACCGACAGTGTGGCTAAAAATCAAACCGCATTGGGACAGTTAATTGTGACAGTATCGGCGAATCGTTACCACATCAATGTTGGCGGAGGAAGTATTGTGGCCAACAAGAACAGCAAAGTTCCTATTATCCAAGGCGAGTTGATTCCGAATCAGTTGGCCCTCAAACCCAGCGAATCTGTTACTGATGGACAAAAACTTCCAGTTATATTAATAACTGCGAACCTCAAGACTTTTGGCATATATAATGTGAGTATTCAAAGAATATGTTTTTTAAATTGAGATACTAATTTTCCAACTTTATTTGATTAGGATTATCCGTTGAATGCAGATGCTGCTGTTTTATTAGCACTTGTTGAATTGTTCAGTAAAGTGCACTACACATCCAGCATGGCGCCCAAGTATAAACTAAAGTTCTTGCTCTCTGATGCTGGCTTGCTTCTAAATTTCCAAGGTTCAAAGAAATGGCTTGAAGTAGACGACAATGCCCTTCAGGTAATTCATAGAAAATTATACTGAATTTTTATATTAAAATTTGTTTATTTCTGTTCCTCCAGAATGTTGAATTTGTTCTATGCTTGGATACTATTACGGAAAGTTTTTCCAATAATCCAGACAACGCTTTATACATGCACGTTTCAAAACCACCCAAGGAGAAGAGCTCGATTAGCAATTTCTTCAAGCTCCTAAAATCAGCCGCTGAAAAGTATTCGAATGGATTAACGGTTGAGGGTGTTCACAAGAAGATCAATTTGGCAGATACTAAGCTCGCCTGGGAGCATGAACGGTTCAGCATAAAACGTTATCCTTCCTTTACTTTATCGTCTGTGAAGAGCCCCAGAAGCCCCATTCGAACAACTATTTTTAAGAACGACGAGAGTCAGATTCTGGAGCACACACTGAACACGTCAAGAATTATTGCTGAAGCTCTTGCTAGTTTTATGTACAAAGTTGACTCCGCTTCTGGCATCTTCGATGGAGAGTTGGTAAGAATACCAGGGGAATGCCTAAATGTAATAATATTTAATACATTTTGTTCTATTACAGGCCATTAAGGAAGAGAATTTGCTGCCATACTTCGGAATCAAATCTATCCTTCACAACAATGATGTTAAGGATGCTTTCGAAAAATACCTTAGTAATGTTAAGATCATTTACGATAAACCCGACAGTCGGGATCCTGACTTTATGTTCTACAACGAGCACGATGTGAAACTCAATGTGTACAGAGTAAAGCCAGCGATTTTCGACCTCTTCCTCACCATTGTTATTGGCATTTACCTACTGACGGTGTTCCTTGCCATTCAATATTTCCCCCGATTTTATGAAGAGGTGTCGAAATTAACGAAAGAAGAGCCGGTGGGCCAACTTAACGGACATTCTTCCGAACGACTAAAAATGAAATCGCATTAGCATAAAGACGGTATTGAGTAAAAACATATTTGAATGTAGGAAAATTTATGTCCAAAATTCTTTTTCAACAATTTACTGATAATGATAATAAAACAATTGTTACTTTAAAGATAAAATTAAATGGTAGAATGTGTCCAATGTAGTTCCGAAGTAAATATAAATTCATTTGTTATAAATAATAGTTTTCTTTTATTTTACATAATATATTATTATTTTTTTTTATAAATATTTTTGGTTATGCATATATATTTTAATTATTATTCACATTGCCGTTGTTGAAATTGGAGTTGCCTGGATTATGTGCCCGGCTTGGCTTTGGCACAGGATTCCAATCCAAATTAGACGATGTAGGCGACGACTCCCTGTACTGGGTCTTGACCTTTGTGATTTTACTTATAAACACATTGTTTTGGGTTGCTGACTCGTTGACCTCCGCCGCTGGCGCAGAAATATTGGCAGAAGTCACTTCCTTGGACGATCTAATATTAACGCTATTTAATTCATTGGGATAATTATATGCATTATCTGAATACGAGGGCGTCATGTAAACTTTGGTGCCCTTAGCCGCACTTTCATTTAAAATCTTCTGATTGCGACTTATAGATTCAAGTACCTCTTTAATTGATTTCTTCTTCCTCATCCTAGGTGTGGGTGTAGCATTGGACTCCTGCTGCTCTGACATTGCACTAATGCGATCGAAACCACACCAACTCCGAACAACTGGCCTTTCCAGTTCGAAATCTTCTCTAATTTGCAAATCATTTGGTTCTGGGGAGTTGGACTGTATGTTGTTGAAGCCATAATGGTTATCCTCTGGAGTTGTAGATCCATTTAAACGGGCGGGAACTGCATTTTCTTTGATAACTTTATTAGGAACGCTGGAACTGATGTTCTCTTCGAAAATTTTTGAAATTTGCTTGACAGTGCCAAATGAATTAGTTTTCTTTTCTTGCTCTGGCTCTGGCTTTATACTAGAATCTTGTTCAGATTCTTTGACTAGCTTAACATTGCTATTATCAGTATACTGATGTGCCTTGGATGTGCTTGGGTTAAGATCGCATTCGGAATTTACAATAGTGACTGATTGTTTGGTGATTTTCTGAGTCTCCACTTCTCCTACAGACTCCTCGTTAGCGGATTTTCGATCAGAGACGGCGACAGTGACGATTTTCTTCTCAATATGGTTCGGTTCCTGGTGCTGAATGTTATAGCCACCGTTCTGTTTTTGCTCAGTGCGTAATAATTCAGATTCATTAGTTCGTTTTACATGTATTGCGTTACACTGTGGTGCCTTGGACGTGCATGGATTAGGTTCTGTGGCTGGGGTGGATGCAATATCTGTGCTTATACTTTCAGATTCTTTAAGCTGCTTTACAGGGGAAGTGCGGGAGGTTGGTTTGGTAACCGGGACGGGTGGTGGAACCTTCTTAACAGTTTCTACTTTTTCGATTTTTTCTATCTTTTCTATTTTTTTGATTCTTTCAACTTTTTCCACTCTGTCAACGGGTGCGACTGTGCCAGATCCACCATTAGTTTGCTTAACATCTACAACTATCTGTGTGGTTCGGGACGTGCTGGGGCTTTTTTCGCTATCAGTAACTACAATGGTCACCGGTGGCTTTTGATTGTTTGGTGGACTTGAGTTCCGGACTTCCTTCGCAAGGGCAGGGTTATCCAAAGATTCGTTCCTGTTATTAACGTACTGTTCGATTTCAGAGGCCAGTGATTCAATGTCCTTGGTAGCCAGATAATCAGGGACCTAGGATTAATTAAATATGTTAGCCGAATGCTTAAAAAAAACCATTTGACTAAATTACCCCTGATTTTGGCGGTGGTGGAGGCGGTGCTCTCCTCTTTTTACGATATTTTCTAGGACTTCTGGGGGAATTGGGACATGAATCTGGCTCTGATTCAAATGGATTTGTGCTGGTTAGACTAGATTGCGAAGACCTAAAATTATCAAATAAAATAAATATTTGAATTTCCCCCCCCAGATAAGATAAATCTATTTACCTTATATTCTGTGACATTGGCGAGGAATATCCAGAGAACTGTGTTGTGCTCCGGTAGCGATCATTTCGATTAAAGTACATGCCACTCGAGTCGGACTATATGTTTAAACAAAGTATTAATGTGTTCTAGTTTGATTCAAGAATGAAAATACCTCTCTTCTAGTATCAATGTTTTGCAGTGAAGTATGTCGATCCCCGCGGAAAACTCTTGAATTCAAATAGGAACTGAATAGGAAAGGTTTGGAAGTTTTATAAAATTTTTAACTTGTATTTGTTATACGTACGTATCATTCAAATCCCGCCTAAGTGTTGGCGGGCTTTCTGATGTTTTGTTAATGCCCAAAGTGGAAGACTTTTTTTTGCGAAAAGAGTACGTTTTCCTGTAAAATAATTAAAATGTATATAGCATATTGTATGAACGTTTTATAGTGCTTGTTTATTTGTCATATAAACCACCTTGGCTTTGTAGTAATTCGAAAATATTTAATAGATTTTGTCGATGGATGAGGGCATCAGAAAGCTATTTTTACAATTTAGGGATCGCTCGATTTACATAAATAAACACATCTGATGATCTGAGATCTGACGAAATAAACTTACCACAAATCTTGCAGGTTTCCAATTGACAAACTATGTTTTCCATTATCGTTCTTCTTTTTAATGGTGAACCCCAAGATTCTGAGCCGCTTGTGGTTGTCATCCTCGTAGAAAGGGTTCAAGTGCTCGGGGTAGTTGTAAATTGATATGTGACTAGTGTTCCGCTTGTTCCAACTCATCTTGGTTAGTACTTAAACTTGGGTTAAATTCATCTAAAACGCATAGAGATAATCTTCAATAAATCGAAATAAGTTTGCTCAAATAGAAATGAAAAACTAACTAAAACCGGTTTAGCGGCTTAGAAAATATACAATCTCAGACGAGAGCTTATATATAAGACTCTAAATACTATACTTTTTTCTTTATATTATAGGAAGCTGATTAAATTAACACTCATTGGATGACATAAGTGACCAGAGTTTGATTCAGAGTTTGAGGTGATGATTTCTTAAATAAATTTGTTTACTCCCTCAGGTTTTCAGAAGATTAAGCTATCATTTGAAGTGATTATTTTTTCAAGGCAATTAAATGTGAAAGAAGAAAGGGAATATCTTTTTTAACCGAACTTTTAGCGATGTCTTAAATATTGTCAATTTTATATTTTCTTTGTTGGTTTGGGTCCAAAATTAAGTTTATTTTTTTTCTTATTGACTACTATGAGTCAATAAAGTAATGATATAATTTTCACTGTTGTTTGGATCAATAGATACTTTATCAAAAGATACTTTGAGTTTCGGAATGTCACTATTATTTGGCACGGTTTGTTTGACTTGGGGTTACCTTTGAGGCTAACGAGCCGCAAAGGTTATTGGTTTCGGTCGGACTAGCATTGGCTTGGTTCAGCAATCTCAGATTAATTGACGCTACATGAGTACAAAGTTGAACACGTCTATATGGAATGGACACCAAGGCATACTACACAGAGGATTTTTGTGCTGATCATATATATAATGATTGCATTATTGACACATTCCCCAAAAATTTTAGAGTCATATGATTGAACACTTATCGGTTGGGTCATTTAGAAAAAAAACCTTTTATTTATTTAGTTATATCACTTGTTAAACAAAAGATTCATTTGTTTTAGGTACTTTAGAGCTTTGCGCTTCAGCAAATTTATTTTAACTTTCGTGCCGGGAGCACGCACGAATTTTTATTATGACACGAGCATTGGGCCCGTGGCCGCCACTAATGTGAGATCATGTAGATTATTTTAAACACAAACAAATACATATTTTCCAATCCACACATATTTTTTGGGTGCATGTCAGGGGGATATAAACATTCGCCCGTTATATAAAGAGCCTTCACACTTTTGGCTATCACTTTTATTTTTATTTCCATTTACAGATTATGTACCTCACATATACGGGCAGGTACACATAAGTACAAGTTTAGATAAAAATATACACAGGTATGGCCAAGGAAAAGTGATGTGTTCGTATCTCGTAGTTCCAAATGACCTAAAATATTTAGCGGATGAAGCTTTTCGCGATACTCACCCACTGAGTTGTACTTTACGAATAAATGAACTTCATGAACTTTATTCACATAGAAAGAAAGCTTTTAAATATTGCGAGTGCTTTTTTTTTATAAGTTATAGTATGCTCGCACCTATACGTACGTATATTCCTCATGGATGTGAGACAATCTATTAAGATCGCCAAATCTTTTAAAGCTAGAAAAATATATTTCTTGAATGCTTTCCTAGATACACTTACCAAAATAAAGATCATTCTTTGAGAGATAATCCTATAGCAGTGGGGATTTAAAAACTTAATTTTTTCTTTTTAAAATGTTAGGAAAATTTTACAAATTTGTAAATATTTATGATATGTTCCACATGTTCAAGATCATTAGCACAAAAAATGATAAATTTGAATGGAAAATTTTTATCGTTTTATTACACAACAAGTAATAAAGTTCAACAATGATATTTGTATATATTTTTATATACATTTCTACTCCCATTTTTAGGTACCTGGAAAGTCGACAGAAATGACGCACATTTTTATTTACACACTAAAGAAAAAATTAGTCCCGATCGGCAATTAAGCTTTTTATTAACGGTACTTCCATAACGAAATTATTTTCAAAAAACTTTTTGTAATTTGGTATATTTTTCAGATGTTTTCATAGATTTTTCTGACTGCCTTACATTTCTGTAAGGTTTTGGATTTATCTTCTAAAATGAGGTTACCATTCTAATCTTAAAAATGTTCTAATTGCATTAGGAGATATTAGAGCTTTGGCGTTCATGGCTAGAATTTATCGTCTAAAAACCTATTTTGTATTTAAATATATACAAATTCAAAGCTTAAGAGGAAAGGTAGGCTTTGTTTATAATACAATTTATTTGAAAATTTAATGTATAAATGTATAAATATATAAAAATATTAAAATTTGTTTGAAAGATATGGGAGCACTTGCGTGTGATCCGAACTTATTGGGTATATCTTTATGGTAAGTACAAGGATGGACAGTTTTCTCCGTTCATTCTATTCTTCTATTATGTTTGGAAAAAATTCCCGTAGATTTGACAAACAATCCATTAGAGTTATATTTCTATTGTTTGAAATATCTCAAAATAATCTAAAATCATCTTAATATTTTAAATCTTTTATACCTTAATTTATACCTTTTTTAACAGCGATTTGGCCGGCAGTCGGATATACCATTTAAGACCAATGCTTAAACCTGTGTAGATTAAGGAAAACCGATTAAAATGCATCCGCTCGTGTTCATGTTTCGTAGAAACAATGTAAGTAAAACAGTTATTGAAAAAGCTATAATAACTAAGAAACACAAGAAGACGAATGGAAAAAAAGATCTTTTAACTCTAAAAGTGTCAAATAATTATTAAAAAATTAAATTTTTATTGCCTGTTAAGTGTGTTATTCTTTAAATTATTACAATGTTTTTTTATGCCAAGCACGATTACTGAGGTCACATTCATGACTTGAGTATTTTTAATCTTCCATAGAAAGAATCGCGACAAATGTGAAAATGTCCAAGCTGAGTTTTATTACATAATATAGAATAAAAATTGATTAAAGTATAAATGTAAGAAGTATCGACATTTTAATACCCCAAAATAAAATCAGCTTCACGTTTGCGACAATATTGGAAATATTTATGGCGGGTACAACGTATTCGTAACACCTCCTATTACCTTTTATTTTTAATTATCTGTTTTGAATTTAAAAATTTCTAGTGCGTTATCAGTTTTCTAACCTCTGCCAATGAAAAAAGCACCGCGACAACTGAAAAATTTGTTTTAGACACACGAGACAAATTATTTGAGTGAAAAATAGGGAAATACTTGACAGTTTCTTCCAGAATGGCTTGAGAATTAGTTTTACCAAAAATACAATACTCCCAACGGCTTTTAAAAATAAGACAATACACGTTAATCTGTTTAGTGTGAGAAGAATGTGCCGTTCACGTTTGTGATCTCGTTCTCTCACAAATTTTTAATAATCCCAATCAGGACCCGTATACGACTAGCAGTTCCGGGCCAGGAAAATACCAGTTGGAAGCTGCCTCCGAAAGTTTCTTCCCAGATATGATAGACTTCGTGGCAGGACTCTGCGGTGGTAATGTACTTACTTTGGATCTTAATCTATTAAATATTCAATCAATTTGAATATTTGGACTTTTTAGGAGCTGCTGGTGTTGTGGTTGGCCATCCTTTTGATACGGTCAAAGTTCACATGCAAACCGATGATCCCAAGAATCCGAAATATAGGGGGACCTTTCACTGCTTAAAAGTGATATTGCAAAGGGACGGTATAAGAGGAATATACCGAGGAATAAGCAGTCCTATCGGTGGTATAGGATTGGTAAATGCTATTGTCTTTGGGGTCTACGGCAATGTGCAAAGATATTCTAGTGATCCGAACTCGTTGTCGACCCATTTCTATGCTGGCTCCATAGCCGGCATATGCCAATCATTCGTTTGTTCGCCCATGGAGCTAGCGAAGACCAGGCTCCAGTTATCGCAGCAAATTGACAGTGGAATCAAATTCTCGGGACCTATCCATTGCCTTCGACACATATTTAAAACCGAAGGCATTCGAGGCACATTTAAGGGATTGGTCGCAACGATTCTAAGGGATATTCCAGGTGAGTGTTTAAACCTCCTACTTTTTAGCTACTAACACTTTTTACTTTTCTACCTAAGGATTTGCTGGCTATTTCGTAACCTATGAGTATATGATGGGACTTCAAACCAATCCGGGAGTACCGTTTGCACTCTTGGCCGGCGGTTGTGCGGGGATAGCATCGTGGATAGCCTGTTATCCTCTCGACGTGGTGAAGACACACATGCAAGCCGATGCGCTGGGAAAAGATGCCAAATACACCGGATTCATAGACTGTGCCGTCAAGGGATATAAGAACGAGGGAATCCAATACTTCTTTCGTGGCCTAAACTCAACACTAATCCGAGCTTTTCCCATGAATGCCGCCTGCTTTTTCGTGGTCGGCTGGGTATTGGACTTCTGGCATGCTAATTCCGGCATAAAGACAGTGAAGCACAACGAGCCATCTCTAACCCTAATGAATCTAGACAACAAGGCTCAGGCGGATCTCGATACTGTTGCTCCAACAGTCGAGGAAGCTGTTCGAAAATTGATCACCGAAAATTCCTTTCCATATCAGTCGGGTTCGCCACCACAGGATGTCGTTCACAACCGATTTCCCAGTAACACTATGAATATCCCGAAGGAATCTAAAAACCGTATGGCAAACGATTGTAATATTAAATAAAATAAAATTGTTGTATTTTTATAAAGTTTTGGATTTCTATTTATAGAAACAAAAACCTTTTGAAAAACCCTTAACAAATGAGAAAGATCCGGATCCATAATTTATATTTATTTCAAAATGAATACATAATACAATAAAATAGTAGTTTAACTTAAGTTCATGTTTCTAAGAGCCACAGGACATGCACGCATCCTTATTTTCTAGTGAGCAGACCATTTCCGCCATTTTCCGTTCCCTATCAGATTCATAGTCCTGGGCGCTTTCCTCCTTAACGCCATTTTGGCCATTTATCTTGAGGGCACTCATCTTCTTGTCGACGGTGAACTGAATGGCGTTGGCAGCTGGCTTTGTGCGCAAGTAGTACATTCCGGTTTTAAGACCAGCTTTCCAGGAGTAGAAATGTATGGATGTGAGCTTCCCATAGTTTGGCTCTGCCACATGGATATTGAAGGACTGGCTCTGATCTATGAACGCACCTCGATCAGCGGCCATTTTAATTGTTGATTTAACTGAGATTT
The DNA here is from genome assembly GCA_035047585.1 of Drosophila monieri. Classification (NCBI taxonomy): domain Eukaryota; kingdom Metazoa; phylum Arthropoda; class Insecta; order Diptera; family Drosophilidae; genus Drosophila; species Drosophila monieri. Next base: position 340,655 of record JAWNPJ010000116.1, on the reverse strand, counting down.
CCCATACTGTTTTGTAAAGGTCGCGAACCTTTTGGGGAATGGTTTCAATATTTTGAATAGATCCCCTGCTGGAGATGATCTGATTCTTCATGTCATCGTCCCACAAATCCAGCTCCGTCAAATCCCTCAGCAAATGATGGTTCACCACTTGGAACTCCCCGGAGAGTACGCGTCTGGTATAAATATTTGTTGTGTAGGGCTCGAAGGATTCGTTGTTACCCATAATCTGAGCAGTCGATGCTGTGGGCATCGGAGCAACCAAAAGAGAGTTCCTGACTCCATGCTGTTTGATGGACTCCTTCAGAGTCTTCCAGTCCCAAAGATCTGTCGGCGTTTTATCCCACATGTCGTACTGCAGAATTCCCTTACTGACCGGGCTGCCCTCATAAGTTTCGTAAGTGCCGTCTTTTTGGGCAAGCTCACAACTGGCTTCCAGGGCTCCAAAGTAGATGGTTTCAAAAATCTGTTGGTTCAAAAGACTGGCCTCCTCGCTTTCGTAGGGATAACGCATAAGAATCAGCGCGTCAGCCAGTCCCTGAATACCGATGCCGATGGGTCGATGCCTCAAATTGGATTTCTTGGCCTCCGGCAGCGGATAAAAGTTGATATCTATAATTTTGTTGAGGTTTTTGGCCACCGTCTTGGTGACCTCCTTCAGCTTTTTGAAGTCATATGTCTTCTCGGGAGTCACAAACATGTTGAGAGCGATGGAGGCCAAATTGCAAACTGCAATTTCGTCGGGCGAAGAGTACTCAACAATTTCCGTGCACAAATTACTGCACTTAATGGTGCCCACATTTTGTTGGTTGCTCTTTCGGTTGCAGGCGTCCTTGAACAGCATGTAAGGATTGCCAGTCTCTACTTGAGACTCAATGATGGCGAACCACAAGGACTGTGCTTTCACAGTTCGGTTGGCGCGTCCCTCCTGTTCGTATTTCACATAGAGCTTTTCAAACTCATCGCCCCACACATCCTGGAGTCCAGGGCACTTATGGGGACACATTAGCGACCAGTCCTCATTGGCCTCCACTCGTTTCATGAAGAGATCTGGTATCCACAGGGCATAGAACAAGTCGCGGGCTCGATGCTCTTCCTTGCCTGTATTCTTCTTGAGGTCCAGAAACTCAAACACATCCGAATGCCAGGGCTCCAGGTAAATGGCAAAGGCTCCCGGCCGCTTGCCACCGCCCTGATCCACATAACGCGCTACGTTGTTAAAAACTCTCAGCATAGGAACCAGGCCATTGGAAGTGCCATTCGTTCCGCAAATGGATGTCCCCTTGGCACGAATGCAATGGACGTTAAGGCCAATACCACCAGCAGACTTGGAGATCATGGCGCATTGTTCAACCGATTTGAAGATACCCTCAATGGAGTCGGATGTCATGGTCAGGAGGAAACAGGACGACAGCTGGGGACGATTCGTGGCAGCGGCAAAAAGCGTTGGCGAAGCGTGCGTGAAATAACGCTCAGACAGCAAGTTGTAAGTCTCCACGGCAGCATCGATGTCTTCTCCATGAATTCCGATCGCCACGCGCATAAGCATGTGCTGGGGCCGCTCGGCAATTTTTCCATTTATTTTAAGGAGGTAAGAACGTTCCAGAGTCTTAAAACCAAAGTAGTTATAGCCAAAATCACGATCATAAATAATGGATGAGTTTAGGCGATCAGCATTCTTTTTGACTACGTTATAATGGAATTCCGACACCAAAGGTGCTCTGAGATTAGTCTCTTTATTAACATTGGTATAAAGAGCCTCAAACACATCTGAAATTAAATTAATGATATTTGTTGGGCGGGAGTAAAATATATCTAGAATATACAAACATCTAGCTTCCTAAAAGGTTACTGTAGCACTTACCAGAGAAGGCCTTTCGGGTTTCCTTGTGCAAATTGGAGACTGCAATCCGAGCTGCCAAGATGGCATAGTCAGCGTGATTACAGGTCAACCCAGCTGAGATCTCAGCAGCCAAATTGTCCAGCTCCTGCGTGGTCACTCCGCAGTAAAGACCGTTGATGACTTGTAATGTTATGGAAACCTGTTGTAATTGGATATTTTTCGGGAGTTAGCCCAAGAAATTATTTAAATAATCAACATCGAAACACAGAAAACTTTCATATGGCTTTAAAAATATGTCAGCTCAGCTGGCTTATCATAAATAAATGTCGCATATACTTTTTTATCATATTTTTTTAATGTGAATTAAACAAATAAAGTAGAAAATAAGGAAACACCATCATTTGGAAACACCATCATTTGGAAACACCATCATTTGGAAACACCATTTTTGTTTCAAATTTCAAACTCAACAAATTGTTTTTACTTAATTTTTTTTTAGTAGAATTCTTAAAAAGCAGTGTCTTGTTCACAAATATTGACACCCATTTAAAAATTTTCCATAATTGAATGATACCTTTTGTGTACCACACATATGTATGTACATCAAAGACCCCATCACATGGATTGGGCATGTGTTGTGAAATTAAATTGTTGGTTTTCAGAAGCTCCAAATATAATTCTCCTACATTATTATATGCACTTTAATCATAAGCTATATAAACCGTTACTTACGGGATCAACAAAATCCATGTTTAAGTTGTAACAGAGCTTCTGAATTCTAGAGGTTATTTTATCAAAGTGTACTTCCTCCTGCCTGCCATCTGAAAAATAATTAATTAGAAACTTGACGACTAATAGGATGGTCAATTTACCTCTTTTAATAACGTAGAGCTTAGAGCTCTTCATTGTCTTATTTTTCAACATGTTAAATTATTTATCTTTACAATAATATGGGAGCTAAAGAATGCTTGTAGTCAACACAAAAACGCGCCAAATTGGAAATCGATTTTTAATAGTACCGCATTTCAAATTCGAAAATGGCTTAATCGGCATTTTGAAACAAACGAAAGCAAGAACGATATTAATTAATTTTTTTTGGGTTTTTAGATTTGATATTTCAATATTTTTATAAATGGTTCAAGGTACTGTTAATTAAAAACCCTATTATAAACATGGAGTATATTTTTTCAACAATGCCAATGGAACAATGGAATAGAAACAAATTCAAAAAACTTGTATTTTTTTTAAATGAATAAATTAGTTTAACAAGTTGTTTTGGTCTATATTTTATTTATTCTGCTTTAAATAATTACATAAATATAACAGTGTTTAAAGAACTTTTTAAATATGTGTTTCATAAACATTTTTGGTAGATTGGTATTAGTTAAACATGAAAATCCAATATTTGCAAAGAAACTTTTCGGTTAGTTTGAAAGAGTAGTTTAAGTTTAATCATATGTTGTGTGACGGAATGTTTGATTGATTTTCTGTCCTGTTTGCTGCTGGTAAACACTACAAAAAAAGATAATTTCATCACTTTTTTTGAACAATCTTATTTCATTTTTGGCGGTTACTTACAAAAAGTTATTGATTTTTTCAAGGTCATGCAATATGTCATCTTGGTCCGAGTTAAGATCATCTCTTTCTTTAAGGCTTTCTACTAAAGTAACATTTAGGTTCTCGATATATATTTGAAGATTGTTCACCAATAACTGAAGAGTTGGGACATCAATTCCAGTGAGCAATTGCCTAGAAATCCATCGATGATTGGAATTCATTTTTATACCAACATCACAGAGCATTGAACGTATTACATCCACAATTGGAGGTACGCCGTGCTTTTTTGCCTAATAAAATAAGGTTTCAAGTAAAGGATATATATAAATGGTATAAAAGCTTATCTACCTTTACTTTCATTTGTGCAATTTCCTTTGATTGAGCCAGGGCTATTCTAACCTCAATTTGTAGCTTAGATTGTTTCGCGAAGAAGAAATCATTTTCATTCGAGGGGAAATCGTGGCTTTGAATCGGATTCCCATTTATCGTGTGATTGATATTGCAGGCTTGGTTAACTTGGTTCTTGAAGAATGTCTTATCATTATCATAATCCGTGATCCGCTTAGTTTCACAAATTTCCGATTGCTTTCGAAGCATTCCACTTGATAGTTTGGGACACGTCTCAGAGTCAGAACTTTCATTATCTGATCCCGTTAGAAATTCCTCTTTGATATTGTCTAAAAATTACAAATAGACGTTAATCATTTTCCAAAATTAAAAATTTATCAACTCACGAGATATATTATTCAGTTCATCCTTATCTCCAATTGCCAATCTTTTTCGTATTTCATCCCGATTAAAGCGGCGCTATAACAAGGATTATGTATTATTTAGTATACATAAGTATATTTCAGCCAATTTTCCTGTACCTTTTTCTCAATTTGCTTAACTTTTTGAACATGATTTTGCAGTGTTTCCATATCCATATCGTTAGCCACTTTATAAGCATCAAATTGCTCTGTAAATTACGATTTGAATTTCAAAATGTGCATATCAGTAGACAAGGTTTAATAAATTACCTAAAACCACGGCAGATGAGGTGACTTTGGGAAGCTTATGGGAGTCTTCCAAATATTGGGACCAACATGATGGACTTAGGTATCGGCGATTTTCGGATGGTATCTTCTCTTCTTGAACACTCTGCTGAGTCTGGCCTATTTCTAAATTGCTTAAATTTGGTACATCACCATGATTCATGTTCTGCCTATCACATTTATTTCTTTCCGACACCGAAGGATAACTTTCAGCATCGGAATTTACATTTTTCTTTTGATTACATATCTTGTAATCAAATGTGTCCGGTGGTAACTGCCTTTCATCATGAGACGGTTTTTGATGTTTACTTTTTGTCATTTCATGTCCATATGGTGTATTCTTTTTCTTATTTTTCCGGATGCTGTGTCCAGAATAACGAGATGATTGTGATTGCTTTAAAGCTTCCGTGCCATTTGATAGTTCTGCGTCACATATCTGCAAGTTCTTAAAATATATTTCAATACTGGGAAATTAAAAATGTTTTATTTTCAAGTACCTTTGTTAAATTTAATTCATTTAATTCCCCTTCAAGCTTAGTTTTGTTTTTATATCCTGTGATAAGTAGTTCAAACTCCCTCTCAACTTCCCCACCAAAATCTCCAACGATATCAATTGGACTTTGTCCTTGCATCTGCCCCTCGTATTTTGTACAGAGCCATGGAGAATAATCAGAATTATTTACACAATTTTTGCTAAGGTTATAGATAAGATCTGGTTTGTTTAGAGTTCGTATCGGTGTTTCAGATGCCGGCTTATAGTTTTTATTTACAAGATCAGGTATATTTTCTGACGTGGAGCAGGTTGCCGTTTTATCGAACAAATATGTGTTTCCATTGTCTACGCCGCCATTCTTTTCGTCATTTTTTAAAATAAATTCTTGAGTATTTTCACAAGCTTTAGATTCGGATATTCTAGCAACCTTTGTGTTATAATTGTTCTGTTCTTCCTCTCTGTCGCTATCCGTTAAATCACTTTCGTTACATTCCATGTCCGAGTACTCAATATACTCATCAGAGAGAGTATGTGCGAATTTCTGAAATCCTGGATAGTTGGGGTTGATAATACCCTTCGTTATATAAATATCCATTTTTGAGCTAGGCATTTCTTCTAGTGTACTGGAAAGGAAATATCGTTATTTTATATATAATATTTATATTTACACACTCTTTAAAAAACTAAAAATATAATACCTAAAACATTTTCTCTACTTATTTTATTTTAAATTTATGTATTAGCACAGAAAGCTTCAATCTTTTTTATTTTAAAAGAGTTATTTATATTTATTTAAAAGTTATAATATGTAATGTGTTTGTATGTATTATATTTATGTATCTAATATATATATAAATTGATTTAAAATATAAGCTAAACCAAAAATTGTTGGGATAGGTGAGAAAGCTCATTTTCATGTAAGAATAAAATAAGAAACATAAAAAACGAAATCTGTGCTTACATTTTCATGAAATTGTTTAAAGTTAATTACAAAATGCTTTAAAATGTTTGTAATTTGCAAAAGAAAATTTACTTAAAGAATCGATGAAAACTTACAAGGACTCAAGCACTCGTCCATTCACACAAAAATTTACTCCCACACATAAAAATAAATTACTAGTTTTAACGCATGCGTAAATCGCAAGCCCTACTTCTCAGTGTTGGAAGTAATTTACTTTCTAACCGCCTTTGAACTGTTATTTTTAAAATTCGAATTACATAAATATTTAAAAAAAAAATGTACTTTAGATGAATAAAAAATTGTTATCAATAATTGTTCTTATTCTAAAACCCTATTTTTTATCTTATATTTGGTATTTTTTCTTTTCGAGACTTGGCCACACTAAGCCACAATGTGATTTAAAAACAACCACAATATTTATAAATATTAAATAAACACATTAGAATTATGAAATAAGAAAAGCGCCTTCGGTTTGTGAATAATAATGATATTATTCAAAGGGATGCGAAGGGTGCCAACCCACTTAAAAACACCTGCAGAATTGGTGCTAATCAGGGTGAGTTTCGCGACCATTACGCAATGCTTAAAAAACTATTACTACTGACTTCTTTCAGTACTCGACAGCAGCAAATATTTCAACCCATGATGACAGCAGACCCCTCAACCCGTTACAGCCAACGGTCCCCGTTGGCAACATACAAAGCCCCCTTTTGCCCGAAACCCCGGCTTCCTGGGTGCCGAGTCCATATACTACGCCCGGAAAAGCTTTAAGCCAGTACAAGAAGCTGTCCAAATTTCGCCTAACATGTGAGTGTTTTTGTAATGACGATCAAACACAATATAAGACAGCTACCCACTTTCGACTTCAGCTCTTGTCGTCATCACTACAATGGGTGGCTACGCCATGGCCCCGGCTGCCTTCGATCCCACCTCTTTCGCCATGTGCACCTTGGGAACCGGGCTTGTTTCGGCAGCCGCAAATGCCATAAATCAGTATCATGAAGTTCCCTTCGACTCCCAAATGTCAAGGACTAAGAATAGGGTGCTCGTCACTGGACAAATGACTCCTCTTCATGCTGTCACCTTCGCCGTTGTTTCGGCCACAACTGGCTTGAGCATGTTATACTTTGGAACAAATGGATTGACGGCGGCGCTGGGAGCTGGAAACCTTTTCCTCTACACCACGATATACACCCCAATGAAGCGAATTAGCATCGTCAACACATGGGTAGGGTCTGTGGTGGGAGCCATTCCGCCCCTGATGGGCTGGGCAGGATGTGCCGGCACTCTGGACGCTGGTGCGATGATACTGGCGGGCATTCTGTATGCCTGGCAGTTTCCGCACTTCAATGCACTATCGTGGAACCTCCGTCCAGACTATTCTCGCGCCGGATACCGAATGATGGCCGTAACAAATCCAGGTCTCTGTCGCCGCACTGCCTTGCGATATTCGGTAGCCATTGTAGGCTTGTCGGTATTGGCACCAGTCCTCGACGTCACAAACTATTGGTTTGCTTTGGAAACTCTACCCCTGAACGCATACTTTGCATACCTCGGTGAGTAGAAATCATTAGAAAAAGTTGTATTTATTTCTTTTAACAAAAAAATTCTATAATTACAGCGTACAAATTTCATGAAAAGTCTGATAGTGGAAGTTCGCGAAAGCTTTTCAGATTTTCTCTGTTGCACCTGCCCGTTTTAATGTTGCTCTTCTTGGCCAACAAAAAGGAATGGTACTTCAGTAAGCCCGCCGGAGAAGAAATTAAGGCAAAGGATTCCAGCTTACTTACAATTAAACAGTCAGCGAGTAGTCTTGGGAATGTTTTGCCTGTGGCCGTTGCCGAAGAATCCAGATAGTACTTGTACACCTTTGTGTTGATAAGAAAAAAAGTTATGAAGCTATGTTAAGCGAAAATAATTGAAGTGTTTGTAAAATAATAGTCAAATAATGTTCAAAAACATTTACCTCTGTATGGATATTGTACACTTCAAATAAACGGCGATCACATTCTTGACGAATCTAAGCTCATTTTTCTCAAGACATTTTAAAATTAACATAAAAATATATTAAGAGTGACCAATAATTTTTGTTATCCCATTTTATAGTCCGGCATTAAAAATTAAATTTAAATTTCAAAATCGAGTTAGAGAAATTCAGTTGGAAACACCAAATATTTATTTTTAATAACAATGAATATTTTAAAAATTAAATTTAATTTTTATCCCACTCATGTTTATTTATAAGACTGTTTCTTTTATATTTTATGTCCGAGTAATTTTTTTAAACCATTGTGAACTAACAGTTTATCGAAAATACTCAACATTTTTGGTATTTTTTGGGTTTCTGATATTTTTATTAATAATGACAATAAAAAGCATTGTTTTCATGAAGATTCGATAAATTTCCAGGTTTTATTGAACCTGTTGGTGTAAATCGGAAATAAATCAATTAATTATTGATATATGGGATGAATCATTCCATAAATGCGAACGTCGCCGGATCCCTCGTTTGGTAATTTGAACGGGTAACTAGCTCAAATGAACGTAAAATCCGTGACGAACCACTGGAGTGAATTATTTTTAGTGAGCTGAACGTGGATTGTGACAATGAAAAATTGAGGAAAATAGTGTTTACATTTTTATAATTTATTTTAAAGTTATCTTTTTTATCTATAAAGAAGAAAGGCATATGAAAGTTTCTTTACAAAGTGCATGCAACTATAAATTTCTAATTATGTATAATGTACCACATAAGTTTCGTCAAGTTTGTCGATTGTGCCTCACATTGGTTAGCGAGCGCGATGTTGCAGAACTACAGATTTATAATGATTCGTCGTCGCATAAAAGTGGCCAATCTAAAGCCGAGCAGCACCACAAGACGTCCGAATTCCGTAAATCAGAGAGGGCAGCTAGCTGTTTCTGCAGGGCCCTGAGCCCAAATGTGTGCAGCTGCGTCGGTGATAACTCGCTATCAGTGGTGCTGCTGACCAATAACGAAACGGGTCCAAGCCAATCCCTTCACAAATCGCATTACACACCAAGTGTGCCTTCCACCGTGGACGCAATATCGAGTGGCGGCGGCGAGCCATACGCCAAGTCTTTTGCCAGCAAAAGCCAATTGGACTCGGTTATCGCCGAAAGATCAGTATTCAAAAGTCAGTCAACGTCGTCGCAACTGAATGAGAGCAGAGCTAGCAATGCTGGCGAGGAATCCGAATCGGAATCAAACGCGGAACTCCCGCGGGAGGAGCTATCGGTTATCAATCAAACAAAAATAATCCACAACCAGAGCCAGAGCCAGTCGTTCGGTGGAACAGATAACTGCGGCCAAGAGCACGGCAGGGATGATTCATCATCACATCTTACACTTCAGATATTCAACTGTCTCTCTATTAAGGTAAGCAGATTTCCATCCAACACATTTGCACAGAAACGAATTTACATTAATTACGCACACAGACAAGCGCGCGTGCAGTGGTGTGTGTGTATGTATGTGTTATCTATGTGATTACGACACCACACGTCAAAATAATAGGAAATGATTGGGCCGCGTTTATCCCATGGCCTATTAACAATCGGTATCAGTTGTTGGTATTTTTTTTTTTTTTTTTTTTCCAATGAACCATTTCAGAGGCATTCTCCCACACACATACACCCATACTCTCGCACACACACAGACACACACCTCGTACATCAATATCCAGCATGTGAATGTAAATATTGATATGTACAAGTGTACATTGTACGTCCATCCATACATACATACATATATACTGAAATGTGAGCGCAGAGACCTACATTAATCTACGCTATAGATAACGTAATTATTTTGCTGCAATTTTGATTGTTTTTAGGGGCAATTTATCAACGTCAGATTATAGTTTTATGACAGGTAACTAGGGAGATAGGTCACTTTTATTTTCCTAATCAGCAATCGCAATAAAATTATTTGTTTCAGAGTGGATGAATTAATTACACGCAGAAGAAGCATTTCTCTTATCGGGGCAACGATATCAAAATAGATTTCTTTGTTTTCTATTTTTAAATTAAATAAATTAAAGACTTTACTCTCCGCTCATTATTGATTATTGCAAATGTTCCAATTGGGAATTTGGGAATTGTTCTTATCGATTGGTTTTTTAACTTAAAATATTTGCTTAATATTGCCTCACAAAATTAATCATCTTTTTTATTTATTTCAGCCTATGCCGAACGACGGACTCCCCAACGTGATATGTCGGGACTGCAGAACCAAACTGGATACCTTTGAAAAATTTCGAACTATGACGCACAATTCAGATAATGCTTTAAAAGAATTTTTAAATATATCAAAAACTCTCAAACTAGTAAGTACTAATATTTAAAAACAATAATTTATTAAAAGATTTCACTAAAATATTCATTTATTCAACAGGACGCAAATGATTTGGAAGAAAAGCTTGATACAATTTTAAAGACTCCATCAGAGGCTATTGCTGCAAAAGCTTTGACGGAGCTAAGCACATTTTCTAAAGTTAAGTACGAACAGAGTAGAAAAGATACAGCCGTCACATCTGCTTTGGATCGGAAGAATGAGATTAGTAATCAAGATATAACAGCGCACAGCCTATATCCAAGTTTTCTCAAATCAATTGATATAAAAAGCGAAAAGATAATTACACAAAACAAATCAATGCCTGGTCCCTCACAAGGCCAGTTCGATTCGAAATTTCAAAAGGATCCATCGGACATCGAGAAATATGAAAACCTACAGCAGCAGCTCGAAACGGCTGCTGTCCTAATGGATATAAGCAAAAAAATTGTCATTTCACCTCCGTGCTCGAATCCTCAATCTCCGTGTTTTTCTGCAGCTGTAGATACAAGTATTAAAAGTTCTGTGATAAAATCAAAACGTCCATTAAGCAAAAATGAAATTCAGGACGGAGTTGAAATCGACCTGTCCGTCAAAAAACAAAAGAACGATTGCGCTAATCAACGGATCCCATTGTACAATTATTGCCAACCTTCAATGCTTGATCGTCAGTCACACTTAAGAAGTGAAGAGGATTTTAAAAACTACAGTATTACCCATAACCAAGTTGCTGGATCCGATTATAAACAGAAGGCGCCAAAGGCGAGTACCGGTTCCCTGCTAGATTCCGGAGATAGCTCCGACTCTCACAAACTGGAGATGGACATAGCCTCCTCCATAATCGATAGAAAGACCCCGGATAGCCTGAGCTCCGACCATGCAACAGATGCAGCTACAACTCAACTTTGGCAAGCATTGGCCCGATCAGCAGGTAAGTTAACATATTTTTTTCTATAACTAAAACAATTATTTAATGAACTTTTAAAATTTTGTATTTTAGCAAAAAGTAAAGAAGAAAACCAGGCTACAGAATTAATACGAAACATGATGAGCCAGAGTTTTGTGTTCTCGGTTCCGCCAACAGCATCATTTACTAAAGTACCTGAGGAACCCATAGCACTATTAAAGGTAAGCGTTTATTTTATAAAACTCCACACTTGAATCTCATTAATAAATGTTTGATATTTTCAGGATCTATCAGAGGCTCAATCCAGTAAATCAAAACCTTGTAGAAGAAAACAAAGTTTTCCTACCAAAACTGATTGCATCGATGTAGTTAATGAGAATGTGACTGATACTTATACCACTTCAGAAGCAACTCCAGACGATAAAAAGGATAAAAGGGTAATTATTGTTGTCACCTTTTGTAACTTCAATTTCTTACATCTTCAATTTCAGAACATCAACCTTTTTAATGCCATACCCGGTGCTCAAAAAGATATGTCATGTTCCAATTGCGGCACACTTACCACAACAATTTGGCGGCGAAGTGTCAGGGGTGAGATGGTTTGCAACGCATGTGGGTTGTATTTCAAGCTGCATGGTGTTAATCGGCCGCATTCAATGAGACGCGATACCATACACACCAGACGCAGGCGTCCTAAAGAATTGGAGCGATCTAAAAAAAGTAGGTTTTGCCTAAGACTACAATTTACACACAAGGTTTATCAAAAGAAAAATATGATCTTTACCTAAATTCCTTTTTGTGTTTTCAAATTGAAACTAAACTTGATGAAATAAATAATTATAATGCTTTCTATACAGATTTTACAAGCTAATCCTCAATAATTGAACGCGTCAATAAAACTTAAATTTAATAAAGAACATTTTCCCCCCTGTTAGGGTTCTTAATGTTTTTAATACATTTACATTTTGAATATACAAAAAGGAATGCAGCAGGAGGATATTATTATTTATGTCATAGAAATATTTCCTAATAATTCATTGATAATTCCAGAACACAAGCAAATGTCATCTTCTTCTATTGAACCCACAAAACTGGATTTCTTGACGTCAAGGGAAGCCCCTGATATTTCTGGTCTTGCATTGAATGTGAGTAAATAAATATATATAATGTGCTTTCTGCTTAGAGAAAAGCATGACTAAGAACATCTATTATTCCATACAATCTTTATTTAATTTTAGAAATACAAAAAGGAAATGGATGAATCCGAGACCGCAGCAGCACTTAAAGATATTTTATTGAGGCGGAAAAAATCGGCGTTTAATGATACCTGTGAGAGTGCGGATCACTCCGCACCGCTTAACCTTGTTTCCAGTGAAAATAATGCAAAGTTAACATAAAACGCCAAATATATTTCCCCTACTCACTTTTTCAGAAAAGAAACCTTTAACAAACATTTTGTTTATTTATGAGGTCGCATAAGAAATAAAACAAAAGGTATAGGATTACAATAAGTGTAGATTACAAATAAAATTTTCATTCTTTAAAAATTAAATTTTATTCATTTGTATCTTTAAAAACTAATACCAAAATACTTATTAGTGTAAAAGAGGTATAAAATTGAACCAGTATGTCAAACCTTTTAAATAATATCACACTAAATATAGACCTTAAGCAAGGACATCAATACTTAATGCAATTAAATTAAAAATAAACTTTATTATATTTATATTTATTAAAACCATTTTACAGTATTTTTAATTTTTTAATAACACAAATTGCTTCTATTGAAATTGAACGTTCAGTTTTAACAAATGATTTTTCAGCTTTCTACGCAATTGAACAACTTCTAAAGCTAAAAAATAAATAATGTTTTAAATCTCTTGCCTATACGAAAATCATGTGATAATATAATAATCTCCACAAACATTTTAATAGTAAAACTATGCAAAAAGCAATAATCACGCAATGCAAACTTTTCAAGGAAATATTTAAATTATATACAATTATAAGAAACTAAAAACTTAATGCTGTTTTCGAATCTACATAAATCGTCTAAATAAAATAAGGACTTCATATTAGACTAAGATACAAAAAATATTACTCATTTATTTTTTCAAATAAAATACTCTATACAATTTTTAACAATCACAATAAACTGGTTAATGTAAAATGTAAATCAAGAGTTTTTCTTCAACGTTGTTTCTATAATATAGACTCTGTATATATTTCGCCGTCGCTGTCTTATACTAGGCTGAAGGGCTATGTAAATTTCTCTCAGTGGAATTTCAGTATTTTCCCGATTTTAAACAATCGATATCGCATCAGGTCCGATAGTGTTATCGTCCATTTTACATCACATCACCAAACTCTTGTTATCAATTTCATCTGTTTTTAACCATGCTGGAGAACGGAGAACATTTTTTCGAAGGGGTTGAAAAACTTCTTGAGATTTGGTTTGAGGAAAGCTCCAATAGCGAGAATGACCTACGGAATATTAGCAGGTAATTTCGAAACGGTATGACACATCGTACTATAATTGCACTGGCAAGCAGAAAGGAAAAACACAGGTGGATGTGCTGTCCCCAAGATCGATGTAAATACACACTAATAGTAAAAAAAAAAGTTGAATATTATCATATTTAGTTATTCTGTAGGCTTCTACATGCCATTAAGTGGCGACACGTTTTTTAGCTCTCAATCTTTACCTTGACATACAGCAACAGCCCATGACCTTTCCTATTATAATTACAGATAGCGTGTTCTAACCGGATTCAATAAATTTGTTGGCTCTTATCACTTATATACTATTTATATACTTTGGACGGTTCACCCGAGTAATCTAATTTCTTAAATGTTTCAGATCTGACTGGGAAAACGTGCTGAGCCATGTAAACTGTGAGATTATCAGTACTTCCAAAAATGATATTATTGATGCCTTTGTGCTGAGGTAAGCTTTACATTTTATACCTATTATATACAGAACTAGATTTAATAAATATTATTTTTATTTAGTGAGAGCAGCATGTTTGTTTCAAAAAGAAGATGGATTTTGAAAACTTGCGGCACGACAACTCCTCTAAAATGCCTAAGCTTATTGTTAAAGTTAGCGGCTACTAACGGATTCACCGTAGTAGCTGACTTATTTTATTCCCGTAAAAACTTCACAAGACCAGAGGCTCAGGTAGTTTAATAAAATGTTCGAAGAAGTTCCTATGAAAAATTAAATAATCATTTTATTTCAGATAACTCCACATCAAGGGTTCACAGAAGAAGTCACTTATTTGGATTCAATCTTTCCCAACGGCAGATCCTATTGTTTAGGTTCAATGAACTTGGAATGCTGGTACCTCTACACATTCAGTCGATCTGATACTAAAATTTCTCCCGAACAAATAACTGATGGGAAAGGCGTTGAATCTGATTCTGATCCCGACCAAACTATTGAAATACTTATGCAGGACTTAGATCCAGAGACGATGGGCATCTTTCACAAGGAAAAATTTGCCAGCGCCCATGAAGCCACATTGGTGAGAAGACTCATCACATTTTTCAAATCCAGTTAATAATTAAATATTTCTCTTACTTAGAAATCGGGGATAAACACAATTTTGCCAAGTATGCATATAGACGACTTTCTTTTTGACCCTTGCGGATATTCAATGAATGGGATTAATGAAAAGGTAATATTACAATACTTACATTAATAATTAATCATTAATTTTTCCCAAAACTAGGGCGAGTATATGACCATTCATATTACTCCTGAAAATCAATTTTCTTATGTAAGCTTTGAAACGAACGTGTCTTTAAGTAACTACAGGAAGCTCATTAATCAGGTTATCAATACTTTCAAGCCTGGGAAATTTATTGTAACTATATTTGCAAACAAGGTAGGCATTTTATTTCTTATAGTTTGTTTATTCAATATGGTAAAAACACTTTATTTTCTTTCAGTGCTCCTTGGCTTATGAAACTATGAAAGAGTTGGAAGTGGAGTACTCCAAAGGTTCGCATTGGAAAAGAACGGACATGCAGTGTTGTAATTTTCCATCATATAACCTATTGTTTGCTCAATATTCCCATACTGATAAGAAAGGTGATAGTTTATAAAAACAAGAATTAAATATGTGTTTAAAAAGTTTCTTGTTCGTCAGTTATTGAGCAAATAAATCCCGACTAAACAATTTAATAAATTGACGTGAATTTTTAGGATAATTGTTCAAAAATGTATGTTTTAATATTTCAAGACCGTAGATTTTTTTCTTATTGAATTAAAAAACCATTTAATAATGATAACCATGCCATAATTAAAATGTAACTGTTGAATAAAATATACCAAACAAATACCAACTAGTATTTGAAATATGGATTGATTCATCGTATCTGGACAAGTGGCATTCCGACTCCCATCTCTAGGAGCAGTCTCTAGACTCGACAAATTCAAGCCAAACGAAAAATAAAAATGGGTGAAATTACCAACGAAAACATTATTTGGACCATCAAAAACGGAGAGTTCGATGCCGTGCAAGCAGCCTTCCAAAACGATGTGTGTTAAACAAAATAAAAAATGCGTTTAATTAACTTAATACCTCTTTACACAGGCAAAAAAAGTGAACGAGGAGATTAAAGGAAGATTCCCCATACATTATGCGGCAGATTTTGGACAGCTCAATGTACTGGAGCTCCTTATAAGTATAGGAGCCGACGTCGATGTAAGCTCTCTTTCCTAAAAACAGAACTCGATTGAAAGCCAGCCCACTTATATGTATGCATCAACATTTTCCAGTTCTCCTACATTTCTGTTACATACATACACCTGTTTAGTCATACTTATAAGCAAAAGCCGGTGGTTTCAATTGCTGATTACCAATCTAAAAAATACTTTATCATTTAATAAATATTTTTAATTTTTAATGCAGAGGAAGGACAAACACGGTATTACCCCGATTTTGGCTGCCATTTGGGAAGGACACACAAGCTGTGTGGAATATCTTCTTAAAAAGGTTGCAAAATATTTCGCAAATTGTGAAAAATGTATGTTTATTAATAAATCTTCAATTACAGGGCGCAAGCAAAAATGGTTCTACTCCAGACGGCCAAAGTTACCTTGAGGCAGCGGAAAAAGACGATATTAAAAAATTACTTTCATAAATTATAGATGTAATTTAAAGATACACCCTTTCAGTATCAAATACATTTTTAAATACAGTCATGTATAGCTTTTAAACTAAAAAAAGTAATGCTTGTTTTATTTAGAGATAGTTTTGGATGTAAATGTTAAGGTATAAAAATTAATCATTGGCGTTGCGCTTACAAAAATATTTTTAATATTCCCTTTTTTTGGCCAAGTAGTGATCGCTAAAAAGCATCGATATGTTCAGAGCCATTTTTACCACCACTAACAACAGTTGACCAAAACTTATTTACTCAGCTGATTAGAAAAACAAAAGCTTTAAAAATGTTCGAGCCGGAGAAACATGGGCTAGCGCCCGATTTTCAGCTAACTAAGTTTACAACGCACACCGGATGAAGTTGCAAAATCCCCCAAAAAGTACTTGAAAAGTACTTAAGGGGAACAGACATAGCTAATACAAACAATGAAGGATATTTTATTGGTAAGAATTAATGATGTAGCTAAGTTCAAAACAAACCTTTATTTTTTTGTAGGCTCTGGAATGGACTGTGCAGTGATGCCATTAAAACGGCATGAAGATTATTTACTCGTTCAGACTGTTGATTTTTTTTACCCCATGGTAAATGATCCCGAAGTTTTGGGTCGAATTGCTATTGCTAATGTTTTAAGCGATATCTTTGCGGTGGGAGTGACAGAATTTGATGCAGTGGAACTGATTGTAAGCACCTCGACCAGTTTCTCAGATAAGGAAAGAGACGTTCTGATATCCCTTATTATGAAAGGATTTCAAAACTCATTGAAATGTAATATGTATCATAATACTGTCGTACGGATCAAGCAACTTAAGATCAATCCATGGTGTATAGTCGGTGGAATAGCAACATCTGTCTGTCGGAAAGAAGAAATTATTTTGTAAGTCCTTGGAAAATTCTTGAAAATTCCTGTTTTCCAAAAAAAAAAAAAACTATTTGGAATTAATTGTAGGCCTTCCAATGGACAACCAGGCGATGTTTTGATACTCACGAAACCGTTGGGTGGCCAGATGGCCATGGATGCCACCCTTTGGCAACTTAATCAGACTGAGAGATACACAACACTGCGATCCGAATTCAGCGATGACGAAATCAAGGAAACTTTTGAAATAGCAGTAAAATCAATGACCTATTTGAACAAAAATGGTACGAGCTTTCTCGTCAGAAGCTATCCTAATATTCTTAAACTCCTAAAACTTATCCAAAAAATTATCCTTTCAGCTGCACTTTTAATGCACAAATACAAAGCACACTGTGCCACGGACATCACAGGATTTGGTTTATTGGGACATGCAACGAATCTTGTCAATTTCCAAAAGGAGAAACTTCTGTTTAAGATCCATACATTGCCATTTATCAAAAATGTTTTGCAGTTCAGTTCGCTTGTTGGTCAGAGTGCAAAGTTCCGATCTGGCAGATCTGTAGAAACATCTGGTGGCCTATTGATCTGCATTTCTCCCGAAGCTGCGGACAAATTCTGTCTAGAATTTGAAAAGGTTACATGCGGGCAGCAAAAAGCTTTTATAGTTGGTACTGTTGAAAAGGCATCAGAGTCTGATGCCGTATTGAGCGATAATGTAAAATTCATTGAAGTAAGTCTATAAAAATATTTGGAATATAGTAATCATTCATCTTATGATGATTATTTCATAAAGGCTTAGCCCGGAAATAATCTGATATTTATTGTACACCGAGTGTGTAATAATCATGATGATTAGTTGAAACTGTTCCGAATATTTATAAGGACTGTTATGAATAATGGAATTACGAAAATATATAAAGTAAATTGTTTAAATTAATTATTCATCCTATGAAGGCAATTTCATAAAGGCCTAAAAGCCAGGAAATGGTCTGAAAATAATTGTACACTTTAATGTATAATAATCATGATGATTAATTTAAACGTTCTAAAATATATTATCTTGATACAAATAAAGAAACTGATTCTTAAAATTGAGTGTTTTATTTCATTTTATTTTGTGTAGTGTTTCCCATTTAAGGGCAAGAAACTGTTTGCTTCATAAATATTTAATTTTTAATATAATGCTGTATTTAGTAGACTTTTAGTAGAATATTGCACCCATGGGCTATAATATACCAATAGGAACACTTGTCTCAAACACATGTTCTGAAAAAAGCAGTTGTCCTTATTTGGTACCTTTTGGTACTGTTGGTATCCTCCCCGCAGGAAAAAAACACCCTTAACGGGAAAATTAAAGGACGGCAAAGGACACTGACTTTGTTAAACTCATTGGAGTGACAAAATAAAATATAAAATGCCAAGCACTCGACTTTAAGTTTAAATTTATCTCTCGAATATAGTCCGCCCACTTCTGTGTCGCTTGGTTAAGTGAAAGTTCCCATAAATGTGAAACGGTCCATTCAATTGCCAAATAACAAAATGTTCAGGAGCAAAAATGAAGGAAATATTGTGTACAAATGCACAGTTCGACTCCTTGATGATTCCGACGTCCTAGAATGTGAATTTCAGGTATATATACCATACCATGTCCACCGAAGGCAATATTTATTAGTTTCTTACTTATAATTTTCGTGAATCTAACAAATCTATGGCTTTGAAACCCTAGTTAATTTAAAACAATACTGTGTTACATGAAATTCCCTAATAATCAAATTACAACATTGTATTTATTTTAATTTGATTTAAGTTTTCAAAGCGTTGCTATTCAACAAAAACAACCGTCTGGTTAACGCCCTTTCTGGTTAGTTGCCGGTAAAATACGATATCGACATTACAAACCCTTCGCAGCAACCCAAAACAAGTGCTACAAAAATATATGTATAAAATATGTAAACAGCTATGAAATCTTATTTTTTTTAATGCTTGAAAATGTATTTTCTCCGTGTCCCTACCACTTTTTATTGCTTATTAAATCTTTTAAATTAAAAACGTTTCATTTTGTTTTATTTTGGTTGGAAAGATGTGCTTTTTTGTTGAAAAATGCCTCTTTAAAATGCATATATCTTGTGGAATATGAAGATTTTCCTAATTATCTTGCAGCCGTTCCATAAAGGTATATATTTATTGGAGTATTTATGTGGTGAGTTGGAAATTAAAGAGAAGGATTACTTTGGTTTGCGGTATGTTGACTCATCAAAACAGCGGGTAAGTTTTTCTCGACAAAAGACGAAAAAAAATTCATCTAATTATTTTTTTTGTTAATTTACAGCATTGGCTTGACCTTTCCAAATCCATAATAAAGCAATGCAAGGGTAAGTAAAGTATATATTTATTTATTTTCATTTAATTCAACTAGGATTTGATGTACAGATCTAGATCCCATGTTATTCTCGTTGAGAGTTAAGTTTTATCCTGCGGATCCGTTTCGATTAACTGGAAATGCACGAATTATGTTATATCAGCAATTAAAAAGGGATCTCCGACATGGTCGTCTGTACTGCTCCTTGGGAGAAGCAGCTGCACTGGGTGCTTTAATTGTTCAAGGTGAATATAGTATTCAGAAAATTAAAAACCCTTCTAACACTTTGTATCTTAAATTGACAGAGGAACTTGGCGATTATAACGAAGACGTGCATATTGGATCTTATGTATCTTCCATAGAATTAGCCCTACGCCAAACAGAGTATCTGGAAAAGAAGATAATCGAGCTGCACAAGAAGCGTGAGCCCGGCCAGGATCTTTCCCTGGCTATGGATGAGTTCCTTGGCATAGCCCGTGGACTGGAAACTTATGGTATAGATCCTCATCCGGTGAAAGATCACCGGGGCTCGCAGCAGTATATCGGTATAAATAATTCGGGTATAAGCACATTTGTAACTGGAAAGAGATCTCAACATTTCCGATGGAATGAAATCCATAAAATAAACTTTGAGGGAAAAATGTTTATTGCACATTTAAGTTATACAGATGCTAGTCGTGAGCCTGTAAGTTTGCTTATTCAACATTTGCATTTTAGATTATTTAAGACATTATTTTCTCCTTAGAAAAAACATACTGTTGGATTCAAATGTCCTACTGGAGCTGCTTGCCGCTATTTGTGGAGATGTGCCATTGAACAAATGTTATTCTTTACGTGAGTTTCAAAATGCATATACCTACGCCGAGGTATTAACAATTTATTGAAAAAAGATAAGACAAATATTAGCAAAGATAGGCTGACTAGTACATATTCCGCAGGTTTTGATTGGGAACAATGCTATTCGGAGATCAAAACTAAATCTAGACTTTTGCTACACTTGTTAGCGAAAGTTGTAACTGTTTTGCAGCCTAATCAAAAACGGAATAGAATTCATGAACCAGGATACTAATCCGCTTCGATCTGCCTTAAAAGATAGAAAAATCCAAACAAAAAATATTTGTCTGGGATCGCTAAGATCTGGAAGGTATATTGTGGATCTGCCAAATATTAGCCAAGCTATGGAAGTTTTTCCAGCAGGAAAATGAGAAAAAATAGGAAAGCGTTTCCGATATTTTTTATTTGGCCAAAATCGAAACTTTTGGTACACTTTTTAGCGAATGTTTTTGCTGTTTCGCAGGCGATTCAAAAACGGAATAGCATTCATGAATCAGGATAATAATCCGCTTCGATCTGCATTAAAAGATGGAAAAATCCAAAAAACAAATATTTGGCTTAAATTTTGGCAAAAATCATGATGGTACCCCTTTAAAAAATTCCGAAAATTGGGTCAATATTTTCTTTGGCAGGTTTGGATAGAAAATGGTGACCCTGGGATCGCTAAGATCGGGAAGGTATACCATTTGTGGATCTGCCAAATATTAGCCAAGCTATGGAAGTTTTTCCAGCTGAAAATGAGAAAAAATGGGAAAGCGTTTCCGATATTTTTTATTTGGCCAAAATCGAAACTTTTGGTACACTTTTTAGCGAAAGTTTTCGCTGTTTCGCAGCCGATTCAAAAACGGAATAGCATTCATGAATCAGGATACTAATCCGCTTCGATCTGCATTAAAAGATGGAAAAAACAAAACAACAAATATTTGGCCTAAATTTCGGCAAAAATCATGATGGTACCCCTTTAAAAAATTCCGAAAATTGGGTCAATATTTTCTTTGCCAGGTTTTGATAGAAAATGGTGAGCCTGGGATCGCTAAGATCGGGAAGGTATACCATTTGAGTATCTGCCTAATATTTCCCAAGTTATGGAAGTTTCTCCAGCAGGAAAATGAGAAAAAATGGGAAAGCGTTTCCGATATTTTTTATTTGGCCAAAATCGAAAATCGAAACTTTTGGTACACTTTTTAGCGAATGTTTTTGCTGTTTCGCAGGCGATTCAAAAACGGAATAGCATTCATGAATCAGGATACTAATCCGCTTCGATCTGCATTAAAAGATGGAAAAAACAAAACAACAAATATTTGGCCTAAATTTCGGCAAAAATCATGATGGTACCCCTTTAAAAAATTCCGAAAATTGGGTCAATATTTTCTTTGGCAGGTTTCGATAGAAAATGGTGAGCCTGGGATCGCTAAGATCGGGAAGGTATACCATTTGTGGATCTGCCAAATATTAGCCAAGCTATGGAAGTTTTTCCAGCAGGAAAATGAGAAAAATGGGAAAGCGTTTCCGATATTTTTTATTTGGCCAAAATCGAAAATCGAAACTTTTGGTACACTTTTTAGCGAATGTTTTTGCTGTTTCGCAGGCGATTCAAAAACGGAATAGCATTCATGAATCAGGATACTAATCCGCTTCGATCTGCATTAAAAGATGGAAAAAACCAAACAACAAATATTTGGCCTAAATTTTGGCAAAAATCATGATGGTACCCCTTTAAAAAATTCCGAAAATTGGGTCAATATTTTCTTTGCCAGGTTTTGATAGAAAATGGTGAGCCTGGGATCGCTAAGATCGGGAAGGTATACCATTTGTGGATCTGCCAAATATTAGCCAAGCTATGGAAGTTTTTCCAGCTGAAAATGAGAAAAAATGGGAAAGCGTTTCCGATATTTTTTATTTGGCCAAAATCGAAACTTTTGGTACACTTTTTAGCGAAAGTTTTCGCTGTTTCGCAGCCGATTCAAAAACGGAATAGCATTCATGAATCAGGATACTAATCCGCTTCGATCTGCATTAAAAGATGGAAAAACCAAACAACAAATATTTGGCCTAAATTTCGGCAAAAATCATGATGGTACCCCTTTAAAAAATTCCGAAAATTGGGTCAATATTTTCTTTGGCAGGTTTTGATAGAAAATGGTGAGCCTGGGATCGCTAAGATCGGGAAGGTATACCATTTGTGGATCTGCCAAATATTAGCCAAGCTATGGAAGTTTTTCCAGCTGAAAATGAGAAAAAATGGGAAAGCGTTTCCGATATTTTTTATTTGGCCAAAATCGAAACTTTTGGTACACTTTTTAGCGAAAGTTTTCGCTGTTTCGCAGCCGATTCAAAAACGGAATAGCATTCATGAATCAGGATACTAATCCGCTTCGATCTGCATTAAAAGATGGAAAAACCAAACAACAAATATTTGGCCTAAATTTCGGCAAAAATCATGATGGTACCCCTTTAAAAAATTCCGAAAATTGGGTCAATATTTTCTTTGGCAGGTTTTGATAGAAAATGGTGAGCCTGGGATCGCTAAGATCGGGAAGGTATACCATTTGTGGATCTGTCTAATATTAGCCAAGCTATGGAAGTTTTTCCAGCAGGAAAATGAGAAAAAATGGGAAAACGTTTCCGATATTTTTTATTTGGCCAAAATCGAAAATCGAAACTTTTGGTACACTTTTTAGCGAATGTTTTTGCTGTTTCGCAGGCGATTCAAAAACGGAATAGCATTCATGAATCAGGATACTAATCCGCTTCGATCTGCATTAAAAGATGGAAAAAACCAAACAACAAATATTTGGCCTAAATTTCGGCAAAAATCATGATGGTACCCCTTTCAAAAATTCCGAAAATTGGGTCAATATTTTCTTTGCCAGGTTTTGATAGAAAATGGTGAGCCTGGGATCGCTAAGATCGGGAAGGTATACAATTTGTGGATCTGTCTAATATTAGCCAAGCTATGGAAGTTATTCCAGCAGGAAAATGAGAAAAAATGGGAAAGCGTTTCCGATATTTTTTATTTGGCCAAAATCGAAAATCGAAACTTTTGGTACACTTTTTAGCGAATGTTTTTACTGTTTCGCAGGCGATTCAAAAACGGAATAGCATTCATGAATCAGGATACTAATCCGCTTGGATCTGCATTAAAAGATGGAAAAAACAAACAACAAATATTTGTCTGGGATCGCTAAGATCGGGAAGCTATACCATTTGTGGATCTGCCAAATATTAGCCAAGCTATGGAAGTTTTTCCAGCAGGAAAATGAGAAAAAATGGGAAAGCGTTTCCGATATTTTTTATTTGGCCAAAATCGAAACTTTTGGTACACTTTTTAGCGAATGTTTTTGCTGTTTCGCAGGCGATTCAAAAACGGAATAGCATTCATGAATCAGGATAATAATCCGCTTCGATCTGCATTAAAAGATGGAAAAATCCAAACAACAAATATTTGGCTTAAATTTTGGCAAAAATCATGATGGTACCCCTTTCAAAAATTCCGAAAATGGGGTCAATATTTTCTTTGCCAGGTTTTGATAGAAAATAGTGAGCCTGGGATCGCTAAGATCGGGAAGGTATACCATTTGTGGATCCGTCTAATATTAGCCAAGCTATGGAAGTTTTTCCAGCAGGAAAATGAGAAAAAATGGGAAAGCGTTTCCGATATTTTTTATTTGGCCAAAATCGAAAATCGAAACTTTTGGTACACTTTTTAGCGAATGTTTTTGATTTTTCGCAGCCGATACAAAAACGGAATAGCAATCATGAATCAGGATACTAATCCGCTTCGATCTGCATTAAAAGATGGAAAAAACCAAACAACAAATATTTGGCTTAAATTTCGGCAAAAATCATGATACCCCTGTCATGATATCATGAATCAGGATACTAATCCCCTTCGATCTGCATTAAAAGATGGAAAAAACCAAACAAATATTTCGGCAAAAATCATGAATCATGAAAAAAAAACGCGGCGCAAATTCTTAAAAATCGTATGGCAGAAAATCTGAAGTACCAGGCGAACAGTAACCAGGAGAAGGTGACCGAAATCAAGCAGTGCAAGCAGTTCAATGACGTCAGAGCTATAATTATTTTCTGCTTATAAGGGGGGAAGGGGACAATCAGATCTGAATATGTAACGGACACGGCTCTGCCTCCCTTTTCACCTAATGCAATAAAAGCTGCAACTTAGGCTCCATGGGGGGAAATGGGACAATGCACTGAGAGGGAGACAGGTAGACAAAGATGGCTCCACTGGGGATGGGAGTGCCAGGTGTTTCCAGGCGTTTCGGCGCCTTGGTTCTCACGACCTCTCGGTAAGAAGTAACGGTCCCCATAGAAAACAAAGCATTTTCGCTCACGCGAGCCCCAAATCGTGACACGCTCAGAAAAACAACGTGTGTCGTTTTAATGTTGCCATCATTAGGTGTATTTTCCCGTTCTGGACTGGAAATTGGAGTACAGGGATTGGCAATATGTCGGCCATCATGGATTTCTGTACCGTTTTTTGAATTGTCAGCTAGAGAATATTTAACATTAGAGGAAAAGGAAGGCAAAATACCGCCATAAACTAATGGTGGTCTCCCTTCCTCAGAACCAAAAATCTGTGCACAGCTTGCTTTGACGTCACTCCGCCACCTTCAGCTGGTTTCTGTTCGCCTGGTACTTCGGATTTTCTGCCATACGATTTTTAAGACATTTGCGCCGAGTTTTTGCCGCCAAGGCGCTTTTTTCCAAGCTCATATCTCGGCCATTTCGGATCGGATTTTAAAAAGGGATGTCGTTTTGTAACCAATACATCGTTATCCTTCGATCTGCATCAAAGGATAATTAAAATCGGACAATAAAATTTTTGCCGATTATTTCAAAAATTCCGAAAATTGGGTCAATATTTTCTTTGGCAGGTTTTGATAGAAAATGGTGAGCCTGGGATCGCTAAGATCGGGAAGGTGTACCATTTATGGATCTGTTTAATATTAGCCAAGCTATGGAAGTTTTTCCAGCTGGAAAATGAGAAAAAATGGGAAAATCCGATATTTTTTATTTGGCCAAAATCGAAACTTTTAGTACACTTTTTGGCGAATGTTTTTGCTGTTTCGCAGGCGATTCAAAAACGGAATAGCATTCATAAATCAGGATAATAATCCGCTTCGATCTGCATTAAAAGATGGAAAAATCCAAACAACAAATATTTGGCTTAAATTTTGGCAAAAATCATGATGGTACCCCTTTCAAAAATTCCGAAAATGGGGTCAATATTTTCTTTGCCAGGTTTTGATAGAAAATAGTGAGCCTGGGATCGCTAAGATCGGGAAGGTATACCATTTGTGGATCTGTCTAATATTAGCCAAGCTATGGAAGTTTTTCCAGCAGGAAAATGAGAAAAAATGGGAAAGCGTTTCCGATATTTTTTATTTGGCCAAAATCGAAAATCGAAACTTTTGGTACACTTTTTAGCGAATGTTTTTGATTTTTCGCAGCCGATACAAAAACGGAATAGCAATCATGAATCAGGATACTAATCCGCTTCGATCTGCATTAAAAGATGGAAAAATCCAAACAACAAATATTTGGCTTAAATTTTGGCAAAAATCATGATGGTACCCCTTTCAAAAATTCCGAAAATTGGGTCAATATTTTCTTTGGCAGGTTTTGATAGAAAATGGTGAGCCTGGGATCGCTAAGATCGGGAAGGTATACAATTTGTGGATCTGTCTAATATTAGCCAAGCTATGGAAGTTATTCCAGCAGGAAAATGAGAAAAAATGGGAAAGCGTTTCCGATATTTTTTATTTGGCCAAAATCGAAACTTTTGGTACACTTTTTAGCGAATGTTCTTGCTGTTTCGCAGGCGATTCAAAAACGGAATAGCATTCATGAATCAGGATACTAATCCGCTTGGATCTGCATTAAAAGATGGAAAAATCCAAACAACAAATATTTGGCTTAAATTTTGGCAAAAATCATGATGGTACCCCTTTCAAAAAATCCGAAAATGGGGTCAATATTTTCTTTGCCAGGTTTTGATAGAAAATAGTGAGCCTGGGATCGCTAAGATCGGGAAGGTATACCATTTGTGGATCTGTCTAATATTAGCCAAGCTATGGAAGTTTTTCCAGCAGGAAAATGAGAAAATGGGAAAGCGTTTCCGATATTTTTTATTTGGCCAAAATCGAAACTTTTGGTACACTTTTTGGCGAATGTTTTTGCTGTTTCGCAGGCGATTCAAAAACGGAATAGCATTCATGAATCAGGATACTAATCCGCTTCGATCTGCATTAAAAGATGGAAAAATCCAAACAACAAATATTTGGCTTAAATTTTGGCAAAAATCATGATGGTACCCCTTTAAAAAATTCCGAAAATGGGGTCAATATTTTCTTTGCCAGGTTTTGATAGAAAATAGTGAGCCTGGGATCGCTAAGATCGGGAAGGTATACAATTTGTGGATCTGTCTAATATTAGCCAAGCTATGGAAGTTATTCCAGCAGGAAAATGAGAAAAAATGGGAAAGCGTTTCCGATATTTTTTATTTGGCCAAAATCGAAAATCGAAACTTTTGGTACACTTTTTAGCGAATGTTTTTACTGTTTCGCAGGCGATTCAAAAACGGAATAGCATTCATGAATCAGGATACTAATCCGCTTGGATCTGCATTAAAAGATGGAAAAAACAAACAACAAATATTTGTCTGGGATCGCTAAGATCGGGAAGCTATACCATTTGTGGATCTGCCAAATATTAGCCAAGCTATGGAAGTTTTTCCAGCAGGAAAATGAGAAAAAATGGGAAAGCGTTTCCGATATTTTTTATTTGGCCAAAATCGAAACTTTTGGTACACTTTTTAGCGAATGTTTTTGCTGTTTCGCAGGCGATTCAAAAACGGAATAGCATTCATGAATCAGGATAATAATCCGCTTCGATCTGCATTAAAAGATGGAAAAATCCAAACAACAAATATTTGGCTTAAATTTTGGCAAAAATCATGATGGTACCCCTTTCAAAAATTCCGAAAATGGGGTCAATATTTTCTTTGCCAGGTTTTGATAGAAAATAGTGAGCCTGGGATCGCTAAGATCGGGAAGGTATACCATTTGTGGATCCGTCTAATATTAGCCAAGCTATGGAAGTTTTTCCAGCAGGAAAATGAGAAAAAATGGGAAAGCGTTTCCGATATTTTTTATTTGGCCAAAATCGAAACTTTTGGTACACTTTTTAGCGAATGTTTTTGCTGTTTCGCAGGCGATTCAAAAACGGAATAGCATTCATGAATCAGGATAATAATCCGCTTCGATCTGCATTAAAAGATGGAAAAATCCAAACAACAAATATTTGGCTTAAATTTTGGCAAAAATCATGATGGTACCCCTTTCAAAAATTCCGAAAATGGGGTCAATATTTTCTTTGCCAGGTTTTGATAGAAAATAGTGAGCCTGGGATCGCTAAGATCGGGAAGGTATACCATTTGTGGATCTGTCTAATATTAGCCAAGCTATGGAAGTTTTTCCAGCAGGAAAATGAGAAAAAATGGGAAAGCGTTTCCGATATTTTTTATTTGGCCAAAATCGAAAATCGAAACTTTTGGTACACTTTTTAGCGAATGTTTTTGATTTTTCGCAGCCGATACAAAAACGGAATAGCAATCATGAATCAGGATACTAATCCGCTTCGATCTGCATTAAAAGATGGAAAAAACCAAACAACAAATATTTGGCTTAAATTTCGGCAAAAATCATGATACCCCTGTCATGATATCATGAATCAGGATACTAATCCCCTTCGATCTGCATTAAAAGATGGAAAAAACCAAACAAATATTTCGGCAAAAATCATGAATCATGAAAAAAAAACGCGGCGCAAATTCTTAAAAATCGTATGGCAGAAAATCTGAAGTACCAGGCGAACAGTAACCAGGAGAAGGTGACCGAAATCAAGCAGTGCAAGCAGTTCAATGACGTCAGAGCTATAATTATTTTCTGCTTATAAGGGGGGAAGGGGACAATCAGATCTGAATATGTAACGGACACGGCTCTGCCTCCCTTTTCACCTAATGCAATAAAAGCTGCAACTTAGGCTCCATGGGGGGAAATGGGACAATGCACTGAGAGGGAGACAGGTAGACAAAGATGGCTCCACTGGGGATGGGAGTGCCAGGTGTTTCCAGGCGTTTCGGCGCCTTGGTTCTCACGACCTCTCGGTAAGAAGTAACGGTCCCCATAGAAAACAAAGCATTTTCGCTCACGCGAGCCCCAAATCGTGACACGCTCAGAAAAACAACGTGTGTCGTTTTAATGTTGCCATCATTAGGTGTATTTTCCCGTTCTGGACTGGAAATTGGAGTACAGGGATTGGCAATATGTCGGCCATCATGGATTTCTGTACCGTTTTTTGAATTGTCAGCTAGAGAATATTTAACATTAGAGGAAAAGGAAGGCAAAATACCGCCATAAACTAATGGTGGTCTCCCTTCCTCAGAACCAAAAATCTGTGCACAGCTTGCTTTGACGTCACTCCGCCACCTTCAGCTGGTTTCTGTTCGCCTGGTACTTCGGATTTTCTGCCATACGATTTTTAAGACATTTGCGCCGAGTTTTTGCCGCCAAGGCGCTTTTTTCCAAGCTCATATCTCGGCCATTTCGGATCGGATTTTAAAAAGGGATGTCGTTTTGTAACCAATACATCGTTATCCTTCGATCTGCATCAAAGGATAATTAAAATCGGACAATAAAATTTTTGCCGATTATTTCAAAAATTCCGAAAATTGGGTCAATATTTTCTTTGGCAGGTTTTGATAGAAAATGGTGAGCCTGGGATCGCTAAGATCGGGAAGGTGTACCATTTATGGATCTGTTTAATATTAGCCAAGCTATGGAAGTTTTTCCAGCTGGAAAATGAGAAAAAATGGGAAAATCCGATATTTTTTATTTGGCCAAAATCGAAACTTTTAGTACACTTTTTGGCGAATGTTTTTGCTGTTTCGCAGGCGATTCAAAAACGGAATAGCATTCATAAATCAGGATAATAATCCGCTTCGATCTGCATTAAAAGATGGAAAAATCCAAACAACAAATATTTGGCTTAAATTTTGGCAAAAATCATGATGGTACCCCTTTCAAAAATTCCGAAAATGGGGTCAATATTTTCTTTGCCAGGTTTTGATAGAAAATAGTGAGCCTGGGATCGCTAAGATCGGGAAGGTATACCATTTGTGGATCTGTCTAATATTAGCCAAGCTATGGAAGTTTTTCCAGCAGGAAAATGAGAAAAAATGGGAAAGCGTTTCCGATATTTTTTATTTGGCCAAAATCGAAAATCGAAACTTTTGGTACACTTTTTAGCGAATGTTTTTGATTTTTCGCAGCCGATACAAAAACGGAATAGCAATCATGAATCAGGATACTAATCCGCTTCGATCTGCATTAAAAGATGGAAAAATCCAAACAACAAATATTTGGCTTAAATTTTGGCAAAAATCATGATGGTACCCCTTTCAAAAATTCCGAAAATTGGGTCAATATTTTCTTTGGCAGGTTTTGATAGAAAATGGTGAGCCTGGGATCGCTAAGATCGGGAAGGTATACAATTTGTGGATCTGTCTAATATTAGCCAAGCTATGGAAGTTATTCCAGCAGGAAAATGAGAAAAAATGGGAAAGCGTTTCCGATATTTTTTATTTGGCCAAAATCGAAACTTTTGGTACACTTTTTAGCGAATGTTCTTGCTGTTTCGCAGGCGATTCAAAAACGGAATAGCATTCATGAATCAGGATACTAATCCGCTTGGATCTGCATTAAAAGATGGAAAAATCCAAACAACAAATATTTGGCTTAAATTTTGGCAAAAATCATGATGGTACCCCTTTCAAAAAATCCGAAAATGGGGTCAATATTTTCTTTGCCAGGTTTTGATAGAAAATAGTGAGCCTGGGATCGCTAAGATCGGGAAGGTATACCATTTGTGGATCTGTCTAATATTAGCCAAGCTATGGAAGTTTTTCCAGCAGGAAAATGAGAAAATGGGAAAGCGTTTCCGATATTTTTTATTTGGCCAAAATCGAAACTTTTGGTACACTTTTTGGCGAATGTTTTTGCTGTTTCGCAGGCGATTCAAAAACGGAATAGCATTCATGAATCAGGATACTAATCCGCTTCGATCTGCATTAAAAGATGGAAAAATCCAAACAACAAATATTTGGCTTAAATTTTGGCAAAAATCATGATGGTACCCCTTTAAAAAATTCCGAAAATGGGGTCAATATTTTCTTTGCCAGGTTTTGATAGAAAATAGTGAGCCTGGGATCGCTAAGATCGGGAAGGTATACCATTTGTGGATCTGTCTAATATTAGCCAAGCTATGGAAGTTTTTCCAGCAGGAAAATGAGAAAAAATGGGAAAGCGTTTCCGATATTTTTTATTTGGCCAAAATCGAAAATCGAAACTTTTGGTACACTTTTTAGCGAATGTTTTTGATTTTTCGCAGCCGATACAAAAACGGAATAGCAATCATGAATCAGGATACTAATCCGCTTCGATCTGCATTAAAAGATGGAAAAAACCAAACAACAAATATTTGGCTTAAATTTCGGCAAAAATCATGATACCCCTGTCATGATATCATGAATCAGGATACTAATCCCCTTCGATCTGCATTAAAAGATGGAAAAAACCAAACAAATATTTCGGCAAAAATCATGAATCATGAAAAAAAAACGCGGCGCAAATTCTTAAAAATCGTATGGCAGAAAATCTGAAGTACCAGGCGAACAGTAACCAGGAGAAGGTGACCGAAATCAAGCAGTGCAAGCAGTTCAATGACGTCAGAGCTATAATTATTTTCTGCTTATAAGGGGGGAAGGGGACAATCAGATCTGAATATGTAACGGACACGGCTCTGCCTCCCTTTTCACCTAATGCAATAAAAGCTGCAACTTAGGCTCCATGGGGGGAAATGGGACAATGCACTGAGAGGGAGACAGGTAGACAAAGATGGCTCCACTGGGGATGGGAGTGCCAGGTGTTTCCAGGCGTTTCGGCGCCTTGGTTCTCACGACCTCTCGGTAAGAAGTAACGGTCCCCATAGAAAACAAAGCATTTTCGCTCACGCGAGCCCCAAATCGTGACACGCTCAGAAAAACAACGTGTGTCGTTTTAATGTTGCCATCATTAGGTGTATTTTCCCGTTCTGGACTGGAAATTGGAGTACAGGGATTGGCAATATGTCGGCCATCATGGATTTCTGTACCGTTTTTTGAATTGTCAGCTAGAGAATATTTAACATTAGAGGAAAAGGAAGGCAAAATACCGCCATAAACTAATGGTGGTCTCCCTTCCTCAGAACCAAAAATCTGTGCACAGCTTGCTTTGACGTCACTCCGCCACCTTCAGCTGGTTTCTGTTCGCCTGGTACTTCGGATTTTCTGCCATACGATTTTTAAGACATTTGCGCCGAGTTTTTGCCGCCAAGGCGCTTTTTTCCAAGCTCATATCTCGGCCATTTCGGATCGGATTTTAAAAAGGGATGTCGTTTTGTAACCAATACATCGTTATCCTTCGATCTGCATCAAAGGATAATTAAAATCGGACAATAAAATTTTTGCCGATTATTTCAAAAATTCCGAAAATTGGGTCAATATTTTCTTTGGCAGGTTTTGATAGAAAATGGTGAGCCTGGGATCGCTAAGATCGGGAAGGTGTACCATTTATGGATCTGTTTAATATTAGCCAAGCTATGGAAGTTTTTCCAGCTGGAAAATGAGAAAAAATGGGAAAATCCGATATTTTTTATTTGGCCAAAATCGAAACTTTTAGTACACTTTTTGGCGAATGTTTTTGCTGTTTCGCAGGCGATTCAAAAACGGAATAGCATTCATAAATCAGGATAATAATCCGCTTCGATCTGCATTAAAAGATGGAAAAATCCAAAAAACAAATATTTGGCTTAAATTTTGGCAAAAATCATGATGGTACCCCTTTCA
This sequence comes from Drosophila monieri, assembly GCA_035047585.1. Lineage (NCBI taxonomy): Eukaryota > Metazoa > Arthropoda > Insecta > Diptera > Drosophilidae > Drosophila > Drosophila monieri. Next base: position 308,323 of record JAWNPJ010000116.1, on the reverse strand, counting down.
AAAATTCCGAAAATTGGGTCAATATTTTCTTTGGCAGGTTTTGATCGAAAATGGTGTGCCTGAGATCGCTGAGATCGGGAAGGTATACCATTTGTGGATCTGCCAAATATTAGCCAAGCTATGGAAGTTTTTCCAGCAGCAAAATGAGAAAAAATGGGAAAGCGTTTCCGATATTTTTTATTTGGCCAAAATCGAAAATCGAAACTTTTGGTACACTTTTTAGCGAATGTTTTCGCTGTTTCGCAGGCGATTCAAAAACGGAATAGCATTCATGAATCAGAATACTACTCCGCTTCGATCTGCATTAAAAGATGGAAAAATCCAAACAACAAATATTTGGCTTAAATTTTGGCAAAAATCATGATGGTACCCCTTTAAAAAATTCCGAAAATGGGGTCAATATTTTCTTTGGCAGGTTTGGATAGAAAATAGTGACCCTGGGATCGCTAAGATCGGGAAGGTATGCCATTTGTGGATCTGCCCAATATTAGCCAAGCTATGGAAGTTTTTCCAGCAGGAAAATGAGAAAAAATGGGAAAACGTTTCCGATATTTTTTATTTGGCCAAAATCGAAAATCGAAACTTTTGGTACACTTTTTGGCGAATTTTTTTGCTGTTTCGCAGGCGATTCAAAAACGGAATAGCATTCATGAATCAGGATACTAATCCGCTTCGATCTGCATTAAAAGATGGAAAAAACCAAACAACAAATATTTGGCCTAAATTTCGGCAAAAATCATGATGGTACCCCTTTAAAAAATTCCGAAAATTGGGTCAATATTTTCTTTGCCAGGTTTTGATAGAAAATGGTGAGCCTGGGATCGCTAAGATCGGGAAGGTATACCATTTGAGTATCTGCCTAATATTTCCCAAGTTATGGAAGTTTCTCCAGCAGGAAAATGAGATAAAATGGGAAAGCGTTTCCGATATTTTTTATTTGGCCAAAATCGAAAATCGAAACTTTTGGTACACTTTTTAGCGAATGTTTTTGCTGTTTCGCAGGCGATTCAAAAACGGAATAGCATTCATGAATCAGGATAATAATCCGCTTCGATCTGCATTAAAAGATGGAAAAATCCAAAAAACAAATATTTGGCTTAAATTTTGGCAAAAATCATGATGGTACCCCTTTCAAAAATTCCGAAAATTGGGTCAATATTTTCTTTGGCAGGTTTTGATCGAAAATGGTGTGCCTGAGATCGCTGAGATCGGGAAGGTATACCATTTGTGGATCTGCCAAATATTAGCCAAGCTATGGAAGTTTTTCCAGCAGGAAAATGAGAAAAAATGGGAAAGCGTTTCCGATATTTTTTATTTGGCCAAAATCGAAAATCGAAACTTTTGGTACACTTTTTAGCGAATGCTTTTGCTGTTTCGCAGGCGATTCAAAAACGGAATAGCAATCATGAATCAGGATAATAATCCGCTTCGATCTGCATTAAAAGATGGAAAAATCCAAAAAACAAATATTTGGCTTAAATTTTGGCAAAAATCATGATGGTACCCCTTTCAAAAATTCCGAAAATTGGGTCAATATTTTCTTTGGCAGGTTTTGATCGAAAATGGTGTGCCTGAGATCGCTGAGATCGGGAAGGTATACCATTTGTGGATCTGCCAAATATTAGCCAAGCTATGGAAGTTTTTCCAGCAGGAAAATGAGAAAAAATGGGAAAGCGTTTCCGATATTTTTTATTTGGCCAAAATCGAAACTTTTAGTACACTTTTTGGCGAATGTTTTTGCTGTTTCGCAGGCGATTCAAAAACGGAATAGCATTCATAAATCAGGATAATAATCCGCTTCGATCTGCATTAAAAGATGGAAAAATCCAAAAAACAAATATTTGGCTTAAATTTTGGCAAAAATCATGATGGTACCCCTTTCAAAAATTCCGAAAATTGGGTCAATATTTTCTTTGGCAGGTTTTGATCGAAAATGGTGTGCCTGAGATCGCTGAGATCGGGAAGGTATACCATTTGTGGATCTGCCAAATATTAGCCAAGCTATGGAAGTTTTTCCAGCAGCAAAATGAGAAAAAATGGGAAAGCGTTTCCGATATTTTTTATTTGGCCAAAATCGAAAATCGAAACTTTTGGTACACTTTTTAGCGAATGTTTTTGCTGTTTCGCAGGCGATTCAAAAACGGAATAGCATTCATGAATCAGGATAATAATCCGCTTCGATCTGCATTAAAAGATGGAAAAATCCAAACAACAAATATTTGGCTTAAATTTTGGCAAAAATCATGATGGTACCCCTTTCAAAAATTCCGAAAATTGGGTCAATATTTTCTTTGGCAGGTTTTGATCGAAAATGGTGTGCCTGAGATCGCTGAGATCGGGAAGGTATACCATTTGTGGATCTGCCAAATATTAGCCAAGCTATGGAAGTTTTTCCAGCAGGAAAATGAGAAAAAATGGGAAAGCGTTTCCGATATTTTTTATTTGGCCAAAATCGAAAATCGAAACTTTTGGTACACTTTTTAGCGAATGCTTTTGCTGTTTCGCAGGCGATTCAAAAACGGAATAGCATTCATGAATCAGGATAATAATCCGCTTCGATCTGCATTAAAAGATGGAAAAATCCAAACAACAAATATTTGGCTTAAATTTTGGCAAAAATCATGATGGTACCCCTTTCAAAAATTCCGAAAATGGGGTCAATATTTTATTTGCCAGGTTTTGATAGAAAATAGTGAGCCTGGGATCGCTAAGATCGGGAAGGTATACCATTTGTGGATCTGTCTAATATTAGCCAAGCTATGGAAGTTTTTCCAGCAGGAAAATGAGAAAATGGGAAAGCGTTTCCGATATTTTTTATTTGGCCAAAATCGAAACTTTTGGTACACTTTTTAGCGAATGTTTTTGCTGTTTCGCAGGCGATTCAAAAACGGAATAGCATTCATGAATCAGGATAATAATCCGCTTCGATCTGCATTAAAAGATGGAAAAATCCAAACAACAAATATTTGGCTTAAATTTTGGCAAAAATCATGATGAATTCAAAAATTCCGAAAATGGGGTCAATATTTTCTTTGCCAGGTTTTGATAGAAAATAGTGAGCCTGGGATCGCTAAGATCGGGAAGGTATACCATTTGTGGATCTGTCTAATATTAGCCAAGCTATGGAAGTTTTTCCAGCAGGAAAATGAGAAAAAATGGGAAAGCGTTTCCGATATTTTTTATTTGGCCAAAATCGAAAATCGAAACTTTTGGTACACTTTTTAGCGAATGTTTTTGCTGTTTCGCAGGCGATTCAAAAACGGAATAGCATTCATGAATCAGGATAATAATCCGCTTCGATCTGCATTAAAAGATGGAAAAATCCAAAAAACAAATATTTGGCTTAAATTTTGGCAAAAATCATGATGGTACCCCTTTCAAAAATTCCGAAAATTGGGTCAATATTTTCTTTGGCAGGTTTTGATCGAAAATGGTGTGCCTGAGATCGCTGAGATCGGGAAGGTATACCATTTGTGGATCTGCCAAATATTAGCCAAGCTATGGAAGTTTTTCCAGCAGGAAAATGAGAAAAAATGGGAAAGCGTTTCCGATATTTTTTATTTGGCCAAAATCGAAAATCGAAACTTTTGGTACACTTTTTAGCGAATGCTTTTGCTGTTTCGCAGGCGATTCAAAAACGGAATAGCATTCATAAATCAGGATAATAATCCGCTTCGATCTGCATTAAAAGATGGAAAAATCCAAAAAACAAATATTTGGCTTAAATTTTGGCAAAAATCATGATGGTACCCCTTTCAAAAATTCCGAAAATTGGGTCAATATTTTCTTTGGCAGGTTTTGATCGAAAATGGTGTGCCTGAGATCGCTGAGATCGGGAAGGTATACCATTTGTGGATCTGCCAAATATTAGCCAAGCTATGGAAGTTTTTCCAGCAGGAAAATGAGAAAAAATGGGAAAGCGTTTCCGATATTTTTTATTTGGCCAAAATCGAAAATCGAAACTTTTGGTACACTTTTTAGCGAATGCTTTTGCTGTTTCGCAGGCGATTCAAAAACGGAATAGCATTCATGAATCAGGATAATAATCCGCTTCGATCTGCATTAAAAGATGGAAAAATCCAAACAACAAATATTTGGCTTAAATTTTGGCAAAAATCATGATGGTACCCCTTTCAAAAATTCCGAAAATGGGGTCAATATTTTCTTTGCCAGGTTTTGATAGAAAATAGTGAGCCTGGGATCGCTAAGATCGGGAAGGTATACCATTTGTGGATCTGTCTAAGATTAGCCAAGCTATGGAAGTTTTTCCAGCAGGAAAATGAGAAAAAATGGGAAAGCGTTTCCGATATTTTTTATTTGGCCAAAATCGAAAATCGAAACTTTTGGTACACTTTTTAGCGAATGTTTTTGCTGTTTCGCAGGCGATTCAAAAACGGAATAGCATTCATGAATCAGGATAATAATCCGCTTCGATCTGCATTAAAAGATGGAAAAATCCAAACAACAAATATTTGGCTTAAATTTTGGCAAAAATCATGATGGTACCCCTTTCAAAAATTCCGAAAATTGGGTCAATATTTTCTTTGGCAGGTTTTGATCGAAAATGGTGTGCCTGAGATCGCTGAGATCGGGAAGGTATACCATTTGTGGATCTGCCAAATATTAGCCAAGCTATGGAAGTTTTTCCAGCAGGAAAATGAGAAAAAATGGGAAAGCGTTTCCGATATTTTTTATTTGGCCAAAATCGAAAATCGAAACTTTTGGTACACTTTTTAGCGAATGCTTTTGCTGTTTCGCAGGCGATTCAAAAACGGAATAGCATTCATGAATCAGGATAATAATCCGCTTCGATCTGCATTAAAAGATGGAAAAATCCAAACAACAAATATTTGGCTTAAATTTTGGCAAAAATCATGATGGTACCCCTTTCAAAAATTCCGAAAATGGGGTCAATATTTTCTTTGCCAGGTTTTGATAGAAAATAGTGAGCCTGGGATCGCTAAGATCGGGAAGGTATACCATTTGTGGATCTGTCTAATATTAGCCAAGCTATGGAAGTTTTTCCAGCAGGAAAATGAGAAAATGGGAAAGCGTTTCCGATATTTTTTATTTGGCCAAAATCGAAACTTTTGGTACACTTTTTAGCGAATGTTTTTGCTGTTTCGCAGGCGATTCAAAAACGGAATAGCATTCATGAATCAGGATAATAATCCGCTTCGATCTGCATTAAAAGATGGAAAAATCCAAACAACAAATATTTGGCTTAAATTTTGGCAAAAATCATGATGGTACCCCTTTCAAAAATTCCGAAAATGGGGTCAATATTTTCTTTGCCAGGTTTTGATAGAAAATAGTGAGCCTGGGATCGCTAAGATCGGGAAGGTATACCATTTGTGGATCTGTCTAATATTAGCCAAGCTATGGAAGTTTTTCCAGCAGGAAAATGAGAAAAAATGGGAAAGCGTTTCCGATATTTTTTATTTGGCCAAAATCGAAAATCGAAACTTTTGGTACACTTTTTAGCGAATGTTTTTGCTGTTTCGCAGGCGATTCAAAAACGGAATAGCATTCATGAATCAGGATAATAATCCGCTTCGATCTGCATTAAAAGATGGAAAAATCCAAACAACAAATATTTGGCTTAAATTTTGGCAAAAATCATGATGGTACCCCTTTCAAAAATTCCGAAAATTGGGTCAATATTTTCTTTGGCAGGTTTTGATCGAAAATGGTGTGCCTGAGATCGCTGAGATCGGGAAGGTATACCATTTGTGGATCTGTCTAATATTAGCCAAGCTATGGAAGTTTTTCCAGCAGGAAAATGAGAAAAAAATGGGAAAGCGTTTCCGATATTTTTTATTTGGCCAAAATCGAAAATCGAAACTTTTGGTACACTTTTTAGCGAATGTTTTTGCTGTTTCGCAGGCGATTCAAAAACGGAATAGCATTCATGAATCAGGATAATAATCCGCTTCGATCTGCATTAAAAGATGGAAAAATCCAAACAACAAATATTTGGCTTAAATTTCGGCAAAAATCATGATGGTACCCCTTTCAAAAATTCCGAAAATTGGGTCAATATTTTCTTTGGCAGGTTTTGATCGAAAATGGTGTGCCTGAGATCGCTGAGATCGGGAAGGTATACCATTTGTGGATCTGCCAAATATTAGCCAAGCTATGGAAGTTTTTCCAGCAGGAAAATGGGAAAAAATGGGAAAGCGTTTCCGATATTTTTTATTTGGCCAAAATCGAAAATCGAAACTTTTGGTACACTTTTTAGCGAATGTTTTTGCTGTTTCGCAGGCGATTCAAAAACGGAATAGCATTCATGAATCAGGATAATAATCCGCTTCGATCTGCATTAAAAGATGGAAAAATCCAAACAACAAATATTTGGCTTAAATTTTGGCAAAAATCATGATGGTACCCCTTTCAAAAATTCCGAAAATGGGGTCAATATTTTCTTTGCCAGGTTTTGATAGAAAATAGTGAGCCTGGGATCGCTAAGATCGGGAAGGTATACCATTTGTGGATCTGTCTAATATTAGCCAAGCTATGAAAGTTTTTCCAGCAGGAAAATGAGAAAAAATGGGAAAGCGTTTCCGATATTTTTTATTTGGCCAAAATCGAAAATCGAAACTTTTGGTACACTTTTTAGCGAATGTTTTTGCTGTTTCGCAGGCGATTCAAAAACGGAATAGCATTCATGAATCAGGATAATAATCCGCTTCGATCTGCATTAAAAGATGGAAAAATCCAAACAACAAATATTTGGCTTAAATTTTGGCAAAAATCATGATGGTACCCCTTTCAAAAATTCCGAAAATGGGGTCAATATTTTCTTTGCCAGGTTTTGATAGAAAATAGTGAGCCTGGGATCGCTAAGATCGGGAAGGTATACCATTTGTGGATCTGTCTAATATTAGCCAAGCTATGAAAGTTTTTCCAGCAGGAAAATGAGAAAATGGGAAAGCGTTTCCGATATTTTTTATTTGGCCAAAATCGAAAATCGAAACTTTTGGTACACTTTTTAGCGAATGTTTTTGCTGTTTCGCAGGCGATTCAAAAACGGAATAGCATTCATGAATCAGGATAATAATCCGATAATAATTAATTAAAAGATGGAAAAATCCAAACAACAAATATTTGGCTTAAATTTTGGCAAAAATCATGATGGTACCCCTTTCAAAAATTCCGAAAATGGGGTCAATATTTTCTTTGCCAGGTTTTGATAGAAAATAGTGAGCCTGGGATCGCTAAGATCGGGAAGGTATACCATTTGTGGATCTGTCTAATATTAGCCAAGCTATGGAAGTTTTTCCAGCAGGAAAATGAGAAAATGGGAAAGCGTTTCCGATATTTTTTATTTGGCCAAAATCGAAACTTTTGGTACACTTTTTAGCGAATGTTTTTGCTGTTTCGCAGGCGATTCAAAAACGGAATAGCATTCATGAATCAGGATAATAATCCGCTTCGATCTGCATTAAAAGATGGAAAAATCCAAACAACAAATATTTGGCTTAAATTTCGGCAAAAATCATGATGGTACCCCTTTCAAAAATTCCGAAAATTGGGTCAATATTTTCTTTGGCAGGTTTTGATCGAAAATGGTGTGCCTGAGATCGCTGAGATCGGGAAGGTATACCATTTGTGGATCTGCCAAATATTAGCCAAGCTATGGAAGTTTTTCCAGCAGGAAAATGGGAAAAAATGGGAAAGCGTTTCCGATATTTTTTATTTGGCCAAAATCGAAAATCGAAACTTTTGGTACACTTTTTAGCGAATGTTTTTGCTGTTTCGCAGGCGATTCAAAAACGGAATAGCATTCATGAATCAGGATAATAATCCGCTTCGATCTGCATTAAAAGATGGAAAAATCCAAACAACAAATATTTGGCTTAAATTTTGGCAAAAATCATGATGGTACCCCTTTCAAAAATTCCGAAAATGGGGTCAATATTTTCTTTGCCAGGTTTTGATAGAAAATAGTGAGCCTGGGATCGCTAAGATCGGGAAGGTATACCATTTGTGGATCTGTCTAATATTAGCCAAGCTATGGAAGTTTTTCCAGCAGGAAAATGAGAAAAAATGGGAAAGCGTTTCCGATATTTTTTATTTGGCCAAAATCGAAAATCGAAACTTTTGGTACACTTTTTAGCGAATGTTTTCGCTGTTTCGCAGGCGATTCAAAAACGGAATAGCATTCATGAATCAGGATAATAATCCGCTTCGATCTGCATTAAAAGATGGAAAAATCCAAACAACAAATATTTGGCTTAAATTTCGGCAAAAATCATGATTTTTCATATCAATCATATTTTTGCTGTTTCGCAGCTGATTCAAAAACGGAATAGCAATCATGAATCAGGATACTAATCCGCTTCGATCTGCATGACAAGATGAAAAAAACCAAACAAATATTTCGGCAAAACTCATGAATCATGAAAAAAAAACGCGGCGCAAATTCTTAAAAATCGTATGGCAGAAAATCTGAAGTACCAGGCGAACAGTAACCAGGAGAAGGTGGCCGAAATCAAGCAGTGCAAGCAGTTCAATGACGTCAGAGCTATAATTATTTTCTGCTTATAAGGGGTGAAGGGGACAATCAGATCTGAATATGTAACGGACACGGCTCTGCCTCCCTTTTCACCTAATGCAATAAAAGCTGCAACTTAGGCTCCATGGGGGGAAATGGGACAATGCACTGAGAGGGAGATAGGTAGACAAAGATGGCTCCACTGGGGATGGGAGTGCCAGGTGTTTCCAGGCGTTTCGGCGCCTTGGTTCTCACGACCTCTCGGTAAGAAGTAACGGTCCCCATAGAAAACAAAGCATTTTCGCTCACGCGAGCCCCAAATCGTGACACGCTCAGAAAAACAACGTGTGTCGTTTTAATGTTGCCATCATTAGGTGTATTTTCCCGTTCTGGACTGGAAATTGGAGTACAGGGATTGGCAATATGTCGGCCATCATGGATTTCTGTACCGTTTTTTGAATTGTCAGCTAGAGAATATTTAACATTAGAGGAAAAGGAAGGCAAAATACCGCCATAAACTAATGGTGGTCTCCCTTCCTCAGAACCAAAAATCTGTGCACAGCTTGCTTTGACGTCACTCCGCCACCTTCAGCTGGTTTCTGTTCGCCTGGTACTTCGGATTTTCTGCCATACGATTTTTAAGACATTTGCGCCGAGTTTTTGCCGCCAAGGCGCTTTTTTCCAAGCTCATATCTCGGCCATTTCGGATCGGATTTTAAAAAGGGATGTCGTTTTGTAACCAATACATCGTTATCCTTCGATCTGCATCAAAGGATAATTAAAATCGGACAATAAAATTTTTGCCGATTATTTCAAAAATTCCGAAAATTGGGTCAATATTTTCTTTGGCAGGTTTTGATAGAAAATGGTGAGCCTGGGATCGCTAAGATCGGGAAGGTGTACCATTTATGGATCTGTTTAATATTAGCCAAGCTATGGAAGTTTTTCCAGCTGGAAAATGAGAAAAAATGGGAAAATCCGATATTTTTTATTTGGCCAAAATCGAAACTTTTAGTACACTTTTTGGCGAATGTTTTTGCTGTTTCGCAGGCGATTCAAAAACGGAATAGCATTCATAAATCAGGATAATAATCCGCTTCGATCTGCATTAAAAGATGGAAAAATCCAAAAAACAAATATTTGGCTTAAATTTTGGCAAAAATCATGATGGTACCCCTTTCAAAAATTCCGAAAATTGGGTCAATATTTTCTTTGGCAGGTTTTGATCGAAAATGGTGTGCCTGAGATCGCTGAGATCGGGAAGGTATACCATTTGTGGATCTGCCAAATATTAGCCAAGCTATGGAAGTTTTTCCAGCAGCAAAATGAGAAAAAATGGGAAAGCGTTTCCGATATTTTTTATTTGGCCAAAATCGAAAATCGAAACTTTTGGTACACTTTTTAGCGAATGTTTTCGCTGTTTCGCAGGCGATTCAAAAACGGAATAGCATTCATGAATCAGGATAATAATCCGCTTCGATCTGCATTAAAAGATGGAAAAATCCAAACAACAAATATTTGGCTTAAATTTCGGCAAAAATCATGATTTTTCATATCAATCATATTTTTGCTGTTTCGCAGCTGATTCAAAAACGGAATAGCAATCATGAATCAGGATACTAATCCGCTTCGATCTGCATGACAAGATGAAAAAAACCAAACAAATATTTCGGCAAAACTCATGAATCATGAAAAAAAAACGCGGCGCAAATTCTTAAAAATCGTATGGCAGAAAATCTGAAGTACCAGGCGAACAGTAACCAGGAGAAGGCGGCCGAAATCAAGCAGTTCAATGACGTCAGAGCTATAATTATTTTCTGCTTATAAGGGGGGAAGGGGACAATCAGATCTGAATATGTAACGGACACGGCTCTGCCTCCCTTTTCACCTAATGCAATAAAATCTGTAACTTAGGCTCCATGGGGGGAAATGGGACAATGCACTGAGAGGGAGACAGGTAGACAAAGATGGCTCCACTGGGGATGGGAGTGCCAGGTGTTTCCAGGTGTTTCGGCGCCTTGGTTCTCACGACCTCTCGGTAAGAAGTAACGGTCCCCATAGAAAACAAAGCATTTTCGCTCACGCGAGCCCCAAATCGTGACACGCGCAGAAAAACAACGTGTGTCGTTTTAATGTTGCCATCATTAGGTGTATTTTCCCGTTCTGGACTGGAAATTGGAGTACAGGGATTGGCAATATGTCGGCCATCATGGATTTCAGTGCCGTTTTTTGAATTGTCAGCTAGAGAATATTTAACATTAGAGGAAAAGGGAGGCAAAATACCGCCATAAACTAATGGTGATCTCCCTTCCTCAGAACCAAAAATCTGTGCACAGCTTGCTTTGACGTCACTCCGCCACCTTCAGCTGGATTCTGTTCGCCTGGTACTTCGGATTTTCTGCCATACGATTTTTAAGACATTTGCGCCGAGTTTTTGCCGCCAAGGCGCTTCTTTCCAAGCTCATATCTCGGCCATTTCGGATCGGATTTTAAAAAGGGATGTCGTTTTGTAACCAATACATCGTTATCCTTCGATCTGCATCAAAGGATAATTAAAATCGGACAATAAAATTTTTGCCGATTTTTTCAAAAATTCCGAAAATTGGGTGAATATTTTCTTTGGCAGGTTTCGATAGAAAATGGTGAGCCTGGGATCGCTAAGATCGGGAAGGTATACCATTTGTGGATCTGCCAAATATTAGCCAAGCTATGGAAGTTTTTCCAGCAGGAAAATGAGAAAAAATGGGAAAGCGTTTCCGATATTTTTTATTTGGCCAAAATCGAAACTTTTGGTACTCTTTTCAGCAAATGATTTTGTGTTTTCCTTTTGAATAAAATCCACAGAATATCCTTTTTGAATTGGTCACTGGGATTTGGGATAAATGTACATATTTTCTAAAAGATAGCAAGAATGCATACATTTATGTTCAATAGACCTAGATTCTAGAGATAGAGGAAAATGCTGAACCGAAGCGTCTGCAGGTCTTTTTGGAAACGGAACATGTGAATGATAATCGTAGATGGAAGTAGTGATGTCATGCCGAATCAACCTTTCCTGCGTGCTGATTCATCAATAGTATGATACTATTGATTACTGCTGCGACTCATGAACTCCTCTGACGATTCCTGCGACGACCCTTGGATCTGCTTTGGCTCCTGGACTCCTGTGTACTCGTGCGTTGGCTCCTGGACTCCTGTGTACTCCAGCGCACTCCTGCATACTCAGAATAGTTCCGTGACGCCACTCATTCACCGTCCGATGCAAAGGAAGATGTAGAAGGATTTTCATCACCTGACATTGGATTTTGTCGGTCCAAGTATCCTGGAGAAGAAAAAATACGGTATTGTAGCTGCTGCTGAAAAACCATTGGAACATATTTGCAGTGGCACATGGATAAATGCATAATGGAAATGCACAAAACGTGAACTTACATTCCTGGGAATACAGTATTAAATATATATAATTTATATTTTATTGTTAAGGCATTAATTTACTGTAAAACGTGTAAAAACTATATAGTAAATAATAAAATGAAATTAAAAAAAATTAAATTGGAGTTTTATATTAGTTACTAAGGGGAAATTGGAGTTTTTAAGTCATAAAGTTGTCATTTAAAATTTTGCTAAACTTAAAATTGATCAAAACTTTTAAGTTTAATTTTAAAAAAATGCATATTTATAAAATTAAATATTTATAAATTATTCATTTTTAGATTACCCAATAGCCAAAGTGCGGCTGTGATTTCTGGCGGAGGCTTTTTCTCCTGGGGTACAAAATTCCGATACACCGGAAGGACTGAGCGTGAAATTTTGACTGAAAACATAAATGCATTGCGGGAACAAAAACTGAACAATTCCAATTCGAGCAAACGAAAAGCGAGCAGTGTGCCTGCCACGCCTTCCAGCCCTCAAGGTGATTTGGCCCAAATACGTAAGTAAATGGAGTGAATTCAATGATTATTATTGATTTATTTTTAATCATTTCTAGGGTATAGCAGCCTGCCGAGATCCACGATGTCTGAACCTCTGGGATATGCCATACCTAATGGTTCTCACTGCTACGTGGGGCAGGATCATGAGGGCAACGGCGGGATCCAAATATCCAGCCTGGAGCCAGTTTGCGAGGAGGCCCGCCTGCGATCGTCGAACGTCGACGGTCCCAACTATCTGTCCACCCAGATGGGCTATGCCTACAGGGACTCCATCGAGCACTCGTCCACGGAAAGCGGTCTGACCGTCAATGGCTACGATCATCCGCGGAAGCATGAGGCGAAGCAGCACGGCACATGGAGTTCGCCAAACGCATACTATGGGCACTCCGCTGATGCCACCTTCAATCCCAGTTCAACGGCGGATCACTTTTTGCGAGGTGATCCTTCCGTTCAGAAAGTGAAAAGGTTCCGTAAATTTCACTTGTTACATGCCTTTGTTCCGTCCGTTATTTTTGTGGCTTTTGCAATGGCCGGAACGGCGGTGTTCATCATGGAATCCGAATCGGAGGCCTTCGAGCAGCTGCGCAACTCCCCGGAAATGCTATGTCTGCGCTACCAATATTATCAGCCGCTGAAAGATTTTGTTTTCGAGAAATTCGGTCGGAGTAAATAAGAGGGTTCTTTCGATTTTCGAACCTACATTGTAGCAGTAGCTTGTTTAATTCCACTAACATCCACTGTATCCGGGTATTTTAGTATGTACTTAAGTCAATTTTTTATTATAACGCTGTAATTCCATATTAAAAACAAAAGCCTGAAATTTTATTTTAACATTTAATTGATTCTTTCTGATTGGGTGATGCTGGGCCAGAAATATATAAAATTTAAAAAGAATCCTTTTTTATTTTAAGTTTTTAAAGCGATATGAAATTGAAAGGTAACCCAAAAAGTGCGGACCAATACATATACATTAAGGAAAAAGGATGAAGCCATTTAATGGCTAGTAACTTGAAACTAAAAATAAAAACTTGAACAATTTAGGAGCTTCAAAAATGAAACCTCTATCGGGTTCATAAAACAGTTCTTTTTTATTTGTCGATATTGTTTCTCAATCAATCTTATTCAATAGATTTAGTTAAGTAAAAGTTTTATTAAATAAATAAATGTGACTATCCTTTATTTTATTTATGACAATGGGCCCCAAACGGCCGTTCTATCAACTGAATGTACATTTTTGTTTATTCTAAATACTATTTAGTAAATAGCGACGTTTACTATAGAACCATATCTGCTTGAAGTCCCAATGATTCCGAGTGTTTCTTGGCCTTCATTCGAAGATCTGCTATACTGGAACTTTTGCTGTGAGCAGCGGCGAAAGCGGCCAGATTTATTGAATATTGTGGCACTGAGAAGAGTCCAGCTGGCACCGTTCCATTGGTTATGGCTGCGGCATACTGTAAGAAGGAAATTTAAGTATTGGGATTAATATATAATACCAATTTTCTCAAATAATGGCTTCTATAAACTTGAGCTTTATAACTAAAATGTAGGACCTGGAAGCTTACAAAGTAACTGCCACTTTTCTTTTAGATATTTTTAAATAACTTCTACCTTTTTTTAAGAAATATTTATGTAGGTGTTAGAATAGTCCTTACCTGATGAGCTGCTACTGAAATAATCGCTGGATCAAAAGCGGAAAAGGCGGCGGCTGCTGCAACTGTGCTGGAGAATTGCTTAACAGCTGAACGGGTGATGGCCGGGGGATGAGGTGAATCAACGCTGATTACCGGAACTTTTCCGGAACTGCCGCTTCCTGTCGCTGCAGGATTTGCACTTGTCGCCGTCGCTGGAATTGGTGGAACGGAGGAATTTCGCAGAGCCGCCAAACTGACGTAGGGCGCCACCCGACAAGGTTCCAGAGGAGTTGCAATGGGAGGACTGCGACTACCTACCAAGAATCCTTTAAATTATAAATAAATTGTGTTAATTTTTTATGAGGTGACAGGTTTATTATAAAACTTGTATATGGATTAGAAATATTATCTGAATAACAAATAAATACACTTTCAACAAAAGTCATACACCCTTTTATAGAAGTATGGGGATACAACCATTATAAATTAAATCTTTGAGAATTTCATAAAATCTGGATTCTATTGAGATGAAAATGAAAATTAAAAATCCCAGTAGACAAACAAACTCGTACTTTCCAGATTGGCAAATCGTTTTAAGATTCAGTGACAAGTAATTGAATTCATTTTGTAATTTATTGCTCAGAAAACGCCCCCAGGTCTGAGAGGCGGCGTCATTCAACCACAGGGACGTGTTACTCCAGGAGCACATACAAATGGCTCTCCGGGGACCGGAGCCCAGGTTAACGTCTTGTTTATGGTGGTTCACCGGCGGAAAAAAGCCTGAGAATTGATATGAACCCATAAAAAGCTGCCCATTCGTTGTCTGCTGGCTGTTGTGCTTTTTATGCCAAAATTTCAATTTGATTACATTTCTGGAAGTTTTTTTTTGGGTCCAGTATTGAAATACGGCAACATTAGGAGGGAATTTGATAAATGCGATTATATCTTTTAATCCAATTAAGTAACTGTTTTATTAGGAGGGGCTACGCACTTCGAGAACTCCACTTAAAGTTGCTCATAAGTGTTATTTTTGTTGCGGAAACTTTAAGTGGATGATTTGTAAATAAACAAACTTTATAAAGCTGACCTTTAAATTTTCTTGTTTAACATTTTCCCATAAATCCGCGCATACCTTGAGCTCCGCTAGCTTCTTGTTTATTTTATGAATTACAATCAATTCTCACAATCACATCTGCTCACAATTTCGGGTGGACGGCAAGGACGGCAGGCAAATCCCTTCGGCAAGGATACACAGAGAGCCGTTTTTTAGAGACAGAAACACAAATCATTGCTAACTTCATCAAATTAAATATTCGAGCAATAAAACGGCGAATGCAAACGCCGTTCCATTGAGTGAGTGGATCCTGGGTGGGTGATGAATTAGGATCTGAGGGGGGATTCAGGATAAGACCTTGGAAACGAGGGTTGAACCGGCGAAAGGCGAATGAATTAATGAAGAGACATTTAAATAACTGTGAAACCGTAACATATTGGCGCCGGGAGTTGATAAGCCAGGAAATGAACAGTATCCCGAAATGTAAATTGGTCTTGGCTGATTTTTGTGTACTTAACTAATTGCGATTTACACTTTCATTAAGCCTAATTGGCAAAAACTTGGCTAGCATAGAGCAAAGGAATGTTTTTTTTCTTTGGAAGGATTTGTATTTTTCCACACAGCGAAAAATTGTTGAACAATTAGAATAGTTTATTATGAGTTTCTAGTTTCTATTTATTGCTTAACTTAATAGGGTGCCCTAATAAAACACTTAACATTTTTTAGAAGAATCCTAAAAATTAAAAATAAAAAAAAAAAACTATGCAAATCCAAGCCAATATTATTATGTTTATCTTGCTTAAGTAAAATTTATGAAAGTTTCTTTTATTTTTCTTACCTTTATGCATTTGATTTTCGTGCTTTCTACATTTTGCCCGCCTGTTTTGGAACCAGACCTGAAAATGTAGTTCAGAATATATTTATAGAAACCATAAAGTGCCATGAATTTATTAATTATTGTTTTTGCTCAACATGATTACAGAAGCTACAGTCAACCGATATATAATGTAACTATGGTCCAAAAAGCTCAGTTATTTATCGGATGCCATAAAAAAAGTGACACTCCTGCTGGCATCTACATATTTCATGACCACATAGTGTCTATTGCTGGTACCCTGATTGAGCATTTAATCTTTAACCGGCCCCCTGATGCTTAAACAATTTTCTCCTCTTAAGCGAGACAGCAAAGGGTGGCAAACAACTACAAACCACTTAACACCCCATATTTTTCCAAGTGACGGTGGTTGAAAAATCAAATCCTTCGGACTTCTTTTCTCCTCCTGCCAGGAACTTCACATTTGGGGAGACACTTTTTGGGGAGACAGTGCCGTTTTGTCATTAGTACCAGTGTAATGAATATCAATTGAAAATCAATTTGTGCTTGTATTGCGTGTACAGGGGGGACACCCGTCGGAAATTTTCATTGTCAGGCTGGACAATTTTCGGCAAAATTTATGGCCACTCCTTGCGAATAATTACCTGCACTCTGGCCTCGCTCAGCCCCAGCCGCTGGCTCAGTTCCTCCCGCATGAAGGCGTCCGGGTAGTGGGTTTCCTCAAAGAGTCTCTCCAGCTCGTTAAGCTGGTCCAGCGTAAAGTTGGTCCGCGATCTTCGCTGCTTGGTGTTAACCACGGACGGATCGAGGTGCTCGCAGTGCTCCCTGATTCTGGTTGGATCCGGGGAGCCACACTTCTCAGGTATTACCGGCTTGTCGGGGGCTAATGTCGGAGTGTTGCTGTCGTCCGTGGAATCGCTCACATTTGTCGTTATTATCGCGGAGATTTTTGTGTCTAAAAATGTTTAAAATAAACTTTTATGGAGGTTGAAATGAAATCATAAAATATAATAACGAGAACTTATACACAAATTTATAATCTTGATGTTCTTTTTGTAAATTTATCGATATATGTTTTTTCGAATAAATCCAGATTTATCCAGAGCTCACCTTAATTTCAGGGTTTTGGGAGTATTTCGATCAAAATTTTTTCATACGAGATTTTTTGAAAATTACGTATACGCCCAGTATTCAAGTTAATATTTTTTGTTTTTTTGGAATGATTCAATCAAAATTGGCTCGCGATTATAGGACCAGTACTTTATATTTAAAGTCAGTAAAAAGTATTTAATATCAAATAGGTTTAACAACTAAAATATAAATTATTCTCGAAGAATAGTCCTTAACTTTGGAAGATTTATTAAATAAGATGTTTATAGTGCATTATGTATATATAATATAAAAATTATAGTTTCGTTCCATAACTTTTTTGTATCTTAAAACATGGTATGATCGACTAGTTTCCATAAAAACATCAAACTTCCATAGAAATATTTATGGGGATAAATCATTGAAACACAACAATAAATTCATAAAATCTGAGATTTCAACTTTGAATGAATATTCAAAAAATATGGTACCTGCTAGATTGTAGTTTTAAATTTTACTTGCCACATATACATTTCAAAAATTATACCAGCTAAAAAAATGGTGGTCAACGCTAATACACAGTCTATATAATTTAATATTTACTAAAATTTGATCATTTAGGTATACCGAGGAAACTGTGGGTTATGTATGGTGATGGACCTATGTTTGTTTTGGACTTTGGTTCAGAGGAGGCAAATGGTTGAGGAGCAAGTGAAATTATGACAACATAATGTACATAAAATATTATGTATTTGAGAGTTTTAATGAAAAATTACAATTATTAGGATTGTATATACTTATTGGTTCACTCAAATTGATGTATTATATTTTCCACACGAATAGACAAATGTCTCACTGATTTAGGTTTTTACTTTGAATAAGGTTTAAAAATTATTTACTAATTAGACTGAAAAATCTTTTAGTTCTTAGCACGAAGTTTTTATCCATTTCGTCTTAACATGACCATTTCTTTCATCATTAGAATTAGTAACTTTACACAATTAAAGCTTATCTTAAAAGAACCGACGGAAATCTCCCTTTTATGTCTAATCACTTTAAAAAACTGTTCCATTATCTTTTTATCTAAATGTTACCTTCTGGCTGTGAATCCACTTCTAAATCCTCGGATATTAGCCAGTTCTTGGGCTTGTGTTCGACGGGTTTTCGAATATTTGGACTTAAGCGGTAGGTCTCCACAATTTCTTCTGGAGGGGAATCTGGTCGTGGGTCTGGTGCAGGGGCGATAATTGTATTGCTTTCCGAAACGGACAAATCAGTTATGTCAATATCCACGGACTCGTCACCACTCGCACAGCCGTCGCCGTAACTGCCGCCGGAACTAATGGAGTTTATGAGTATCGAGTTTTTAACATCCGGATGCTTTTTAATTCGCGCGCCCGTCATTGAATTGAATAAAGCGTGAACACTGTTGTTAGTTAAGTTGAACTCAAAGGATTTTGTTACAAACTGTGCCAATTGCTCCATACTTTTGCTAAAATAAATAAATAATCGCGGCAGATTTTTTCGCTGCGTTGGAGCATAAGTTGCTGTAACGGAACTTAGTTGCCGACTATTTTATAGTCAACACCAATAGCATTCGGCGTGCCTAATCACTTCACTTTGGCTCTTTATCGCTGCGCATGTCATTCGGCACATCCTTAACCAATTCTTCAGACTCCATTAGGCGAGAGAGCCAATCATTGGTATGGGTAAGATTTTTTCCATCGCCAAACTGCACTTAAAAGTGAACAAATAAATTAAATGCGAATCTCTCGAGCAGGACCCATTTAAATAGTTCAACATCTTGACTTTATTCAATTAGCATTTTTATTTGATTTTGCTAGCCAGGCGCAAGCTTAATCTCTCTCCGGCGCTCTCTGCGGCGAGTCCTCAAAAAATCCACCCCTGAAACCGTTGTAACATTAAGTGAAGTCCTGCCTACGGTCCTTTAAATTGCTCTCATTGGTCTACGGAGGAGCTGCGTTGTAATTTGAAAGTGGTTGCATGCTGAGCGATTCCACCTTACTTTCCTATTATTGGTTATAGCCATTATAGAATACACTTTATCCATTAAGCGGCAATGAAACACATTATAACTTGCCATGAATGATTCAGTGTGGGAGGAGTTTGGTTTTAATTAAAGTGGGATATCAAAGGATTTAAGAGTTTAGCACGCCATAAACACTTTTAAATTCGCCGTGATAAATACAATTCGGCTTAATGCTTACGTCCATTGCCAGTGCATTATTTTTATCTACTTTTTAACAAAGTCGGCTCTTGGGGGCCCTTCTATTGATTCGGGGCGGGCACCATGGCATAAAATAAAAGGGTCGGGCTTGGACCATTGCCACGCCCTTAAAGTTCATTAAGTTCAAATTGTGTTAATGACACTGTGCAGCAAATATGACACAATTTTTTATACATATTTATGTGCATAGCATGTGCAAACAATTTATCTTTCTAGGACACCATAAAGTAATTTAATTGTGTTGATTACATTTCATTCGGCATTGATTTCAACAGCTCTCAGCGAAACCATGTTACACAGTGTACTGGATTCATTTATCAACCTGTGTGTCTCTTTATTTAATTTGAATTGAATTTGGTAATAAAGCTTTTCAATCTCATCTTTAAATTTAGGGACTTCTCGTTTCTTTTGGGAACATACACTTTTTTTTAAACTGGATTAAAACCTCGCTATTATTTTTAGATAAATTTCCCTTTAAGATCTAAATAATACCATTTAACGCCATTTTTTATGCATAATTGTGAAAAATGTTTATTGCAAAGTAGTATTAGACAATGGCATATGCAGCATAATTGGCTATGCCACACATATTAACTCCCTTTCGAATTCTCATGTAGCCCGATTCGCCCCAATGATGCCCCCACCAGTTCTTTAAAATCCAGTAGTCCTTTCCAAACCCAATTATCAGCATGGCATGATTTACAGAAGCTGATGAACACATCGGATCGTCGTAGATACCGTCACTAAAGAAGAATATATGTATTAACTGTTTAATTTATTGAAGATTTTGTAATTACCTGTATAACTGAAATGTTTTTGGAGTCGCATTAATCGATATGGCCACTGGTCCAATGTGAGTTACAGCAGCTTGTATTGCGGGCTCATCGTGTGCGGGCAAGATGGCCCAGGAAGTCACATTAACGACGGATAAGTCGCTAACAAATTGGCATTTTCCTTTCTGTAAAGTATTTAAAAGAAAAACATAACTTAAAAAGTTTAGTTTATGAGGGTTCAAAGAAATAGTTCCGATTTTATTTGATCTGTTGGGAGTTTCGGTCTATGTTGAACAATTTTCTAAGTGATAAGCTCTCTGCAGAAATTGTGAAAAAGTTCCAAGCTTCTAAATTAGCTTCATAAACCAATGACCATACCCTTGATACATATTTGTAATCATCCGCTCGCATTAAGCCTCCAGTACTTTGCAAATAGTTCAAAGTATTTCGTAAGGATCCGCCAACGCATCCTTGATTTCCATGGGATACGCTGCAGTCAACGATTTGTTGCTCACTCAAATTCAATATTTTTCCGGTGCGTTTGAAAACCTGCCCTGAAATACTCTCCGCAATGCTGAAGGCGTAGCACGATCCGCAAGTTTGCTGATTATGCGGCGGGGTAACGAATCCTTTGTTTCGCCAGTCCAAGCTCTCCGGGACATTAGTCATCAGTGGGGAACCCACTATTTCAGCTATATTATCTGCTCCTTCCTCTGTGTGGCTTTTTAAAAGTCTTAGATATCCTTTTAAGTAACCATCTGTGTTCTAATTTAATGAAAATTATACTATTATTCAGAACTAAAGCTCATACAATGTAGAAAGTTACCATGTCAGCAAAATTATTGGGTTTCAACCTAAAAGAAGTCTGACCCTCTTGGAAATTTTTATTATGTTTCTCGATGATTTTATAATTTTCCTCGAAGGCTTTAAAGCTACGAAATTCATCATCATTACGAAGGTATTTTCTATTATTTTCATTCTATAAAAATAAGTACAAATTAATACACTTTTATTTTGATTGTGTGCAACTTACTTTGAATATTTCGAATTCGTTTTTATACTCTGATTCAGTTACATTTTTATTATTAACATCAGAAGCTAGGATTTTATATTTAAGAAAACACAAGTAACCAAAAACAAGAAATATCCGCATAGCTGTTGATCTTAAAGTGGTTAACTAATAAACTAAATTATAGCAAACTAAGCACTTCTTTTGTACAACGATACATACAATTTTTTACAATGCTGACCCAATGAATACCCTTCAACCGCTTGATAATATGAACATTGAATAATTATTGTGATTCTTTTCACATAATATCTGCTATACCATTACTAATTTTGTTTTGTAATTATTTATAAAATGATTACATTATTTTTCAGGGATCCCTAGAAATAGTAGACTTGCACAAATTAATGTAATAAATGGATAATGACACGTGATGAAAGATATTGTACCTTCACTTAAAATGGGGAAAGATTTTTAAGTTTTTTAAATATCGACAGAATTTTTTTAAAATTAAGAATGTTTAATAGTGTGACCGCCCTGAAAAAATACTAAGCTGAAAAAATACTAAAAATACTATTTATTATAGAAAAAAACCATTTCCAAATGGAGCATTTATCTGAATTAGATAATATTTCATTGAGTTTAAATTCATAAGGAAAGTTTTTTTATCCTCAAAAGGTGTATCAGTCGAATCATCGAACTAGTTGCCATACGACAGTCATCAGTGTTTCTTTTCATTTGTGTCAGATATGAATAAAAGTGTGTAGTCTGAGCCTTAAAACAGCTGTTTTGCATAACATTGCGGATCCGGTTGATTTGCGTCAAAACAAAAGCCAGGATCATGTTAAAAAACGCTGTTAGCCGCTTGTTGCAAATCAATTCAGTAAGTTTTAAGAACTTCCCATAACGCGACCTAATTCCCTGCACTTTCATTTGCAGGCAAAATGTGCCGGCCGAACGAGTTTGGTTCGCAACATCAACCTGATTCCCATGGTGGTAGAGCAAACCGGCAGAGGTGAACGGGCCTACGACATATTTTCCCGCCTGCTCAAGGAGCGAATAATATGTCTCATGGGCAACATCACCGATGACATCAGCTCCACCGTAGTGGCCCAGCTGTTGTTCCTGCAATCGGAGAACGTCAACAAACCCATTCACCTTTACATTAACTCCCCGGGTGGCGTTGTAACGGCGGGCCTAGCGATCTACGACACGATGCAGTACGTCAAACCGCCCATTGCGACGTGGTGCGTCGGACAGGCGTGCTCGATGGGATCGCTTTTGCTGGCGGCGGGAGCACCTGGGATGCGATACTCATTACCAAATGCCCGGATAATGATTCACCAACCATCAGGCGGCGCACAGGTTGGATTTGACATTCTAGGTGTTTCCAGTTTTTGCCAAAATTAATCATTTGTTTTCTTTAGGGTCAAGCAACGGACATCCTGATCCATGCCGAGGAAATAATTAAAATTAAGCGCCAGCTGACCAGCATATACGTAAAACATGCCAAAAACTCATACGATGAGATGTGCTCGCGAATGGAACGCGATCATTTTATGACTCCCGAGGAAGCCAAGATACTGGGAATTATAGATCACGTTCTTGAACATCCACCTGAGACGGTTTCTGAGACAGGACCAACATCGGACGGCAACGTGACCGGAAAAACCATAACAGACGAGGCCGATAAAAAAAGAAGCAAGCAGGCTGCTTAAAATTTGTTCACGTGTATAAACCAAAATTCTATTTTCAACTTGCATAGGTTTGAATACTTCAATTATCAATATAAAATGTACCATCTTTCAAACCGATTCTGGCTAATGTCCATATTGTTCGTTTCTGAGGTTACAATCCAATTAGCATGTTGCATAATAGCTATCTCCAGTTGGTGCATATATGTACAATAGATTTGCTAATGCACACAAACTATCAGAAATATTTAAGAGAACTTCCAATAAGATTATAAACTGATAAAGTTAAGAGTTTACTGCGTCAACATTTTGAATGCGGCAAAAAGGGTTTTGGTATAAATAATTTGAAATAAATGTGGTTTTTAAATATCTAGCATTTCTCTCATTTATCTAAAATTATCCGAAATCGTTCAATCCATAATCTCAAACACTACGATATCTACATCTGGCGGTAGAAACTCCACATTTCTCCTATTCATCTGCTTCAAGTCGATCTGCATTTATTTCTTATTAGAAAATCTAAAAGCTATATCAGAAAAGAGATACTTGTTTGTGCGTACACGCATATTTCTTAATTAAGTAAAGGAATAAGAAAACAAATTTCCGCTTTTAGCTTTGATCCATTACAATTATGTCTGAGCTGCCGGCAACTGAGTCCTTCTGGATGTAATCATAGATCTTGCTCAGCTCAGGGGTCTCCTTGATCGACTTCAGGAAGTCCATTAATTGTTGGTTCTTGTCTGTAAAAGTATTGCTGATTAGTACTCTGTTTTCCTCTAAATAGTGGTAAGCTACTTACTTGCTTTGGGAATTTGGGAAAGAGCAGAAACCGCACGTAGGGCCGAACGCTTCAGTTCGTCTTGCTTTTCGTACTCCTGTTTTACAGAATTGGCCTTCACTTTGTGTGTGCACGTATCACGTAGTTGCTGTATAAATTGATCGAGTCCTGCAAGCAATTCGCGATTTAGCAATCATTTTTGGAACATCTCGAGTTTACTTACTTAAGAGGACCTTATCCGGGCACAACACGGCCAAGCGTGCTGTCATCAGATAGGTCAGCATTTTAATGTCGTAATGGTCGCAGAGACCGGCTTGGACATGGTCCAAAAACTGCATGACATCCACCCGATCCAAGCCCTGCTCGAGTAGTGTGTACATGCACTCAAATGCTGCCTTGCGAATATCCAGGCCGTCGTCAACGGTATGCTTGAACGGTCCCATCTCAACCTCCCGGATGAGCTCGCTCTTCACCTTCGTCTCAGAGTAGAGCCACGGCAAAAGAGTGGGCAGCAGGTCCCGCACCAGGCTTGGCTTGTTATGCACCGCTGAATTAAATGCAACAAGAGCAACACGTCGCACCTGCGGCTCCGGATCCCGCAGGGCGAACAGGAACTCTCCAATGCTCTGTTTGAGCAATGCATCGATGGGCTGAGGTTGGTCGGAGATGGTGAATTTCACAGAGGATACTACCACGGTCCGCATGGTGGCGCTTTCGGAGCGCAACGCTTGCTGGAGCTGCGGAAGGAGCTCGTCGGGATTAACCAACACAAGTTTGCCCAAGCATTCGGCCACCACGTTGCGTGAACCCTCCTCCGAGCACTCGCAATGCTTAAAAAGCTGGCTCCAAATCGATGGAACCGAAGGTAAAAGCTGGGCAAGTCCACTTGGTGACACGGAAAGCGATGAGATCACCTCTTTCAGGGAGTGCAGAAGCAAGTATTGACGCTTGGGCTGCACCTCTATCTCATTCAGAATCAGCGGCAGATAGGTCTGTAGACTGCCCACGGATACAGCTCCAAGAGCATGCGACGCTGCGGCCTTCACATCCTCGGAAGTGGCTCCAAAGCACTCGATGATGGTCTGGGGCAGGACCTGAATGCTGCTTAAATCAAAGTGTCTGCCAATCTCGCCAATGGTGAGCAGGCAGAATATGATTTCAGTATCATTTCGCTTCTGTAGATCAGTGATTAGCTTGGTAGCCAGAGGTGTCGCCACCTGAGGACACTGCTGCGTGAGAGCGGCGATGCACTTGGCCGACGAGTGGTAAGCCTGCTTGTGCAGCTGCACCTGCTCGCTGGGAGCGCCGCCTGTGGCTCTAGAAGTAGCATCGCCTCCGCCAGCTAAGACTGGACCCATCAACTTCGAGACCAGCGATTGATAGTCCAAGCCTGTCAGCTGGGTTTGCACTAAAGCTTGAAACAGCTCCAAGGTGCAGTTCAAGGCAGTTCCCTGTAAAAAATTATAATTAATTAACATAGAAGACCATTGCTAAGTTCTTTCAAACATTTTAACTCACCTGCAGTAAGGGCGATCGCACCAAAATAAGCACCGATCGCAGGAATTGCTCATGAATGCCAACAAGAGCCTGTGGCTGTCGACGGGCCACAGTGCTCAGCAGGGTAAGTGAATATTGCGCCACATGCAAGTCTGAATCCGATATGAGAGGTGGAATTTCAACGATGGCTGTCTGCAGTAGATTCGGCTCAAAGTTGCTCGAATAGTTGATGACAATTTTATTGATAAGATCGAGCGAGTGGAGCTTCAGGGCACGATGGTTCTTGCGTAGGAATGTCCCCAAAGCCGGCAGCACGTCGTGGAGAATGGGAGTAAGATCAATGCGCAGCGAGGAGGCAGCAATGAGAGTCAATGCCTTTACGCTGCTTAGCCGGGTTACCTCGTTCTTCAATCGCTCCATAAAAATGGGCAGGCACACCGCTAGTTCGTTTTGTAACATGTCGCCCATGTTAGCGATAATCTGTCCCATGCAAGCGATGGCCCGTTCCTTCACCTCCTGGTCTACATCAGTTACTTTAAGTTTCTGCAGCGTGCACGAGTACACTTCTCCCACAAAGGACGGTGCATCGAAGTCAGACTTAGCCGCATTTCCTTCAAGAGGCCTTATCACCTTGACCAACTGCTGAAGCACCAAGAGGGCTTCTGTTGCGATTTTGTAGAAGGGGTCGAACACCGAGGTGACCACCAGGGGCACCAGTGACGGTATGTGTGGGTGGAACACGTGTGGAGGATGTCCCTGGAGCAACGAATAAAGGAATCCTAAAGACTCTATTTTCATATTGCTCGTGGAGCTCTTATCGTTCAGTGAATAGCTAATGCCGGGCACAATGCTGTCCAAGTAGGGACCCAGAGCGCCGGGAAGAGAATTCAACAGTTCGCGCAGCAAGAGGAAGCAGTCTTGACGCGTTTTCATCGATTTTTCCCTCATTAGCGGCTGTATGGCCTTAACGATTAGCGGTAGCTGTTCAATTAGCAGTGACGTCGGTCCCGACACCTGATCCATGGAGTCAGGGTCGTTAGCCACATCATCGCTCGAGCGAGTGTTCTTCAGCAATGCCACATAAGCATGGAATATGTCAGACTTCACGTTCTCCTCACGCTCCTTGAAGCGTGCAATTAGAGCCGGGCTCAAGCTGCGGTAAAAGTCCTCGATAAGTTCCTGGCGTGTAGCAATCAGAACCTCCAAGCACTTGGCGGCAGCACGACGCACCTTCCAGCTCATGTCGTCGTCGTCGCTATACTCCTCGCTGTCCACATACTCATCCTCTTCGGTGTCCATGGCGTAACCAGTATCGCCATCATCGGTCTCATAGTTATAATTTGGATCGTACGTAATGTACTTTAAGCACAGCTCAAGTATCTAAAAAGTACAACACGAATTAGATTCTGAATGCCCTTTTGGAAGTAAATTTTGATGGTTAGTAGGTTATGGTTTTACCATGGGAATGTGCGGATTTATGGCATCAGGACAGCGCATAACAAAAGCCTCGCAGGCCTGCAGACAAAATTCACGCAGCTCATCGTCATCGCGCTGACTGTATTGGCTCAGTAGGAGCATGGAGCGGTCGATGTGGTTGCACAGCCGATGGCCAGCTTGTCGGCTACGAGACATATTTTGTGATAACGAAACATCATAAATTATGATTCGTGAATCATAAGAGAACAAAAAATGTCAAATATATGGTAGAAGAGAGCTTTTATTCAAGTTTTCCTTACCAAATCGAAGCCAAGCACTGGATATATGTTCGTATGGCAGCAGGGTTCGGTGGATTCTCCAGACCATCGAGCATGTGATCAATAACGCCATTGTAAGCGTTACTATTGGCCTGGATCAGCAGAAAGGAGAGCGCTACAATAGTGCGCTTGCGAACAGCCTGGCGCGAGGAGGACAACTGTGGCATCAAAGCTTTAAGAATGGTGCTGTGAAAGGGAACCAGAAACTCGCCGAACCGCGAAAGCAGATCAGCCAGAATATCGAGCGACTCGAGTTTAACAGAAACGTCCTCCTGAAAGGAGTACAACCCAATAAGTAAGATGGATCTCGCAAGAGTAGAGCCAGCATACAAACCTTCTCAATGGCCGTGCTTAGTTTGCCGGTGATGCGCTGACAGACGTTGGGAGCTAGGGAATTGGAGGACTGAGGCAGTTCAGCGATAACTGTTTTAAGGCCAATGCTCGAGATGTCGCGCAGCTGCTCTGTGTTGGACATCATATTGGCGCATAGGGAGTCCACAATCGTCTCCACCTGGATCTCCTTGACTTTGTTGACCAGAGGACCCAGGCACTTCACCGCCAGATTTTGCACCTCGCCATTCTTGTCCTCTAGCAGTTTCAGCACCATTCGCACCACCTTTTTCTCAGATTCATCGTCAAGAATAATGCTGTCTTTTTGTAATTCTGTCATTAAATCATTTGTCGCCATGAAACGAAAATCCTTATCCGTCGATGTCATCTACGGCAGCCAAGGCTCCATTTCAATTTCATGATATAGCTAAAATTAAAATCTATACATACTTTTTCCAGCAAATTTGCTATTTGATGGTACTGATGTGACGCCATAGCGAGGACTTTAATAAGTATATATATAGACAACAGGAATTGGTAGGCAAGGTAATATGTGTATCACTTTTCTTTTAGTTTAAAACTTGAAGTCTACTGAAATTTTTCCGGCAGAAATTCTACAAGTTTTTCACATTCACAATTTTGTTAGGCTCCCATTCACGATTAGTGTGACCAATTTCAATTGAACTACCAATTGACGTTAGTGTGGCCGATTTTGAATCCTCCCTTTCCGGTAAATCACTTAGTCTACATTATTATTGAATATAAATATCCTGCAATATTCAAAACTATTACTAATTTTTGTAATTTTTTAAAATATTATTAATTAAAACCAAAAATTACTTCCCCTCTCAGATGCATCCAATCGATTAATTTATTATCGATAAATGATAGATTGATGAGTCGCTTCTCACATCCCTAGTTAAGTGCCGCTCGTTTCCATCAAATTTTCGAACAAATCTATCAAAATATAGAAATAATCTTGTGATTGTGAAAAAATGGATAACATATTGAATAAGGAAAACACAGGGGTTTACTGTAAGTTAAATATTAGTGCGACACTCGCAGGAACATATCTTATCTTTATATCTTCCAGTACCATCAAACCCCATCAAAAATGGAGTCCCTTTGAGTAACACTGTTTTGAAACAAACAGTAAAAAAAAGCGTGCTTGGCAAACTAGACAATAATCTGCTCAAAACCCCGAGTATCACTCCATTTAAAACCGATTCTGTTAAACTCGAGGGGAGTATTGCTAAATTGTCGATTCGTAAGGGACTGAAGCAAAATTTCATCAATAGGGATCGGGAAGAGATCAGTTTAAAGGCGAGGAGCTGCTACTTGGGTGGTTACAAGTTGAAGGCTAAAACTTCCATTACAAACTTGTTTGATTATACAGACCTTCCCAATCCACAATGCTTGAAGAAGTGCAGCAGGCGTAAGTAATTAAAAGTCAGCAATCAGTGTAATATAACATTATGTGTATTTCCAGCGATTCAAGAGATCTGGTCTGAAAATCAAAGTGGATATGACGCCCTACTTGAACAACTTTCATATGACTTTCACAGCTTGGAAAATGACTTTGGAGGGGATTACGTACCTCCGATGGAACCAGAAATTGATTTCTTGCCTTCTATAACTGCCACAGAAAACAATGGTACCACCGATTGTGAATTCAAAATTAACTTGATGCTGCCGATACCGAATTTTGAGAGTGTTCAAATTTTATTTTAAGATTAATAAGTTTAATTTGTGTTATCGTAGCATATATGTGTA
This sequence comes from Drosophila monieri, assembly GCA_035047585.1. Taxonomy (NCBI): domain Eukaryota; kingdom Metazoa; phylum Arthropoda; class Insecta; order Diptera; family Drosophilidae; genus Drosophila; species Drosophila monieri. The sequence goes on along the minus strand of JAWNPJ010000116.1, from coordinate 279,426 downwards.
TTTAATCGGCTTGTGACTATAGAATTATTGTATTTGTTAGGAGAATTAAATAAATGTTTGTCTTCATCATACGTAAATTGACCCAGATATAGCATATGCTTTGGGTCGTAGTGCCATTCCCCGTTTTTCTATTTTGTAGGGGACTCATTTAAGGTATTCCGCGAGAGGATCGGATGAATATTGGCCAAGAAAGAGCCTTCGACGTGGCTAATAGTGTCCTTTACACACATGTGCGACATTTTGAAGGGGACCCACCAGAAAATTTGAGAAAAAATCTCAAAAATATTTTGTTTTCAGATTTTGATGCAGATTGGTGGGAAATGGACCCACGAATCATTTAAGGAATTCCGCTCAAGGATCAGACGAATATTGGCCAAGATATAGCCTTCAACGTGGCTAATAGTGTCCTTTCCACACATGAGCGACATTTTGAAGGGGACCCACCAGAAAATTTGAGAAAAAATCTCAAAAATATTTTGTTTTCAGATTTGGATGCAGATTGGTGGGAAATGGACCCACGAATCATTTAAGGCATTCCGCTCAAGGATCGGATGAATATTGGCCAAGATATAGCTTTCAACGTGGCTAATAGTGTCCTTTCCACACATGAGCGACATTTTGAAGGGGACCCACCAGAAAATTTGAGAAAAAATCTCAAAAATATTTTGTTTTCAGATTTTGATGCAGATTGGTGGGAAATGGACCCACAAATCATTTAAGGCATTCCGCTCAAGGATCGGATGAATATTGGCCAAGATATAGCCTTCGACGTGGCTAATAGTGTCCTTTCCACACATGTGCGACATTTTGAAGGAGACCCACCAGAAAATTTGAGAAAAAATCTCAAAAATATTTTGTTTTCAGATTTTGATGCAGATTGGTGGGAAATGGACCCACGAATCATTTAAGGAATTCCGCTCAAGGATCAGACGAATATTGGCCAAGATATAGCCTTCAACGTGGCTAATAGTGTCCTTTCCACACATGAGCGACATTTTGAAGGGGACCCACCAGAAAATTTGAGAAAAAATCTCAAAAATATTTTGTTTTCAGATTTTGATGCAGATTGGTGGGAAATGGATCCACGAATCATTTAAGGCATTCCGCTCAAGGATCGGATGAATATTGGCCAAGAAAGAGCCTTCGACGTGGCTAATAGTGTCCTTTACACACATGTGCGACATTTTGAAGGGGACCCACCAGAAAATTTGAGAAAAAATCTCAAAAATATTTTGTTTTCAGATTTGGATGCAGATTGGTGGGAAATGGACCCACGAATCATTTAAGGCATTCCGCTCAAGGATCGGATGAATATTGGCCAAGATATAGCTTTCAACGTGGCTAATAGTGTCCTTTCCACACATGAGCGACATTTTGAAGGGGACCCACCAGAAAATTTGAGAAAAAATCTCAAAAATATTTTGTTTTCAGATTTTGATGCAGATTGGTGGGAAATGGACCCACAAATCATTTAAGGCATTCCGCTCAAGGATCGGATGAATATTGGCCAAGATATAGCCTTCGACGTGGCTAATAGTGTCCTTTCCACACATGTGCGACATTTTGAAGGAGACCCACCAGAAAATTTGAGAAAAAATCTCAAAAATATTTTGTTTTCAGATTTTGATGCAGATTGGTGGGAAATGGACCCACGAATCATTTAAGGAATTCCGCTCAAGGATCAGACGAATATTGGCCAAGATATAGCCTTCAACGTGGCTAATAGTGTCCTTTCCACACATGAGCGACATTTTGAAGGGGACCCACCAGAAAATTTGAGAAAAAATCTCAAAAATATTTTGTTTTCAGATTTTGATGCAGATTGGTGGGAAATGGATCCACGAATCATTTAAGGCATTCCGCTCAAGGATCGGATGAATATTGGCCAAGATATAGCCTTCGACGTGGCTAATAGTGTCCTTTCCACACATGTGCGACATTTTGAAGGGGACCCACCAGAAAATTTGAGAAAAAATCTCAAAAATATTTTGTTTTCAGATTTTGATGCAGATTGGTGGGAAATGGACCCACGAATCATTTAAGGAATTCCGCTCAAGGATCAGACGAATATTGGCCAAGATATAGCCTTCAACGTGGCTAATAGTGTCCTTTCCACACATGAGCGACATTTTGAAGGGGACCAACCAGAAAATTTGAGAAAAAATCTCAAAAATATTTTGTTTTCAGATTTTGATGCAGATTGGTGGGAAATGGACCCACGAATCATTTAAGGAATTCCGCTCAAGGATCAGACGAATATTGGCCAAGATATAGCCTTCAACGTGGCTAATAGTGTCCTTTCCACACATGAGCGACATTTTGAAGGGGACCAACCAGAAAATTTGAGAAAAAATCTCAAAAATATTTTGTTTTCAGATTTTGATGCAGATTGGTGGGAAATGGACCCACGAATCATTTAAGGCATTCCGCTCAAGGATCGGATGAATATTGGCCAAGATATAGCCTTCGACTTGGCTAATAGTGTCCTTTCCACACATGTGCGACATTTTGAAGGGGACCCACCAGAAAATTTGAGAAAAAATCTCAAAAATATTTTGTTTTCAGATTTTGATGCAGATTGGTGGGAAATGGACCCACGAATCATTTAAGGCATTCCGCTCAAGGATCGGATGAATATTGGCCAAGATATAGCTTTCGACGTGGCTAATAGTGTCCTTTCCACACATGAGCGACATTTTGAAGGGGACCCACCAGAAAATTTGAGAAAAAATCTCAAAAATATTTTGTTTTCAGATTTGGATGCAGATTGGTGGGAAATGGACCCACGAATCATTTAAGGCATTCCGCTCAAGGATCGGATGAATATTGGCCAAGATATAGCCTTCAACGTGGCTAATAGTGTCCTTTCCACACATGAGCGACATTTTGAAGGGGACCCACCAGAAAATTTGAGAAAAAATCTCAAAAATATTTTGTTTTCAGATTTTGATGCAGATTGGTGGGAAATGGATCCACGAATCATTTAAGGCATTCCGCTCAAGGATCGGATGAATATTGGCCAAGATATAGCCTTCGACGTGGCTAATAGTGTCCTTTCCACACATGTGCGACATTTTGAAGGGGACCCACCAGAAAATTTGAGAAAAAATCTCAAAAATATTTTGTTTTCAGATTTTGATGCAGATTGGTGGGAAATGGACCCACGAATCATTTAAGGAATTCCGCTCAAGGATCAGACGAATATTGGCCAAGATATAGCCTTCAACGTGGCTAATAGTGTCCTTTCCACACATGAGCGACATTTTGAAGGGGACCAACCAGAAAATTTGAGAAAAAATCTCAAAAATATTTTGTTTTCAGATTTTGATGCAGATTGGTGGGAAATGGACCCACGAATCATTTAAGGAATTCCGCTCAAGGATCAGACGAATATTGGCCAAGATATAGCCTTCAACGTGGCTAATAGTGTCCTTTCCACACATGAGCGACATTTTGAAGGGGACCAACCAGAAAATTTGTGAAAAAATCTCAAAAATATTTTGTTTTCAGATTTTGATGCAGATTGGTGGGAAATGGACCCACGAATCATTTAAGGCATTCCGCTCAAGGATCGGATGAATATTGGCCAAGATATAGCCTTCGACTTGGCTAATAGTGTCCTTTCCACACATGTGCGACATTTTGAAGGGGACCCACCAGAAAATTTGAGAAAAAATCTCAAAAATATTTTGTTTTCAGATTTTGATGCAGATTGGTGGGAAATGGACCCACGAATCATTTAAGGCATTCCGCTCAAGGATCGGATGAATATTGGCCAAGATATAGCTTTCGACGTGGCTAATAGTGTCCTTTCCACACATGTGCGACATTTTGAAGGGGACCCACCAGAAAATTTGAGAAAAAATCTCAAAAATATTTTGTTTTCAGATTTGGATGCAGATTGGTGGGAAATGGACCCACGAATCATTTAAGGCATTCCGCTCAAGGATCGGATGAATATTGGCCAAGATATAGCTTTCAACGTGGCTAATAGTGTCCTTTCCACACATGAGCGACATTTTGAAGGGGACCCACCAGAAAATTTGAGAAAAAATCTCAAAAATATTTTGTTTTCAGATTTTGATGCAGATTGGTGGGAAATGGACCCACGAATCATTTAAGGCATTCCGCTCAAGGATCGGATGAATATTGGCCAAGATATAGCTTTCGACGTGGCTAATAGTGTCCTTTCCACACATGTGCGACATTTTGAAGGGGACCCACCAGAAAATTTGAGAAAAAATCTCAAAAATATTTTGTTTTCAGATTTGGATGCAGATTGGTGGGAAATGGACCCACGAATCATTTAAGGCATTCCGCTCAAGGATCGGATGAATATTGGCCAAGATATAGCTTTCAACGTGGCTAATAGTGTCCTTTCCACACATGAGCGACATTTTGAAGGGGACCCACCAGAAAATTTGAGAAAAAATCTCAAAAATATTTTGTTTTCAGATTTTGATGCAGATTGGTGGGAAATGGACCCACGAATCATTTAAGGCATTCCGCTCAAGGATCGGATGAATATTGGCCAAGATATAGCCTTCGACGTGGCTAATAGTGTCCTTTCCACACATGTGCGACATTTTGAAGGGGACCCACCAGAAAATTTGAGAAAAAATCTCAAAAATATTTTGTTTTCAGATTTGGATGCAGATTGGTGGGAAATGGACCCACGAATCATTTAAGGCATTCCGCTCAAGGATCGGATGAATATTGGCCAAGATATAGCTTTCAACGTGGCTAATAGTGTCCTTTCCACACATGAGCGACATTTTGAAGGGGACCCACCATAAAATTTGAGAAAAAATCTCAAAAATATTTTGTTTTCAGATTTAGATGCAGATTGGTGGGAAATGGACCCACGAATCATTTAAGGCATTCCGCGAGAGGATCGGATGAATATTGGCCAAGATATAGCCTTCGACGTGGCTAATAGTGTCCTTTCCACACATGTGCGACATTTTGAAGGGGACCCACCAGAAAATTTGAGAAAAAATCTCAAAAATATTTTGTTTTCAGATTTTGATGCAGATTGGTGGGAAATGGACCCACGAATCATTTAAGGAATTCCGCTCAAGGATCAGACGAATATTGGCCAAGATATAGCCTTCAACGTGGCTAATAGTGTCCTTTCCACACATGAGCGACATTTTGAAGGGGACCCACCAGAAAATTTGAGAAAAAATCTCAAAAATATTTTGTTTTCAGATTTTGATGCAGATTGGTGGGAAATGGATCCACGAATCATTTAAGGCATTCCGCTCAAGGATCGGATGAATATTGGCCAAGATATAGCCTTCGACGTGGCTAATAGTGTCCTTTCCACACATGTGCGACATTTTGAAGGGTACCCACCAGAAAATTTGAGAAAAAATCTCAAAAATATTTTGTTTTCAGATTTGGATGCAGATTGGTGGGAAATGGACCCACGAATCATTTAAGGCATTCCGCTCAAGGATCGGATGAATATTGGCCAAGATATAGCCTTCAACGTGGCTAATAGTGTCCTTTCCACACATGAGCGACATTTTGAAGGGGACCCACCAGAAAATTTGAGAAAAAATCTCAAAAATATTTTGTTTTCAGATTTTGATGCAGATTGGTGGGAAATGGACCCACAAATCATTTAAGGCATTCTGCTCAAGGATCGGATGAATATTGGCCAAGATATAGCCTTCGACGTGGCTAATAGTGTCCTTTCCACACATGTGCGACATTTTGAAGGAGACCCACCAGAAAATTTGAGAAAAAATCTCAAAAATATTTTGTTTTCAGATTTTGATGCAGATTGGTGGGAAATGGACCCACGAATCATTTAAGGAATTCCGCTCAAGGATCAGACGAATATTGGCCAAGATATAGCCTTCAACGTGGCTAATAGTGTCCTTTCCACACATGAGCGACATTTTGAAGGGGACCCACCAGAAAATTTGAGAAAAAATCTCAAAAATATTTTGTTTTCAGATTTTGATGCAGATTGGTGGGAAATGGATCCACGAATCATTTAAGGCATTCCGCTCAAGGATCGGATGAATATTGGCCAAGATATAGCCTTCGACGTGGCTAATAGTGTCCTTTCCACACATGTGCGACATTTTGAAGGGGACCCACCAGAAAATTTGAGAAAAAATCTCAAAAATATTTTGTTTTCAGATTTTGATGCAGATTGGTGGGAAATGGACCCACGAATCATTTAAGGAATTCCGCTCAAGGATCAGACGAATATTGGCCAAGATATAGCCTTCAACGTGGCTAATAGTGTCCTTTCCACACATGAGCGACATTTTGAAGGGGACCAACCAGAAAATTTGAGAAAAAATCTCAAAAATATTTTGTTTTCAGATTTTGATGCAGATTGGTGGGAAATGGACCCACGAATCATTTAAGGAATTCCGCTCAAGGATCAGACGAATATTGGCCAAGATATAGCCTTCAACGTGGCTAATAGTGTCCTTTCCACACATGAGCGACATTTTGAAGGGGACCAACCAGAAAATTTGAGAAAAAATCTCAAAAATATTTTGTTTTCAGATTTTGATGCAGATTGGTGGGAAATGGACCCACGAATCATTTAAGGAATTCCGCTCAAGGATCAGACGAATATTGGCTAAGATATAGCCTTCTACGTGGCTAATAGTGTCCTTTCCACACATGAGCGACATTTTGAAGGGGACCAACCAGAAAATTTGAGAAAAAATCTCAAAAATATTTTGTTTTCAGATTTTGATGCAGATTGGTGGGAAATGGACCCACGAATCATTTAAGGCATTCCGCTCAAGGATCGGATGAATATTGGCCAAGATATAGCCTTCGACTTGGCTAATAGTGTCCTTTCCACACATGTGCGACATTTTGAAGGGGACCCACCAGAAAATTTGAGAAAAAATCTCAAAAATATTTTGTTTTCAGATTTTGATGCAGATTGGTGGGAAATGGATCCACGAATCATTTAAGGCATTCCGCTCAAGGATCGGATGAATATTGGCCAAGATATAGCTTTCGACGTGGCTAATAGTGTCCTTTCCACACATGTGCGACATTTTGAAGGGGACCCACCAGAAAATTTGAGAAAAAATCTCAAAAATATTTTGTTTTCAGATTTTGATGCAGATTGGTGGGAAATGGACCCACGAATCATTTAAGGCATTCCGCTCAAGGATCGGATGAATATTGGCCAAGATATAGCCTTCGACTTGGCTAATAGTGTCCTTTCCACACATGTGCGACATTTTGAAGGGGACCCACCAGAAAATTTGAGAAAAAATCTCAAAAATATTTTGTTTTCAGATTTTGATGCAGATTGGTGGGAAATGGACCCACGAATCATTTAAGGCATTCCGCTCAAGGATCGGATGAATATTGGCCAAGATATAGCTTTCGACGTGGCTAATAGTGTCCTTTCCACACATGTGCGACATTTTGAAGGGGACCCACCAGAAAATTTGAGAAAAAATCTCAAAAATATTTTGTTTTCAGATTTTGATGCAGATTGGTGGGAAATAGATGCACAAATCATTTAAGGTATTCCGCTCAAGGATCGGATGAATATTGGCCAAGATACAGCCTTCGACGTGGCTTATAGTGTCCTTTCCACACATGTGCGACATTTTGAAGGGGACCCACCAGAAAATTTGAGAAAAAATCTCAAAAATATTTTGTTTTCAGATTTTGATGCAGATTGGTGGGAAATGGACCCACGAATCATGTAAGGCATTCCGCTCAAGGATCGGATGAATATTGGCCAAGATATAGCCCTCGACGTGGCTAATAGTGTCCTTTACACACAGGTGCGACATTTTGAAGGGGACCCACCAGAAAATTTGAGAAAAAATCTCAAAAATATTTTGTTTTCAGATTTTGATGCAGATTGGTGGGAAATAGATGCACAAATCATTTAAGGTATTCCGCTCAAGGATCGGATGAATATTGGCCAAGATATAGCCTTCGACGTGGCTAATAGTGTCCTTTACACACATGTGCGACATTTTGAAGGGGACCCACCAGAAAATTGAGAAAAAATCTAAAAAATATTTTGTTTTCAGATTTTGATGCAGATTGGTGGGAAATGGACCCACGAATCATGTAAGGCATTCCGCTCAAGGATCGGATGAATATTGGCCAAGATATAGCCCTCGACGTGGCTAATAGTGTCCTTTACACACAGGTGCGACATTTTGAAGGGGACCCACCAGAAAATTTGAGAAAAAATCTCAAAAATATTTTGTTTTCAGATTTTGATGCAGATTGGTGGGAAATAGATGCACAAATCATTTAAGGTATTCCGCTCAAGGATCGGATGAATATTGGCCAAGATACAGCCTTCGACGTGGCTTATAGTGTCCTTTCCACACATGTGCGACATTTTGAAGGGGACCCACCAGAAAATTTGAGAAAAAATCTCAAAAATATTTTGTTTTCAGATTTTGATGCAGATTGGTGGGAAATGGACCCACGAATCATGTAAGGCATTCCGCTCAAGGATCGGATGAATATTGGCCAAGATATAGCCCTCGACGTGGCTAATAGTGTCCTTTACACACAGGTGCGACATTTTGAAGGGGACCCACCAGAAAATTTGAGAAAAAATCTCAAAAATATTTTGTTTTCAGATTTTGATGCAGATTGGTGGGAAATAGATGCACAAATCATTTAAGGTATTCCGCTCAAGGATCGGATGAATATTGGCCAAGATACAGCCTTCGACGTGGCTTATAGTGTCCTTTCCACACATGTGCGACATTTTGAAGGGGACCCACCAGAAAATTTGAGAAAAAATCTCAAAAATATTTTGTTTTCAGATTTTGATGCAGATTGGTGGGAAATGGACCCACGAATCATGTAAGGCATTCCGCTCAAGGATCGGATGAATATTGGCCAAGATATAGCCCTCGACGTGGCTAATAGTGTCCTTTACACACAGGTGCGACATTTTGAAGGGGACCCACCAGAAAATTTGAGAAAAAATCTCAAAAATATTTTGTTTTCAGATTTTGATGCAGATTGGTGGGAAATGGACCCACGAATCATTTAAGGCATTCCGCTCAAGGATCGGATGAATATTGGCCAAGATATAGCTTTCGACGTGGCTAATAGTGTCCTTTCCACACATGTGCGACATTTTGAAGGGGACCCACCAGAAAATTTGAGAAAAAATCTAAAAAATATTTTGTTTTCAGATTTTGATGCAGATTGGTGGGAAATGGACCCACGAATCATGTAAGGCATTCCGCTCAAGGATCGGATGAATATTGGCCAAGATATAGCCCTCGACGTGGCTAATAGTGTCCTTTACACACAGGTGCGACATTTTGAAGGGGACCCACCAGAAAATTTGAGAAAAAATCTCAAAAATATTTTGTTTTCAGATTTTGATGCAGATTGGTGGGAAATAGATGCACAAATCATTTAAGGTATTCCGCTCAAGGATCGGATGAATATTGGCCAAGATACAGCCTTCGACGTGGCTTATAGTGTCCTTTCCACACATGTGCGACATTTTGAAGGGGACCCACCAGAAAATTTGAGAAAAAATCTCAAAAATATTTTGTTTTCAGATTTTGATGCAGATTGGTGGGAAATGGACCCACGAATCATGTAAGGCATTCCGCTCAAGGATCGGATGAATATTGGCCAAGATATAGCCCTCGACGTGGCTAATAGTGTCCTTTACACACAGGTGCGACATTTTGAAGGGGACCCACCAGAAAATTTGAGAAAAAATCTCAAAAATATTTTGTTTTCAGATTTTGATGCAGATTGGTGGGAAATAGATGCACAAATCATTTAAGGTATTCCGCTCAAGGATCGGATGAATATTGGCCAAGATATAGCCTTCGACGTGGCTAATAGTGTCCTTTACACACATGTGCGACATTTTGAAGGGGACCCACCAGAAAATTGAGAAAAAATCTCAAAAATATTTTGTTTTCAGATTTTGATGCAGATTGGTGGGAAATAGATGCACAAATCATTTAAGGTATTTCGCTGGAGGATCGGATGAATATTGGCCAAGATATAGCCTTCGACGTGGCTAATAGTGTCCTTTCCACACATGTGCGACATTTTGAAGGGGACCCACCAGAAAATTTGAGAAAAAATCTCAAAAATATTTTGTTTTCAGATTTTGATGCAGATTGGTGGGAAATGGACCCACGAATCATTTAAGGAATTCCGCTCAAGGATCAGACGAATATTGGCCAAGATATAGCCTTCAACGTGGCTAATAGTGTCCTTTCCACACATGAGCGACATTTTGAAGGGGACCAACCAGAAAATTTGAGAAAAAATCTCAAAAATATTTTGTTTTCAGATTTTGATGCAGATTGGTGGGAAATGGACCCACGAATCATTTAAGGCATTCCGCTCAAGGATCGGATGAATATTGGCCAAGATATAGCCTTCGACTTGGCTAATAGTGTCCTTTCCACACATGTGCGACATTTTGAAGGGGACCCACCAGAAAATTTGAGAAAAAATCTCAAAAATATTTTGTTTTCAGATTTTGATGCAGATTGGTGGGAAATGGACCCACGAATCATTTAAGGCATTCCGCTCAAGGATCGGATGAATATTGGCCAAGATATAGCTTTCGACGTGGCTAATAGTGTCCTTTCCACACATGTGCGACATTTTGAAGGGGACCCACCAGAAAATTTGAGAAAAAATCTCAAAAATATTTTGTTTTCAGATTTTGATGCAGATTGGTGGGAAATGGACCCACGAATCATTTAAGGCATTCCGCTCAAGGATCGGATGAATATTGGCCAAGATATAGCCTTCGACGTGGCTTATAGTGTCCTTTCCACACATGTGCGACATTTTGAAGGGGACCCACCAGAAAATTTGAGAAAAAATCTAAAAAATATTTTGTTTTCAGATTTTGATGCAGATTGGTGGGAAATGGACCCACGAATCATGTAAGGCATTCCGCTCAAGGATCGGATGAATATTGGCCAAGATATAGCCCTCGACGTGGCTAATAGTGTCCTTTCCACACATGTGCGACATTTTGAAGGGGACCCACCAGAAAATTTGAGAAAAAATCTCAAAAATATTTTGTTTTCAGATTTTGATGCAGATTGGTGGGAAATAGATGCACAAATCATTTAAGGTATTCCGCTCAAGGATCGGATGAATATTGGCCAAGATATAGCCTTCGACGTGGCTAATAGTGTCCTTTACACACATGTGCGACATTTTGAAGGGGACCCACCAGAAAATTGAGAAAAAATCTCAAAAATATTTTGTTTTCAGATTTTGATGCAGATTGGTGGGAAATAGATGCACAAATCATTTAAGGTATTTCGCTGGAGGATCGGATGAATATTGGCCAAGATACAGCCTGCGACGTGGCTAGTAGTGCTGAATCAAGCATTTTGAAGGACACTCTCACAAAATTTGAGGAAAATAATTGATTGTCTTATTTTTATGTAGATTGATTGAGAATTTATCTACAAATTGTGTATGGTATTCCTCTCAAGAATTAGATGAATATTCCCCAAGATATAGCGAACTGTTGCCACTTCGATGTGGCTTATAATGCCGTTTCCACATTCTCGATTTGAAAAAAAAATTTGAAAAACAATTAAACAAAAATTTAGAAGAATAAGAATAATATGGAGAAGGTTAATATGAACATATGTATACGCTTTGAAATTTCTATATCGTTAATTAAGAATAGCTAATAACTATCATATCGCTGATGATAAAATTATTCTGTTATTTGAAGAATACTCTCTAAAGCTAGCCTTACTTACTAGTAAAAGATTTTAAAACATACGTTTTAAGAAGTTAGTCAGCTAAATTAAAATCCTAATTTAGCTTTTTCACGCTAGAGCCATTTGCTGGACATTGGCCATTTTATAGCCAACAGTTGGCAACACTGGAACACAGTAATGTATCTAGTTTCTTTTTTACATTACTGCAGAAAGGTTTCTTAACTCGTCGGTGATCTTAGCTGATCGTTTCAGCTGAATAAAATAGCATTAAAAATTTATTGAAATATAGATGAGTTTATAAGTGGAAATACAAATGCATATGCGGTAAAAAAATATAAAAATTAAATTAAATTAAAATTAATATTGATTTAAGCAAGAGAAAATTATGCATTTGTTAATTTGTGGATAAAAGAATAAGCTATTTAGCCTACAAGTGCAAAAACTAACATTTTTTCATATATTTTCTTCCAACTAAATCGAAAGACTTAAGCGACAAACTGACATTTAATGGTAGACATGTATGTTTAAAGACGTGGCAGTGTCACCAGTGCAGTAACTCAAACATTTCGCATATGTATGTATTATATGTGCGTATGTAATCATGTGCTGTAAATAGAAGACATTTCCAGTTTTTAATGGAACCCAGTTCACATTTAATTTACCATTCATTATGGCTCTCAATATGTGTTATGCATGTGTATATGTGTTTGTGTCAATAACTAAGAAAATATTTTTATCTGCAGGCACTTTGGGAATGATTTGTGGTTTCACCTGTGATGAAATAATCTTGTTTGGTTTAATATAGTACAGAAGATTCTGAACAATGGTCTACCCTGAAGAACCTTTTTGGGTTTTGCCAACGGTAACTGGATTCTATGAAGATAGAGACTATAGAGGTAATATTTAGATATGACATCATATATTTTAATACCTAAATATATATTTACATAAATTTGTAATATTTTCTTGTATGAATTACAGTTAATGTGGTTGAAGCCCTACAAGAGTTTTGGCAAATGAAGCAGTCCCGTGGAGCGGAATTGAAAAACGGAGCTCTAGTAATTTATGAATCTATCCCATCCAATAGCCAGCCATATATTTGTTTTGTGACTTTGCCGGGAGGAAGCTGCTTTGGAAGTTTTCAAGTAAATTATTTTAAATGCAATGCTACTGGTTCCGCTTATCCTTTACCGAGATAAAGCCTGTTCTGGATTTGATTGTTTTAACATTAAAATTAATTCAAACTTGAATTAATTCAAGCGGAACCGGAATATTCAAACCTACACTTAAAGCGGTGTTAAATTATTTTCTTTAATTATAAATAGAATTGTCCAACTAAGGCAGAGGCTCGACGCAGTTCCGCAAAGATAGCTTTGATGAACTCGGTTTTCAACGAACATCCGTCGCGTAGAATAAGCGACGAGTTTATACAAAAAGCTGTACAAGATGCTCGAACTTCATTCAAAGGCACATCTCAAATCAACGAAGGAGCTGAATCCGGAATAGGAGCATTTAGGTAAGCACTGACACAGTCTTATTTTAAATCAATGACTTCAATTGTCTTTCTCAGGTTCATGTTGGAAGCAAATAAGGGCAGGACAATGCTAGAGTTCCAGGAGCTCATGACTGTATTCCAGCTACTTCACTGGAACGGATCGCTAAAAGCTATGCGCGAAAGGCACTGCTCAAGACAGGAAGTCGTGGCTCATTATTCCAATCGTAGCTTGGACGACGAAATGCGCTCTCAAATGGCGTTAGATTGGATTGCCCGAGAACACGACAGTCCAGGCGTCATCCGTAGGGAACTCGTGGCGGCGGAGAGAGAACTAGAGACTTTCCGCATGGCTGGTCGTGAACTTCGATTCCCGAAGGAGAAAAAGGACATTTTAATGATAGCTCACAATCAACTGGGCGGCAGTGCCCTTAACTCAACTTCCATTGATGATTAATCTAAAGATAATGAGCAAAACGCGCGATCGAATTCAAAAAATTTTTTAGATAAATCCCTTCTTTTATTTTGAGTAATTATCAATATTTATTCAATTGGCATACCATATGATCTCCATGATGAAAAACACGCGGAATTATTATTTGAAAAAATATTACATTTCCCCTAAACAACTTCCAAATTAATAATAATTTTAATAAGATTGTTGTGTCGGATTCTTTATTGAGAGAAATTTATAAATTGATTGTTGTTTAAAATTAGAATTATTTTTCTCTCTAGATTTTGGCCCTCTGGCTACACAAAATTTTTGTTTCTAATTAAGCCCAAAAAATTTATTGAGATCATAGGGTTATTTAGTAAAAATATTTGATGTAATAATGTATAAAATGTATTTATCCGGCATAACTTTTCTTCAACCGTTAAAAATGTGATTTTTTTAAACAGCTACTACAAAAATAAGACTAAACCCAATAAATTAACTAAATAATATTATTTTAACTTCATTTTAGTTTTATTTAAAGGATCATTCAAGTATCTTGCCTACATCTCAAAACATCTTCCTAGATCTTCTTCCTATATCTTTAGATATTTTATCTTGATGGTACCAATTCCAATCGTTTCCAAGTTTTCAACTCCCAATAACTGACATGGAATAAAAGAAAAAATTAAAAAAAAAGTGTCTTAAATACCTAATTAGTACTATATTTCGTATTTAAAAGCAAATATAATCTACCAATTATTTCACAAATTTATTGGTTCAAATAATTTAAATTTGAACCAAAAGAAATATACGAAATAAATCAACTTTTATTTCATTGTTTCAAAAAGCAGTGAGGTTACCTTAACTGTTTTGGGTATTGTTAAAAACTATCGTTCGAAAACTATCGTTCAAAAATATCGTTAATCGATGAGTTTAATAGCTAGATCTGTCAATAAATTAGCAACCCTGGTGTTGATACATCTCTGTTTATATGTACACATACATACAACAGAAAAATAGTAAAAAACGGAGAAAAAAGTGTATTTCCTTCACTTGAGAATAACAAACACGTCGTAAACAAGTAAAGGCCAATAGTATTTTCAATTGTAAGCCCCAACAAGGCATTTTTGGAAACGCAATGGCCTCCGATGAGCTGCCAGCTGACTTGGACAAGCTGAAAATAACACAGACTCATCCTCTCTTGAAGTCTGTGGAGAGGAACCCCTTCTACGCTGCAGACAATGGATTCGAAACAACGTTTCCGGGAGACACTGCGGAACCAGGACCCAGCAGCAAGACCAGAATGTCCCATCTTTGGAAGTGCAGACCCAGGCGAAGGTCCGAGAGTTGCCTGGACGACTGCAAGCAGGACGAGTCTTTTTCTTCATCTGAAACGTTCGATATTGTGAATCCCTTGAGCTGTTCCCATGGCGTTCAAAAACCATCCCAAAAACGGAACTATCTAGCCCCTGCAAAGAAAAACATATTTCGACAGCCCATTTTGAGGTCGTTGTACGGCTGTGAGCATGGAAAGTGTCTGGTCCGCAGTCGTCGTATGTATCTTGTTAAATCAAAAGAGGAGGATTCACACGCCAGCGAGGACTTGAAGCCGAGCTCCAGTGGAAAGTGCACCTTGTGCAGCGATGTGATTGGCGAATGTAATGCCTTACTAGATGAATCGGCTAACAGCTGGCACATGTCAAAGAATTGCAACTCGTTGAAGACTCACAAATCTGGCGGTGGTGCTGAGGGTGGTCAGCTTCCTGTTGCCAAGTGCGACACGTCTGCCGTTTCCTTAGCTTCGTCGAGACCACTGTCAGCTGTTTCGCTAATGGGCGCCACATGCTCGCAACAGGCCAGCTATAACTCGACGAACCCCGGCAGCTGCGATGATGTTACCATTGGAGAACTGGCCAGCTATTTGGACACCATTGTTCATATTCCCAAGAAGATGTCCTCAATGGCCGAGATGATGTACACATAATTATCCCATCATGGCCACTGTTCATCTTATATTTACTCCGAATATAATTTTAAGAATTATTTGTAAAATTTCTATGTTACTTGTGAATTTAATTACACAATTTCTGCCCTCTGTATCTTCAGTTGAGTAATCTAATATTTATATTGTATAATATGTACATAGTCATTGGTATATTACAGCATTTCTAAACACACATTCTGCATTTTAATTAACATTAATTTTATGGCGAAGTTTATGGTTAAAACTTTTAATATTTTGAAGAGGACATTTTCTGAGCAGCTTCAGGGACTTCAGGCAGAGGTCAAGGAACATTGCACACATATCGATTCCATAATGAAAAGGCAATAAGAAGTCACAGAGACCACCACCAAGAGGAACTAGACGGGTTCTAGAAGTTTCCTGTCTAGAACAAACCAAGATTGTTATTCCCCAAAGCCCCTCCCCTTTTTAGGAAATATAAAATGTCCATAACTTCTTAAAACATCGTCCACATTTGAGAGTTTGAGTATCTATTATTCAATTTATTAAATATTTTCTTAAATTTGTGGTTCTCTCATCCACTCCGAAAACTACTAACAAATGTCTTTAAGATATTATAAAATGAAACAATATTTAGTTGAATTTGTTTTAAGACTAATCATTTATTATTCATTTGAAGTTCGGATTATACATACATAAATAGACATTCAATGCGTTATTCATATAATGTTTATCTATTTGTGCACTCAAACTTGACAAATTTTTGTTTTCATGAATTAATTCGATTAATATGTAAAATATTAAAGGACGTTAAATTCAGTATTATTAATGTAACCTAAATATTTATGGTTATTTTCGGAGCGCACCGATTTGAATTCAGTCATAAGATTAGAGTGGTTGTTCTTGCTTGAAAATCGAATGGGAGTGAACACTTTCTTAAGCTTTGATATATTTCCAATACTTTTTTTAATTCGATCACTATAGTTTGAAAGGTGATTAAACGAACGACTATACTCTACTTCCTGCCATTGTTGAACGCTCGTTTTCCGCGGCGCAGCGGGATATAAAATGTGCTGGAAATAAATTAAATCATCGAGCCATTTTAATTTATTATACACCTTACTTTCAAATAACTATGTTCTAGTACCCACCGAAACGAGAGCTTTTTCGGTGAATGTAACGCTTTTTCTAATAATGTCATCCGAGTGATGATGATAATAATATTGGGAGTTTTGCGTCTGTGAGTATCGGGTATTACTGCTTACTATATCTACGCCATGATGGTCAGTATTGGTGAAATTGTCGTATCCATTATTATTACTAAACATATCTACAAAGCTAATGGAGTGGAATTCACTGGGATGAACATAGAACGTTACGATCATTGCCGTGTAAACGACAACATGAAACAGGATGCAAGTCCAAATCAGATTTATCTGAAAGTAAATCAAGAATTTGTTAAATATTATGTTAATATGTTAAATATTTGTTAAATACAATACCTTTTTCTTACGACCGTATTTCGTGAAGGATGTGAACGGAACCAGGGACACAGTTAAGAGGCAGCCACAAACCACTCCGGCTAGCAATCCCAGGAAGTTGAGCTGGTAAGGCAGTGTCCCGATTCCGACCAGCACGCTGCACAGGAGCAGCAGCTTGAAAAGAGCAATGTGCGGCTTGTGCAGATACTTCCAGTGCATCCACACCAGAAGTGCGATCAATGAGGCCACCACACCACTGAGAGACGCCGAGGGTCCAACCTAATGGAGAGTTTATATTTAACTAAACAGGGTTCAGTCGGATCAAGTCGGAGTAATACCTCAGGACGATGGGGCACCAAAATGGCGCTCGTCAGATTTCCTGCAAAGCCGGACATAATGTAGACAATCGCGGTCCGAACTGTGCCTATCAGGCGCTCCAAGTCCGCCAAAAACAAGTGCTGGAAAATAAGTGTGATGGCCAGGTGCAATATGCCGGCGTGCATGCAGAGCGATGTCAGTAGTCGGTAGAACTGATCCGGAGTCTCGACGGATATGAACGGAAACATGCCGCATACATTATTTAGGCACGATATCTGAAAAATAAACTGGATTAGGGAAAGCCAACTCTAAGGATCTTTGAAATATATGTACCTGTGAACACAGTGAGGCTTCCTCGTGAAAATATCCTTTTATAAAGTCGCAGTATTCGCGAGTGGTTATCCTACACTCCCCGTACAACCCCGTGCAGCAAGGATGTCCTATTACCTCGCACACCATGTGCTCGGAGGTGTGATCCTTGTAGCGATATCGTTGCGTAAAAGAATTGGTCTTGCGGCAGATCGGCCACTTGGTGATGTCGTCCGGCCACTCGTAAGGCGCTATTGAGGCTGGGGCATCGCAAAATTTCGGATCCAGGCCGCAAACGGACCCGGAGATACGTCCTCCTGGCCCAGATTCACTGGGCGACCACTTCTTCCACGTTGATATTGATTTCTGGAAGTAGAAGTATCGAAAAAAAGTATTAATAAGTAGATCCCCCAAAGAAAATTTCTAAAGATATCCCAGATTTCACCTACCGTTGGATAAAGTCCCCTAATGGAACACTCGGCCTGGGAGCTTTGAACGCAGCCGGAATCATCGTTGCGGATACAGCAGGCGGTCTCCCTCTCGTGGCGCCGCGTTTTGGTGACAACCTCTGTGATCTTGATGTCGCGGCGCATGCAGGCGGCAAACTTGGCGCCCATGTGCACCAAGTCAATGTGCCTCGGACCGATCCACAGATTTCGTTGCTCCACATGCTGGACCGTCTGCAGGCTCAGGCTTGTCACCAAAACCTGGCCCGTCTTCTGCTCCGAACCGATTCCGATCGGGGCAATGCCGTAACAAATGATCGACAGGATGAGCACCACAATCTGCACGGTGTTTATCCAGTACGTGAAGAAGGGCCGATGGTCGCTGCGGTCGTCCAGGTCATTTACGGAGAAGTACTTGATGCTTCGGAGTGGCGGACGACGCGAGTTCTCCAGCACACCGTCCAGAAGCTGGGCGGTGATCCGATTTCCACGGTTGCAAGTAGAGGTGGTGGAGTGCGAGGTCCGCATCGTAGGCTGCATCTGGCTGGACACAGAGTTGCAGAGTGGGATGTGAGCGGCTACGCCGGGATGCGTTGCCTGTTCGCTGCCGGTGAGGTTGATGTCGCTGCTGGCATTCCCACTACTATTCAGGGCCGAGGTGCGCCACCCATTCTGCTGCCGCTCCGCCATGTAGACACTCACCCCCACACCCATGCCACTGCCAGTGGGATCTGTGCAGGCTCGAGATTTCGTTGCCTGTCGTCCAATCTCGGAGCCATCGTCGTTCAGCGAGGTGGCAGACACTTCGCAGGGGCTGTCGAAGAACACCTCGTCCTCGATGATCGCCTCTAGGCCGTCGGTCAGGCAGTCGGCATCCGGCTGCTGGCCGCTCTGGGCGGTGGTGACGTGCAGTGGAGCGAAGCTGCGGGACCACTGCCATGGACAACGCACCCTGTGCATCTGCATGGGTCGTCGCTTGTGGAACATGTGCACCAGGTAGCTGACCATGGCCACAAACATGTACCCCACCGAGGCCTTGCGCTCCACGAATTCACCGGCCAGGAAATCCCTATTGGTGTAGCTTTTCTGCCTGGCCATATCCAGGCCAATGGCATCCTGAACGGGCAGGATGTCCGGGCGATCGGGTGCATAGTTGCTGTTGCCCTGGCTGCTATTAACCTGACCCACGTCCTCGCCCACGGCAATAGCCTGCTGCATATGATACTCCAGCTCGGAGTCGAACATCCCGAAGCACCGGATAGCCAGTCGGCGATGACGGCCCTGCCACAGGGCACAGTCGGCCGCCTCCGTACTTGGCTCTACTCCAAAGAACTGGGCGGTGGCCCTCTTCAGATAGATGCCAATCCGTTTCTTGCACGAGAGATGATGCAGCTGGGGCTGGGGCAGGACCTGCATGGATTGGTGCTGTTGCGTCTGGTGGTGCATGTGCTGCATCCGTGTATTCGCGACCATCTGGCTCCGGTATAGTTGGTGCTGCTGTTGCTGTTGCTGCTGCTGATTCACCTCCAGTTGCTTGGCTACCATTCCGGAGTCCAGGCTGGCATTTGGTGCCAGCTGTCCCTCACTCAGACCCGATATGACCGGAATGGGCATCGGCACGGGCATCGAAATGGGCACCGGGCTGATGGGACCCGTGGTCTGGGTGGTCTGGTGGACGCCGGTGGTGCGGCGCACTGTGTTGCAGTGCAGACAGGTCCCAGACGGGTTGTCTACTTCTATCTGAGCCACTGAAGCCCCACCCGGAGCCACCACGATCACGGAGTCGTTGTCCTCCTGTCCCCGGTGGCGGCTCATCATCTGCTGGGGGTTTTCCCCGCCTACGGACGCTCCAACACCGACTCCTCCGTGATTAACTGAGCGAGGGGCCGCCGCAGTGGTAACTGGCGAACAAGAACTGACCGCCGAGAGGACCAGGGACATGCTGGTTGAGGGTGCCGGTGAGGGGGAAGTGCAGGCCGGCGAACAGCTGGAGTTGTATGTCTGCGAGGTTCTACTGAGGCTACTGTGCGAGGATTCGCCGTGGCAGCATTTGGAGCGAAAGTTGTACGGCATATTGGCGTACTGGGATTGGGATTGGGACTGACCGGAGGCGGCGGAAGACCCGGAAGCGGCTGGTGTGGAGGCAGTTAGGGTGAGGTCGGTGTAAAGATCCATGGCTGGCGGGGGTGTGGGCACATACCGCTTCACCGGCGTGTGAACCGTGGATCCCAAATAGGCGTTGTAGTTCTCGCACTGGGCCAGCGGCAAGGGTACATTGGAAGGCAGTAGGAGGCGCGTGGAGGAGACAGAGGGAACGGCCGAGGGGATGCCACCCATGGAGTCCATCATCTTTGTCTGAGGCGTTGACTGGGACTCGCGATACCGCTCCAAGCGGTACCTAGAATTTGGCGAAATGCCACGCTGATGGTAGTTCGAGCCCGCTCCTATTCCATGCTTCTGCACCACCGGAGGATTTTCCGGCTTACACGACTGCGCGGGCATCTGATTGGCCACACAGGTGGCAAAGCAATCACTGTTGGGAGCCGGCGAGGGAGGCGGTACGCCCCGGTTGGGATCATCGTATTTCTCCAGCGGCGACAGCTTCAGTTTGCCGGAATGTGGCTGGAAGCGTCCCGACGAGAGGCTGCAGTACATCACATCGCACTCGTTGGACTCCAGTGCCAACTGGAGCTGATTCTGGAAGTTAATGGACTTCCTCCTAGTTGTGCTCATGCCACTGGCAGTGCCACGCATCCCGCCATGGACGTTGTCCTGGTTGCCCTTCTCATTCCTCCTGCTGCTGTGCCCCAGGTCAGCTCCATTCGAATTCATAATCGAGGAATCACTCTTTGCCGGTCTACAAAAGTAATGTTTAAAAATTAAAATAAATATTTTAAATCACTAATTTAAGAATATTGTTAAAATATTTTAGATTTTAAAGTTAAAGAGATGCTATAAATTTTAGTTTTTGTCAGATTTAATTTTCTTATTTCGGTTAATAAAATTATAGATTTTGAAATTCATCCCAAAAACCATAATTTTTCACATTTTTCTACACAAAAAGCTAGTGAATATTTTTAATTGGATACTTTTTTCGTTCTACATCTCTATTTCAGATACAAACAATAGAAAAAAGGGCCAAGGGCGCACATGAGTAATCCGGAACCCCAATTCTTATAGAAAGGATTCTTACAATAGGGACACTCTCATGTCCAATTTTAGTCCAATTTTAAAACTTCTAATTATCTAAAAAAAATTAATATTTTCTTAATTTTCAAGTTAAGGAATTTTTCCACAAAAGCACTGATATAAAACTTCACATTACTCAGAAACGAATACACAAAAAAACATAAATATAACTATTTAATGGACGTTGAAACTATTTAATTACTTTTGCTGATCCTGCGGACATTTATTCGAGTTTTAAACTGTTTTTTTACTTCATCATTATTTTGGTTTTAACTCTGTTTACAGGCTGAAAATTATTTTATCGATTTTCCACAATCCACTCCATTGCAAGGAAGCACTTGAGCAGCCAACTTGGCTTCAAAACCCCGAGCCCCGAGACTGTCCTTTAATGCATTTTGCTATTATTTTGTTTAAGAAACTTTTCGGATTGATTAATCAATTTTTTATAACCATTTTTTTAAGCCACAAATGCATATGTACACAGCACACTCGTCGAAAAACTGCAAACCACTCGATTTAATTTTCCCTTTTCACGCGCATGTCTGAAAATTCTCATGCTTGAGATGGCACAATTATCCTACTGACTTCAAAAGGTATGAACCCATGAGGAAATTTTTAGCCAAAAGCTAAATATTACTTCCATATATGAAATATTATTTTATCTTAATTTAAAACTTGATTTTTTTAAAGAAAAAGTAGCATTTCAAAGACAAAATAGCCATTAAAAGATATGACTTTAAGAATCATAGCTAAAATAAATATTTATTTTTTAAACGTTTTAATTAGCTAGTCCAGAGCCTTCAAAAGAATAATGTCAACCTAAATTTGAATAAAAATCCCATTTATTTATAATTTATATTTAGCAATCATGTGCAGCATCTTTATTATTTTCTGTTTTTGGAAAAAGTTGATAAGCTGGTATTATCGAATTTATTTTCACATGAGAATATCTATGTAGCTATGACAAATCTTTATAATGTACTTATTCCTTATGCGAGTGGGAGGTGATTGAAAAGTCCAATCGTAAGAACACAATTGTGAATACAAAAATAATGTAAATGAAGCCGCTGACCAGAAGCGGTTCTTGCAGCAGGGAAATCTTCGAGAAGCTGTAGTAGAGCGTGAAATCGGAAATGTGACTCTCGACCAAATTAGATTTGGAGAAAGAAATCACGGGGCGGCCTGTAGTGTCCAGATAAGTGTGCACCAGCTCGTTCGGCAGCCTGCTTATGGTATAGGGCGTCGACAGCTTGATATCGCTCGAGCCCTCGGGCAAAATAATCTTTATGGTGGCCTCATCGATCACCATGTTGTCGTAGATGTGGTCGATTAAATGCATCTTTAGCTGGTATTTGTTGCCATCGCTGAACATGTACTCGTAGGATGGAACATTATAGCCGAGAGTGTACTGCGTTTTCCAGCCGCCGAAAAGGGGGAACCGCGGGCGCAGCTCAAGCTCAATGAAGTCACGTCCCGAATTCATGTTTGAGGTAGAGATGTTGCCGTTTGTGTCCCGGTAGTAGACACCAGAAGCAGACGCCGGCAAGTACGTTTTGTACGATTTCAGGGCAGACACTCCGGAGCGACCCTCCTTCTGGAAATCGTACCTCGAGAACGATCCCTTCAGCTTAGCGCCGGTGTGGGTCATTTGGATGGACTCTTTCACAGCAATGTTGCCCCAGTGGGAGATCTCCAGCGTTCGCTCCAGAGAGTTGACAGTCACAAAGGGAGCAGAGTTCTCGTAGTGGATAACAAGAGGCTCCACGCTGAAAGCTACAAAATAAAATGAATTAGCTGGAGGCTACTCAAAGTGGACCTTCAGTTCGTTACCTTCTACGTTTTCGTATGGCCCGAAAGTGATTTTGCTGGAAGCCGCCGAGAAAGGCTTCACTTGGGTGTGCGACAGAATGTTAGTTGAGCTGAGCTTGGCACTGGTCTTCTGCGAGTTGGTCTTGTACTTGGAGTAGAAATGCAGATGGCCAATGTACTTCACGAACTGTTTGTCATTCTGTCTGATCTCCAAGGGGTGCGGCAGAATGTTCTTCGAGGAGACGGTCTCCACCACAAAGGTTTGCTTGGACGCGGCCTTCGGGAAGGTGAGGGTGTAGCTTTCTTCGCCCTTCGCCAGCTCGTTCTTTCGTATCTGGACATTCTTGTCGGCATTATCTTTCACCGAAATGTAGGCGAGACTTGGCTCGCCAACGAAAAACACGTACTCGGAAATCGGCTTGCCGGCTGTGTCTTCGGCCGAAATTTTGGTGGTGGCCCGCACGAGCTGGGAGGTTAGGTCCAGGCTTCTTTCCACATTTAAGTTAACGGTCTCCGCCTGCGCTTTGGATAAGCACAGGAGAGCTCCTAAAGCCAGGTAAATAACAAAATTCGTTCCCATTTTCAGCTCGAATTTGGACACGTATTTTAAAAGAATGTCAAAGCGGTAGGGCAATTTTAGTACATTTGGAGCCGGCTTTGCCAGTGGGGCCCTATCTTCTTTTTTATTGGTGTAATAAGGGCCTTTCAGCCATGTTTGAGTTTGGTCGCAACCAATTCTGGTTCCTAACCGGTTTGGGCATGGCCAACCGATTCGATTTTTGTTTAGAAAAACCTTTTCTTTTCTTTCTTTTTCTTTTCTTTTATAAGTCATAATTTACGATTAAAATTTTACATTATCTTTCGATATATTGGTTTTAATAGTGATACCTGCTTGAATGAAAAGTCAAACTTTGAATTTGAAAAAGACGTTACATGGGGAGGATTTTCGCGTCTGTTCCAAAATTATTTTGAATCAAGTCGACTATGGCATTTTCAAATAAAATTTAATTTGAAACTAACCTGTAAAAGCAGTGCAAAAGCAGAACCGGTTAAGAAATAGCATAGACATGAACCCCACTGAGAGAAATAATGTGTGACTTCTTAAACTGTCGACCCCCTAATGCGATTGCGTGAGTTATGTCGACAATATTTTTTGCCGAACTTCAATTTAGTCTACGATTGGCCGTAGACGATTAAACGAAGTTGTTCGCCGGGAATTGAATGGATACGGTTGGGGCACCAAGTAATTCGAATAGGAATTGTGCCATTTTCTCCAACACACACACCCACACACACCTATGTGCAAATATATTAAGAATGCAGTGAAAAAAGGGCAACACGAAAGTCGGTCTGCGCTCCCTGATGGTCAATATATACAAATTTTACCCAACTCCCCTTTACCTGTGTATCTGTGAAAATGTGTAACTAAGAAATACTTATGTACGCATGTATATGCTGCATGGATGCATAAACAATTAATACGGGAAATGCGCGAAAACTCATAAGTTTTCATGTATTTTCTGTGTATGCATTTCCTTTGGAAGTCCATGTAAATATATATGTAAAGGTGTCTATTTTTACTCCAATCGGGCACATAATATATATATGTATATGAATTCATATTGCATGTACAAACTTACGTATGTATATACACAAGTGCAAGCAAAAAAAAAAAGCCCACAAAGAGATATCAAGGATTTGCAAAACAGAAAGGAAAAAAAAAGTGAATACTATGAAATTATGAAAATATATTTGCGTGACTGTTACATGTAATTTTACTAATGTAAAGTATCTTAAAGATACAAATACAGACATGTATATTCGCTAAGGATACACAAGCATGCATGCGAAGGAATTTGCACAAATATTTGTTACCAAAAAGAAAAATACATACTTTCGTTGCAGATGAAAATGTTTCGGGTATAAAGTGAAATTGCAAAGTATACGATCTGTGGAGTTACGAATTTGGGAATAATGGAACCGAAAAGATGGCATTTGCATTTATCATGTTTTTTGCTACTCCTTAGTTCAACCTTTTCTGGTAAGTAAATAAAATTTAATGAAAATTCATATTTGTGTCCTAGATGCTTGTGCGCATTTTTGTATGCTACAAAATATTTAAAAAAGCTAAGAACTTGCATACTTTTTTTCTTTTTGCTTTCCAATCAAAGCGTTAAATATATTAACATTACATTTTTCAGATGTTGGAAAAATTACGTCTTCTCAAAATCATTTTGGAAACACTATACAAAGTCAATTCAATACAAAAAACAATACTCGTGTTATTGCACAAAAAGGGGGTCTTGCCATTCTACCGTGCGTGGTAAAAGTCAACTCTCCTGCAACGGTAAGACACCATTTTCTTTGGCCTTTAGCCAAATTAAATTTTTTTTCTGAGGGAATTAGTTGGGGTTTGGCTTAGGGCGTAAGGCTTTAAAATTTCAAAAATATTTTAGGTTTCTTGGATACGTAGAAAGGACTTTCAGCTCCTGACAGTGGGTCTTTCCACGCACAGTAGCGACAAAAGATTTTTGGTGGAACATACCCGCCACATGGGACATTGGTCTCTAAGGATTAAAGCAGTGAGGGAGGAGGACCGAGGCTTATACGAATGTCAATTGTCAATCTACCCAACCCAGTCAATTGTTATAGAATTAAAAATAGTCGGTAAGTGCATATTTCGTTTGAGTAAAGCTTTAATATTATAGAACTAATCACTTTTTTTTCGCCATATTAGAAGCGGTGGCGGAAATATCGAGTGCGCCAGAGCTCCACATAGATGAGACTTCTACTTTACGCCTGGAATGCAAACTAAAGCGAGCAACGGAAAACCCAGCATTTGTATTTTGGTAAGATATTTTAATAATTTTAAGTAAACTGGATAAGCAGCATATCTTTGTCGATCTATGTCTGCGCCAAAAGCTTCATGAAAAAGTTTCTAGTTTAGTCTCATGAACAACTGACAACCTGGGATTTCCAGTATGACCCCCATTATGGTCCAGGTCTTGGTCCATTTGCATCAGATCCTTGAGCAACTACCTTAGCGGCATAACTTTATTGATTTGTGGATCAATCTCCATCAAAAACTCACAACGAAATATTTTTGAGATTTTTTCTCCAATTTTCTGCGGGGTGGGAGGGACACTATTAGCCACTTCGCATGCTATATCTTGGCCAATATTCTTCCAATTCTAGAGAGGAATACCTTAAATGATTCATGGATCTATTTCCCACCAATCTGCATCAAAATCTGAAAACAAAATATTTTTGAGATTTTTTCTCAAATTTTCTGGTGGGCCCCCTTCAAAATGTCGCACATGTGTGGAAAGGACACTATTAGCCACGTCGAATGCTATATCTTGGCCAATATTCATCCGATCCTCAAGCGGAATGCCTTAAATGATTCGTGGGTCCATTTCCCACCAATCTGCATCAAAATCTGAAAACAAAATATTTTTGAGATTTTTTCTCAAATTTTCTGGTGGGTCCCCTTCAAAATGTCGCACATGTGTGGAAGGGACACTATTAGCCACGTCGAAGGCTATATCTTGGCCAATATTCATCCGATCCTTGAGCGGAACACCTTAAATGATTCGTGGGTCCATTTCCCACCAATCTGCATCAAAATCTGAAAACAAAATATTTTTGAGATTTTTTCTCAAATTTTCTGGTGGGTCCCCTTCAAAATGTCGCACATGTGTGGAAGGGACACTATTAGCCACGTCGAAGGCTATATCTTGGCCAATATTCATCCGATCCTTGAGCGGAACACCTTAAATGATTCGTGGGTCCATTTCCCACCAATCTGCATCAAAATCTGAAAACAAAATATTTTTGAGATTTTTTCTCAAATTTTCTGGTGGGTCCCCTTCAAAATGTCGCACATGTGTGGAAGGGACACTATTAGCCACGTCGAAGGCTATATCTTGGCCAATATTCATCCGATCCTTGAGCGGAACACCTTAAATGATTCATGGATCTATTTCCCACCAATCTGCACCAAAATCTGAAAACAAAATATTTTTGAGATTTTTTCTCAAATTTTCTGGTGGGTCCCCTTCAAAATGTCGCACATGTGTGGAAGGGACACTATTAGCCACGTCGAAGGCTATATCTTGGCCAATATTCATCCGATCCTCAAGCGGAATGCCTTAAATGATTCATGGATCTATTTCCCACCAATCTGCATCAAAATCTGAAAACAAAGTATTTTTGAGATTTTTTCTCAAATTTTCTGGTGGGTGCCCTTCAAAATGTCGCACATGTGTGGAAAGGACACTATTAGCCTCAGAAAATGTTAAATATTGGCCAATATTGATATTGATTCTTGAGAGAAACACCTTCAAAATAAAGTTTCGGTTAATATTTTTTAAAAATATTTATTTGAATGATATTCTCCACTAAGAAAATGTTTACTCTTTACAGGTACCATGATAGTAAAATGATTAATTACGATTCCCAAGGAGGATTCGTGGTGACGTCAATCGGGCAGAGTAACTTGCAAAGCGGGCAGGTTTATAGAAGTTCGCCGGCAAATAAATCTCGCGCTACGGCTAATGGAAACTCAATGGATGTGTCTCATGGCGCCGTAAATAATCTATTGGGAAGTTCTGACAATTTTAAAGGATCCAATCCGCCCTCCTCGACACCGTATTTCCTGGCACACCAATCCTCGTATCTCCTTAATCCTTCAGTAAGCGTCCTGACTGTAAAGCAAGTAAATTTCCGGCATGCTGGCAATTATACATGCGCCCCATCAAATGCCCGCCCAGCCAGCATTACAGTACATGTTTTAAGAGGTAGTGTTTGCCCAAATCTATATCCTTTCTCTACTATATAACTAAACTATATGGTGTACTTGAAACAGGTGAGAAAACGGCAGCGATGCAGCACGCCAACAGGACTATTTTGGATTCAGAAAATAGCGGAAACGGAACTTTTGGATTGATCAGCTTGGGAGGACTTAATGGCACTGCCAGTGTAACAGTGACCGAAAGCCCATTGCATTTTTATGGCATGTTCCTGCTAGTAGCCGCGGTAGTTTTAGATCGATTCTCATTAGCAGCAACTCACAAAGTATTCTTAGCTTCCATCGTAGTTCTTTTGCATAGCTGAAACATATAATTGACGATACTAGGAATGGAGCCACTTCAATCATTCGAAAATAAAGAATTGATATTTTCAAATAGAAGATGTATATAGATCATTGACATACCATATTAACAAATTGTAAGACATTTACGTATTTTAAGATTAACTGTAAATAGACTTCCATTACATGCAATGTATTGAATTGAGAAATAAGAGAATTCAAAGAACTTGTTACCCAAAACCAAATCTTAAAAAATGCAAAATCGTTAAATCAAAATGGATTTAGCAAAGCAGAATTGGATGGCTCGAGGTGGTACGATATAATGTATGCTTAGATGTTCATATTTATTGACTGGTACTGACATTTTAATGTTAAAAACAAAGGAATTAGAATAAATTATTGATAAAACAAGAAAACCATACCAATTTGTTACCTAATAACTCGAAAAATTTGATCGTCACCTTTAAACTGTTATTCTGCTCAGTGTTCGATATTTAGTATATAGAAGGATTTATGTAAGCACCTTTAGAAGTATGGTAATTCGTATATTGTATGTACAACTGTAAATAAATATTACTTTCGTGAGCGTTTAGGAAGCGCTGTCTTGAATCCAAATGGGCCTAAATGCCTGTATTGTTTTGTTTAAATTAAAATACGGAATGCATACAAGTCAATACATTTTGTTGCAAAATACCAAGGTTTTAAATAAACAAATCCATTTTAAAAAATAATCTGTGTGTCATTTTATTTGGCCATATTTCAGATCATCTTAAACCTGTGAAAAATTAATTATCCTCGATTAGAAATAGTCATGATTATGTTTCTTAAATATATGGCAGATAATTCTGTACGAGAGTGGTTCGTCACCTATGTGAACCGCCGTCCACAAAACTCTGGCAACGCTGGCGCCCCTGCCTATCGTTATCGTTTCAAGTGGAAGGAGTGGAAAATGTTAGTCCAAAACAAAAAAGATGAAATCCGAAATTTTAGCTGCCGCTTTCTTGGGACTGGCGGTCAGGTCAATAATATCCTTGCATTCATACTCTGGGCACAACGCCCCGCCCATGTATGGCGACTATGAAGCCCAGCGGCACTGGCAGGAAGTTACCGTCAATCTGGATGTCGGCGAATGGTACACGAACAGCTCCAACAATGACTTGATGTACTGGGGCTTGGACTATCCTCCGTTGACAGCTTACCACAGCTATTTGGTGGGCCACATTGGCAAAGCCATCGATCCCGAATTCGTCGCTCTTCACAAAAGCAGGGGCATTCAGTCCGCCGAGCACAAGCGCTTCATGCGATCAACAGTTGTCTTTGCTGACGTCCTCATTTACTTGCCGGCTATTTTGTTCGTGTGTCTCAGCTTGGACAAAATCTTTCAGGGTCAGGACACACTGTTCCTGCTTACGCTAGCCATGGCTTATCCAGGACAATTCCTGATTGATAATGGCCACTTTCAGTACAATAACATATCCCTTGGCTTGGCAGCCGTGGCTGTGGGAGGAATCTTGCGAGGCAAATACTACATGGCATCCTTTTTTTTCACGTTGGCCCTCAACTATAAACAAATGGAGCTGTATCACAGCCTGCCATTTTTCGCCTTCCTCTTGGGAGAATGTGTTGCACAAAAAAAGTACGTGTACAAAATCTGTGGCACCATTTTGAAGTTAAATTTTAATTAAAATATTTTTTTATTTTCAGTATTGGGGCTTTTGCATCCAAGCTTTCACGAATCGCGGCAATAGTGTTGACTACTTTTGCTGTGTTATGGTCACCGTGGCTAGGATCCTCCAAAGCCGCACTAGGGGTCCTGCAACGCCTTTTCCCTGTTGCACGGGGAGTATTTGAGGACAAGGTGGCAAATGTTTGGTGTGCCATAAACGTGGTTTGGAAGCTAAGGTAGTTTTATACATTTAAGATATAAAAATGTATTAATTCCATACATTTATTTTTAGGAAACACTTGACGAATGAGCAAACGGCTCTTCTATGCATTGGATGCACTTTAATCGCAGCTCTGCCCACCAATATTGCTGTCTTCAGAAATCGCAGCAAACTGGGCTTTCTGTTAGCCCTTTTCAACACATCTCTGGCCTTCTTCTTGTTTTCTTTTCAAGTAAGTTCTGTCGGTTTGAGTGGGGAAAGAATAATAATTTTGTTTTATTGTAGGTCCACGAGAAAACCATTTTGTTGGCTGCATTGCCTGCCTTATTTTTGCTAAAATGGTGGCCCAACGAAATGCTACTCTTTCTGGAGGTTTCCGTTTTCAGCATGTTGCCTCTTTTGACAAAGGATAAATTATTACTGCCGGCTTTAGCATCTACCGTAGCATTCCACCTAGTATTCAAATGTTTCCCTCCACAAACGACTTCCAACCATGATGGAATATTGAGGAATATTGCAAATATTTCAAAACTAGTCATGTTTGTAATTGTGGGAGCTTCATTAACAATAGATCCCCCTTCCCGGTTTCCCGATCTATGGCCTTTGATAATATCTGTTACTAGTTGCGCCCACTTTGTGTTATTTTTTCTGTGGGGAAACTACCAACAATTAGCTTGTAAGAAAAGTTTGCAAAATAAGTAAGCTTTAAAATGAAAATTCCTGTAAATATAAAAAATATATACACATATTGTTTACCACGATGCAATGAATCAAAGTTATTGTTATCTTTCAGCGGTTTAAATTTTATTTGGCTTATACATTAGACCTTTACTTGTCCGGCCAAAATTCATATAAATTCCTACTGCCTATTGTCTATCTTATCGCTGATTTAATCGGCAAAGGGGGTACACCTAAAAAAAAAGGGTTCGAAGCTTGAACTTTGAAATTTCATTTCTTTGCCAAAAATATAATTCGTTTCTCTCAGTATATATTGGCACATGCTTTGCCTTCAGGGTCATAAAATAAAAACTGAAATCATAAAAAAATATACGAAGCTTTTAGATGATTTTTCAGGTTTTAAAAACTATACAAAGGGGTCAAGCTTTTGCTGCACAGTGTTATCAACAGGGTCCGCCAGATAAGATAAACACTCGGTAAAGATTAGTTTGGGGTGCCGACTTTTGTGAGCTTGTTAGTCATGTACAACTAATTGATCGGTGAACAGGCCAAGAATTTATTCATCGCAGGAAACTCCGTTAAAATGAAACTAAAAAGTTGTACGATATTAGCATTTGCTATTCTGTGTATTGTTTTCACAAAAGTAACGTGTGAAACGGAAACTCCAAAGGATGAACCGACCACAACAGTAACTCCAGAGCCGCCAAAGGTAGATAAATGAGTTTTCCTCAGGTGATCAATTAGCAGAAACTCAAATATTTGTGCTACTGACCGGTATTATCTGTCTTTACTTTAAATTTGTATCAACTTTGCTAACTGTGACACATAATAATAAAAATAAAATCATAGAAAGGTGCAAGAAATATTCTAAAATTGGGGAATTAGTAATCGACATTTCCGATTTGTGTTCTACGCCCATCGAGGTAATGCAATACATAAAATGGGTTATAATCGAGCCGATAAGATATCAAAAATATAAAAAATGACTCAACAACAAGGCTCTTAAATGGCGTTAAAAAGATTCACTTGCCAATATATATTTCTCTTTTTTTAGTTTATTATTTAAAACACGTTCTTCTTTGCAGAAAACTGTCGTGAAGGATAGCAAGTTGTGCAAAAAGTGTACTTGTGATATTGAGAACAGTTTGCTCAATTGTAATGAGAAATTAGGCGACTGGTTCTCTCTAGATCAATGGAATGATTTAACCACCGGAGATGTGGTGTTCAAAACCATTAGATTGGAGCACAACAACCTAACCACCATCCCGGCTCTACCCGCATACGGTGTGGAAAACTTATTCTTGGGATTCAACCAGATTGAAAACATCACTCTGGGCGCTTTCAAGAACTTGAGTGAACTAGCCAACCTGGATATATCGCACAACAAGCTGACCACGAAAACTCTAGTACCCGATGTCTTCCAAGGACCTTACTCGAGTAGTGACTACAAGCCCCTGCCAAAGTTGAGATCCCTCAACCTGGGATATAATGACTTGCACTCTCTGGACGGAGACATCTTCGAACACATTCCCCAACTGGAGGAGCTGGTGCTGTGCTCCAATCCCTTCCAAATTATAAACAAAAATGCCGAAGTGGCTATTTCTGGACTGGCCTACCTAAAGGTAACTTTAAAAGCCCTTTACAATCAACGAATACTAAGTCCTTGCTTATCTTCAGACTTTGGATATTTCGTATTTGGAAATTGATGAACTGCCGGAGACAGTTCTGCATGGACCCCGGGATCTAAACACTTTGTTGGCGGCAGGAAACGAATTTAAAAATCTACCAGACGGCTTGGAGTACGCACAGAACTTGGTCCACCTTGTTTTGAATGAAAATCCCATTGAGAATTTGGTTGAGGATAAGTAGGTCTATGATTGATTGCTTCAGGATCAAAATAATGTTAAACTTAATCCGTTTTTAGTGTATTTCCGGATATGGCGAGCTTAAAATACCTGAGTATGAGTTTCATGCCAAAGCTGTACAAGATTGGACCAGGAGCCTTTAGCGGACTGCAGAGTAAGTAGTTTATAATTTCACTTTAAAATCTACTTATAAAAATTCTTTACTTCAGACCTCACTGAACTGATTTTGTCAGACAACAAATTCTTAAATGAATTCGACGAGCTGGCGTTTTCAAAGAACGTTACGGGAGGACCGTACCTAGACTATCCTCCATTGGAAAATGTAAGTCAGACATCAATAATCCGAATGAGTCACATTTCATAATATTTTCTTGCAGTTTTTCCTGAACAACTGCAACTTGACAGTCCTGCCGCAGCCTCTATTGGTTCGCTGGGATAAAGTTAAAGTGCTTGACCTTCAATATAATCCTTGGAAATGCGACGCATCCAACGACTACTTGATCAACAATTTAATCGGACATGTTAACAAAACCAATTATATCTTGGCGAAGAATGTTAAGTGTGATTCTCCAGAAGAGCTGAAAGATGTTACTGTCCTAAGAGTGGCGGATGAACACTTGGTTCACACCCCTGGAGCCAGTTTGGTTTGGATTGGTCTGCTTGTTGTCCTTCTGATTGTTATCCCAACTATAGTGGCCGCCTACGCAATCAAAAAACGCGGCTGCTTCGGTAGGTTCCGCCGCAGTGACAGTGTCGCCAACCGAGCCCTCTATAATAGGACCAGTTTCAATGAAGATTTTCATATTTAATTTAAGTTTTTTGCGACTAACATATAAAACTTTTCAAAATATATACTAAATAGGCTAACAAACTAGTTTGAATTGCATTTTGATTTTCGAATTCAAAACATTTCTTTCTAAAACCAACGAAATACAAATCGTTTCAATACTCTCGCCGAAATTTCAAACAAGTCATACTTTTAGAATTACTTACTTTTATTTTTAAAAGCACTATTTTGAATTAGCTTATCTATTTAACCGAAAAAAACTTGATTCTGGTATTTATAAGATTTCTTGTTCATATACGTTACTAGATTACCCATATTACGGAAAGTTAGTTTGAGACTAAATCGGCTTGGAAGCCATTAAAGTAAGGATGCTCCAGGATGTCCTTCGCGGAAATACGGTGGACCGGATCATAAATTAACATACTTTGGATGAGATTGATTCCGTTGGCATCAAGGTTCTTGAGCTGGTTGGTCAACTGATTGGTCGACCAGCAGGGGAAAGTGTTCTTATAGTCGGGAAGTGATGTTACACCAGGCCAGATATCTTCAGTGGGTGTTTTGAGGATTCTAAGAGATTCAAAGATTATTTGACACTCGAATATTGCAAATAGTAAAAGTTCATACCTAAACATTCTGAATAGCTGGTCGATTTCCGAATCGCCTTGAAATAGGGGTTTACGGGTTGCCATTTCCGCAAATATGCATCCAATAGACCAGATGTCCACGGGGCAGGAGTATCTTGGGGAGCCAAGTAAAACTTCTGGCGCCCGGTACCAGAGGGTCACGATTTCGTGGGTATATATACGGACTGGAATGCCAAAGGATCTCCCCAGACCAAAGTCAGCGACCTTAATAATGCCATTCTTGTCGATCAACAAGTTTTGGGGTTTCAAATCACGATGCAGGACTCGACGACGGTGGCAGAACAGAATCGCACTTGTAATTTGATACAAATAGCTTCGAACTAGCTTGGGGTCCATATGCTTATCGGCTGGCAATGAGTCCATGTACTTCTTCAGGTCCATCGACAAGAACTCAAAAATCAAGTAAATGCGGTTCTCCTCCATCAAGACATCTTCCAAGCAGACAATATTCGAATGTTTTAATTCCTTGAGTAGGGATATTTCTCTAAAAATCAATTAAAATAGTTTTGTGAGTACTTGGCGGATAGGTGCATATATGTATATGTACATATGCTTATACATATGACATTTTACATAGGCATGTAGGTATGTCATTATGTTGCGGTGATCCGCATAATATTAGGAGGCTGTACTAACTAAAATTACTAAATAACATGTCATCAGTGTTTATGACTGACTAGAAAGGTCTTTCAACATAAAAATTAAGCAGAATTGTGCAAAAATTAGTGCGGCATTTGGTGGCTTGGGTTCGGCTTCGGTTGACGCCAAGGCAGGTTACCTGATTGCTGTCGAAGGGACGCCTTCGTCGTCAGACTCCAAGCGAATTTTCTTCATGGCAACTATTTGGCCAGTGAGGCGGTTACGTCCTTTGTAAACGACACCATACGTGCCCTCGCCAATCTTTTCAATTTTCTCAAAATCTTCCATTATTTGCAGACTTTCACAAATCAGACAGACTTTTAAATTAGCGCGTTTTTGGAGTCTCGCTGTCACAATACTGCCAGACTTTCCAGTTTCCAGTAGTAAACAAAAAAATACTTCATTTTTGTTTTATTTGGAACACGGAATAGGAATTTCGGGATTAATACCATTGATATATTTTAGGGTTTTAAAATAGCTTAGCCAAAGAAACATTTCAAAATAAGTATAACACAAAGAAATAAAGTCATTTTTTATAGTCAAAACATTTTAATTTAAAAATAATATTTTAAATCATTCGAATATTGGAACATTTCCCGTTCCAGTTTGCGCCTTTCGAGATAGAATGTCGTTGTTATATTGACACTCACACATGCTTGTACCAAATATATTGAACGAATCTACTATTTTCTTTTACCGGAAAATATAGAATGCCAAAATGTCTTTTCTAACTAGAATAGTAGGAAAATCAACAAGTTTCAGGTGAGTCTGTACCACAAGCATGCTTTCTTGTCATTTCCATAGTCCTTTCACTAACGTCGCTTTTTATTTTAGTGGCATTCGATTGATGTCGGTATACCCGCAACATTACGTTGAACCTATAGTGCAAAAAGATAAACAGATCGAACAAAAAGATGAGCTCACAAAACTTCACCATATCCCCATAAAGGCTGCTCTCAACAAGTCATCGGATACCGTCTTTCATGACGACACGAAGGAGAAGCTGTTGAATTATGTAACGAAAAAGGGAAACAGTGCATTGGCCCGAACGCTCCTGTCGAAAGCATTTGAATTAATCAAAAGGACGCAAACGGAGCGCTTGAATCTTGCTAAAGGGGACAAGGATAAGGTAATCACCAATGCCGAGGTTCTTTTAAAACAAGCTGTTGAAAACTGCCGGCCATTACTGCAAGTAACTGCCATCAAGAGAGGTGGAGTAACCTACCAAGTGCCTGTGCCTATCACGACAAAGCGATCCTACTTTTTGGCCATGAAGTGGCTACTGGAGGCGGCTCGTGAAAAGGAGCGCAAGGTG
Organism: Drosophila monieri; assembly: GCA_035047585.1. Lineage (NCBI taxonomy): Eukaryota > Metazoa > Arthropoda > Insecta > Diptera > Drosophilidae > Drosophila > Drosophila monieri. The sequence goes on along the minus strand of JAWNPJ010000116.1, from coordinate 243,357 downwards.
TCTCTTCCGGAAAAACTGGCTTGGGAAATCCTCGACGCCGCCCATGGACAGGGAAGGGTTGTCAAAAGAAAAGATGACCTGCATAGGCAGTGTGAAGCAAACCGTGCGTATGCTCACTACCGATGGAGCTAAATATGTGTAACTAAACTAATTATTGTAATTAAACTCTGAGTTATGTTAACAATTTGAAAATATTTATGTTACATTTTCTTTAAAATATGTAAGATGGGAAGGGAAAAATATGGATATAGGCTGTATAACAGCTGTATAATATTTGCAGGATGGTATCATTTATTTTTAACGCAACTTTAATTTATCAATGAAAATATTTCATTTGTTTTTCAATAATAAGAAATAAACAGTATCAGCTGATTAGAGTGAACTACACTTGATTTTTAGCTCAGACTGCAAGGCAGATGGTTTTATACTGGTCGGCTGCCAAACTAGGCAGCAGTAAATTGGTATTCTTTAAAACAGAAAATAAAATAAATAAAAAGTAGAAAAGAAGTGTGAAAGTAAATATTAAACAAAAGAGTAAAAGTATTTGTTGGTCTGGGCTGCCATATTTTTTTGTCAAGGGCTGCCATCTTTTGTGATTTTGGTATTCTTTATTTCCAGCTGACTTCACGATTGTCGTATTTTTCAGTATTTTCGATATTTCCGATATGCTCGTCGGACGCGAAAACAAAAATTAAAATTAAAAAATTGAAAAAGAAAAGCGGACTTGTATATTTTTAGTTCATTGCAAGATAAAAAGCAACATAAAAAGCCGATATCTGCACTTAATCCAAGCTTGGTTCTTATTGATGTTTGTGGACAATATATGAGGCTGAAACGTCTCTCCTAAAATTAATGATTATTTAAATTAATTTAAATAACTGCAAAAAAACTGTAATATAAATTTGAAAAACAAAAAATACTTAAATTATTAGTGACGGAAATCGAATATCGAAATTATAACAATTTATCGAAACGCAACTCTACAGATGACGCACGAAGAGAACAAAGATGGCGATCCCTCCCGACCGAAAAAATCGTGAAACGAGCTGAATGATAAATAAAGAATTTTTTAATTGTATTCAAACTCCCGCAAACGCAGTGAAAAATATTAGTTAGTAACAGTGTGATGCGTACTTACAATGTGTAGAATAAAGATTAATCGCAGAACAGTTCGATTTTAGCTGTGCATTTGTACTTGCTCCCCCCACAACACACATAATCAAACGAGTTATAGAGGAGACTGGGCTGCATCAAAAGAAAACGAAAAAGAAAAAGAAGAAAAAAACGTTGAATAAATTCACGAAAGGCAATTGCAATTGATTGGGATTCTCGGTAATTAGCCAAGGAAAAATATGTATATGTAATACATAGGCCGTGGCTCGACGTCAACACTCGCTGCAACAAAAGGAATTGCATACATAGAATTGACAGTGGATATTAGGGTGAGTACTTTTCACGAAGTTTGCCCAAATTCGGTTCAGGGCGCACCGAATTGGTGGCAAATGTTTTTGGCCGTGGATTAAGGCAGATACGTTCCGAGTGTCCGATATATATTCGAATAAATATATATACGATATGCACGAATTAATTCCGTTTAAATGTATGGATATATTTTCATGATTCTGCATACATACACATGTATGTATGTATGTATGTATGCATGTACGAATGCTCGTAAACAAAGTAACTGCTTATGTATCGTTCGGTATGTATGTACATACATATGTGTAACAACAATGATCCAAGTAACTCTGTTGCTCTCGCGTGTTCTCTGTGTCTGTGTCTGTGACTGTGTGTGTGTGTGTTGAGTTTATTTTTAAAAATAAATTAAAAATTGTATATTTTTAATTTCCGATCCATCCATCCTTTCGATTCACAACTTTATGTACGATGTACATGTGTATGTACATACATATGTCATGTAAGTATCGTGTACATGAGCTGCGTTCGTCTTTCATGGAAAAGAATTGTGAATCAGGTGTGGAAAAGAGATTAAAAAAAAGCCTTTATTTTAATTTATTCTCTAATATATATTTTTATAAATTATTTTTAGTTTTGGTTGATTTTTGAGGGAATGTATCATCGCTTCTGATCAAGTTTTACCGTTGGAATGTACCGTTTTACATGAATGTAAAGCTGAGTTATCGGTTTCCGATCTTATGGATATCGACTTTTTTTTTTAAATCTTAATAAATGGTTAATTATTGCTACAAAATATATGCAATTTCTAAATGTCTTGCCACGCCCCTTTATTCTAATTATATTTAATTAAATATATATTTAATTTTAATTTAAAGCTTTGTTCCCTACCTGTTGCATTGAAAATAATTTAAAAATACTTTATTTTTTTTTTTAGATCTATTGCAGATATGGCGACCAGTGACGACGAGCCGATGCACCTCTACGAGGTGTTTCAAAACTGCTTCAACAAGATTGCCAACAAGCAGCCGACAGGATCGGTGGGTGCTGATCGCGGCGGTGGCGGCGGCGGGGGCTACCACTCGCCCTATGGCGGCCTCGGTGTGGAGAATGGCATGTACCCCAGTGACTTCAACACAATGCACGATTCGGCCAACGGGGGTAACAATCGTTTCGCAAACACCTCCACTGTCGAACAGTATTTTGACTCCTCCGCCGCCGGTAGCGGAGGAGCGTGGTGCCAGTCACAGATGAGCAGCGGCAGCAGCTACATGGGCCAGGGGGCATACCAGAACAGTGCCCTGGATCAACAGCAGCAGCAACAGCAGCAGCAGCAGCAGCAGGTGCATCCAGCGGACGGGCTGGGGCTGGGAATGGGTGGCGATGGCATGCACTGTCCGGTGTCCACCACCCTGCCACCGATGAGCTCGTTTCGCGCCAGTACTGGCGGTGGCCAGCAGACGCCAGTAAATACCCCAGCCGTGTTCAACTCGCCGCAGGCCCACAACCACGCAGTACAAGCTCAGCACAGTGCACTGTCCACGGCTGGACCGCTTGGCCATCACTCATCGCTCAACCATACGCCCCACGCACATTCCCACGCCCATACGCACGCCCTGCCACTCCCCCACGCCCACCCACTCCACAGTCAGCAAAACAGTCCTGCGGTGCAGGGTGCGGACGCGTTCAGTGGTGCCGGGAAGGTGGCCGGAGCTGGTAACTCCACGGCGGCGGCCCTGCGGCAGCAGATGTACATGCCGGCGGATCAAAGTATTAGCAGTTTCGGTTCGAACCCATCCACGCCTGTCAACTCGCCGCCACCGCTGACCCAGTCGGTCGGTGGTGGCGCCGGCGAGCCGTCGGTGTCTGGAGCAGCCGGCTGGGGTCATTCGGTGCTTAATGGCGGCGGAGGATCCGGCTACACCGGCGATATGGGTCCCGTGTCCAGCCTTCACACCATGGCCTCGGTGTTCCAGGGTGTGCGCATGGAGGAGCGTCTAGACGACGCCCTCAATGTGCTGCGGAATCATTGCGAGCCCGAAATGTTGGCTGGAGTTAATCAGGCCATGTCCTCGATGGATAACATTGACGCCCTCACGTCGTTTGTGCCCAACTCGCCGTCGCACCTGGGAAGCGGCGGTGGCGGGAACTCCGCCTCCGCTGTCAGCAACGCGTCGAACGCCAACGCTCTGGTGCACGAGGTCCTGGCCATGGGAGCATCGGCGGCCGGCACGTCCGGGCAGTCGGTGGGCCTGAAACTAGATCGGGGCGCGTCCACTTCGCTGCCGAAGCAAACGAAAAAGCGGAAGGAGCACACGGCCATCAGCAATGCGGTGCCGGCGGGGGTCTCCACCACCACCTCCAGCCTAACTAGCCTCGACATCGCTGACACGAAGCCAACCAGCTCGATTGAGTCCTCCAACTCGGGCCAGCTGCAGCAGCTATCGCAGGGCGGAAAGGCCTCCAAGCGTCCAAGACGCTACTGCTCGTCGGCGGAGGACGACGACGATGCTGAGCCGGCGGTGAAGGCGATTCGGGAGAAGGAACGCCGTCAGGCGAATAACGCACGAGAACGGATCCGGATTCGGGACATAAACGAGGCGCTCAAGGAGCTGGGGCGCATGTGCATGACGCACCTGAAGTCGGACAAGCCGCAGACCAAGCTGGGCATCCTGAACATGGCCGTGGAAGTGATCATGACGCTGGAGCAGCAGGTGCGGGAGCGTAATCTGAATCCCAAGGCGGCGTGCCTGAAGCGGCGCGAAGAGGAGAAGGCCGAGGACGGGCCGAAGCTGAGCGGCCAACACCATATGATTCCGCAGCCACAGCCGGCTGGTAGCAGCTATCATGGGCAACAGCCGGCGCAACTAGTGCCACCAGCGTCGCAGACGATTAGCAGCATGACCATATCCCTACCCGTCAACCAGGCCACCAGCGTCCTGCCGCCACACTTGCAACAGCAACAGCAGCAGCAGCAACAATCGCAGCTCGGACACGTACAGCTCCCGCAATAGCATGCACCGCACAGGAATCCTCCTCCACCTAGTTCGTCGTCCCACTCTTCCATAAAAACCGAATGTATTGAAGGCTCTGCGGCCAAGTACTCAGCAAACTTGGAGCTGGAGAGTCAGGTTTTAAGCAATATGTTCTGGCGTTGTCGTCCTCCCAAATTGCAGCCACAACCCCTACAAAATGTACAACACTTTTAACACCTAAAACCTAAACTAAAAACTAAACAAAAACAAAAAAAATTAAGAAAAAAAAACACACACAAAAAAAAGAAATTGAAAGAAAAACGAAAAACACAAAACGCCCAAATGATTGCCAATCCACATAGACAGAAAAGAAAAACTAAAAAACAGAATTGCTCTTTTTTTAAAACGATTGTATATAGCTGTTCCATTACGTTTAACCTGGGAAGATCTTTTTCGTTTTTTTTCTAGAATGTTTGATTTAATAATTTGTTTTATTTTGTGCGATATCACCGTAGCCATATTTTTTATATACAAATACATGCATACATAACGACATAATTAAGTGAAAATAGTTTTATAATAAAAAACAAACAAAAAAAAAAAAAGAAGAAAAAAAAAACACACAACACATAGACTTACTTCTATATATTCCCGAGAGCTAAGGAATAAATATGTCCATATTAATACTTTATATTGTGTTACAATGTTCTTTTTTGATGTGATGATGGCAGAGAGAGAGTTGCACATTATGATAATGGTATGGTAACCGCGGAAATAATCGTTATCTAAGATTAGCTGGTAATTGTTGTAGTTACTTAAGGCTTCAAAGAGACACGTTCATGTGTTTTTATACTTTAATTAATTATACTTTTTCGCTAGGGTAGGTCAGCCGGAAAAAGAAGTTAGAAAAAACAAACATGCCCATTTATAAATCATTAACTGAAATTAAAAACAAAAAAAAAACATGAAAGAGTGAAGCCAATGTAATTTCCCCACAATGTATGACATGGAAAAGTGTTTAAAGTGTTATAACAGACTCTTTAAGGCTCTGACTTCGTATATATATATCTTTGTCGGATCATTTTTTAGCTTTGGTATATATATATTTTAAAACCGCTTACATAATTCATGAAACTACTTGTACAATTTTTTTAGACTTCGTGACTTCATTGATTTCGTTATAATAAATGGTATAATAGAACGTTTATACCAAATAATATTTTGATAAACTGTCCATTTTATTCTTCTTTATTATCGGTTAATATTTAAATGTGGAAATAATATAATTTTACATTCTTTGAAACCAGGAATCTCTGGTAATTGCTCGCCTTCCGCTGCATATGTACAGGGGGCGCTGCCGCATAACGTACGGCTCGAATAGAGTAAGAGATGTGCTTCCAACCTCTTCTTATCGAAGATCTCAAGATCTCTGCATATTTTTGAATAGTAAGGATATCCGATACCCATTTCTTCTAAAGAATTCCCATCAGTCTCACCATTTTTTCAATGAAAAACAATAATTTAAACCATAATTCAATCATCTAAGTCATTTTTAAAATTTAAATAATCCCAACCACTCTACAAAGATATTATTTAATTATTTACAAATTTTTTTATTGCCATGAACTTTGTTCCTAAATGCACAACTAAATTGTTAGTAATTTTTGTTTAATGTCAAGGTCGCAGGAAGTCTACAGGTTCGACACATTCGAGTCCAAAACTGACATGGCCTCGTCCTTCTCCTCCTGCAGCTCCTTGCCAGTAATGGCCAACTTCGACTTGGCAAAGTCGCTGAGGGTTAGGCCCTCGACGATCTTCCACTGCTTGTTCTTGATCTCGACGGGGAATGAGAAGATAACGTCCTTGGGCGAGTTGTAGCTGCCGTCGGAGAACACTCCCATCGACACGAACTTGCCGGGAGCAGTGCCGTTCCACCAGTCATGCATATGGTCGCAGGCGGCCTTGGCGGCCGACATGGCGGATGACATTTTGCGAGCCGCGATGACCGCGGCACCACGCTTCTGCACGGTCTCCACGAAGGAGCCCTGCAGGTAGGAGGCATCGTTGACGGCCTCCACCACCGACTTGACGGCGCCATTGACCACAACCTTGCCCTGGCCGGCATCGGGGTACTGGGTGGAGGAGTGGTTGCCCCAGATGATGATGTTGTTGACGGCGGAGATGGGCACACCCACCTTGGCGGCGATCTGGGAGGTGGCGCGGTTCTGGTCCAACCGAGTCATGGCGGAGAAGTTCTCCCGGGGAATAGAGGGAGCGTAGGAGGAGCACACCAGGGCGTTAGTGTTGGCCGGGTTGCCCACAACCAGCACCTTGACGTCCTTCTTGGCGAACTTGTCCAAAGCCTGGCCCTGGGTCCTGAAGATCTTCACGTTGGCGGACAGCAAGTCCTTGCGCTCCATGCCCTCCTTGCGGGGCATGGCGCCCACCAAGAAAGCGGCCGACACGTCCTTGAATCCCACAGCCGGGTCGGTGGTGGGGACCACCTCAACGAGCAGGGGCAGGGCACAATCGGCCAGCTCCATGACCACGCCCTCTAGAACTCCCACCATGGGAGGAATGTCCAGCAGGTGGAGGATGATGGGCTGATCCTTTCCAAACACCTCACCGCGGGCGACCATGTACAGCAAGGAGTAGGCGATTTGGCCGGCAGCTCCGGTCACAACAACGCGAATAGGTTCAGCCTAAAAAAAAGAGACATTGTTTAATAAAATATTTTAGGAATTATGAACTTTTCATACTACCAGGTTACTAAATAATTGGCTATGTTTAGAATCAGCTGAGCTAAGTATACTATATTTTTTCATCCAGCCTTTGCCTTTGCCTTTAATTTATTTTATTTTTAGAAATTTGGCAAAGATCTGCAATGTGTTAATATTTAGGAAGGGGAAGCAACTTTGACGCAAACTATATTTGTTGACATTTTTAAAGAATTTTGTAAAAATTCTACAAGTTTTCTATAAAAAAAATATTCTTTGAAAGAAAAATAGATTAGTTTGGATTTAGTAGTATCCGGATATATTATAGAGTTTACCAGAGATAGTGCTACTTATATCTTTATATATTATATCTTTTTTTTTATTTTAGAGACTTTAGATTAGTGAGATCCCTCCCTTTTCAGGCGCTTTATCAAAATAGTATACTGAAAGGAAACCTGGGCTGTTGCATTCCTCACCACCCTCGTTATGCAATCTCAGTGAAAGCCTTTTTGGGGGGAGAAACCAAATGTAGGGCGCAGGTGGCAACCGACCCCAATAAGGACCCTTTTTCTCCAACCACAGGCTAGGCCCTGAAGACTAACAGGGGGAACTTCGTGGCTCCCCTTGGATGTAAGAAGCGAAAGCCAAACAATTGGCTAACCGGAACTCCTGGTGTTTACCAATTGTTTTTGATAAGATACGACAGATTCGGCTATTTGGACTTTGTTTTACGGATTCAATTAAGTAAAGTGTGCCTTTACATAAGCCTTATCTGCTGGTAAAAATGATGGAAAAATCAAATCGCTTTATCTATCAATTGGCAATTAGCCTGGAATGGAAAAATGTCCAGGCCTCTTGGGGTCCACTGATCGCATCCATTTATGCATACGTATCTACGTCACAGAGGTTTCAACGATACGACGGAGAGAGGTCGAATGAATGTTAAATTTCCAGAAAAATGTCGGAACATCCTACACATACTTGCACAGCTACTTGTTATTGCGGGTGTGCCTTGGTGTGCGGTCCATCTTAATACACCCATAAGAACTCATGCATATTTATCCAAAATTTAAACTGTTTTTTATGAATAATTATTTATTTCGCCGGTAGTCTTACCATTTTGCAAAAATTTCTCCGGCTCAGCACTCCAAGTTGGGGGAATTAGAGATAATAATAAGAGATAATAAATTGAGGTGGAGAAACAAGAGTTATCGATAGAACCGTTTTAAAACATTGAATATATCGATATTTGGCAGGTCGACAGCGAACAGGAGTTATTTTATTCCCTTCATTTTGATTTGAAAATTTGATTTGTTTTACCGTTGTTACCTTTATAAACATTTAAAATTGTATAGTTCCATTAAAAATTCAACCTCTTGATGTCAAAAGCGATAGTTTCAGATTTTCCAACACTACCCTAAAAAGATTTTAGTTAGAGCTGATTCTATGACAAATTTGAACCCTTTTAAATTTTCCGTATATTTTTACAAAAAGAAAACAAAACCACGACTTTTATGAGATATTTTAGATCATCTTTTAGAAAGACATATGAGAAGACCAAAAATTAATCAAAGACTTTTCAATTTAATGGTGCGTATGGGATATATTCACCAAAACATATAAAATTTTCAGAAAGAATTAAAACTTACATCAAATATTAATATTTATATATTGAATCAAATTATTTAATAGTCTTACATTTTGGCGAATGCTAGGCAGTATTTTATTTAATGTTTCATTTCATCAGTACCAAAATGGAATATCGTTGTTACATTGTCACTCATACGTGTATGTTCATATATTCAGTCGTTGCAAATTCCAATTAATTCGTGAATTCTGCGTTAAATTCTCACTTTGTGGTGCCTCTCGACAATCCCTCTACTTTCAGGTCATTAAACCCAGATAAATAGCAACTATTTACCGAAAGCCAAGCATATATTTTTGAGTGCGAACAGCCAGAATTGTGTGCCTAAAATCGAGTGATATCTGTTATGAAAAGGTATCCATATTTAAAAATACACTTACTTGTATGCGTACGTTGACGCACATATGTATGTGCATTTTGTATATACAAAGACTTACCTGACAGTAAACACCTTGTCCAGGTACTACGAAGATTGTATGTGGTTGTCAGCACCCATCGAAACGGAAATAAAATAACAATAAGAGCATTAACTTTAAACACTGCGAGTATGTACGAATGAAAACATACTGTATGTATGTCACCATGTACATCCTACATACGTACATAAATATCAAAATGTTCATCTTGGGAGAAAAATCAACACAAAAACTGAAAGTTTATATTAGGTTCAGAAAACTTGTTTTCATGGTGTGCAAAATAATGGCAATGTTCAGATGAATCATCAAAAAAGAGATATTACTTCGATGCAGACCTTTTTCGTGGCTATATATTAGCGATGATCGTGTTATTGCGAAAGGTGTAAATAACGGCATCCCAACATTTATTTTTTTTCCATCCCTAATTAAGGGAAAGAGTTTGTTTAATTATTATTTTTTTTTATATATGTATGGTATATTTTTTGGCCTGTTATCGCAAGTAAATAAAAAACAGATACGCGTTTTTTAAGACTGACAATTAAGACGAAGCTAAAAATTGAATACGCTCTATAAACTCCCCACTGTCAAAGCAACTTAATATCAATTCCCTTTATTTTTTTACAGCTTTGTTCTCATCACCATCGACAATTGACTAAAATTTAGCACTGCGACTACTTTACTAGCAATAAACACCTGAAAATGAACGGCCTGAGCAGCAACGATGACGCGGTTGAGTGTCCTTTGTGTATGGAGCCACTGGAAGTGGATGATTTGACTTTCTTTCCATGTACCTGCGGCTACCAGGTTAGCACCTTTGCACTTAGCCCTAGTTAGCACAGTTGGTGGAGAGAACTAATTACTTTTACTTGCAGATCTGCAGGTTCTGTTGGCATAGGATTCGTACGGACGAGAACAAGTTGTGTCCAGCATGCCGAAAGGAGTATCCCGAAAACCCAGCGGACTTCAAGCCGTTAACGCAAGAAGAAGTAACTAATAGTATTTATTTTAACTTTGCCATAATTATCATTATTTTATCTTATTGCAGATGATTGCGTTCAAGTCCCAAAAACGGCAAAGGGACCAACAACGAAAGCAAAAAATCACAGAGAACCGAAAACACCTGGCCAATGTTCGTGTGGTTCAAAAGAACCTGGTGTTTGTTGTTGGGCTACCACCTAGACTTGCTGATGCAGACGTATGTGGCAATTTAGAAGATATTCTTTCACATTCTGACAAGTTTATTTGTAGATTTTAAAGAAACACGAGTATTTTGGTAAATATGGGAAAATTCATAAAGTCGTTATAAATCCAAGTACCACGTATGCCGGGGTCCAGGTAAGAGTTGTAAGATTCAATAATTAATTACTATTCTTATTCAATTATGAGGTTCACTGACCATACCCGAGTTGATCAGAAATTTTTTAACACAGTTTCTATGAAAACGATGATGGTATCGAGTAATTTTCGTAGAAACTACAATTGTCTCTTCTATTTTTCCAAAAATTTTTCAGTTTTAATTTTATTCAAAAACAAAAAAAAAATCAATCTGGTAAGCAACAAAATTTTTTTTTATTTTGGAACTAAAAACAATTGGTAAAAAATTCAACAAAATTGTAAAATATTAATTTGTTGTCAACATAACACTTGTGCAATTATTTCCTCTAAAATAAATAATTTTAATGGAATCTGCGAGGGTATCTATTACTTCGGTCGCTCGAAACGAGCCAAATATCATTGCATCGCATACTGATAACTATTTTCGATCTTCAAGGGTCCATCAGCTTCAGCCTACGTCACATACGTTCACAACTCGGACGCTTTGCGGGCCATTCAAAGCGTCAACAACATAATGATAGATGGGCGGCTCATAAAGACTAGTTTGGGAACAACGAAGTATTGCAGCCATTTCATGAAAAACCAGCAGTGTCCCAAGGGCGACTGCATGTACTTACATGAATTGGGGGATCCTGAGGCTAGTTTTACAAAGGAGGTACTTATCTCTACACTCTGTACATATTTTTAAGGATTTGTTTCTAATATTTGTATGTCCTTTAAGGAAATGCATCAGGGAAAACACCAGGAGTACGAGAAGCGCCTGCACGATACTCTCATTGCCTCATTCGGACCGAATACAACAGGTATTATTAATGGTAATGGAGTTTCTAAAGCAAATGGTAATTTTTTCCTAAATGGAAAATAAACGAATTAATATTTTCTGTCCAAAAAACAGCCGCGATAGCATCGTCATCGTCGGCATCGTCATCATCATCTGGTTCGGCAGCGAATGCGAGTTCGTCAGGGAATTCCCAGCAAAAGGAGGCCTGGCCCAGCTTATCAGTCTCCCCCATCAACGGCAGGGAAGCAGCATCTAATTCTAATAATTCCAGTGGAAAAAACAAACGAGACAAGCTGCGCAACGAAAAGAGACACGAAAAGAACAAATCGAAGAATAAAAACAGCGCCAACTCCAACGCCAATGCATCGAACAAGGAGAACTATGTTCCCGATACTCGAGGCGGTACTAGCATAGAAACGTTTGCTGAGGCGACGGCGGATCCACCGGCTCCCGTAAAACCAGAAACACACAATTCCAACAATCGTTCGAGAGCGGAACGGGGCAAAGACAGGGGCTCCAACCAGAAACGGGAAAAGCAGGAGAAGAACAAGGAGAATGCTCCAACGCCAGCACCCGCAGTGAGCAAGTTACTGGAACAGGAGCAGGAACTGGACGAGGCGAGCGAGAGTACAATAACACAAAAGAAAACAGAAACAATCGATAGCTGTGAGGATAGTTTACCACAAAAGAGATTAGCTGCCAGCAGCGTTCAAAGATCTGTGAGCTCCTGCAGTGACAATAGCGAGGGCCATGTCTCTGAGAGTAGTGTTAGTGAAAAGAGTCTGCCTGGTGATGACTATCAGGAGGAGAAGTGCAATAGCTCGATCTCTGAGAGCCCCCAAGAGAATGTGAAGCCTCCGGAAGGCGAGGATAAGACTAATGAAGAAGTAACAGAGGCTGAACAGGACCTTTCTGGACAAAAGTCTGAAGTTAGCGAGAGTACTAGCCCCACTGCTTTGGCCACAAATAGTATCCAAGATACTGTTTGTCCACCCGAAGAGCAGCCAGCCGAAACGTCGAATTTGCCGGAGAACGGAACCAGAGTATCTGGTAAGAGAAGAAGTCAAATAGGATCTGTTGTATGCGGTTAACATTTTTGATTCCAGATGCCCTGTCCAAGCTCAACATGTTTGATGATACGCCTAGTTTCTTTACATCGTCATCATTCCAGCAAGTCCCGCTTATAAAGAATAAACTAGATGTGGAAATGCGGCAGTCGCACTTACCAGACTTGGTCAATGGTAAGAATCGTCAAATAACCAAGTCCTGAACAGAGATTTCTTACGTTTTTTGGTTTTATTTCTTACAGATATTGATGGTGTACAAAAGGCATCCAACACAAATGGTAATATATATATTATTGTACAATTATATAAATTATTTGAACCCCCGTTTTGTTTCAGAATGGGAGGAAGCTTTCAAAAATGTGATGATACGCAACACTAGGCACGTGGAGGAGCAACTGCTTCAGCAACAACACTTACAACAGCAGCAGCAACATCACCACCAGCAAGTATTGCATCAACAGGAAGAGTATCTTCGCATGCACGAATTACAGAAACGTAACAACTTTGCGAATATTTCCCAAATGAATGGCCCCACAAATGGTAACTACTCGGAAGTTAAAAATATAAACTTTTAATAACAATTCTTAATTTTTTTCAGATTTCCTTAGCCACTTTCAAGCTAATCCCCTTGAATTAAATAGAGTGCAAGCACATGCTCTTCTGCAGCAACAACTTCTGCAACAGCAGCCTGGCGAAAACGTGTTCGGCGGTAATATGTCAAAGTTCTTCGATTTTCATAAAAGTCAACAGCAGTCGCACCATCCGTATCTTAATGGGCACACACCGCAACTGAACGGAAATAATGCTGTGCCCCCTGACCCGCAGAGAGTGGCAAACTTTATGGAAAACAATCGACTGAATTCGCCTTTTGTTGAAAATGGTATTTCCATTGTTTGTCTTGAAGTTTAATCAAATCTCTAAATAATTTGCAATGTTCTAGGACTTATTAACCCGCAACAGCAGCCTCCGAAGCAAAGGCTGATGGGAATGTATGAAAATATGGTATGTTTGAAAAGATTTAATATTTAAAAAAAGAGAAATTAATATTCAAATTTTATACATAGCCCCCTAATACACAATCTCAGCAGAGTCGGTTTCCCCAAACTTCAATCGTTGATGATGATTTAGGTAAGCATTTTCATGCCTTTCTTTTATTTTCTTAAGAAATTAATGATTAAATATCTTTGTAGGCTTCGATCCATTTATTGAGACACAAAAGGGGCTGGCAGAACTTATGGAAAATGAAGTTGTACAAAAGCAGAGTATTAATAGTGAAAGTGTCGTGCCGAAGATGCCGCCACAGCCACAGGTTCCCCCGCACCAGCAGCTGGTTGAAAGTATGCAGAGATCTCGCATGCCACCGCCGCCTGGCTTCAACCACGTCAACACATTGGGCCTGGGGGGACCATCTAGACTGCAGCACACAAGCAAAATGATGCCCTTCATGAACATGCCGCTTAATGGGGTGGCCAACAATGGTGGCCCAGGACAACATCAAATGCCGATGGGTGCCAATTGGAATGCTCATATGCCCATGCACCAAAACCAGGGACAACCTGTGGGCGACTCACAGTTGCAACACCAAATGGCTCACAACAAAAGTGAGTAACTAAACATCGAAAAAGGGTTAAAAAAATATAAATATTTTTATTTTCTTTCAAGTGTACAACAACAGTGACTGGACTGCAATGGATCCGGCTATACTTTCATTTCGACAGTTTTCATCGTTTCCACAAAACCAAATTCCCCCACATCCTCAACAACAGCAGGACATGTTTATGCAGCATTTGGCTCAACAGCAAAATTCCCAGAGTGGTATATATTTGAATAAATAATCTAAATAGTCGATTAATTTGTCACTCTCGTGTCTCAGGTTTCAACAATCAGCCACAGCAACTCCTTCCTATGGCGATGCCCAATAATTTGCTGAACGGACAACAGTCGCAACCGCCGCAGGTTAATGCCAATGTTCAGGGCATGCTTGAGTTTTTAAAAAGCCGTCAATTTACAGTTTAGCTACAATACATATAAATATTACATTTGTTTACCTGTACTCTTTATTAAATATTTCTTAAAGTAAATATAGGCAAAATAAAATTCGAATATAATGAAATTACATGATACAAAGACGGTAAAGTGAACTTTTGCATGTTGAAGAAACACACATTCGAAGCAAGAATCAAGGCTTAAAACCAATGAGACTTCTTGTGCCTCAAGGATATAGAATCAAAAACATCTTAGGCGTGATTTGGAGCTAGATATTAGATCGATTTAACATTCCGACAGCGTGAGAATGGATATAACTATCCAATAAATCCAAAACTCACGCGAATGAAATTATCGAGACTGGGCGTATTTGTATAGCCATTAGCGTTTCGTAAAAAAAAAAATGTCAAATTTTAATAATAAATAATTGACTTGAACGGTGACTCCAATTACATATTTATTTCTATGGTCTGTACAATTACTTTCTATTTTTGGGAGCATGGGGCAGACGATTCCCTTGGCCACCGGCCCCTCCTAAGCGCATCGGGTTGTTTCCAGGACCTCCATACCCTTGCCCACTCCGGTTGCCGACGTTATTGCGATTTCCACCGGGGCGTCCGCCACGCTGATTTTGCGACGCGTTTCCACCGCGGTTCTTGTTCATCTCTGTGCGATTTCTCGACTTGGCCTGGGCATCTTCCTTCACCATATCGATCACTTCATCGGGAATTCGCAAGTATTTAATCGTACTCCCTCGGATATAACATTCTGGCATTCGCCAAAACCGGTCACCATCCTACAAAAATATACACACTAAATTATTAAATATATTTATGAGTGGGTATTGGCATCTACTATAAGAAATAAGAGTGCAAGCCAGGGAATTAACCGGAGAATGCTGACGACCGTAGTACCGCAGACAACGGCTTGCCGGTTCCCGCTCTGTCATCATTAGCTGCCTTGTTTTTTCCACTTCCCTGGCGGGCAGCGTATTCAGGCACTCTGATTCATATTAAAACCTACCTTTGATGTACAAATAACGTCGCGAAGATTAATATTCATCCAAGAGTCGCAACTGACCAAGTGGCCATTGTAGGTTTCTCCGTTTTTCAGCTCAACCAACTAAAAAAAAAAAGTTAAAGCTTGGGAAAAGTGCGCTCCACTATAACTCTTACCATGGGGTGGCTCTGAGCCGTCTTTAACAAGGATAAAGGAAGCTGCAATGAGATTCATTTAAATTTATATATTTTTTTTTTATTAAAATTGTATTATTTACCATGTTGAAACAACTTAAGCAGTGACAACTATCGATATTTTAATATCGATGGTGATGACTAGAAAAAATACTGAAAAGAGGTATTCGATAGATAAAAAACAAAAGACTAAAGACAATATTTAATGAATTTTAATATTATTTTTTATTTTTATATTAAATATAAACTTAATTATGAATTTTAATAAAGTGCACGGCTTTGCATCGATTGCAGCTCATTCAGAAGCAACGCTATGTTGTACCGGACCTGTTGGAACATGGACAACGGCAGTTCCAGAGTTCGAAACTCCTTGTTTTGAAGTTTAAAATGTAGAACAATCGTTGGACTATTGATTTGCACAGAACTGGGATTAAATTGGTTAATGTTTCAATTATATCGGAGTACAATAATAATAAGCACTTACTTTAAGGATAGGGATATATTAATCCTCCACTGAAACTGGGACATTTTGCTTCGATCCATTTTGGTAGCCGAAAAATTATTGCACAGGACGTCCCTATGGTTTATCAGGACTTTACAAATATCGTCTACATATTCCTCTGTAAAACTAATGATGGAATGTTAATCTAATCTTTTTAAGGATAGCCTTTAGGATACTAACTTTAAATCATCCAATAAACAGTTTCGGAGCTCATGGTGCTTAACGGCTCCCTTTGGATACCTCAAGTATATTTGCATCGTCAAGAAGACCATGGTGAAGAGTTCGCAGAAGTTGGAAGGAACCTTATGCCCAGCATTTGTTAGTTTGTTTATGGCAAGGGACAGCACTTCGGACGAGGACTTCTTTGTTTCAATAAAGTGCACGGACACCTGTATAAGGACTCGGAGAAGAGACTTGGAAAGTTGGGGAACGAATGGAGTATAGGGCTTAACACTCCTGAGGAGATTATATCTGAACGTAGACGACATTTTGATAAGACATTCCTTTCTGCAAAACAACTTTGATAATTATTTTTGTAAACATATCAGAGATGGGAGTATTTGGGGTATCGATTAATGCGGTATTTTTTATAAATATTTATTTATTAAAGTTTTTAAAAACAAAGTTCTTATATTTAAGAAAATATATAAAGAAACTAAAAAGAAACCCCACTCATGATATGAATCAACAAGTAAATCAAAAAAGATTTAAATATAATTTTTTGAGAAACATTAACCGCCAAACTACTTCAGGTTTAAATAATGGTACTAGGTGGATTTCCTATTTCTCTCTAACTCTTTCACCCTAATCGCTTTTAAAAATTGTAGTTCAACCTTTTTAGTTGTAAGCGTAATGTGACATGAAAATTAATTCAATACGAATTCAAGGAATAATGAGCCAATTTAAACCATTTAAATCTTGTCGTTAAAAATTGACAGCAGTTCACGCTGTCAATCAAAGGGTAAACAGGTTGCGTATAAAAGTAAAAGCTCCTGCGAGGATGCAGACATTCAAAATGAAAGCCCTAATGTGTCCATTAATTTTAATCCTTGCAACACGCGAGGTAAACTTGCAAATGAGTGGGTTAGTGTTAACCAACTTTGTTATAAACTTGGTCAAATCAAAAAATGCAATTATCTTTTCATGTTTTACTGGAGGTAAGTTAAGATATTAAAATAAAATGTATTGGAGCAATAAGTTTTATATGAGATACAAAATTGTGTCCTAGACGCGCGAGATACTGCACAGGCCCTGATGGAAATAGACCAATTTGTTGGTTTTGTCCATTTGGAGCAAGACTATTCGTTGTCATCCATACTGACCAGAGAAAATTATGCTCGAACCTCGGTTTTCGTGAATGCTCAATGTAATGGCACTTCGAAACTCATTTCGGAAGCCTCAGAACAAAGGTACTTCAACAAGACTTATCAATGGCTTCTCTGGGGTGTCGGCATCGACATTGATTCCTTGTTTCCTTTGGATATCAACTACGTGGGACCAAACGCCCAGATAACCTATGTTAATAAATCAGGAAATGGCTACGCATTTTGGGATATTCATTCAAAAGGACGACACTTGCGAGCAAGCCTTGAAATTAATTTAATAGCCACATTAGTTAATGGAAGAATCAATGTAGTTCGCAATATTTTTCAGCTGCAGAGTATTGAGGCTCGTGGACAGTTTAATGGGCTAACCCTTAGGGGAGCTAGCGTGGTAAGCTTTTCCCTTTTTAATCACATGCCAGGTTTACCAATCTTACAAACTTTCAGATAGATAAAGATGATATATACACAAATGAACAAATTGAATCTATACTTTCCCGGCCAACAAAGGATTCAGGTGTTGCCGCCTTCATAAAATATCACTACGAACTCCTAGGACTTTTGCGAGAACGTTTCAATTTCTCTGTAAATTTCCGGAACTCAAGAGGTTGGGCTGGACGACTGGGAAACACTACTTTTCGGCTGGGTCTTCTGGGTATCATTATGAGAAACGAAGCAGACATCGCCGCATCTGGAGCCTTCAACCGAATAAACCGATTTGCTGAGTTTGATATTATTCACCAAAGTTGGAAATTTGAGACTGCGTTCCTGTACCGCTACACTTCCGATTTGGATACTCATGGAAAAAGTGGAAACTTTCTATCTCCTTTTAGTGACAAAGTGTGGTTTTTCTGTCTGTTAACCCTGGGAATTTTCACAGTTATTTGGATAATTTTTGAAATAATAGATGGGTATTTATTGCTCAGAGGAGGTAATCTACAAGCCACATCCACTAAACATGCTACTAACAAGATTGAATCTAAAATCAAAACCACTTGTGTCGAAAGAGTTCTTCAGACTTTTGGAGCTGTTTGCCAGCAAGGCTTGGACCCCATTCCTAAAGATCGTTCTGTTCGGTTCCTCGTGATGACATTATTTTTATTTTCCCTGGTTATGTACAACTATTATACCTCTTCGGTTGTAGGTGGATTGCTAAGCTCCTCCGACCAGGGCCCATCCACTGTGGACGAGATAACTTCAAGTCCCTTAAAAATATCCTTTGAGGATATTGGATACTACAAGGTTTTATTCAGAGTAAGTAAATTAAATGTTTTTGGCTTTCATTAGAATATATTCTGTCCTTTTTTAGGAAAGTAAAAACGCATCTATTACCAGATTGATAGAAAAGAAACTATCTTCTTCGCGATCTTCAAGTGAATTGGCCATTTTTTCACACATCGAAGAAGCTGTTCCATTTTTGAAAGCTGGTGGTTTCGCCTTTCATTGTGAGGTTGTGGACGCTTATCCTGTGATTGCAGAATTCTTCGATGCCAATGAGATTTGTGATCTGCGTGATGTTTCTGGTCTGATGGAAGTGGAAATAATGAACTGGATTTTACACAAGAACAGCCAGTACTCTGAAATTTTTCGAACTGCGTATGTTTTTGTAAACATTTTTTTGAAATCTATTATGTTTATAGAAATTGAAAATTTGTAGTATGTGCAATGCCCATGAAAAAGGATTTGTGGAGCGTATTCTTCGGCGAAGACAAATGAAGAAACCAGCCTGTCAGTCATTATATACCGTATATCCAGTAAGCCTATCGGGAGTTTCTTCCGCCTTCATTATTCTTATTTGTGAGTTAATTCATGTTTGCTGGCTTTTAATTATTATTTATTTTAATATACTTTATAGGTGGATGCGTTATGTCATTGCTCTTTTTGTTTTTAGAGATTTTATCTGTTAAATTAGAAATTAAAAAGGTGTTAAATAAAATTTAAACTGCTGAGAGACAAGAACAACTAGAAAACACCAAAGTTTGAGTTGATTTTATTAGTACTTAAACATAAATGTATCATTTTAAAGGATTTATAAATTACAATGATTTTAAATAGTTATTTTAAATATAAAAACGTATTTAACAAATGGTATATATTTTTAAAAATCAGCTACAAAAAAGCTAGATCTAGCTATAATTTTATTAGTGTGGCCAACTATTGTTGGGAAAAAAGGCTGCCAGATTATTAAAAAAGTAGCCCTGGGCAAATGCAACTCTGTAATTTTCTCGTTTCCTGTCACGCCGAGTATATGGGCTCTTTTCCTTTTTGATTCTGTTGCCGAAGTGAGGTAAGTTTTTGGTCTGTGTTTATTTTTAAGTCGTTAAGTCGTGAAAAATACGGGAAAATATTCAATAAATGGTGCCTTAACACCTTTTACTTGCTACGTGTGCAATATTTCAAACGATTAAACGAAATTTAAAAAAATAATGGCGGAGCACATGCAACATTTATGAGCAATTTTGCTTGGTTAAATTTTGTTGTGAAAAGACTTGCATTGTGAGATTTAAATTTGTACATTAAGGTAAGTGAAATTGTGCGTAAATGGTTGTCTGTCGAAAGTCCAATTTGGCCGAAAATGTCCACAGAAAACATATTTCCGCATTGTGAAATGGCTTTGGCAAATTTAACGTCTCGACACATTTCAGATCGGGTGCCCAGAATTAACCAGCCACCATGCCGCAGAATGAGTATATGGAACGCCATCGCAAGCTGTATGGCAGGCGATTGGATTATGAGGAGCGGAAACGCAAGAAGGAAGCCCGTCTTCCCAAGGAGCGGGCACGCAAGGCCCGCAAGTTGCGCGGCATCAAGGCCAAGCTCTTCAACAAGGAGCGGCGAAATGAGAAGATCCAGATCAAGAAGAAAATCCAAGCCCACGAGGAGAAGAAGGTCAAGAAGCAGGAGGAGAAGGTTGAGGATGGAGCCCTGCCCCACTATCTGCTCGACCGTGGCATCCAGTCCAGCGCCAAGGTGCTGTCGAACATGATTAAGCAGAAGCGCAAGGAGAAGGCTGGCAAATGGGACGTTCCCATTCCCAAAGTGCGCGCCCAGTCTGACGCGGAAGTGTTCAAGGTGCTGAAGACTGGCAAGACGAAGAGGAAGGCCTGGAAGCGGATGGTCACAAAAGTCACATTCGTGGGCGAGAACTTCACCAGGAAGCCACCAAAGTTCGAGCGATTCATCAGACCGATGGGACTGCGCATGAAGAAGGCCCACGTGACGCACCCCGAACTGAAAGCTACATTCAACCTACCTATTATCGGGGTGAAGAAGAACCCCAGCTCTCCAATGTTCACGTCGCTGGGTGTGATCACCAAGGGCACAGTGATTGAAGTCAACATTTCCGAGCTCGGTCTTGTGACGCAAACAGGAAAAGTGGTTTGGGGAAAGTACGCCCAAGTCACAAATAATCCAGAGAACGACGGCGTCATCAATGCAGTGCTGCTGGTTTAACCTTCAAATAATTCTCCCTACTTTTAAGCTTGCGACTAAATAAACAACCATAACTATACACAATTGTTTGATATTTTTGCGTTACTTAGATTTATGGATAGTTTAAGGAATCATTTCTATGTACACATCTATACCGATTTCTTCTTATTTCTTGCAGTTTGGTGACTGGTAATCAAGATGCAGATCTTCGTTAAGACCCTCACGGGCAAGACCATCACTCTTGAGGTCGAACCGTCGGATACCATCGAAAATGTCAAAGCCAAGATTCAGGACAAAGAAGGAATTCCTCCAGATCAGCAGCGTCTGATCTTCGCTGGCAAGCAGCTGGAAGATGGCCGTACCCTCTCTGACTATAACATTCAGAAGGAGTCGACCTTGCACTTGGTGCTCCGCCTTCGTGGTGGTGCCAAGAAGCGCAAGAAGAAGAACTACTCCACCCCCAAGAAAATCAAGCACAAGAGGAAGAAGGTCAAGCTAGCTGTCCTGAAATACTACAAGGTACAAACAATACTCCGACACCCCAATACATTCTGATCTGTTCTTGGAATTCTTGAGTCTTGGTCTTGCGCTCTTTGACCTAAGATTTGGCGTTCAGAGTGACTTATTATCTATCCGTTTTTTTAACATTTATTTAAACTTTTATTAACTGGCTCGTCGTATTCATTCGCAGGTCGATGAGAACGGCAAGATCCATCGTCTCCGTCGTGAGTGCCCTGGAGAGAACTGCGGCGCTGGCGTCTTCATGGCTGCCCACGAAGATCGTCATTATTGTGGAAAGTGCAACTTGACCTTTGTCTTCAGCAAACCAGAGGAAAAGTAAATCGCTACATAACATGTACGTTTCCAGAAATAAAATAAAACTTAGTAATTGAATAATAAATTCAATAACAGAATTTTTTATGATTTTTATTCAATGGAGGAAGGAGTGGTATCTGGAGCTAAACAATAGAAAGATTTCAATTTTAGATTCTACTTTTATTTTGAAAATAAAGCAAAGTATAAAAAGCAATTTTTCTTTAATGGCAAATGCAATTCATTCAGTTGTTTGCGTCTTAAACGTTGATTGTATCGATATTCAGGCTTTTGGCCAAGAAAGTCAATATATCAGTAGCTTCCTCGATTCGTTTCGAGGTTGGCTTTCCAGCTCCATGTCCGGCCTTTTGGTAAACCCGCAACAGAACCGGATTCTTCTGGAACTCGGATTCGCGAACAGCCTCCTGCAGGGCAGCAATGAATTTTAGGGAATGCAGAGGACTAACGCGATCGTCATGGTCGGCCGTAAGGATGAGGGTCGATGGATACTCCGTTTCGTCGCACTTGGGGGTGTGCACGTTGTGCAGAGGTGAAAACTTGTATAGATTTTCAAAGTGCTCCTTTTCAGAGGGATTTCCGTAATCCGAACACCATGCATGTCCGATGGTGAACTTGTGGAAGCGTAGCATATCCATCACTCTGTTTCAAAACAAGTTAAATGGTTAATTATTTATTTTAATAGAGGTTGAAGGAAGGACATACCCGACTTGAGCCACAGCTGCTCCAAACAAATCGGGACGCTGGTTGATGCAAGAGCCGACTAGAAGGCCACCATTGGATCCACCCTGAATGGCTAAGCGGTCCTTGGTTGTATACTTATTGTCGATGAGGTATTCGCCAGCGGCTTGGAAGTCATCAAACACATTCTGTTTGTTCAGAAGCCGCCCCCCGTTGTGCCACTTCTCGCCATACTCGCCACCGCCCCGCAGGTTGGGATAGGCCAGGACGCCATCAAAGGTGTCTATAAACATAAGGCTAAAGGAAATCCACTTAGAATGCATACAAAATTTGCGAATAGCAATATAGCTACCCCGAGAGTCCAAACGAGGGCAGCATACTGATGTTAAAACCTCCATATCCGTAAAGAAGACATGGCCTGGGCTCAATGCTATCACTTTTTTTGCGAATAATAAACATGGGCACTTTGGTGCCATCCTTACTGCTATAGAATATCTGTTCTACGGCATAGTCCTCCTGCCGGAATCCCTCCAAGTTCAGCTTTATTTCGCGGAATACTTTGGGCTTCTCATCGGGCGTCTTGAAATCGTATTGATAAATAGTGCCGGGATTCAGGAACGAAGAATAGTTGTAGAAGATTTCCGAGTAGCGTTTCTCCCCCGTAGTCCCCACAACGGTGCCAATATCCAAGTCGAATTCTCGCACCAGCGTTCCATCATTCAGGGAATATACTTGTAAAACGCTCTAAAGAGCAAAACAATTAATATTTTGCAAAAAGAATTTCTAATTCGAGTTACCTTTACATCCCTAATATAGTTAACAAGCAACTTGTCTCCATCGACGCACTTAACGCCGTCCAACACGTCGGACTTGTGCTCCTAATTTTTTGGAAAACATCTTTTAATTTTATTTTCTGCCAAGACTTCGAAATACTTACAGCAATCAGAGTCTGCCAGTTGGCTTCTTCTGGTTTCTCAAAGTCTATAAAGATGACTTGATAATTGGGTGCCTTTTTGTTCGTGCGGAAGTACACCTTCGAGCCCTCATTGGTAATATACTAAAAGATAATGATAATGTTATGCAGGATGGACTATACTTTAATTAAAACAAACTCACTTCGTAGTCAGCTTCGAATTTCTCCACAATTTTTTTAACATTTAATTTGGAATTGATTTCCTCGCCAGGCTGCAGGTCTGCGTAAAATACAATGTTGTCCCGGCAATCCTTAACAATAGCAAGTATCAAGTATTTTCCACAATCCGATACTGTCGATTGGCTGAAGAATGACACAAACTTTACTTTTACTTAAAAAGAAATGAATTAAAAATGATTACATTCGCCATGAAGGCTCTTCGGGAAACTCCACAACAAGGGTATCCTTGTCTTGACTCTCTCCCACGCGATGGTAATACAACTTCTGGTTTTCATTCTGCTTCGTCTCAGAGCCATCAGTCTTGCCATCTTGGTCAGGATATCTCTGAAATAAAAATGTAAATTAAATGCCGTCTTACAATGCTTCGCTACTTACTCCATAAAAGAAGCCCTTGTTATCTTTCGTCCATGATATCTCGGAGAATTTCACCTTCTCCAGAACTTCATCCAGATCTTTGCCTGTATCGGCATCTCGGATGAGAATCTTCACCCAATCCGAGCCACTTTCACTCAGGCCATAGGCCATGTACTTGCCATCATCGGAGAAGGATTTTTGGGTTAGGGCGATGGTGCCGTCCTCCGAGAGGCTGTTGGGATCAAGGAAGACCTGACTCTCGCCGTCCAAGGTCTTCTGCTGGTACATGACGCTTTGGTTTTGGAGGCCAGTGTTCATAAAGTAATAATAATAATTGCCATGCCGATAGGGGCAGCCATATTTGGGATAGTTCCACAACTTGGTGAGCTTTTCGTTGATTTTCTTCCACTGGTCCCCGCTTTCGAGGAACGGCCGGCTAATATTGTTCTGGGCGTTCACGAATTCCTCGGTTTCCGCCGAATCCGGATCCTCCAGCCACCGGTATACATCTTTAATTGCAGTTCCATGGAAGTCATCCTCCACGGTTGGGTCTTTTCGTGCGATTGGATACGCAATGACATTTTTAGATAAAGTGCTGGTCATGACTCTGGTACCTGCCATATGTGTCCATGCAAGATAATCCCATTGCACACAAAAATGCTCATGTAATCCCTTTCATATAATTTATTTTATTTTAATTACTTACGGTTAAAAGGCAAGTTTCGATGTATGTACTTTTTGGGCAGTGCTTTTGGTACTATTATTTGGCAAAATCGGCGAAACAGCAATGGGCCTTGAAAAATGGTATGCATTTGCAAAATTATCAATGCAAAACTTGAATTCACTCTTTTCGCAATCTCGATAAATATCAGGGGTATTCGGTCACAGTGACTTCACAATATCGCATCACGATCTGAAGCACGCAGCTTATTTCCTAAATGTATATACTCAACAAATATAATTCATTTATTTTAATAATATAATTGACGGAAAAGTCTATTAAACCTTGATTAAAATCATACTTTTTAGGCAAATAAATAATTTTATTCAACAAAAAATACCAGTTGCGTCACGTGGTATATTATTATTTCTATCGGTTTATTATACTGCTTTCATGTTTTATAAATTTTTATTTAAATTAAATAATAATGGCACAACTAATTTATTATTTAATCACATTAATATTTTTATTTCTGTCAGAAAAATTAAATACCAAATAATAAGTGTTATCGACTATCGATCGAATATCGATAGCTCAGAACTAGTTGGTCGAAAACAGCTTTCGGTCATTTGTTTTGTTTGTGTGATGTGACGGAGCGTGTGTAAACAGCACTTCACTCGACAAGCAATCTGTGATCTGTGTCATGAACTAAATCGGAAAAGAGGGCTATTACATCTCACTCAACATTCAGGAGCTAAGGATTTATTTAATTTTTCTGGTGAGTAACTTTTTGCTTACTTTTCGCCAACGAATTTCTATTTTAAGTGCTACTTTTTGGTGGTTTTATTTCCATATGTATGTTTTCCTGCTAAGATTAGTTTGATAATATATGTGAGTAGCTACGTAAGCGGGCATAAACAAACAATATAGTAATCTACTTGAATTCATCTTATTTTTTGTTTGATTTTTAAGAGCTTGAGAAAATATGCAAGCATGTGCTTATGACCGCCATAATTGCAAGTTCATGGACATGATTAAACGTGTATCATGTGCATGTCGGAGTATATGTACACTCTACTATATATATGTACTTTGGCAACTGCTAGCTTTGGAGCTAGTGGCCATTTGAATGACTTAACAACTTCTGCCTACATGCATGCATTTTTTTTCGATGCTTACACTTTTCCGAATAGCTTTGCTTCCATTTCTTAAATATTAAGTCTATTTTCTTCCCAATATTTAGGTAGAATAGCTAGCAATATGACTTCTGAAAAGGATCAAGGGACGGAGACCGCAATGCGTGTGGCTGTGAGGTAAGTAAAAAATAATTCAAAGATATTAAAATTATGATTAATAATTTTTATTTTTTAGAATCCGGCCTCAAAACTCCAGAGAGCTGATCGACATGTGCCGTCTCTGCACAACCGTAGCTGTTGGAGAGCCACAGATTTTCTTGGGCTCTGACAGGGCCTTCACATTCGACCATGTGTTTGATGTTAATTCCAATCAAGTATGACTTTATTCGTTTTCCTATATTATTTTTTTACTCCCCCTGTTTATATTTTAGTGTGATATATATGCCAAGTGCGTGGATCCGCTTGTGAATAGTGCTCTGAACGGCTATAATGCCACAGTATTAGCCTACGGCCAGACAGGATCGGGAAAAACGTATACGATGGGCACCGCCTTCAATCATAAGACTGAAATTTCCGAGTCCAGTAACCTTGGCATTGTACCGCGGGCGGTGCGACAAATTTTCAGCGGAATTGAAGAGATAGAGGCCGCCACAGGCGAAAGCTCTCAGTTCAGTCTCGCCGTTCGCTACATCGAGCTGTACCACGAAGATGTGGTGGACCTTTTGAATCCGTTCAAAAAAGGTGAAACTTTCAAAATACAAGAAGATGGCAACGGCCAGATAACCTTAACTGGAGCGTCCCTTAAACCCATATTTAAGCCTCAAGAAGCTTTAAGGTGGGTGGTTTTATACTTTTCATTCATTCATTCATTCATTCATTCATTACAATTATTCCAGATACCTCCAGCAGGGAGCTCTAGCGCGAACAACTGCCGCAACTAAAATGAATGAACAGTCTTCTAGGTCGCATGCTATGTTCACAATTTTCATTCGCAGACATCGATTGCTGTCCTCCTCAAATGATGCTGCGGATAACGATTTTGAAACTCTTACCTCAAAGTTCCATTTCGTGGACTTGGCTGGGTCGGAGAGTCTGAAGAAAACGAAGGCCGAGGGCGAGAGGGCTCGCGAAGGTATTTCCATAAATACCGGCCTCATGAACCTTGGCAATGTTATTTCAGCCCTTGGGGACAAGTCCAAGAAAGCCACTCACGTACCATACCGAGATGGGAAACTGACACGCCTCCTGCAGGACTCCTTGGGCGGCAACAGCCAAACTACGATAATAGCCTGCGTGGCGCCAACCGATCGAGATTTTATGGAAACTTTAAGCACGTTGACGTACGCCAACCGAGCTAAAAACATTAAAAACAAAGTTAAAATAAATCAAGATCAGAGTTCCCGAACCATTTCCCAACTGCGACGGGAAATAGCAACATTGCAAATGGAATTATTGGAACATAAACAGGCAATAATTAATATATTTTTATAATTTCAAAAAAATAAGTAACTAAATTTTATTTCAGGGTAAACTGTTAGTGGACTCTGAAGGAAACACCACTTTGTCTGACACATTCAATGAGAATACCTTGCTGCTCTCCGACAATAAACGACTTCAGCAGCGCCTCAAAGCGATGCAGGAAACCATCAACGCTTTGACGGAAAGAAATGCCAAGCTGCAGTTGGAGGTGGCTTCAGTTCAATGGAAATCTGGCGACAATTCCGATTGCGACATAACCGAAATGGTCGGCAACTATATATCGGAGATTGCGAAGCTCGAAGCCAAGTTAATAGAATCCGAAGAAATGAAAAGGCAAATAGAAAAGACTCCACCAAGGCTCCAAGCTCTCAAATTTCCAGTATTCGATGGTAAAAATATCAAATCTTTCCCTAGTTCCTCTTCTAAATGACTATTTTTGTTAATTGAAATAGAAAATCTTTTAATCGAGGCCAAAAAGGATTTGGAGAAGGATAGAGAGTACCTGATGAGTCGTTCCTTGCCAGGAGTTGAAAATCAAAGCGTGGGACCAGGTGGTGATGGTAATATTTTTCCCATAACTACGAAATAGTAACTAATTGTACAAAAAATGTGTTTAGGAGTATCGGAAGGCACTAGCTTGGACGGACTCAATCGCGAAATTGAGTGCAAAACCAGGTTGGTAGAGGAACTGGAAAAAACGCATGCAACTATGGCACATATGCGCTCCAGTTATGAGGATAAGCTGTCCCAATTACATTATAAGATCGTCAACACTGAAAAGGAACGAGATGAAGTTTTGTTAAACATGAGTATGTAACGTTTTAAATATTAACTTAAATAGTTATTACTTAAAAATGTATCTTATAGACACCACTGCAAGTACAAAAGATGAACTGAAGAAGGTGAAAAAGGGTTATGAGAAGCAGATTAGCGATATGCAAAAGGAATTGCGAAAATTACAGGGCGGTCAGCGAGATCGCCAACGCCAACAGAGAGAAATAAAAGCGCACGAAACGAAAATCAACCATTTGCGCAACGAACTCAGCGTGCTAAAGACTGCCAAGGTATGTTAAATTACTTGATCTATTCCAGTTTTTAATAAAAAAAACTTGGGTTTTCTTTAAGGTGCAATTAATGAAAAAAATTACGGAACAAAACAACCGACACAAGGAAGAGGAGAGCCGGAAATCGAAAGAAATAGCCCAGCTGCTGAAGGAGCAACGTCGCCAGAAAAATGCTGTCCAGACCCTGGAGGCCCAAGTTAGCGCCAAAGACAACATATTAAAGAGAAAAACCGAGGAAGTTATCGCCCTTCGCAAGAGCCAGCGGGCAAAATCTGAACAAAGGCGAAGACCGCACTATTCGCAAAATACCAACTTCACCTCACGATCCATTCGACAGAGCTGGGAACACCTATATCACTATATCTTGGCTGCAGCCAGAAATAAGCAGATGATAACGCAACTGGAGAAGGAACTGGATCGGCTGATAGCAGAGCGCGAAAGTCTATCCCATGAACTCAATAACCTGAACAGTGATCCTTCTGCCAAATCCGACGAGCTGAACGAGAGCGAGAATATAAAAACTAATATACAGTATATTCAGGAGAATATCGTTCACGTTCAGAAGGCTATAATGGATTGTGAAGACTCGAAGGACACTGTAAAGGGAGATCTAAGCAAGATCCAATCAATTTTAGACTCCTTTGACTCGCTGGCCGATGCCAAGTTCATTCTTCAGAAGTTCTCCGACAGCTCCATTCTGCTGTCGTGCAACTTGGCCATTGCCGAGTCCCAGTTGCAGGATAATCAGTCTCTACTAGAGGAAGCCCAGCAGGAAAGTACTGTCCAGCAGCAAATACTGCAGCACTTGCTCTCACAAAATAGTAATGTCCAAATATCGGACATGTTCGAGTCCTTTAGAGGTATGAACACTGCTAACAGCGAGGATCGTGCGGAGGGCAATAGCAAATATAGTTCTCAAAAGTCGCTGGTCAGTAACGCCACATATGATGTGCCGAACGACGAGCGACTTGTGGACTGTGTGGAACTGCGCGGGAGGAGCAGTCGCGGCTCTTCGCCACTTGGAAACTTCGAATCGTAAGAATGTAGACTATTTTTTAAAAAATAATTATCATTCCATATATTTTTGTGCTTGTAGGTCGGATAAGAGCCCTAAAGTTCGTAGGCGTACAGCTAAATGTGAAGATCTGCTTTTTGGCAATAATGAAGCTCAAGATGAGGTAATAGACTTGTGACACATTTAAGATGATTATATTAATTATCTAATTCCCCAGACTAAAGAATGACGTAATCATACAAATAATACAATGACAATAAGATGATAGCATGTGCCTTATACGTATTTAGTAAATAATGGTGCTTAAAAAAAAGAAACAAACAGGTATGCCATAAATTGCGAGTCAAATATTTTCATCCATTTTTTTCTTTCATTTTTAGACGCTTATTAAAAGTTAACATAACATTAAGGACCCACTTCTCAGAATGACCGAGCTTCTATTCTATATAATACCTATTTTCCAGCCATAACGAATAAACTAGAAGTAGTTATTAGATTTAATACGAATATGGCTACAATGAATGAATAAAAAGGAAGCCGGAAAATGCTAAGAACCAAAATAATAATTTTTATTATTATTTAGTAAATTATTGTGTGTAAAACAAACTTTCGGGTATGTATTCTAGGAATGATGAACTAAAAAGTAATTTAACTAATTTATATTATTAGATGCTAATTGTTAAAAAAAAATTTTAAGGACTGCATTTTCAAAGATATTTCCTGGAAGAGCGAGTGCCAAGCATTTCCAAATTCTTGTTTTTACAAGAATACATTTAAAAATATATTTGTTATCATTTAATAAAAAATATTTTCAATTAAATATAAAAAATGGTTTTAAAGCAAAATAGTGTTTTTAATTAAAATGGTTTCAAACATGCTCTTCTCACAAAAGAAACAACTCATTTTTAAAGAAGGAAAGAATTTTAAATTAAAAATTAGTAATTGAAGTGTTAAATAAATTAAATATAAAGAAATTATTTCAAATATTTGTATTATTTTAAGTCACTTTGTTAAAAGTTCCCCTAATGTTATCGATATTTTGTCCTTGTGTCGTCGCTATCTTGACAGTTATCGTTTAATAAAATTTGAGCGGCATTTCAGTAACAAAACAAGCCAATCAAATATTAAAAATTGACTTCAATTTGATATGATGACTGAAAATAACGGACCCGCAGTGCGAATGCCTTGGTAACTAGTTAGCTCTTAATTAACTTAAATCAAAACATTAAAGTCGCACTTTCTCAGGGTGGAAAAGTACCGTCCAAGTGGCCTAGATGACTTGATATCTCACGAGGAAATAATATCAACAAGTAGGATTGAGTGTATCAGCATAAGGTGGAATCTAAAGTAGATTGTTTATACATATTCCAGTTAGCCGGTTCATCAGTCGTAAGCAGCTGCCCCACTTATTATTCTACGGGCCGCCCGGAACAGGAAAAACCAGCACTATTTTGGCCTGTGCCAGGCAACTCTACTCCCCGCAGCAGTTCAAGTCCATGGTCCTGGAGCTCAATGCATCCGACGACAGAGGAATTGGCATCGTCCGTGGACAAATCCTTAACTTTGCCTCCACCCGAACCATTTTTTGCGACACCTTCAAGCTGATTATTTTGGATGAGGCGGACGCCATGACCAACGATGCCCAGAATGCTCTGCGTCGTATTATTGAAAAGTACACCGACAATGTGCGATTCTGTGTGATTTGCAATTATCTCAGCAAGATAATTCCTGCCCTGCAGTCAAGATGCACTCGATTCCGATTCGCTCCCCTGTCTCCAGATCAGATGATGCCCCGACTGGAGAAAATCATAGATGCCGAAGCGTAAGTGTAATACTTGAAGTGCAAGATTTAAGATTTCTAATGTTTTCCAAATTACATATTCAGAGTTCAAATAACAGAGGATGGAAAGCGTGCTCTTTTAACTTTAGCCAAAGGCGACATGCGAAAAGTTCTGAATGTTTTGCAAAGCACTGTAATGGCGTTCGACAAGGTTAATGAGGATAATGTATACACATGTGTGGGATATCCTTTGAGGCAGGATATTGAACAGATACTTAAGACATTGTTGTCTGGAAACAGCGTGGAGGACTCATTTAAAAGTATATAAATGTCAAAACACAGAAGATTCTGTTTATTAATAAGAACTTCTCTTTACATAGCTGTTGAAAATGCAAAATATGCCAGGGGTCTTGCATTGGAGGACATTTTAACAGAGTTGCACTTGTTTGTTATGAGGCGTAAGTGTTTAAATCCTGACATATGAATGAACTTAATCCAAAAATGAAATCCTTTTTTCCAACAGTTGAATTGCCCATGTCTGTTATGAATAAGCTTATTGTAAAGCTGGCCCAAATAGAAGAAAGGTTAGCCAAGGGATGCACAGAACCTGCACAAACGGCTGCCCTAGTGGCCGCCTTTTTCATTTGCAGAGATATGGTTTCCTTGGAGAAATAAATGTTTAAAAAAATGTTCCACAAAATAAATTGTTTTTATATTAATTTATAGATATTTTTACAATTAAAAGCAAATTAATTAGTTAAACATTTTTTTTATAAATGTTCTATTTATGTTTTAAAATGTATTATAGTTTTTAAATTAACAAGCCTTGTAATTACAATTCTAGAAACATATTTTATTTTAAATTGTTTGTTAAATAATGTATAGAAAAAATTTAAAGTTTTTTAAAGCTACTTAGTCGTTCCGATTCCATTGTTCCGCATTCAATGAAAACTTTTGGACGCCACCTTGGCGAGCTTTGCCAATAACAGAGTGTAATATATTTTTTATTAAACAAAATATCACGGTATGGTTAATTGGTTGTGAATCACGCATACGGATTCATATCTGCCAGATTAGCAAGTTGCGTGTCTTTGTCAGTCGGAAAATTGTTTGGCATTAAGTGCTTTGGGCGTAGCAGGCTGGATCCACCCTAAAAAATATGGCAGCCGAAATAAAACCAGCACAGCGGAGCAACAATGATCGCTTCAACACATCCAAAAAGCCGGAACTGCTGAGTAAGCTCGAGGGGAGTAGCGACGATGTGAACGCTGCCATCCTTATTCCAGGCGAGAACGGTGTAATCAGCGTTTCCGATGATAAGTGCGTATACGAAAAAAAAAAAAAAATTGAAATAAAAAAGCTTTTCATATATATTTACGTTTTGTGTTTACTTTTTGGGCTTCCAGAACTGTGCGTGTGTGGCTGAAACGCGACTCGGGTCAGTATTGGCCGAGTATTTGCCAATACATGCCCTCCGGATGCACTGCCATCGAATACGTTCCGGAAACCCGTCACCTGTACATTGGACAGGAAAACGGTACTGTGACACAGTATACGCTCTCCGAAGACTGCAACCGATTGTCATTCTTGCGGGATTACTTGTCCCATCAAGCCAGGGTGGTGGCTGTTGCTTTCTCCAAAACACACAAGTGGATATTATCTGCGGGCAAAGATAAGCAGTTCGCCTATCACTGTACCGAGAGCGGAAAGCGAGTGGGCGGATACAACTTTGAGACACCGTGTACTGCTCTCCAGTAAGTCTGATAAAAGTAGAGCTCTTTTAGATATCAGAAAATTTATTTAAATTGGAAGAAATTGAAACATTTTTGGGCATTTCTTTAGGTTTGATGCATTGGCCAAGTATGCTTTTGTGGGCGATCATGCTGGACAAATAACAATGTTGCGATGCGAAGTTCAAGGAGTTCAACTGATCACCACATTCAAAGGGCACACAGGTATACCAATTAATTTCAACTGTCAACTGGGTTTTGCAATAATTGGTTCTTATTTCAGCGGAAATTCGGTGTCTAAGATGGGTGGAAGGGCCCCAGCTACTGTTTAGCGGAGCCTGCGATCAGTCTGTAATAGTTTGGGATGTTGGCGGCAAGCGTGGAACTATCTACGAGCTGCAAGGACACAGGTAGGTTCTGCAATTGTAAATTATTACATCATTTAATTGTTCGCCCTTTTAGCAACAAGGTTTCGGCACTGGCCTATGCCAACCAAACTCAGCAACTAATTAGCTGTGGAGAGGACTCCGTGGTTGTCTTCTGGGAAATGAATGCCATGCGAAAGGAAGTTCCTGGTTGGGTGGAGTCCAACAACTGTCAGCTATGCTCCAGGCCCTTTTTCTGGAACTTCCGCTCCATGATGGATCAGAAGCAACTCGGTATAATCGCTTTAAAATATTTAAATCAGTTTCTATATAGATTTTGTTCTCTTAAAGGCATTCGGCAGCACCATTGTCGTCATTGCGGAAAGGCAGTGTGTGACAACTGTTCCACAAATCGTATTAACATACCAATTATGGGCTTTGAGTTTGATGTTCGCTGCTGTGATCCCTGTTTCAAACAACTGCAGACTGTTGAACGTCCCTCGCTAGCGTCATTTAATGACGCCAAACACTCCATTGTGTACATGGACCTCGACGAGGACAGGAAGCGCCTATTGACGGTCGGCCAGGACAGGCTCATCAAGATCTGGGATCTTTCCAACATCTGGTCATAATCCTCCAGGTGTGCACATCCATACGACCCCAAGTCGAAGTACCAAAGGTATAATCATTCAAAGGTGCTTCAGTCTCAACTGGAGCAACCATGGAGTGGCATGGAGAAATGACTAAATAAATCCCAGCTAGGTTCTCATATATTCGATGTAAAGCAATAATCATGTACGTACGCTACCGCAAACATAAAAATATAGAAATTCATCGATTAAAGAAGACTATTTTGGTATTTTATTTTATTTGGAAAACGTATAAAGTTAATATCCTCCCCGGCCCGGTGGCGGTGCCCCGCGAATCATGCTTGGCGGTGGTCCGCGCATCGGTGGGGGTGCACCGCGTCCAAGATTGCCAGGCATCGCGGGCATGCCGCCGGGGATCATGCCCGGTGGCGGGGCACCCATCATCGGAGCTCTGGGTACTCCACGGCCCATCGGCGCCATGTGCGATGGTGCAGGGCCGCCCACTCCGCGGACGGGTCCCTGGAGGCCAGCCGGCACCGAGGACATGTTCAGCGGCACTCCCCTGCCGGCCACACGACCAATTCCCGGTCCAGGAGCAGCGCCGGGAATGGGGACACGCGGAAGACCCTCCTCTGGTGGCGGGGGTCCTTCAACCGTCAGGGAAACTATATTCTCACCACGCAGTAGCACAAAGCCCAGCACTCGCTTTTCTTCTCGTTCGGGAACCTTGGAGTTCTTCGATCGTATCTTGCGGAACTCCTCGCAGTCCCCAAGAATAAGATTCATGTGTTTGTCGAAAGCCTTGAACGTCCCAATGAACGTGCGCGAGTCCTGGAGAACGATTCGCACCCGATAATTCAGGTGCTGAATCATTTTGTTGTTCTTTCCGATAGTCTGAAATAAATGGTGAAATATATTAACATTTTGTTCGTGAAAGCGGTTCTCATTTAATGGCAGACCCGGCACTCACGACGCTTAGCGTATGGAGGTGCTAGGTGCTCGACGAAAATTGCAATTTTGTGAAAGCCTTTTAAGGCTTATTTCATTTGACTATTTATTATTGTTTTCTAAATAAAACAATGAATAATAAACATCAAACGAATACATACCATTTTGTATTCTTTCTTATTAAAACTCTAACAAATAATTTTAAAGATGCCGAATAAAAAAATCGCACGCTTGCATAAGTGTGGCCAGATGATACACGGTTTTACCCTCCCCTGGACCAAGACACTTCATTCGATTGTATTTTAATCGTGTTATCGAAAGTTTTAAACAAAATTAAATGTTTTTTTTTATATTTCAATATATTTTTAAAATGTGTATGAATTTGTGTTTAAATTTAGCTTAGTCTTATGACTGCACACAACAAATATGATTTTACAACTATATATTTGGCAGTGAAAAAATATGTACAAAAGTTTCATAATGGTGTGTAATCAATTATATTTTGTTTTAAAAAAATATTACCCTTGTCAATCTTTTTAATGACAGCCCGTACGACGCTTAAAACAAGTTTTTTTTAACACATCGATCCCTAGAACGATTTATCGAACGGAAAACGAAGCCCCGTCCCTGGTCATACTGTAAACAAATGAATGAAATCGGAACCACGACTCACAGTTCACCTGCGGCCACGTCATTTGACTCTCTTCGGTTCTCTCATTATGCTGACATTCTGCTGAGAATTTTTTAGAAAAGCGGCAAAGCACCAGGTTTTACTCGTTGGCAAATTAAGCGACAATTAATTTGGTAACGTATGCACCCACTGAGCCGCAAATACGCGGCATTGTTGACGTCCGTTGTTACCGTTTACATTATTCACTTTTTAAGGGTGCGTTCTAACACGTCGCGATACAGCGAAGGAAAAACACCAAACAACGCGGAAGAAGCAGATAGCAGACAGAGCAGCCCCTTTCGACGTATCAGGTCAGGATGAATATTTTTCGGTTCGCTGGAGATCTCTCGCATGTGTTCGCCATAATAATATTGTTGCTGAAGATATGGAAGACCCGATCGTGCGCCGGTATATCCGGCAAGTCGCAGATTCTCTTCGCAGTGGTATACCTTACCCGCTATCTTGATCTCTTCACCACATACGTGAGCCTGTACAACTCGGTGATGAAGGTGCTCTTCCTGGCCACGTCTGGAGCAACGGTCTATTTCATGTACGTCAAGTTCAAGGCAACCTACGACCACAATCACGATTCCTTCCGCATCGAATTCCTGCTGGTGCCGTGCGCCCTGCTCTCTCTGGTGATTAATCACGAGTTTACGGTGATGGAGGTGCTGTGGACCTTCTCCATCTATTTGGAATCGGTCGCCATTCTACCGCAACTGTTCCTGGTGAGCAAGACCGGGGAGGCCGAGTCCATTACGAGCCATTATCTGTTTGCCCTCGGGTCGTACCGTGCACTCTACTTGCTCAACTGGGTCTACCGGTACATGGTGGAGTCCCATTACGACCTGATCGCGATCTTTGCCGGCATTGTTCAAACCATCCTCTACTGCGATTTCTTCTACTTATACATTACCAAAGTTCTCAAGGGCAAGAAGCTACAGCTGCCGGCATAAGGGGCGCTTGCTTTTTGGTACACATCATCAGTCGAAGGCATTAAGAAACAAGTGAACACATTCAGACGGAGATGGAATGCAAACGAAGCGATAAACGAAGGCGTGGACCGTTTGACAAAGCATATTTAGTTCATATTATCAAGAAGATGCATCGAGCGGAGAGTTTAAGTTGTAATATTATTTTTTGAGAAATAAACCGAAAATCGGAAGTCAAACAAACTTGCAATATCAAAATAATGTATTCGCTCTGTAACCGATGCATTAATCTCCGTTTCTCGATACCAACATTCTTAGCTGTCACAAAATCCAAAAATATTAAATTAGTATTCCTTTAATGGAGTAATTAATGGAGTAATTGTGTAATTATCGTTTATTAAACAGGTTTTCTCCTTAAGCGGAGGCTCTTTCATTAATAACAATAGCACTGAAGAGGTCATAGATTTCTTTGATTAAAATTAGAATTTAAAGAGTATCAATTAAATAGCTTCTAAGCGGAATGTATCCTAAAAATCCCAATAAGTTAAGTCTAAGTTTTGTGGCTTATTTAAACGTAAAAGAATCGCAATGCCGCCAGCCCCAGACTTGTGGAAACTCCAAGTGTTAGAAATTTGTGCACAATTTAAATAAATTCGAAGGATCGACTGTATTACATTTTCTGCATCTACCATCTCCGCTGTACGCTTCCCCTAAAAGTACCCATTAATATAAAAATAAGTTTGAATTTTAATGAATAGCGATCATAAAACAACATACCTAAAGTGACATACAAATATTTTAATAAATTTTGAAAAATATATATAACTACGATTAAAAATGGAATCATACTTTGCTTGTAGTTGTAATTTTTATCTTCAATCTTCGTAAAATAAAATATATTTTTTTTTAATAGATAATTGCATCTCTAATTACGAATATTTTTAAATGTTTTTTTTTGAAAATTGTGACTACCCTAACCCCCTAAAAACAGGTGTAAATCGACTATTCAAGCTCTGGTCACATTGGCCAAAAAGTTTGATAATCAAAACAAAAATGGTAAGGATCGGACTTTTAAATGTGTTAATGGGACAAAAGACCTTGACCAGGAATTTTTTCAAATTCGGGAAAAAGAATGGGTATAAATACTATTTATTTTTTAATTTTATAAATTTAAAACAAATAGTACTTTCAGAGATACAGGCAACTTTGCTCGCATCATATCCGCCGGCAAGGTATCCGAGGAACGTAGTGTTCCAGACGAGATCCAAAAACCCGCTTACTACTTCAAGAATTTACCGCCTGGAGACACACTGGGAACGCAAGAAATTAAAAACAAGGAGCAGATCGAAGGGATGCGTTTAAGCGGAAAACTTGCAGCTCAGGTTCTGCTTGAATGCGGAAAGCTAGCCATTGTTGGCAAAACCACCGATGAGATAGACGCTTATGCCCATGATCGGATTATTGGGGCCAATGCCTACCCCTCGCCACTGAGATATGCCGGCTTCCCAAAGTCCATCTGTACATCAATTAATAACGTTGCCTGCCATGGTATTCCCGACGACCGAAAGCTGGAAAACGGCGACATCATAAATATTGATGTTACGGTGTTTTTGAATGGATACCATGGAGACTGTTCAAAGACATTCCTGGTTGGTGATGTAGACGAAAAGGGTCGATACCTCGTTGATGCCACAAAGTCGTGCCTAGATCAGAGCATTGAGCTATGCGGTCCTGATGTGGAATTCCAAAAGATTGGACAGTTTATTGAGAGCTTTTGCTTAGAGCATGACCTGCAGTCGGTTGAGGCTTTTATTGGCCATGGAATCGGAAGCTATTTTCACGGTCCTCCAGAGATTTATCATTATTGTAGGTTCACTTTCTATTAGTTTTAATGGGTATTGTCCGTGAAAGGCGGGTTTGAAAATCATTTGTGCAAAATCTTGTCAAGAAAAGGCAACAAGTCGACTGGCTCTAATATCTCAACTCCTTTTTGCAGACAACGATGTTCCCGGAAAGATGCAGCCCGGCATGACCTTTACCATTGAACCAATTTTGTCTCTCGGAGGATCGGAGTATGATCTCCTGCAGGATGGATGGACGGCGATTAGTTTGGATGGAGCGCGCAGTGCCCAATTCGAACACACCATTCTCGTGACAGAAAATGGAACTGAAATACTTACAAAAGCATGATTTCTGTACATGAATTTTTATTCGTGACGTTTGCAAACATGTTGCAAGTTTGTAATTCCCATAAAGTGTAAATATGTGTCAGATGACAGTCTTGTGCAGTTTGTGCTTCGTATTTCATCGACTCCGTTAAGTAGGTGCTCTATAATTAGTTTTAGAAGCGGCCAAATTAACTGCATATGGCGTTGGACTTTTGCACCGGCTTCTGAATCGGGAGGAAGAGCTTGAACTCCGGCGGCAGCTCGTCCTCCGAGTAGAGCCGATCTGAGAAGTAAACGCGACGGATGCGACAGTTGGCATGAATTTGCACCCGGAGCGTCTCTACGTAGTTGGTACCGTAGGCCCGACGGGTGAAGTCGGACAAGTTGAACTGGATTTGGTTCCATCCCTCGTCTAAGCGCATGGGCATTGTGCAAATGAATGGCTTTACACGGGTTGTCGACTGGTAGTTGCTAGCCCGGAACCTTCGACGCACATTTTTGTCGTCCAGTACCTTTATATAGGGTGGGAAATGGTTACCAAAGCGATACAAAGCTGGTCGGGGGGGGCTATAACATGGAGCTTACCTGCACTTCGAACGTAAAGTACTTCTTCATGTTCTTAATGATCATCACAAGAAAGGGCAGTTTGATACCCAGCGTCTTCTTAGGGTCCGCCGGACAGGTTATGAATGTAGTGCTGACATTTGTGCCGACTATTTCGAGGACGAGACTCTGTATGTCGTTGTCGGTGATGCGCTTGATGTGCCCATTGCGAACCTTCTTATCCCACAGCTGTAGCGGTTTTGAGCCAATACTGTACAAAATCGATAAGAATCCAGATTGGAAAGTGTTCTTGAACATTTCGCAACTGCAGCAACCGGTTTTCCCACAGAATAATAGTCTCTTGCAAATTTATATTAGGCCAGTTAATATTGGCCGGTAATTTTTGCACAGCCGGAACTCGTACAAACTACGAACATGAATACAAAACTATCTTAATTTTTCATGTCAATAAGTTTGTTTAGTATGGCCTGCTTGTTGCCATAACAATGGAAACTAGTGCTGTCAGTCAAAATGTTTGAAATCCTAGCGTGTTCATACCGCACTTGAAATTCCTAAATAGATCTATTTACTCTTTGTTGTTTTCCCTCGCTATCGTATATTTTGGAACATTGAGAATGGAACACAATTTTTTCCTATGATATCCTGATTATAAATATATACAATCAGAAGTATCTATAAAAGGGTTTGATTTAAAATAAATAACATTTTTTAACTCTTACATTCAGAGTTAATAAATTTATAATTTATGGAATTTACAAAAATTCCATCTATTTAATCTGGTATGTGAGACTATCGATAAGCTGCTATCGATATATAGTGTGACCAAACAGACTATGCCAGAGAAATATGCCATAAACATATATAAATAAATATTTTCGACATCCCTAGAACAAATGGCTTCAACTTCGAGGTAAAACTTTCGTTGTTTTTAATTTAAACGACCTTGTGAAATGTGTTTTTCGCTTGCAGATTGGACAACAACAAGGTGTGCTGCTATGCGCACCCAGAGTCTCCCCTGATTGAAGACTATAGGGCTGGCGACATGATTTGCTCCGAGTGTGGTCTGGTTGTGGGCGACCGCGTAATTGACGTTGGTTCGGAGTGGCGTACATTCAGCAATGAGAAAAGTGGAGTTGATCCCAGCCGTGTGGGTGGCCCTGAGAATCCACTGCTCAGCGGTGGTGATTTGTCCACCATTATTGGACCGGGCACGGGATCGGCCTCCTTTGACGCCTTCGGGGCTCCCAAATACCAAAACAGACGTACAATGAGCAGCTCGGATCGCTCCCTGATATCAGCATTTAAGGAAATATCCTCAATGGCGGATCGTATTAATCTGCCCAAAACAATTGTTGATCGCGCCAATAACTTGTTCAAACAGGTAACTTTTCTTGGTTTTAAGTAAGAAATTGTAAAATGAGAGTCCCTCTGCCCAGGTCCATGACGGCAAGAACCTTAAGGGCCGTTCAAATGACGCTAAGGCTTCGGCTTGCTTGTACATTGCTTGTCGTCAGGAGGGAGTGCCGCGTACATTCAAGGAAATATGCGCTGTTAGCAAGATCAGCAAAAAAGAGATCGGAAGATGTTTCAAGTTAACACTGAAGGCCTTGGAAACAAGTGTAGACTTAATTACCACGGCTGACTTTATGTGCCGCTTTTGCGCAAATCTGGGTAGGTTTTTTTTGTTGGATTTATTGGTTTATGGCCTCGCTAACATCTTAATTAACAGACCTGCCCAATATGGTACAACGTGCTGCCACACACATCGCCAAGAAAGCCGTCGAAATGGATATTGTTCCTGGCCGCTCCCCAATATCCGTGGCTGCTGCTGCCATTTATATGGCATCACAGGCTTCCGAGCATAAGAGAAGCCAGAAGGAGATCGGCGACATAGCTGGTGTGGCCGATGTCACCATCAGACAGTCCTACAAACTAATGTATCCCCACGCAGCTAAGCTCTTCCCAGAAGACTTTAAGTTTACCACTCCCATTGATCAGTTGCCCCAAATGTGAATCTTTCTGTACATTCGATGCTCAATACTAACGCTAACATTAAGAGAAGGTAAATTCTTAATTTAATCACAAAGTTTACGATTTTATTAAATAAAGTTAGCATAAATAATAATCAGAACTAACTGTTGCACCGAGAAACACAACACTATGTAAATGGTAATAGTTGCCGAGTTAGACCCAAAACCGGTATTATAAACGTAACCCAATATTTTATATTAACTCTTTGTATTTTGTTTTTTGACATTTTTACATAGCTTATGTGTATATCTTGGTTATAGGCTATTACCAAAAAGCTATCAATAGTTACGTACTACGTTTATACGCCACTTATTTGCAGAATGACATTTTGCAACGATCAATTGTTAACATATAAGCTTCAACTATTCATTAATATGGGTGGCTTAAATATTTGCTATAAAACAGAAAGTAGAAACAATTGTATCACCAACGAAATGTTCAGAGGCAAATAAACAGAGTATTGAAACGCAGTACACAACCTAAGGCATTTGAAGAACCAAGCGTGCAAACAAAACATTCCATAGATACAAAGCAATACAAGTGTGCTAATAGTAATAATGACGAATTATCAGTCGCCAACAATAGTTATTGCTGAGTTTAAAGAGTGTACATTTAGATAACTAGTCAATAGACAGCGAGCACTTTTCGTCGTCGCTATGGCCCACACACTCCAGCGCCGGCCGGTGCTCCGAGTCCCACATACCCGGTCCGCAGCGCTTGCACAGGCCGCTCAAGGTGCACGGGATCTTTGGCAACTGTCGATATTGGTGCAGCAGGCCACGTGCCTTGCGTAAGATCAACTGACCGTCCATATACATTGCCAGTGAGCTGAAGTGGAGCAGCATCTCGTCCGGCCGTAAATTTTGGGCTATCACATCGTCCGCATAGACCGCGATTATGGCTAGGCAAAGGAACAGGTGGAAGTAGTCGGTCAAGTAGTTCGACCAGCAGGCCTCCCACATGCGAATGACCACGGCTTCGGTGAACTCTCGCTTAAAGCACAACAGCAGCCAGCGGTGACAGAAGAGCAGCTCCATCGAGTCGTGATGCTGCGCTAGATGCTCGTAGAATCGCGGCAGCATCACACGGATCAGTTCCCGGAGATAACTGAGGTTGTGGTCCACATCTCGGTCGGTGGGAGTGCAGACGAAGAAGGCGCGTTGCATCAGGCCCACGAAGCACCAAAAGGTCTCCGATTCGTTTTGCACTTCGCACAGTACAGGTGCCAAGAGGTCACTCATACCCTGCAATAAATAGATTATTAAACACAAAAAACTAATTCAGGAGAGGCACTCTATACCTGAGAGTAGGATAGTCCAGTGTTGTAGATGGCGAAGTTGAGCAAAATGTTTTTCATGACCTCCGTGTTGGGGTTGTCGTCTCCGCAAAAGAAGGGATTCGTGCGATCGGTTCGAACTACGTCTTTCTCGACCACACACTGTACGGTTTTCCAAAAGTGTATTTGTTGCTCTGGTGACATGGAGTAGAGTCGCTTCCGGGTTATTTCCTCATATTCCTGCCGCTTGATATCCATCAGAACAGCACGATCCTCAAATGTCGACGAGAAGGAATAGCACTTCAGGAGAAAGGGCCATACTGTCTTTCGGAGGCTCTTTTCAAGGCCGCCAAAGAACACGCACTTGCGGAGCAGCAGATCATCCTCGATCTGCCCCTTCTCATTCAACAAAGTCCCGTAGAAGAAGTTAGTGGTTATCTTCTTGACATCCCCCTCATCAGGATGCATTTCCGACTTCTTAACTTCCGGCCTGCAAACCATAAAGTGCCTATACGGCAGGTCGAACTTGTCCTGGCCCGTTTCCGAGGTGATGTTGTGCAGGAAACAGTGCCACTGGTGCAGCACTTGGGCCAAGTGGTCCAGTCCTCCGTAGTGGAAGTGAAGTATCTTGTATTGGGATTCCCGTGATGCAATTACCAGCTGCCCGGATGTGCAGTTGTCGTCGTTGAAGAAGAGACGAAGAGATCGCATTTGGCTGAGATCGACGGAAAAGTGCCGGCATTTCATTGCGGGTTTTTGGCGATCGGCCGGAGTTGAGTTACCGCTGTCGGGGAACTCCAGATTGTGCTTGAAAGCCAGGAGTTCCGGTGTGGTCCACTTCGGGTTATCGGAAACACCTCCGTCCGTCCCACATCCACTCAGTTGTCCACTCGCACAATCGACACAGTTGTTGCCTTCGGTGCGAATAGTTATGCAGTTGAACGACTGGGATATATTACTGTTTTCGATTTGGGGATTGGAAATGGTTATATTAACGGATGTAATCGGATTATTCTTCAGCAGTGCGGTCAGGTCATCAATTGAAGCGGCTTGTCCCCCCAGCAAGGGCTGTAGTTCGTTCTTCAGCTCCTGCATCTCGGCGGCATTGTCATCTTCCCGGATCTCTCGCTCCTGAATGGTTTGCGGAATGGCGACGTGGCAGTAGCCGTTCCGCGAGTCCGGTGATTTGCTCCGTGAATTGCACTGTCCTCTGCAGTCCTCGGTGTTCAGATTGGTGTACTTGCATAGTGAAGAGTTTGGTATCCAGGTGAGGAGCAAGGTGGGCCGCTTGGCGCTGTTGTACTGATCAACGAATGTCTTGGTCGTGCACGTCAGGTAGCCCGGATTGTGCAGTATGTCGGACTCATTCCGCGCGATGGTGGGCGGATGAATGCAAACGTTATTCTTGCAGAAGAGGATTTCGTTGTCTTCGTAAGAGATATCGATTTTTCTGTCCAATCTGTCGTCACCTAGTATGAAGCTAGATGCTTTTTTTATAATACTTCCAATGGGCATTTTGAAACTTAATTTTGTTGAGCAGGGAGCTTAACGCAATTATTTTTTCACGTTCGGATTAAGAAACGTATTTTCGAACAGGGTGGGAGGGGACTTTCCCTCTGGTTATCTTCTGCTGCGGTTAAGTATTGATGGAGAATCGTTGCTGGTTACCATTATTTTGATTGCTATGTCTTTTGCATTTCTTTTTTTTAACACAAAAAAGGGTCAAATGAGGAATAACTATAAACTTAGCTGGATTTCAGCGACCTCTCACAAACGGGATGACATTGGGCGAAAAGAATTTAAGGCAAAACTCAGCGCATGCGCCTTTGGAGTTGCAGTTTCGCACGGATTCGATACTTGAATTGTTAAATTGATTGTTTATTCCATAAAGCATTATCTTTAATTTTAATACCCTTGTAATAAATAAAACAAATAAAAAATTGAGAGTGATAAATCTTTAATATATTATACATTTTTACAAAGTTTTCTAGTTATCTAATTGATCAATTTAACAATACAATTTAATACAATTTAAAAATAAAAAACGATTTTTTAAAAAGGGAAATAATTTGAAAATTAAACCTAGCCTAGGAAATTTAAAAAACACTGGAAGTGAAACAAGCTTCACTAGCCATTTATCGATAAATTCCGGCTTTACCATCCCTAGATTGAATCAATAAACGCGGAGAATAAAAATATTTACATTCGTTACGAGCTTGTTTATAGATTCAGTAATATGGCCAGCAAGAGAAAACATCCTTCGTCGAGCAAAGTCCAGGATGAGTCCGTTAAAAAGCACACTCTTGACTCGGATGAAGAGGACTCCGACGACTACGAGAGGTACCTTTTGTTATAAGTAAACAATTCGGACGACACTTTAAAATATATATTTGTTTTTTTATTTTAGGGAATATCTAAATGACAGTGACATTGAGGGGGGAGAGGAGGGCATTGCAAAAGTTGAAGATGATGTGAAGGTAACGCCTTTCAACATGAAGGAAGAACTGGAGGAAGGCCATTTCGACAAGGATGGGCATTATCATTGGAACAAGGAGACCGAGGCCAAAGACAATTGGCTGGACAACATTGATTGGATGAAGGTAAGATTTAATTGTTTTTGTTGTCTGCTT
Source organism: Drosophila monieri (assembly GCA_035047585.1). Classification (NCBI taxonomy): domain Eukaryota; kingdom Metazoa; phylum Arthropoda; class Insecta; order Diptera; family Drosophilidae; genus Drosophila; species Drosophila monieri. Next base: position 198,509 of record JAWNPJ010000116.1, on the reverse strand, counting down.
TGAGTATTAAGTATATCCATTTATAGATAGACCAACAGAAGAACGCCTTCGATCCAGCTAAAGACAACCAGGACTCAAATTCCTCGGATGATGCGCTTGTACCTGCGGAAAATGCCTTTAACTTGTCAGTGAATTTGTCGAAAATGTTGGAGTATATGAAAGAAGGAGAAACGGTTAAGATGACACTACAGCGACTAGGAAGCCAGCGACCAGTTCTAACAACTTTGCAAAGAATCAAGCAAAGGAAAGCTGGTATTGTTGATACCAAGACGCAGGAAATATCCAAGCTAACCGAACTGGCAAACGAGATACTCTCGAAAACCGGCAACATGGACATTTATGAAGAAACCTTTGAGGCCATCAAGGCAAAGATTGCTGATCTTCCTGGCACAAGCAAACCAAAAGCTGCCGATGATATTGACATGTATGCGGATGACTTTGAATCAAAAGAGTTGGAGCGATCCAAAGTCCCCACCGCTACATCTACTCAAGCAATTTCGGCTCCTACGGAGGTAACGTGGGAGTTTAAATGGACCCAAAATGAGGAAGAAATTCAAGGTCCCTATAGCACCGAGAAAATGCTGAAGTGGTCCAAGGGAGATTATTTCAAAAATGGAGTTTACGTCCGGAAATGTGGCGAAAATACAAACTTCTATTCGAGTAACCGAATAGATTTCGATTTGTACTTGTAGAGATCAACATCAAATTAAAACATTTACTTTAGCTGCTCTGTACTAAAAATAAAGATTAAAATTATATTATTTTTGTGAAAATTAATTTAAAAAAAAAATGAAACGATAGTCTAAATAAGAAACTTGAACAATGTACTAACTATCGATAGGACTCACGGCAGATTGATTCCACCTCTAGCTGAAAATTGTTTTATGTTTAATTAAGGTCTGATAGTTCGGGTATTATCTGGTGTTATGAGCTTTATGTGAAACCATAGTCGTTGGCGTCACCCAAGGACTTCGGCCCCTGTAGAATTGTTGTGAAATTTTCACACCAAGTGCAAGAAAAACTTGGTTTGTGCTTCTGTGTGGAAGCCCCAATACGTTGTCAGTGGGTTCAACGGAGAAAATAGTTTTGGATCAGCCGCAACATTTGCCATAATGACAACAAAGCACATTTACTCCACGACCAATTTATCGGATTTGCAGTTAAAGGAGCAGGGAAACTGCCTGTTCGCCGCTCGGAAATATGACGACGCAATTAATTGCTACTCAAAGGCCATTGTAAGTCCCACCTGCCATGCCCCAAAGTGTGTATGTTGTTTACATTGTTGGTGGCATGCGTTGTCACATTTTCCAGATAAAAAATCCAACAAATGCCACATACTTTACGAATCGAGCTCTCTGTAATTTGAAACTGAAACGTTGGGAGCTCTGTTGCCAGGATTGTCGGCGAGCTCTGGACATTGACGGGAACCTGCTGAAGGGTCACTTTTTCTTGGGCCAGGGACTCATGGAAATTGACAGTTTTGACGAGGCCATAAAGCATCTGCAACGCGGTAAGAGGCTGGTGACTCCTGAACTTCAGTATATGTCTAATGTTTAATTTCTTCTACCAGCCTATGACCTCTCTAAGGAGCAGAAACAAAACTTTGGCGATGACATTACATTGCAACTGCGACTAGCTCGTAAAAAGCGCTGGAACGTTCTTGAGGAGAAGCGAATACATCAAGAGATCGAATTGCAAAGCTATCTAAATCGGTAATTATATTAGTTTCCTAAAAAAAACTCTTAAAAGCCAATGTTGAACTTTTCTCAGATTAATAAAGGGGGATATGGAAAATCGTTTGGCTCAATTAAAACTGAATGATAATTTGCACGAAGATCAGCTTAAAGATAAACAGCAAGAAATCGAACAGGAGTGTGTAAGTTCCACCAGGACATTGAATATCTCAAGCAGAATTAAACACTAATCGCTTTTTCGTTTTAGGATGACCACGTACAAGAACTAAACAATATATTTTCAAAAGTAGATGAGCGTCGAAGGGTAAGTAGTATATCCCATATATTTTTAGGTTGAATTAAAGTCTTTTGACAATCTTTTAAATTTCAGAAACGTGACGTTCCTGATTTTCTTTGTGGCAAAATAAGTTTCGAGATATTAACCGACCCTGTGATAACTCCTTCTGGCATTACCTATGAGCGTAAAGATATAGAGGAGCACTTGCAGCGAGTTGGTCATTTTGATCCCGTCACACGGGTAAAGCTTACTCAGGATCAATTAATACCAAATTTTTCGATGAAGGAAGTGGTTGACTCCTTTATTGCTGAGAATGAATGGTCTTTAGATTACTAAGTAATGATTGACAAACCTAACCTTGTAATTGATTAGCTGTTAGAACCCAGTTCCCATTGTCTAAAAAAAAAACAGAATAGTGATAATAAAAATGGATCTGCAAGTGTTTTTATTTTGGTTGTAAAAATATAGAAACAATTATCTTTATAATAAATAAGTTTTATAGTAATTAGGTGTTAAAATTCAAAATATATATCTTGGAAATCCCGCCCAAAATCAAAATTCAATAGTTTCATTTCCGATCGTTCCGCCAATCGGGCGATATCACCGATTAGTCAGGGCGATTATTTTTGCAAAAATTCCGGCAGCGCCGAACGCTTGTAAACAAATCGTCTTGTTGAAATGAAGTTTTGATTTTAATTATTTTGCTTTCAAAATGGATTCATCTCAAAATCAATCTCAGATGTCAATAGTAGAATCTGAGGAGGGGCTGCGCATCATAAGTCTTCAGAACTTAATTGAAAGGAACATTGAGATAGGTAAGTTATCAGTAAGGCGGCAAAATATTTGCATATAATTATTTTGTTTACTTCAGAGCAACAAATTGAAAAGCAAACGATTGACGAATCTATAACGGCGATCGAGAGCATTATTAGCAAAGCAAATGATATTGTCAAAGGGCACGAAGAGCGCCGCACAAACTCTACGGAACTTGTTCTGGACACCGAACTACTGCGACGTAATCATGAGGTGGTTGGAAAGGCCATTGAGTACAATACGAATTTCACGGACAGAATGATGGTCGCTGCCATTGTAAGTATGATAGTTTCATTGTCTTTATTCGCGGATAACACTCGACCTGTCAATAGGAAAATTTAGTTTTTAAAGAAAACGAGGAGGACTGGGACGCCATTTGCTCACTGGCCATTCAATTCGGAACTCCGCATTTCACAAACGACAGCATGCTTCCCTTCATAGACGTTGCTCCAAAGGAGCACATTCCCAAGCAGCGGGCCCAGCGAAAGCCCAAATCGCAAGTAAGTCTTGATTTAGAGATCACATCCCAAACAATCTGCATTATTTGTATAACATTACCAGGTGGAAGAAAAGCGGCCAAAAAAAAGTGATAAACTGGAAAGGAAGGACGAAGGCGCTGCATCCGTCTCTCATATGCTTAAGCAGATTAGGCAAATATATCGAGAAGGAGGAAACCAGCCTATACCATATTTTAAACTTATTTGCAATCCAGATAACTTCATGGATACAGTTCAAAATGCTTTGCAAGTCTCCTTTCTTGTTAAAGAAAATTATATTTCCGTTGAAAATGGCGAGGATGGGCTACCTCTAGTTCGGGTTGTCGCGAATCCAAAGACACCTGGGCAAGCCGAGCCTGCTCAGGCCATTTGTTCCATCGATGTTGCCTATTGTAATGTATGTATATTAAAGTATATTTTTGGTATGCTTTTGCTTAGTTTTATTTTGCAGAAAATGGCGCAGCACTATAACATTAGTCAACCAATGTTGAAGAAACTACATGTTCCTGATAATTAGATTTATAGAGTATATTTTTAGGGAGTAATATTTATAATTTACTTGAGAAACCTAATAAAAAAAAGGCTCAGAAAATAAAGATACTTTTTTGATTAAACATGAAAGTACTTTTATTCAAACTTACTGGGAAAAGTGAAAATAATTCAACAAAAGATTATATATTACTTTTGGGCTTTGGAATGCGCTATTAATTAAAAAATCACTCCTAAGCTTGGAGTAAGTGTAATTTTGGTTGCATAGTGCTATTAATTGAATTCCGTTAACTTAATTACACAACGAAGAAATTAAGATTAATTAAGATTTATTACGGCGAGAAGCTTAGGGTTAATTGCATTTGTGTGGTCAATGGAGTTTAAAAGGCTTGGCGTAAAATAAATGCTTGATAATAGCGCCTCACATCTATACAAACTTGATATATTAAATATCAAATTATGGGGACCTAATTCTATGATTTTTGTTTTCTCTTTATTTTAGTGGAAACTGTAAAGATAAAAAGATGTCTTAAATGTTACTAATATCTGAAAGTTCCGAAAATATTTAGGTATATATAAAATGAAGATTTATTACTCAAAACAAGCATAGAATTAATGACCCAATTAAATGATGACCAATTTTTGAAGTTCAACTGAAATTATGTATTTTTAAGTGGAGCTTTAAATAGTTTGCTTTATTGAACGTAAGATCCCAAAAATCGTGTTATTTTAATGTTATAATTGTTTATATTAAAAAGAAATATAAAAAATAAACTACATATTGTTTGAAATTTTAATAGAGTCCTAAAAATTAAAATAATGTGTTCGTTGTTAAGACATTATTTTATGTTTTAATTGCCAGTTTATAATCTAAACTTTTAAAATGTATTTGTAGATTTATGATTTGTAATATTCATTATAAGTAAGATGAAACCAATTAAAATGTTTTCACAAATTGACATTTATTATACAAATGAAAAAAAGCTTAATTCTTGTGTTGAATTATTGTGTTGAATTATAACCAATTTAGGAACTATAAATTTCTTTGGATTACTTTCGCATTAAGCGTTTGGTTTGCGTAATGTTCGAATGTACATTTGTTCTGGTATTGATGTTCAACTGAAAGCCCCATCAAGTTACATTCGAATATGTATGTGCATAGACATCACCCACATTATTCTAACTCATTCGCAGTACACAATACAGTTGGGGAAAGGGAAATAGGAATGCTATGAACTCTATGTATTTTTATTTATTAATTTTCTAAATTGGTGTAATTTTTAAATGATTCATGAAGTCCTACTCCAGTTTACATTGTTTAAAAAGACTATCACTAAATAAATAAAGGTTCAAAAAAAGCCGTGTTGTATGCAAGGTATGACTAAGTTATCTTATCGACGTAGTTCTTCTCTTAGAATATTTGTTTATTTGTTTATTTTGAAATGTAGTTGCATTTTCAAATAATCTCTACTTGACAGTGGGATTACGAAAGTCTTACTCTCATGGACCAAAAACAGATTCTATTTAAGAGACAATTAAATAAGGATAGGTCTTAAAAATTTGAATTAAATTTTGTTTGGGAAATGGGGAATATAATTAGAATTATGACAAAATTATGCAATGACATTTGATCTAAGACTTTTAAATCTAAATAATATTTAAATCTTAATTCTTAAATTCTTAATTCTTAATTCTTAATTCTGAATCTTAATTCTTCTTCAATTTTCATTAAATAATTTAATTTTTATATATTTTTGATATAAACTTACATTTTTAAGTCTGCTACTTATCCGGACGTAGCTGTATTCACGCTCATATCTGTACGTACGCACGTTTGGCTCCAGACTTTTGGGTGGCGTTGCCAAACGACGCTGTCTATGCGGCCATCCGCCCGCCTCCTCTGTGGGGCTTGGGGCCTAAGGGGGCAGCGGGTGGCACGGGTGGCGCGGGTTCCCGGGTGTTGCTGCCACTCGATCGCGACGCGCTCTGCCTTCAACACTTCTGCTCCTCCCAAAGCCGCTTTCCCGAAATTTCAACTCGGATTTCAGTTCGGATTTGAGTACCACGCGATGAAGACGGCGGCTTCAAATAATCCGGAATACGCAGTGCAGTGATACGGGAAATGTCACAAAATATTTTGCAAATAAGAATGTGCCCAAAAGTGAATCTAATTAAAAAAAATTGCCTTTTCTGAAGTAAAATATTTTAGAGTGGTTTTTACAAAAAAATTGATCTTGTTTTTGTGCCGAATATTCAGTGAAGTAAGCTTTAGGCTTAGATCCTTGATACATAAAATTATAATAGTATTGAATATTTTTGCTATCAACGTCAAAACGTGTTGGGAAATTTACAAGTGAATCAAAATAATAAAAAGGTATTTTGATAGATTGTCTCTGGATTGAATGACTTCATTCACAGTCCTTTTGTTTTTTTTTGAACCCTTTTCAACTTGATCTATTACCAATTGTTCAACTCGTTATCTCTGACATTAAAAGGTCTCAGGGTCTGTTTTGAATAAAAGCTTAATTGCTTTTCCATAAAAGTGTATAATCGATTTGAATTTTTGTTCGGAATGCATTTTGGGACAAACCAATTTACCTCGCCTCATATTGTGGACCGTTATCAACGCGATGACAGTAATCACCCAAACCATAATGAAAGAAAGCTTTTCAATTCCAACAGCACGATATTTATTTGGACTGCCTTAAAAGTACGAACGTAATAGCAGTCATTTAGTTTTAGGATTGAGCATATGGATGCCCATATCTGACAAAAAAAAAAAAAGGAAAACGAAATCCAATGTATCGAATCTATCCAATTGGTGACAGACACTAGTGATTTATGTTCTGGCGCTATCTTGTTCGGTCTGATATTTAAACAAACATATCTCCATCCCATATGTTTGCATACATGCGTTTCAAAATATTTTCCCGTTTTGCTAATTGCGGAAGTTTCACATAATTTAAACGAGTGTGAATGACGAAATACAAGAATGCCTATCCTATGAATATATGACACATGTATCAAAATATTTTTGGGCAGATGTACGTACTATTCTCTCGTATTGGCTTCTTCGACTGGCGGCTGATTGGGGATTTTTTAAACACTTCACTTTAATGCAACTTCTTCATAATATCCGCACTCTTTCGAATTGAGTGATTCCGAGTTCAGTGGCATTGGTGAAGTGCTATGGCCATTGCAACACTATTTTTGTGCTTGTGCATAAATGGGCAAATGCAGTTCCACTGCCTTGATGGGCCCTATATGGGCCTATTGACACAGATAAGTACGAAAAGTACATTGTGACATTAAGAATTTCTATTATATATACCCGCTACTCCCCAGCCAGCAGGGGGTATATTGCCTTTTTTCAAAAATGTGTGTCACTGGTGGAAAAGAGCACTTTCGAACTCATTGACTTCAAATATGGCTTTGATGGGGTCTTCAGAATCTTGGCTTTTTGAAGTAAAGATAGTGATTTAGCAATACTCAAGGGAAATTTTAAGTTTTTCAGGTTTTTAACCTCAAAACCTCGCTTAGAAACTATTCGTAGATCTTAGAGCTTGCGAATAAATTAAAATTACGTACAGCATTCAGAAGCTTGATCATGAAATATACTGATACTCGTATATATCATTACATAACATACTGTATATGCGTATTTTGTGGTATACGCAATACTTGTGTCCACATACATGGCTCCAAAATGTGGTAGAGTGGGTGTGGAGGCTTCTAATGAAATACGCCCTTCCCATTTTTATTCACGGATGTGTTGTAGTGTATGCTGCCGAAACTATATATCCATTCCAGTCGAATAGTCACGGTCGGTTTATTCGTAATCAATGGATATAATGGAACTTGAGTTCCTCTATGCGAGTTTGCTAAAACAAAGCCTGAATGTGCGTATAGCCGAACATTGAAGATCGCTCAAATCGATAGTGAATTCATCTATGAATCTATATGTATTATCTGGCTTACATTTTTGGGTTCAGGGTTTAGGGGCTAGGTTCTTTTTTGCAAAAACAGCGTAGAGCGTTTGATTAAAATTAAGAGTACTGTTTTACTTTTTTTTTGCAGATCCAAAAATGGCAAAACTATTTTTAATATTCAGGTAAGATCCATTTATTTTTAAGTATTCATTTCTCAAGATTGCAAGCTCGTTTCCGAAACCATTATGGTATCTTTTTTAATAACTAAAAAACGGATACTCATACCCCAAAAAAAAAAGAAACGGAAGAGATGGGGCAGATCAGTTTCAGCTGCATCTAATCAAGATTTTTTTCCACCCTCACACAGAAGCGCAGTGGCCCGTTTTCATTAAGCACAATCTTAAATGAATAGCTTTTAAACAGATCTTAATACTTTAGAGCCCATATTTTTTGTGGGCAAGCATGGAAACAGTTTATGTACATTGTCATAAATTTTGCTAAACCATTTAAGGCGCTTTTGTGTCGGAAATTGAATAAGAATAGCTAGAAACATCTCTTTCAATATATTCCTTTCAGTATATTTATCGTCACTGCATCTATACCCGGTCTCATTTTCGTACACTCGGATTTAACCACTAAGGAACGAATTAAGGTGAGTAATTTTACATTCATAGTCGCTTAATCTAAAAAATATAAGTTATCGCTATTAAACATTCCATATTTTATTATGGAGCTTTGTTTTTTAAGGGTTGAGGTCAGAGGGGATCCATAAAAATCTCCTCCAAGCGAATTCGTCTCGCTTCGTCGTCATAGATAAGCCAAGGGTTCCCATTCTATGTTAGATGAAGTACGTTTTTTTAATAGCACGCTAATCTAGTTTTATGTCGTTAATTTAATTTTAATGACTTACAATTACCACAAAATTTTCGTAACAAACTAAAATGACTTCGCGTGGCGCCCTTAGATGAAAAAGTGCTTTAAAATCTTTTACGATAATTATGTTTATGTTGGCTTGCCTAAGTATATTTATTGTTTAAACATTTTAAATTCTAGAAAAATCACGATTGGTTAAAGGAGCATCGTAAGCCTAAGCCAAGAAAAAACCAATCAAACAACTCATTTTATGAATATGCAAACTTATGGGACACTCGAAAAGACATATCTCTTAAGCAAAAACTTAACAGCCATTCTGATTATTTAGAAAATGAAACGACTAGCAAATTATCTAACAGATCCGATGTTATAGTATTAAAGCCAACGATAATATTAATAAATGGAACTAACACCAATAAGTCGGAGCCCCATGTTGCTCCGGAAACAACTACATTACCAACGACAACTGCTGCCGCTACCACCGATAATGGTGATATCAGGACAACATTAGCCACTCCAGATACTGACGAAGTATTTACCTCTCCGAACCCTGTGAAGACCATAACCACCAAGAAGTTGAAGAAGAAGGTGTATCCATATCCCAGATGGGACAAGTGGAGTAACTGGAGTGATTGCTCTAGGAGTTGTGGAGGAGGTGTTAAATATCAGACACGTAAATGCATCAACAAGTATGATTCCCTTTGAAGCTATAGCTATAGGAAACATTTTTTTATGAATACTTTAATTTTTAGAAGTCCAACGACCAATAATCTGCTTACCAGTAATGCATGCGTGGGGTACTACAAACGCTATCAGCTTTGTAATGACGAGCCCTGCGACTCCCAGTCCCCGGACTTCAGAGCTTCTCAGTGTACGGCTTACAACGATATAGAGTTTCATGGTCATCGATATACATGGGAACCGTATATAAAAGGTAGGGCTGCCCCATATATGTACTCTCCAGACAGAAACTATACAAATAAAAATTCTGTGTTAATTTTGAGGTAAGGAATTCTTAAACGATTAAAACGATTTCTTTATAGATGATGCTGAATGTGAGCTTAATTGCATGCCTTCCGGTATGAGATCTTTTGCCACATTAAACGAGTCGGTAATTGATGGAACACCCTGCAAACACCCAGCTGAATACTATCGGTCGCACCTTTGGAGCCGTGCTGTTTGCGTCGACGGTGCTTGCAAGGTGAGTCTACTATAAATAAAAAATAAATACTAAATAAATTAAACAGCGTGTCCAAAAAAGTTTACTTTATTTGGTTAATACCCAAATAATTTAAAAATGGTTTGCTTAGTACAGATTTTAGTTAGAGATATCGAGAAACTACTCCAAAAAAGATACAAATTTAATGCTTTATAAAAGATAAATAAAAGTCTTCATAAAAGTGTATTAAGTTGAACTAGTATGCTTGTGGTTTGTAATTTATTTTTAATCTATATATCCATGAATGTTCAATTTCAATTACCCAGTTCCATTTCCAGCAACTAAGTACGATCGCACATTAAAAGCACTAATAGTGTGCTCTTGTATCATTTTTGAAGCTTTTTCAAGTACAAGAATCGCACAGAATACTTAGTATTCTTTCTAGTCTGAACCATAAAGCACAGAAAATTCGCAGTGATCCGTGAATAATTTTTGAGGTTTTGAATATTTATAGTTTCCTTTAAAAAGGATAATCGGTTCCCAGATTCATAAAATTAACAAAGTGAATGAATTATTCTAATGCTGTACTTTTGTGGAGTATTTTTGTGGAGTTTTAACTGATTTTTTGGAAACATTGCACAAATAATTGCAAATAATTGTTTAGTTTATAAATTTATTTAATATTTTATGAATAGCGGTATTTATTTAAAACTATTCAAAGAGTACCTGAAAGCACCTATTCATACATGTGAATTAATGTTTTAAAATATATGAATAAAGTATATTTTGCTTTAATATAAATATTAAAAATGTGTTATCAAGTAGGGTGTTTTAATTTAAATATAAAAAAAATTTTTTGGACTTTTTTTTGAGTATTTTTGCTTTACTCTGCTTTTCTTCAAACTGAAAACTTCTTCGACATCCTCGAGTGTTTCTCAAGATTTTAATTTTGTTGAACCTTTTTTATATTTGTAATAAATTATCTATTTAAAACTCAAGTAAATCAAACTACATAATTGCAAATACTTCTTTAAACCGGAATAGGTCAAGAAATCAAACAGAAAATTATTTTTGTGAAAGTGAAAACTGGAACGGTTCCAATGAGCTTAATTTCAATGAATAATTTTAGTAAACACATTGCCGCAGTTGTGCGTCGAGCAAATCCATCCAAAAGCAATTTTTTATAGAACATATGCCCCTTAATAAGACCGAATGTATTTTGTAGTCATTTATATTTTGTTTATCTTGTTGTCTTAATAAGTGGTCAATATATAATGTTTTTTGCAAGGCTCGAGAAATTCCATTTGCTTTACCCTGAACTTAGTGTGGGGAAATCGAATAGAGTTGTTGAAAAATATATGTATTTTTAAATAATCTTATATTCAGACAAGATTTCTTAGTTTCGTTAAATGGTATAGACTCTAAAGTAAGTGGAAACGAATATTTACAAAGATTATGATGCTTAGATTCATAGCATTACTCTTCCTGGTAAGTAAACCCAACAAAAGTCCCATGAAAAAGATTCTTTAGATAAGAATATGGCTGAACTTGGATTTGTATAAAAATTTCACTAATTTCAGGCCGTCCATGCCACCGGTGACATTGATGGATTGTATGCTCACAGTGGATCTGTCAGTTGCGGGGGATTACTATGTCGACCTGTCACTGGGATCTTCACCCGCGATCCCCTCCCGGAACATGCCTATATACACGTGGCTACCTTACCTGTCGGGGCCTCCAATATTTCGATAACTGAGCTCAAAAATAGCATCAATTTGTTGGGTAAAAATCGTTGATTGATTTCAAACTTTAAACATTATGATCTTCTATCTTCTGTTTTATTTTCGGGCTTCAAGTTTTGCGTACTTCAAAGGAGGAGTCTATATTTAATGGAGAGAATACGGCGTCGGAAAGTGGATCCTACGAGGGAGTGGGTACGACCTTCGATTACCATCGAATCGATGGAGCTCAGGACAGTATGGGTGTGACGGAGTGGATAACAAGTATTGGTCCTATCAGGGATTCACTGCAACTTATGGTAATATTTAAATAAATTTAAACTCTTTTTCTAATCAACTTTATTTTATAAATTAATGTATTAAGGTTTATACCAAAACCCCGAATAACACGGGCGTTAAGTACGAGTACATGTTGCCCATTATTTCCGAATCTGAGGAGAACGAGATGTCCTTGGAGAGCAGTGATGGCCTTCTGAGATCCGGAGTCGAGGACACCAGTTCGTCGAGCAGCTCCCGGCCACTTCGCAAGCGAGTCTTCAACTGGAAAGTGGTGGGTTTCAGTAGCTGCACCAAGTCCTGCGGTGGCGGCACCCAAGCCCCCATCATTCGTTGCATTCGCAAGAATCCCCTGCGCTATTACTCGCAACGTCGTTGCACGCATTCCGTGAAACCGGTGTTGAATGAAAACTTACTGCATTGCAACACGCAGCCCTGTCCGGCGTACTGGCGGGTGGACGAGTGGGGCGAGTGCCGTTGTCAGACCAATATGCGGCGGCGTGAGGTGAGCTGTGTCCAGGAACTGGCTTCCGGCCTGGTCATCCACGTCGATAAGTCGGCCTGCATGGAGGAGCAGCCACCCACTCAAAAGCAGTGCGAATGTCCCAAGACCCGTCGTCGTAATCTGGGCAGATATCGTCTGCCCTCGGGAGCCACCATCTCCGCCGGCACTCAGAACGCTACACAAATCAAACGCAGATCGGACACTGGAGCCATCTGGCTGATGTCCGAGTGGAATCAATACTGTTCCTCCGCTTGTGGTCCTGGGGTCGAGCATCGTACTGTGTTTTGTGATCGCTCCAAGGCCGGAGAGGAGCGCTGTGATCCCAGTACCACGCCGGAGAGTCGCCGACCCTGTGAGAAGTCCACCTGCGAGGTAGGCGACTGGTTCGCTGGACCTTGGACCCCCTGTAATGGGGATTGCTTCGATCTGACCCGCAGTCGGGAGGTGTTGTGCATTAAAAACTTGCTGATCACGGAGCCGAGTGAGTGCAAAAAGGAGCTGAAGCCACAGTCTGTGGAGAAATGTTCCCACGAGGAGGTGGAATACTGTGCACCCCGTTGGCATTACGCTGAGTGGTCAGAGGTATACAGTTTTTGGTAACTTATATTTCACAAAATCTATAAAACTATACATTTTTATTACAGTGTACAAAATCCTGCGGAGGAGGCACCCAAAGACGCAGTGTTAAGTGTCTGGACTATGACTTGAAATTAAACATCCTGCGAGAATCGAACAAATGTCGTTATGCGGCAAGAGATCCCATATATCGTAATTGCAACACTGAATCATGTGAAGGTAAACCTATCTAATTAACAAACTTAAAGTTAAATTTAAAAAAATATATTTTATTATGTAGAAGAAATGCAGAAAACTGAGCCTGCCGTCACCTGCGCCGATAAATTCCAAAACTGCCAATGGGCTGCGCAAGCCAAGCTCTGCAGCTATGAGTATTATCGGGAGAACTGCTGCACTACCTGTACAGGTGGTACTTGAAATGATGCACTTTTATATTTAAAACTTTATAAAAAGATTACTTAATTTATGAACCGTCTTTATAATAATCATGCAGAATAACTTTGTAAATCAAGATATTATAACTTGAATATGATATTTTGCTAACATTTCATTTCTGACACTAAAGCTCAAAATAAAGCTTGCAGGGAATTGCAAAGATAAAATATTCAATCAAAAAATTAATACACTTCAATAACATTTACTAAATTCAACTAGCTGGAGACTAAAAAAATAGAAATTAGAAAAATTATACCTATTCTTATAATTAACAATTAAGAAACGAATCGTGATGTAAGAATTTATGAATTAAAAAACCCAAGAGCACTATCATGGAAGGCGTCCGATATCGAAAAATTACGAATAAAAAAATAATCTTAATACACAAAAAAAGTGAATATTGTTTTATTTAAAGATGCATTTCTCATTTAGATGGAGTAACCAAAGATTTGCCAAATTAATCTAATCGTAAAAAAGTACAATAGTTCAACTAAGCCCAAAACACTGAATCCCAGAAACAATCCGGCAGTTCCACCAATCGAAACTAGAAAAAATTTAAATAAGATAGTTCTATTATATGTCTATAATAATCTAATAATTTAATAATTACCTAATAAATCTGTGAATGAAAATATAACTTGACGCTTGAGGCGACTCTGCGGCCAAGTTTTAATAGAAACAGAACTTCCAATACTACCAAGTAATTGTCTTGAGCCTATCATTGGCTAAAAAAAATAAATTATTAAAAAACAAACATTAAAGTAACATTAGAACTATTTACCAGAGCCGATCTTGTTGTAACAACTGCATCCACGCAATTTTGTTCACAATAGCAAGTTGCAGGTTTTTCATGTTTTCCACTTTCTTCGTAAAGTTTTAGAAAGAAATCTATATTAAAACAAATAAATATATTGCTTGAAATTTACAAAAAAACATGTAATTTTTCTGTAATTACTTGCATGCCTGGGAAAACAGGACCTTAAAGTTTTATAATCACAAACTTTCTTGGGACGAGAAACTAAATTTGAGAAATTGTTTAGTTAAAGATTTAAGCTAAATTATTCTATTAACTTACTGCGATTGGGATAAAAATGAGGAATACAGTGACAAATTTTATAGGCCAGATTAATTCGACACTCTTGCTGACAAACATTTCGAGTATAAAATGGAAAATGAGTTAAATTTGATTCGTGATAGAAACGGCACTTTCTCATTCCCACTGTGGCTTCCCTAATAACCAAATTCTATTAAATAAACAAAATTAATTTCATTATAAAACATACTTCTCTATATTGTCTTCAGCAGTAATTTCTTCGGTGACAGGATCATAAACTACCCCTTCCGTAGAGTAACCAAAATTATTATCCACCTTCATTACCTCATAAACGGAATGTATAAAACTCTTTTTAAAAATAAAACTGATTAATAGATATATACATTTTATAAATTAAAATATTCTCACTTCAATAGCTTCACTGGTAAAGCCGAGTAGTGTATGTCCAACATCTTTTTCAAAATAAGAGCCTATTTGATATTGAATCAGCTTACGCGTTGTTTCATATTTGTTCGGTTCTGGATACTGTCCAAAAATGAAATATCGGGAACTATACTCCTTCCCCAACTTGGAGTTTCCCATGTAGCACAATCCGTATTCGGTGAGTACCTGGCGAACGTGGATGTTGACCTGTCCATCGATGCAACGAGTACGTTGTTTTTCAATCGGTTCGTAGGTGCTATCAAAGGTGAGATTGTAAATAAGCTCCATATAGTGTTCCGGTTTCAGGTCCAAGTCTTTTATTATCCCATCGATCTCATTGTTTTCAGGGATATTTTGAAAATTAATGTACGTGGAGTTTGCCAAATTCTCAATAAAGTCCCAAAAAATGTTTTTTTGAGATCCTTTGATGCCATGTTTTCTATAAAAAATTAAAAAAGAAAAGGATGTACATTGTTCGAGGAGAATTTTTGTATACTCACCTGCAAAAATCAGCAAAAAAGGTGTCATTAATTCGTTGCATGGGACAAACTGTCAAGCTTGGCACTGATGTGTTCCAAAAGTGATAGTTTCTCTATAA
The DNA here is from genome assembly GCA_035047585.1 of Drosophila monieri. Taxonomy (NCBI): domain Eukaryota; kingdom Metazoa; phylum Arthropoda; class Insecta; order Diptera; family Drosophilidae; genus Drosophila; species Drosophila monieri. Next base: position 183,172 of record JAWNPJ010000116.1, on the reverse strand, counting down.
TGGAAATACATACATTTACAACGTAAAATATTATTTTAAAAATGCTTTATAAAAGAACGTTCATAACCATCGCTACGGGCCTTATTATTCCCTACATTTTTATAATTTTTGAAGGAAGAAATTTGACAAAATATATAACAAATATCTCAGGTATATTTCACGCAGAATTATGGAAGATCTATCCACAAATCGTTCATTCCGCTAAAGATTCGGCTGGATATTGGCCAAGATATGGCCTTTGCAGATGGAGAATTTATCCACCAATCGTTTAAGGTATCCCGCTCAAGAATCTTATGGAAATTGGCCAAGATATAGCCTTCGCAGTGGGCCATATTGTCCTCCCCATGCACTCTCCACATTTTGAAGGGAATGGCCCAGGAAATTTGAAAAAAATCGAAAAAATATTTCGTTTTCAGATTTTAATGCAGAATTATGGAGAATTTATCCACAAATCGTTTAAGGTATCCCGCTCAAGAATCTTATGGAAATTGGCCAAGATATAGCCTTCGCAGTGGGCCATATTGTCCTCCCCATGCACTCTCCACATTTTGAAGGGGATGGCCCAGGAAATTAAAAAAAAATCGAAAAAATATTTCGTTTTCAGATTTTAATGCAGAATTATGGAGAATTTATCCACAAATCGTTTAAGGTATCCCGCTCAAGAATCTTATGGAAATTGGCCAAGATATAGCCTTCGCAGTGGGCCATATTGTCCTCCCCATGCACTCTCCACATTTTGAAGGGGATAGCCCAGGAAATTTGAAAAAATTCGATAAAATATTTCGTTTTCAGATTTGAATGCAGAATTATGGAGAATTTATCCACAAATCGTTTAAGGTATCCCGCTCAAGAATCTTATGGAAATTGGCCAAGATATAGCCTTCGCAGTGGGCCATATTGTCCTCCCCATGCACTCTCCACATTTTGAAGGGGATGGCCCAGGAAATTTGAAAAAAATCTAAAAAATATTTCGTTTTCAGATTTGAATGCAGAATTATGGAGAATTCATCCACCAATCGTTTAAGGTATTCCGCTAAAGAATCAGATGGAAAGTGGCCAAGATATGGGCTTCGCAGGGGGCCATATTGTCCTCCCCATGCACTCTCCACATTTTGAAGGGGATCGCCCAGGAAATTTGAAAAAAATCGAAAAAATATTTCGTTTTCAGATTTTAATGCAGAATTATGGAGAATTTATCCATAAATCGTTTAAGGTATCCCGCTCAAAAATCTTATGGAAATTGGCCAAGATATAGCCTTCGCAGAGGGCCATATTGTGCTCCCCATGCACTCTCCACATTTTAAAGGGGATCGCCCAGGAAATTTGAAAAAAATCGAAAAAATATTTCGTTTTCAGATTTGAATGCAGAATTATGGAGAATTTATCCACAAATCGTTTAAGGTATCCCGCTCAAGAATCTTATGGAAATTGGCCAAGATATAGCCTTCGCAGTGGGCCATATTGTCCTCCCCATGCACTCTCCACATTTTGAAGGGGATGGCCCAGGAAATTTGAAAAAAATCGAAAAAATATTTCGTTTTCAGATTTTAATGCAAAATTATGGAGAATTCATCCACCAATCGTTTAAGGTATTCCGCTAATGAATCAGATGTAAAGTGGCCAAGATATGGCCTTCGCAGTGGGCCATATTGTCCTCCCCATGCACTCTCCACATTTTGAAGGGGATAGCCCAGGAAATTTGAAAAAAATCGAAAAAATATTTCGTTTTCAGATTTTAATGCAGAATTATGGAGAATTTATCCACAAATCGTTTAAGGTATCCCGCTCAAGAATCTTATGGAAATTGGCCAAGATATAGCTTTCGCAGTGGGCCATATTGTCCTCCCCATGCACTCTCCACATTTTGAAGGGGGTGGCCCAGGAAATTTGAAAAAAATCGAAAAAATATTTCGTTTTCAGATTTTAATGCAGAATTATGGAGAATTCATCTACCAATCGTTTAAGGTATTCCGCTAAAGAATCTTATGGAAATTGGCCAAGATATAGCCTTCGCAGTGGGCCATATTGTCCTCCCCATGCACTCTCCACATTTTGAAGGGGATAGCCCAGGAAATTTGAAAAAATTCGAAAAAATATTTCGTTTTCAGATTTGAATGCAGAATTATGGAGAATTCATCCACCAATCGTTTAAGGTATTCCGCTAAAGAATCAGATGGAAAGTGGCCAAGATATGGCCTTCGCAGGGGGCCATATTGTCCTCCCCATGCACTCTCCACATTTTGAAGGGGATCGCCCAGGAAATTTGAAAAAAATCGAAAAAATATTTCGTTTTCAGATTTTAATGCAGAATTATGGAGAATTTATCCACAAATCGTTTAAGGTATCCCGCTCAAAAATCTTATGGAAATTGGCCAAGATATAGCCTTCGCAGTGGGCCATATTGTCCTCCCCATGCACTCTCCACATTTTGAAGGGGATGGCCCAGGAAATTTGAAAAAAATCGAAAAAATATTTCGTTTTCAGATTTGAATGCAGAATTATGGAGAATTCATCTACCAATCGTTTAAGGTATTCCGCTAAAGAATCTTATGGAAATTGGCCAAGATATAGCCTTCGCAGTGGGCCATATTGTCCTCCCCATGCACTCTCCACATTTTGAAGGGGATAGCCCAGGAAATTTGAAAAAATTCGAAAAAATATTTCGTTTTCAGATTTGAATGCAGAATTATGGAGAATTCATCCACCAATCGTTTAAGGTATTCCGCTAAAGAATCAGATGGAAAGTGGCCAAGATATGGCCTTCGCAGGGGGCCATATTGTCCTCCCCATGCACTCTCCACATTTTGAAGGGGATCGCCCAGGAAATTTGAAAAAAATCGAAAAAATATTTCGTTTTCAGATTTTAATGCAGAATTATGGAGAATTTATCCACAAATCGTTTAAGGTATCCCGCTCAAGAATCTTATGGAAATTGGCCAAGATATAGCCTTCGCAGTGGGCCATATTGTCCTCCCCATGCACTCTCCACATTTTGAAGGGGATGGCCCAGGAAATTTGAAAAAAATCGAAAAAATATTTCGTTTTCAGATTTGAATGCAGAATTATGGAGAATTCATCTACCAATCGTTTAAGGTATTCCGCTAAAGAATCTTATGGAAATTGGCCAAGATATAGCTTTCGCAGTGGGCCATATTGTCCTCCCCATGCACTCTCCACATTTTGAAGGGGATGGCCCAGGAAATTTGAAAAAAATCGAAAAAATATTTCGTTTTCAGATTTGAATGCAGAATTATGGAGAATTCATCCACCAATCGTTTAAGGTATTCCGCTAAAGAATCAGATGGAAAGTGGCCAAGATATGGCCTTCGCAGGGGGCCATATTGTCCTCCCCATGCACTCTCCACATTTTGAAGGGGATCGCCCAGGAAATTTGAAAAAAATCGAAAAAATATTTCGTTTTCAGATTTTAATGCAGAATTATGGAGAATTTATCCACAAATCGTTTAAGGTATCCCGCTCAAAAATCTTATGGAAATTGGCCAAGATATAGCCTTCGCAGTGGGCCATATTGTCCTCCCCATGCACTCTCCACATTTTGAAGGGAATGGCCCAGGAAATTTGAAAAAAATCGAAAAAATATTTCGTTTTCAGATTTTAATGCAGAATTATGGAGAATTTATCCACAAATCGTGTAAGGTATCCCGCTCAAGAATCTTATGGAAATTGGCCAAGATATAGCCTTCGCAGTGGGCCATATTGTCCTCCCCATGCACTCTCCACCTTTTGAAGGGGACAAAGATATAGCCATCGCTAGCGGCAATATTATTCTTCCTCCATATATGTATATGATTTTGGAAGAGAAAGCTTAGAAAATTCGACAAAAATTATAAAAGATTTTGTTCTTAAATTTGTTTGCAGATTGTTGGAGTATTTTTCTGTGTATCGTTGAAGCAATTGGAACTGTTTTGGCCAAGTTAAATAGCTTGCTCAGGAGGAAACGACTCTTCCCCGTGAATTTGTATTAAACAATTTGTTGATAAATTTTTTATCACCCTGCTTTAAAATCTAAGAACAATTTATTTTCTTAAATTAGGTTTCTTTGTTTAATTTTTGATAAATTTCTCTATAAATTGAAATACCTCGAGTCCAATGTGTGTGCTCTTGGTGTAATAACGATCAATTGATGCCAGGCAGACAATAATGCAGTAATATATAGAAAGTATTAATAATATAAGCCAGAGTATCCTAAAGAGTAGAGAAATGTAATTTAAGTATTAAACTTTTAGTTTTCTTAACGTATACATTTTATATTAATACATACCTTTCAAGTAAAATAAGTATAGTTTGGACAAGATATCTAAATCCATGAATGCAGCAGTTGTTAAAGTACGAATCGATAAAGTCCATTATGGCTCTTGGCCATGACCTATTTTTATTGATCTTAAAGGCCATTTTTTTAATATGTTTTTTATATTTTTTGAAACGATTTTTTGTATAGATGAGTGCACTCGAGTTCTGTTTTATGACTGACTATTGGAAGTTATTATCCTCGTGTATGACTTATAATGTTATGGCGTGACAAAGGTCTGTTTATAAAAAGTTTCAACTCGAACTTTATTAAATATTCAAGATTCTAAGATACTGTGATTGATATACCATGTTAAGAGGAGAGTTTAATGGCAACATATAATAAAATAAAATTGGATTGGATTATATTTACTTGTCTTGACTAAAATATATAACAAATCTTCAATTATTTGTGTTTAATGTCAAATATATTTCAATAAAAATGAACTTTCTCGACCAATCTAGTTCCATCAACAAGGGAGCTAGAGGTTGGTTTGATAATCTTTGCTCCGACAGTCGTGCCAACTTTATCGCTAATGAGCAACATTCTAAACTTTACAAAGAAACCACTTCAAAGCGCGATGGTGACCTCATGAGTGCCGACGAGTGCTATAATTTCATAAGGACTAATATGAAAAGGGATTCGAACGAAGATACCCTCTGGAAATTGCCGTTGATACTCCTCATCATTGGTTGTCTTCTAATGTTGTTGATGGCTTTTTGCTTCTTTTGCCAATTTATGTACCGGAAAATAATAGGGTCTAGACTGGCAAAAGAAATTAATAAAATAGATATTTGCCAAGCTGAGGAGCAGAAAAGCCCCATTTTATGTCAAAACGAAACCCAGAGAAAGGACACTTATACTTATTGTTCGTGTGGCAGTTAAACAAGACCTGACTTCAAGAATCATTATTTTCGTTATATATTTTTAATGCAAAAATTATTATTGTTTTATAATAAATGTACGTATTTGCATGGGCACCAGCGTGACAGCAAACTGGGAAGCTTCCATGGTCGAATTAGCCAGAAGGGGTCTGTGGGGGGCATAGAAGTAATCAGTATCAGCAGGATTCGATCCAGAGCTATCCTGATTGAATTTGAATCTCTTCATCTCGCTCAGCAGCAAATTGCCGTCCAAAGTAGTTTCCCAAATCTTCTTTCCATCCAACGACTCGAAGAGAGGGTAAATATTGAAGCTGACTACATTGCCAATACTATTGAAGTTTTCCACTCTGATTAATACTTGATCTCGATCATATTTTTCAAAGGAAAGCAAGCCAACGGATCGGGGAAAAACGGAGAAATCGGGTAATAGATTTCGCTTGACAGAGGCAACATTATTTGATTTGCTGAAAAACTTCCAAAATGGTAAGTGCAGTTCGAGTTGCGTGGATCGCTCGGCCTGATTGGGATTTTCAGAGGTGGCGTCGAGGATGAGGGAGATCTTTCCTCTGGCAATCAAACCAGTTCCATACTGCTCCTCGTTGAGGGCTTCACCCACGCCGAAGGCATCATCGTTCAGTAGGCGACGATGCAGCATCAGTTCCAATTCTCCGTCTCTCAAGCTGGCTCCGCCCTGAGCCCGATCGTTCAGTAGGGTGATTCGCTTTTGTTCGTCTTGCAGGGAAATCTGAGCGGTCACCGGATAATAGTTTCCACTCACCGACTCTGTCATATCGGCATCAAAGTTCTCCCGCTTATTCCGGTCACGTTCTAGCATTTCCCTGCCATTGGAATCGGTGTAGAATTTTCCATTCGAGGCTATGTTGGTGGTAAATCGAGTAACTATCTCCTTGCCCACCTCATCCTCTATGGGAATGGGCCCCACCAGCCATTCAAATTCCACGCGATTTATTCCATCATAAATTCTTACCACTTGGGAGACGAATTCATTGAAGTGCTGGTGCACTTCCCTAACTTTGGTGCCATCATAGATGGATAGTTCCACTTTTTCGGATAATATTTCAATATTCCCGTCGGGTCGGAAAATATAGGCCCCTGATGAACGGTTCTGGGCTTCTCCATTATTGCCCCGGAATCCCTTGTAGATTCCAAAACTCTGTTCTATATTTTCGGTTATTCCATTCATTTCGACGCTTTTCAAACCGCCAGTAGTGGTATCAAAAACTAGTTTTACGAGCTGTAATGGAAGTTCTTCGTCTTATAGTCTCAAAAAATAATATTTTTAGAATACTCACCGAGTTTTCAACTACTAGTTCATTGGATTCTTCTTCGTTTGCATGGCCAATAGAGTTCTGAGTGTCCACAGAGTCATCACTTTTTCCTAAAAAGTGTTTCGGGGCTGGCAATATGCGAATATAGAAGTTGGAAATCTTTTCCACAGTAGCCTGGAAAACCAATTCATATTGGGTGTCGTTTGGTCGATGTTCGAGCGATAAGATTTGCCAGGGCACAGCTACAAGTTCAGACGGCACTTTGCGAGCTAAAAATAAATCCAACCTAATGAGTAAAATCTATAAAAAAAACACCGATTTAGTTACCTTTTTCATCCGTGACTATATAGTTCTCCTTCGGCACTGGAACTCTCACATACTGAGTGGACGTGTGACCCAATGGATTCACAACAGTCACCACCACATTATTGGCACTCTTTTGGGTGAAACTGCAGGCACTAATGTTCAATTCCAGACAACTTTCAAACTCTCCAGATGTCAGATTGGTCAGTATCCTTAGGGCATCCTGAGCATTGTTCTCGGCACCGACAATGGCCTCGTACAGCAGTCGATCGTAGTCCTGGGCAACTGCCTGCTTCTCAGTACCCGTGACTGCATCATGGTGCTGCATAATACCCATGGCTTGGCTGAGGTTTTGCAGATTCTCGCTCTGCTGGGTAGTTGTCAGATTGGCGAGGACGCCCAGTTGCTTGACCACCTGCAGGAAGTGGTTGCCATCTCGCTCGAAGCGCTTTTGGGTGGGACGCGATGTGAAGTAGCCGGTCCAATATGAGTGTGAATCGCTGGAGTATGGGAAGAAATCCTGGGTCTTATTGGGCCAAGTCTGTTCCAGCTGGTGAAGCTCATAGAGGTAGCACGAGGGTGTTGAGTAGAAGACATTGATTTGGGCCCCTTCCGACTGGCGAGCATTGACATATCTGATAGAAACTCAAGATTAAGAATTGAAATATGATTTTCAAAAATCATAACTTACTGTATTAGCTTGTCCATGTTTTTGAAGTTTACCTCGGCATCTTCATATTGAAAATCGTCTCCCATTGGAACCATTATATGGGGGGTTCGGAAGGACTTTGACATGTTCTGGATATATTCAATGAAAGCATCCACTCTTTCGGCCACATTATTGTCATAGCTATCCCCATCTATAATGGGAGCATCCTGGCAGTTGATGTCGAAACAGAATCCCGGAGGAGCAGAGTAGTGATTGTACAGCATTCCAGTAAATATTTCAGAGTTCTTGAGAGCCTCACTGGATTTCCAAATCATCTCCATTCCCAGATCCCCCAGGCGTTTCCTTTTATCAAGGTAATCCATGCGGGCAAAGAACTCGCCGTGATAGCCCATCTGAGCAAAAATAGAAGCCATTTCGCGGGAATGTCCGAAGGGATCGATTTGCCAGCCAATCGAGGGACGAGCACAGTCGCCAAAATTGTCCTTTAAATATCTGAAAAAATATATATAATATACTATATTTAATATAACATAAGTACTCACTTTAAACCCAAATTGAATTGATCAATTACACTCTGATAGTGAACGGTAGCCTCGTCGTTCATGCTCCAAGCTCCTCCAGTGAACTCCAAACGACCCTCGGCCACCAACATTTTTACGGCCTGCTGCACGGTTTCTGATTGTTCAGAGTACCATTTTGCAAAGAAAAAGGTCTCCACTTGAATGAATCGCCTGCTGGAGTCCTTGAGGAGCTCCTGGACCACCGTGTCCAAGATGTATTGGACGCCGGCGTGCTGTATTTTATTCTGACTGCCATAATAATACTGATCAACTGTCTTGAGCCAACCGACATCGTCGTGCGAATGGGGGACCAAATGGACATTGATCATATTCAACCTCGTTTTGGGACATGCCTGAAAATCAAAGAAATCTAAAGAGCTGATAATTTAGATGAAAATTAATCAGGTTACCTCGAATCCGCAGGTAGCCTCGGATACCGAAGCATACGGTAGCACTAATCCGATAAAAATTAGCACTCTACCGAAATATTCCATTTCAGTGAACGCAAAGCTCTACGGATGGGGTCTTATCGGGGCTGTAGACCCGACTCAAATGAAACAAGAAACGGGGCTATTCCTTAGACCCCAGCAATGTGCCACTTGAAGCGATAAACCTTGAGTGGGATTATCAAATTAAAATCCGTTTAGGGGGCTCCTAGCAGCGATAACACCTTACATTGGTGTACCCTTCAGATAGAAGTAATACAAAATTATTGCATTCGAATCATTATCCGATTAATTTGCAAAATAAAATACTTATGAGTACTCGTATGTGTTTGCACGAACTTGGGGCTTGTGAAGCTTATCAGAGTTAAAAAAAAAATAAACATACATATTCCATATTTGTTTATGTTTAGGTTATACCCACCGACTTCTGTATTTTGCATTATAATTCTTATCAACGCTGCAATCGGTTCAAGTAATTAATTATTCAGATTGTGAAAGGAAATCGAGTTTTTTTTATGATTTTGTACTCGAATAAGAGGATTATAAAAAGGGGGTCTTGTAAACAAGCTAGTTCTTATAATATTTTTGAATGGGGACCTCTTATCCATCTACTTTTAGAAGTGATCTAAAGGTTGTGAATTTTTTTGAGTTCCTCGATTAGAAAGTTATTCATTCTTCAATCAAAATAAAGTATAAAAGGAAAATTTTAAGCGGCGTTATTGATTGGTTCTTTCATTGAATGATACACAAATTTTGTAATGCTTAGACAAGAAAGTTCAAAAAGATTTAACAGTCGTTGAGTATTTAAAAAATCTTGAAATTATAAACGTTTTGATTTACAAGCCATACATAATTTTAGTTCCGAATCTTATAATTCTACAAACTTAAACAAATTGTTCATGGACAGTTCTGAATATTTTTTTGTTATTTATGAAATAATTATACTTTTCACAAAGAAAACACTCTTTTTTGGACACTATCTAATTCTCTATTATTCACAGAAATCTGTTCTTGCAATATAATTTACTTTAACTTTCAAGATTCTTTTCAAGACTCTTCCCTCTGGAGTGGAAAGTATTAAATCAGATTCGCTCGGATGCGATTTTCTCGATTGGATTTGAGAGGCAGAACCTTATTCACTTAAACACCGTCGAAAGACTGTCTCGACTTTTCCTTCAAAATGGTTCAGACAGCCACCCCCAAGAGGTTTTCGTCACTTTAAATGAAGTCTGACCATTTTCAGGTAGTTGTCTTCCCAACTCTGCTGATAAGAAGCAATGGGACGCTATAATTAGGTTATGCTTAAGTTTTTTATAGGGTAGCCTCGGACCGTAACACCTCAATATAGCCTAATTACCTGGTGTCGTTGAAGTCGTCGTTGAACCACTTAGCCCCTTCCCGACTTTCCGATAGCAACATACTTTATTTCAATGCTATCTTGCCTGCATTCGTGTGACGAAGGTTTTTAGAAACCAATTAAGCACTTGACTGGCTTTGGAGAGTGGTCATGATTAAGTGGATTAAGCTGAAGACTTTATAACCATCCTCCAAAGGGAGCACTTTCGAACACGCATGTACACATTTTATAAAGCCCTATCAGTGGTTTCCATGCATTAAGACACATATACCTACCTACGCTACTAAGTACAAACATATGTAAGTATACTCGCTCACTTTCCACAGAGCTCAATACCTATATAAGTATGTAGGTTTGGGTGTACATACTATATGGCAATAAATACGCCAGCAGAATCATTCTCAAGTAGGTCTCGAGCTGAGTTTGCGGCCTCCGGTCGGACAGTCCGCTCTGCGAAGCCAGTGCGATCGGTACTACGGACATTGAGAGTCGCTCCTCATCGGGCCATATCCGAAAAATTGTGTATCTACTCATAGCCCAAGTGTCAGTTTTATGAAATAAACTAATTGGATGCATTTCGCCTAAAAGTAAATAAACAAAGAAATCTGCAATGTCGGGGAAATCCTCAGCTTGGCTGGCAGTTTTGCTGGTTTTGATTTGCTTTATTTGCAATGCCCAGTCTCGGAGTATTCAGCAACCGGCATCCGCATCTCAATGCGGTTATCAGGTACGTAAGATTTTAGATACAACTTGTAGATACAAAAAAAGATGCAACAGTTGCTCATGCAACATGTTGCAGGCAATTGCTAAGAAGATTGCTGTTGAAATAGAAAGATACAATGGTGTTAGTCTCTTAATGTTAGAAAATATAATCATTAAAATATATTCCATATCATATTATAATAAATTCGGAATTATTAAATATTAAATATTACGGTTAATCTATATTTGTTCTCAGCTATCAGTTTTTTTTTTGTACACCCCTTAATTAATATTTTTTTATACAGAGACCTAATTATATTTCAAATATTTTTGTGCTACAGATAAGCCATAATATAAAAAAACAAAAACAGACTTTAATCTAATATTTGGCTTGCTGAATTTTATATTTTCTTGTATTACTCGACTTTATAATATTATGCTTTATAAAAAATAAACATTTAAAACCTTTCTACTCAGAGCTGCCATCCAACAAAACCCAACATGCTGAACGTGCATCTTGTGGCACACACCCACGATGATGTGGGCTGGCTGAAGACCGTGGACCAATACTACTATGGAAGTGAGACCAGGATTCAGAAAGCTGGTGTCCAATACATCATCGACTCTGTGGTGGAGGCCCTGCTGAGAGACCCGGAGAAGCGATTCATTTACGTGGAATCCGCCTTCTTCTTCAAGTGGTGGAAGGAGCAGAAGCCCCAGGTTCAGGATGCCGTCAAAATGTTGGTCGAACAGGGAAGACTGGAGTTCATTGGTGGAGCTTGGAGCATGAACGATGAGGCAACTACCCATTATCAAAGTGTGATTGATCAGTTCGCCTGGGGATTAAGGTAATAAGCCGATACCTATCTCAAGTCTCTCAAGAACCCATTACCAATTTTGGTTATAAAATTTTAGGCTTTTGAACGACACTTTCGGTGAATGTGGTCGCCCCCGCGTGGGATGGCAAATCGATCCGTTTGGTCACTCCAGGGAGATGGCTTCCATGTTTGCGCAGATGGGCTTCGATGGCATGTTCTTCGGACGCCTGGACTACCAGGATAAGGACGAGCGTCTGATGACCAAGAATGCTGAAATGATCTGGCATGGTTCGGCCAACTTGGGTAATTAATAATCCACTGATGCCATAATTATTTATTTAAATGTTCATCTATTTTAGGAGAACAAGCGGATCTGTTCAGTGGAGCTCTCTACAACAACTACCAGGCCCCGGATGGTTTCTGTTTCGACGTTCTCTGCAGCGATACTCCCATTATTGACGGCAAACACAGTCCCGATAATAATGTCAAAGAGAAGGTATGGCTTTAAGGTTCATATTTTCGTATAATTTCCATGTTTTTGGCTTCTGGCATTTGGTTGAGCTTTTGTCTTTGTCATGTCTTTTGTTTGTGTCCTCCATGCCATCAGGTTGATTCGTTTTTGGATTTCGCCGAGACCCAATCCAAATACTACCGCACCAACAATGTCATTATCACAATGGGTGGGGATTTCACCTACCAGGCTGCTCAGATTTATTACAAAAACCTCGACAAGTTGATACGGTAATTCCACATAATTGTTATGTCCTTGCAAAGCATTCTGTTAACGAAAGCCCTTAAATTCAAAATTTCCCGTTCTGTACTCCGTCCTTGGTCCTCCGCCGTGCCGTCTGATTTATGAATAAAATCGCATTAACCATAATGTCGAACAGGTTGATGCCTTCTTTGAATATGTCACTAAAATGGCCACCCGCTATCGCACTCAAAACGTGATCCTCACCATGGGTGAAGATTTCCACTACCAAAATGCCGATATGTGGTATAAGAATTTGGACAAGTTGATAAAGTAAGTAGGAAAGGGCTTTCCTTAACAGATAAACTGAGGAAGTATTGGACATTTTTTGGTTACTAAATGGCATTTCCTACCTTCACCAACTCCCAGGTATGCCAATGAGCGACAGGCTAATGGCTCAAACATAAACCTTCTGTACTCGACACCCTCGTGCTACTTGAAGTCCCTGCACGATGCAGGAATCACCTGGCCCACTAAGAGCGACGACTTCTTCCCCTATGCCTCCGATCCGCATGCCTACTGGACTGGCTACTTCACGTCCCGGCCCACTCTGAAGCGATTCGAGCGGGATGGTAATCACTTCCTGCAAGTCTGCAAGCAACTCAGCGCCCTGGCCCCCAAAAAGGCCAATGAGTTTGACCCCCATTTGAACTTTATGCGCGAGACTCTGGGCATAATGCAGCACCACGATGCCATAACAGGAACGGAAAAGGAAAAGGTCGCCCTGGATTATGCAAAGCGTCTGAGTGTCAGCTTTAAAGCCTGCGAGGCCACCACCCGGAATGTCCTTAACCAATTGTCAGTGCCAGCCAGCCAGCAGCAGAGCGGAAAATATGTTTTGGAGTTCAAAAACTGCCCCCTGCTGAACATTACCTCTTGTCCGGTTTCGGAGTCGAATGACCGCTTCTCCTTGACTTTGTACAATCCACTGGCCCATGTGGTTAGCGAGTACATAAGGATTCCAGTAAGTGGATCTCAATACAAAATCATTGACAACAAAGGTAGGTTAACTTAATTTTTACAAGAGATTTTTTATCAAATTATTTCATAAACTTTCAGGTGTGGAGTTGGCCACCCAAGTGGTTCCAGTTCCTAGTACCATTGACAATATCAAGCACCGAGCTTCCACAGCCAAATACGAACTTGTTTTCCGGGCCACCAATATTCCAGCTTTGGGTTACAGGTCGTACTATATTGAAAAGTCTGAAAGTTCTCGAAAAACTCTGAAGCCACAAGCCACACCAAAGGCTACTTCCAGTGTTACAGTCATTGGAAATGATGTGAGTTTCTTAAACCCCAAAAGCTTAATCCTTCTAAAATAATATTATTTCTTTAGAACATTAAACTTGGATTCGATTCGAATGGTTTCCTGTCGGAGGTGACAGCTGATGGCCTAACCCGACTGGTTAGCCAGGACTTCTTGTTCTACGAAGGTGCTGTTGGCAATAATGCCGAGTTCCTGAACCGATCATCGGGCGCCTACATCTTCCGGCCCAACGAGAACAAGATTGATTTCTCCACCGATCATGTGGAAATTGAGGTCTACCAGGGCGATTTGGTTGAAGAAGTCCACCAGAAGTTCAACGACTGGATCAGTCAGGTGGTGCGAGTCTACAAAAAGGAGTCCTTTGCAGAGTTCGAGTGGCTTGTGGGACCTATTCCCATTGATGACAATATCGGCAAGGAGGTCATCACTCGTTTCAACTCTGACATTCAGTCCGATGGTGTTTTCTACACGGATTCTAATGGTAAGATAGTAGATAGTCTAGTACTTGCATGGTTACTAATATTTCTTTCCAAACAGGTCGTGAAATGATTAAGCGGAAGCTAAACCATCGCGACACCTGGGATGTGAAGATCAACGAGGAAGTGGCTGGCAACTACTATCCCATTACCACCAAAATCGACCTGGAGGACGATACAGCTCGCATGGCCATCCTGACCGACAGGGCTCAGGGTGGCAGCTCCCTGAAGGATGGTTCCCTGGAGCTGATGGTGCACCGTCGCCTTCTGCGCGATGATGCCTTCGGAGTCGGAGAGGCTCTCAACGAAACGGAATACGGGGAGGGTCTGATTGCCCGCGGCAAGCACCACCTCTTCTTCGGTGTGTCCAAGGATCGTGAGGGCGGTTCCCTTAAATCTCTCGAGCGACTGGTCCAGTTGGAGAAACTGCTGCCCACATGGAAATTCTTTAGCAACATGGAGAACTACACGGCCGAGGAATGGCGCACATCCTTCACCAATACTGTAAGCCTTATATAATATTTTTAATATTTCATCTCCATAATAATATCTATTTATAGTTCTCTGGAGTTTCTCTGGTCTTGCCCAAGCCCGTGCACCTGCTCACTCTGGAGCCGTGGCATGAGAACCAACTGCTGGTCCGTTTCGAGCACTTCCTGGAGAATGGCGAGGATTCGATGTACTCCAAGCCCGTTCAGTTCAATGTCAAGAATGTCCTGAGTTCCTTCAACGTGGAGAGCATGCGGGAGACTACTCTGGATGGAAATGCCTGGTTGGACGAGACCCAGCGCCTTCAATTTGCTCCCGAGTCCGAGGCTGCTGCCTTCAACACCTATGGCACATTCCAACAGGAAGTCGATTCGGTTCAACTTCTGAGAGCCGATAAACCACTACTGGAGGTGAAATACTCAGATGAAGCCCTGCCAGCCGGACAGTTGGGCGCCGAGAGCAATCGCATCAAGCGCGAAATCAATCCTTCCTTGTACAATATGTACGATGCCCGTAAATCCAAGTTGTCCGACGAGGATATAGACATGTCCCTCTACGCTGATAGTGATAGCAAGGATTATATTGTTGAACTGAGTCCCATGGAGATTCGCACATTTATTGTAAACTTAGCAGAAGCTTAAGATTTCCGAACAAAAAGCAACTTTTTAAAGAATAAATTTTTAATATTAAAGTGTATTTATGTCCCTGGTCTTTGGAGGTTGAAAAGTAGGAACTATAATGAACAAAATGCAGTTGTTTTTCGGTTTTCTTCGAATTACATATTTAATAAGGTATTTCTGGATTTAAATGGTCAACCCTCTTTTTTAATTAAGAAAGTGAAACATTCATAGGTGGAGAAGAGTACTGCAAGTCATTGCTGAATAATTTAAGGGAAAGCAAAAATCTACTTTAGGATACCTTCCACAATCATTTCCTCTAAGGGGGAACGCTCCTCTCTGGAGGCCTTGCATGTCCCCCAGAGAGAGAAAATGTCCAGAAACGTCCAGCCAAAAATACATTGTTATGTAATATAGTTGTGTAAATGAAGGCTTTGCCCTCTTTAATGAAAAATTCAACAATTAGTTGCAAAGGCAATGGCAGGGGCAGCCTGGAAAAGCGCATTTTAATGAAAAAAGTTTGGTTACTTTCAAAGTTTTTGGGGCAAGTGGGTTTTTAGAAGAATTTATTGCAGTCGGACGCTTAGCTGTGATATTAAATATTCAATTTCCCACATAAAAATCCAGAGTTTGGCATATTTTCTAAGAAACATTTGTAAAATTTTATTAATATCCTTGGATGAGTATATGATCTTGATTTACACTCGATATAAACTATTATCTATAAAGTTGTCTATTCCGATTATAATATTGCCTTTCACATATCGTTTATTCAGATAAGTGCATGTCTTGTATACATATAAATATACCTAATAATTTGTAATAAAAGCTTCGAATTTATTTGCACGTCTTTTCAGCTCTTGTATTAGCCTATTTGTGGTTGATTGTGAACTTTTTGTTTAGGATTCTAATATGCTACGCCTTGTGTACATAAGTAATATTATTATTGTATTTTTTAATGCATTAACAGAAGCGTATGCATGCTATCCAATCTTAAAGGCACAGTATTTATTTATGATATATATATAAATATATGTTTTTGTTGATTTTGGTCTGCTTGGTTCCTAATGTACGTAGTATAGTGTACTCATGTGGAGTCTAAGTGGTCCCAATCGTTGCAGGCCCAGTTTGGTAGCTCAGTTTCATACTCCCAGCCAGGGCCCTGAAAAGTTCATGAATATTAAAATAATATATTTGATTTAATAAATTAATAAAGTCACCTTGTACTTCCATGCATGCAGATACATTATGAGGTCCTTTGACTTTGGATCACGGTAGTGAACTTTGCACTCGTAGCAGTGCTCATCAACGGTGACCTTGTTCAACTTTGACCCACTCTCACCCCCAAAACCGGCCACTGCCTCCATGGAACCACTTTCCGGGGAAGACTTCGGTGCGGTAACTGGATACTCTTTGACAATATTGGTTTGTTCTACATTTTTACCACCAAGTTCCGGCTGTTGGGCCTCGATACAGGGCGGAGTAGTTTCCCGTGAATTTATACCCACATCATCGTCGCTGTGGTGGACAACTGGAGAATGATATTTTTAAAAGTGAGAAAAAATAAGAAAAATTAGAAACAAAAGAATAGGCTAAACACCCACCGGAAGTGTGCTCGCTGCTGAGACTTTCGCCGTCGGTTTCATCCTTGGAGTTCTTAAACATTGATATATCGGAATCACAATCTATGCCCAACCAATTCTCCGCATTATGTATATTTATGAGATCTCGTATTAGCTCATCGTCTGACTTCCCACCAATATCGCCGGATCGACCCTTCAGGGGTCCAAACACTTCGTGATTGTATAGAGGATCGTTCAGAATGGGGTAGCCTATAAAAAGAAACAACGTGGTTCTTGGAAACAACAATTGGGAACTGAAATCGTGAAGAACCTCTTACCCAAGTACTGCAAATGCACTCGAATCTGATGCATTCGTCCGGTGAGTGGCTTGCACAGAACTACACTAGTTGTGCCATTCTGCGATAGCTTTTGGAAAGTCGTTGTACAATCTTTGCCCTTTGGCGACACCTTGCAAACGCCAATTTTGTAGCTAACCACTTCAATGGGTTCCTTGCACTCCACAACGCCACTGATAAGTATTAGTTATTATTAAAAATTTAACATATCTTATGGGAAGTGTTACTTACTCTGGGAAAACTCCCTCGACCCGACAGATATACTCCTTTTCCACCTGTCTGTTACGTATCTGTTGCTCCATTTGTCGCGCTTTCTTGGGACTCCTCCCGAATAACAATAGTCCTGATGTGAGACGATCCAGACGATGAATTGTCCTTAGATTCTTGAGATTGAACTCCTTGGCAAGTATAAAGACTACAGTATTGTGCCTGTACCGTCCACATGGATGAACCTACAAACAATTGCATTAAAGAATAAGCCTTAAAAACATCCTACAGTTAAGTTATAATTATTTTGTGTAAGTGATAACAGAAAAATATTAGACTTAATCAGAAGTAGCTTGAATTTGTATATAAAATGTGTAAAATGGCAGTCGTTTAAGCCACTTACAGGTATCGATGCTGGCTTATTTACAACTACTATGTCCTCATCCATATGCACAATTTTAATTGGTTGGCAAGTCACAGGTACTTCGTGTCTGTAAAGATAGCCGTGAAATTTCAGTGTTAGTTTGATATTTCATCTCCGTCGTTTGTTGCTTAAGAGATTGGAAATGCAATAACGTTATGCAATGTGGATTGAAATTAAGACATTAATGAGTCAACTTAAATCAATAAACTTATAAATAATGGTTCATTATTTGCAGAAATGTGGAGCAGACTTTCACTATTGTGGCGCGCAGCTTGGCGGTTTCATTATGTGATTTATATCATACATTTTTGTGGTAAATGATTTAAGACAATTCTTGGGATAAATATTAAACCCCAAAAACTCATTTATGTGCCGCTCCCCTGTAAATTGGGAATATGATTTCGTAAATTAATTTTCAAAAAAAAAGACAGAGATGCTTGTAGGAAGTTGTCACTTGGTTGCCTTGAGTTATTAATGATGTTCAGACAATTGTTCATGGTAAATATTTTTTGACACTTTATTCACAATTTGATTTGCGATGCACTGGCATTTTTCGAGCATTAGAAACAGACAGTATATGTAAAAATTTAGCAAGCACAGTATGACGGAAGTATATGGAAGATAAATCACTTAAATTG
This sequence comes from Drosophila monieri, assembly GCA_035047585.1. NCBI lineage: Eukaryota > Metazoa > Arthropoda > Insecta > Diptera > Drosophilidae > Drosophila > Drosophila monieri. The sequence goes on along the minus strand of JAWNPJ010000116.1, from coordinate 165,047 downwards.
CATGGCTTTGCTTGTGAAAGACAATAAGGAATTTTAATTATTTTACCTGTGAACAATATTAGCCAGTAGATCGTTGTGCTTCAGCCGATAATCGATGGGCACTTTCTCAAAGTTCACTGTCAGGGTGCCAGTTTGGATACAACGTTCGTACTCCTCGGCGGGATGGGCTCGGAACTCGCGGGAGAATATGTCCAGAATCTTCTCACCCACCCATCGGCCCTTCGTGAAGGTTGTGAATGTAAAGTAATATGGATATACCTTTCGCAGACCTATTCAATGATCGTTTAGTCAGTCCAAGTTCCACCAGAATTGTTAAATATAAAAGACTTGCCGTTTTCCATGTAGTAGGAGGTCTCTTGATATCTCTCATCCGTGAATCCGGGTCTTTTAGCCTTCAATGCCTTAGTCTCGAGTTTAGCCTTGAAAAATGTTTACATAACATTAGGTTTCGTAAATAGCTACTACTTCATGAGAAGTTTATTGCATGATTGAGCATTTAGCAAATAAAAATCTAGAAAATGCTCACTAGTCGTGATCAATTACTGGTCGCATCTAATGAATAATAAATGATTGATATTTACCTTTTTTAATTCCTTTATTTGATCGTTATCCTCGGTTTTGCGCTTTTCGGGGACTTTGACTTTTAGAATATCCGACTCCCTCGGAGAAGTAGTCTGTAATAGAAGATACAATACACTTTGTTTCAAGAAGCTGAAGATCAAAAAAGAAATATGCTTTTCCATCATAATTTTTTCTCTTCAAAAATTGGGTCAAAGTAAGATGTTCTTGGTGGAGTAGTCGGTGGTACTCGGGTTACATTTGTGTTTTGAATTACGTAAGTTCACATAGATACGTAAATATTGTTCTAGGAAGACGTACATATATTTATAAACAGTTGGGGATATGTACTTGCCTTCGGTGTTTATATGTATGATATTTGTTTGCTGAAGGCATCAGAGCTACTATTGGCTGACGTTTGTCTTTAATGCACGATACTCACAAGGTAAACGAGCATATTGAGTTTTATTTGGTGAAAAATATTATAAACTAAGGGGTGCCTCTCTTTAGGGGTTTATGGGGGGTCTTGACTTAAACATGAATTTAATTATGATTAATGGAGTGTGGTTTTGAGATGTTGAGTTCAATTAAGAGAGGTGTTCTATAGCTATTGTGGTCTATCCTTTTTTTAGTTAAAACCCGTCCTTAAATCAACATTTAGTTAGTACTTAATTCATCCTAATTCTTCTATGAAAGTGTTCTATCTCTTCTTGTAACTCATTCTATAATATTCCATATATAGACTGTCTATTTCTAGATAAATATGTAAGCTTTCAACCATGTAATACCTCTACATCTATTTAAATCAATTAGAAAACTATAATTTTCAGCCAGATGTCTGGTTTAATAAAAAACCAATTAAAGAATCTCAAGTAGCGGGTATCTGGTAGTCGAATTACTCCATTATGGCTTTCTTGTGTTCGCTGTGCTTTCCTTGGCAATGCGCCCAACGAGTGATGGAAACATGTTGCATGCCCAAAAAGTCGCGCGGGAGAGCAACGGATGGACCCGACCCCAAAGACCACGGGAGATGAGACTAGATGATATTCCGTCTGGCAGTGCTACGGTTCTCTATGAAATCCCCATGAGCAGCGGACGAGATCCTACAGTTACAATGGATCTAAAATGCGTATACACATATGCATGACCGTGTACATATTTTAAAAAGAGTCTCAACCCCAGAACAATGCACAAGCGATACTCTCGAAATATATGAATTCGTTTTAAATTTAGATCATTATGAACATCCGAATATATACTAGCGCCGTTGTACTAACCTAAAAATTAGCCGAAAGAAATAAATACTTGAGTAGTTTCACCTGCTCAAGTATCAGACATCATAACATGTCAAGAGTTGGAATGTCTTTATGTTTGGGTTTCCCCATCTGCTAGTAGAGATTATGGTTTCACCAAGATTTAGCTTTCAAAAGAACATGAACTTTGATTTTTTCAAATGTCAGGATCTTGTCAATTGTCTTGTTTTTTGTGTAAAGATCGGATTCTAAAAACATTTGTTTAGCGGCTACGGGTTCACTGATATAATATTTTAAAAGAAACAATTGGGAAACAAGTATTTGTTTCACTTTCAGTCGAAAGGAAACTCTATTTCCGATTTGTGGCTCATCCAAACATTTTTGTTGTCTACCTAATTTATAGCCTATCGTGATATCCGCACAAAAACTAAAGTTGATTACATAAAATTTAAATACAAGAAACTTGAACAATTATTTCAATCGTCATATCATAACATGCAATAACCATTTTTCACTTCGTTGATGGCTCAGAGGCCCGGGAATAATTGTTTATTTTTGCAGCAAACACAAGTTAGCAATGAGTATCTGGCTTTCTGGGTTTCTGGCTTTTACAAGGCCCCTAAAAATACGGACGGCAGTAAATATTTGTTAAGACTACATTAGTGCATGTTGAACACCGAAAATAAACCATTTTTGATTGACATGAAACTGAAAAATACACCTCCCATAGACTACGAAAGGCACACGTGTCTAGAATGTAGGGCCTGCTAATGGAAATTTCGAATCTGGTCCAAAATTAGTCGCGCCTGATTATATCTGGCAAAAAATAAGTTTGCACTGGCCAATTACCACTATGATGATTTCCATCGAAGACAAATGAATGAAGGCCTCCTACACGCTTTTTACGTCTACTCATCCATGGGAGATGAATATAAACGAAGATGATCAATTAATTGAATCATTCAACAGCGGAGACCTGTTGCCAGCGATCGTGGCGGACGGCTCATGGCACTCACACAGTCCCACAATTATCATAAATGTATTAAAAAAAAATTCTATAGATACCTATAGAATTGTACATACATATATCTCGAATTCTGCATATACGAGATACATCTATATGTGCACGAACTGCATATCCAATTATACTCGATGCCCCCGAGTATGGAGTATATTGGTTTTCCAAACGAGACACAGTCCTCTTGAGGGTCGCACATATACGATCTGTCTGGGGCACTCGGTTGACCGAGATATTCGATTGGAACCCGTGATTTAACTTTGCCTTCAAGGTGACTCCGAGGTATTTCTTTGTCGGGAAATTTATGCAAACTATATCTATATCACATTTTTGATATAATTTCATGCGAATGCCGGGCCGGCACTGTGCCGGCTGTGTCTGATTCTAGCACTAGGAATATATTTATGAGTCCGCCCACGCAGCTCATGGAGAAGATCGGTGGGGGGCGAAGTACAAGGCGGGGGCGGCACGCTTTTATCGCCTGCACACCAATGCGCTATATGTTGCGCAAGGTGCGAGTGCCGAGTGCCACATCCGAATGTCAGCCCCCGGGTCTGGAAGACAACACGTGACTACGGCCCACGGTTTTATTAATTATTAATTTTCAAGAGCACTCATAACAGAATGATAGTTTCTTTTCTTCTCTTGTTTTTTTTGCACTCTCCACATAAATATTATTCATAATTTTCAGGGGCTATTCAAATGCTAGTTTTCTATTTTGTTATTCTTGATTTCATTAATGCGTAGCCTTAATTGTTCATAAACATATCATTATTCATTTATGAAAGAGTACATTTATTAGTCATTAAATTCAATGGGATATTGATAGTCTGGATGGATAATTTTTGAAAAAATAAGTTATATAATATGCATTTTTTCATTTCATTTATTCAAAATTGTGTCTTTAGCTTTCTCATATTTTATTTTAATGTCTTGGCAAAATTTTCGAAAGCGTTCATAAGTAAATAAATTTTATTTATTCTCGAAATCATTCATGAGACAACATTTTCCAAAATCATTATTTATTTTGAAAGTATAAATGGATTTATAAAGTCGTTAAAATATAAGAAATTTGATTTTTTTTAAATAAAATCAAGTATTGTGTTTTTCCAAAAAGTTCAATAACAAATAAAAGTTTTCGAAAAATAAGTACAGAGTCCAGATTGAAAAAGTATAAAGTTGTTAATTTCACTATTGTGTTTTTTTTCTTGCACTCAAGTCTACTGTTAGCATATCATTTTCATTATTATTAAGTAATTTATGCGTAAATCGTAAAAATAATTATTGAAAGATATGACTTTCCTATGCAAATATTTCTCATAAACAAGTATCATAATTCATGTTTTAACGATCTCATAGTTCGTTAATTTCACCTTAAAATTTTTTTTTTAAATATTTTTGAAGACGTCCTCTATCTTGAAATGATTTTTTAATTGTAAAGGCTATGCCATTGCTACTGTACTCACACCACTTCATAAATAAATACTAGCACTAGCAATTAAAAAGTTGCGAAAAAATAAAAATGTGCTCAAGGGAAATTAGCAATTCTAATTATGGTATATCTGATATGTACCTAGAATGTTTTCTTCGCAATTAAAATATCTCAGTGACTTAACTGTGAAATCCGTAGGCGCTTTTTTGACTTGAAGGAAAAAAAAACTAGATTGATTCAAGTAGGTTTGCACCAAGTATGGTAAGTTGTTGCAAGTGCATTCAAGTGGCAGCAGCAGCAACATTTGCGAAAAGCCGGTTGCTAAAAGCTAAGAATGGTCCAGTGACATTCTATTCGCCTGATCCTATAACTGTGCTTATCTACTTAGCCATAAATGATACAATTTTCCAGTTCTCTGCTCCTATACAGAGCTCATCTTGGACCGAAGATGAACAGGAAATCCAGATCAGAGGTGGCAGCAATCGTCTTGGCTAAGAGGGGCTCTTAAACGAAGTTCTCGGCTTGAAAACATGTTCTAAACAAGCCATTATTTTAGCCATCATTAGGAGTAAGATGTTTGAGGAACACAGGTGCATTATACGTCTATTCAAGGTATTTAAAAGTTTATATTATGGGCAAGAAAAACAAATGTTTCCAAACGGTGTGCACTTTCAGGCACATGTGGCTTTTTAATGTGAATGAATTGTAATCAAAGGAAATTTGTAAGACAATTTGTAATAATTTCAAATGGGGGATATAAAATCGAAATGATGCGAAAAATCAATGGATGGGAATAGATCAAAGAATATTAGCTGAAAATAGCTTTCCGGGTAGGTAGAAATATTTAGTGACCCCTCGTCTTGACGCCACTGACCCGTCTTATTGTCGACTTTACAAACGAGTGTTGTTATTGTGTATTTAGATGCAGCTTACTGGATTTTCATGGTCATATATGTACATTGTAGATACATAAGCTGGGCAAGTGTAAAGTTATAGACACTGAAATGCGTCAATTACTTATGTGCATTAAACAATGGAAAACATCTCGGAGCAGCTACTAGCATGTTTGGGGAGGCGGCTATAACAGAAACCTTGACCAACTCAGTTGGCTGCCCGCTCACCATTTGGCTTATGAAATCATCGGGTTTCAAAAGATAGCCGCAAAAGGCCCTGCAAACAGCGGCTAAGTAGTGTATAATAAAGCCGTATCTAGCCAACTGGAAAATCTGAAAGCCGAAATGGAACCAGACTCAAAACAAATGCTACTTCAGATGATTTTATTGTAAAATAAAAACACGCTAAATATACGTATTGTCGGGTAAGAAACTTTCAAATACGAAGTAATTTGTGATTAATTTTGACATCATGTTGGCGATAAAAATGAGGCAACACCTCATTGTGGAGTAACATCAGTTAGTGGTAGACCAATTAGTGGTGATTGAGGCTTTTAGTTTACCTGGTTATAGGGATTAAATATGATGAAAATAGAGCAAGAAAATGCTACCCAAGATTTCAGTTCTGGATAGAAAAATAAATGTTTTCAGAAAGGCTTAGTTTAATCCCTTTGATTGAGTGTCTGGTAATTCCTAAGCTTTATGATTGGGAATTATCTTTTTAAAATCCAGTTTTTAGGTATAATTGTATAATGTATATCAACTAGTATTTATTTTTCTCATGAAATACTCGGAAAGCACGTCAGAAATCTTAAAAATGTATATTTAATTTGAAACAAGATATCATTGTTTTGACTAGAAACTATAAAGTACAAACTAATGTGGCTAATAAAATCTGAAATCAGACATAGTTTGCTTTTAAAATATAAGAAAATACTAGTGCCAATGGGAGCTATAAAATCCACAAGAGAAAATCCCAAAAAAAACTGTTCAAAACTAAAATAAACTTGATTTATAAGGAAATACACATTTCGTGATATTAGATAACGCCCGGATTCCTCAGTGTACGTATTGTAGTTTTATTCATTTGAGAGCAAATAGGTTTTAACCTTCGTTTTTACACAAACAGTGGGCTTCTCTACGAGCACTAGGCAAACAGGTAGGCAGCTACTCACCTTTTTATTAATCGGCACCTCGGCACCTGGCAAGATCTGGATAGAGGAGAGCGGCGGGGCCGGATTCCGCAGCCCGACCACGTTGCTCAGATTGAGATTGATGGCGGACGACAGGTGGTTCAGCTCCTGGGGCAGGCAGTTCAGTGGCTGGACCAGGGGCTGGACACAGGGGGCGGGTGGTGCCCGCTGGGTCATCTGTACGGGCATCTGAACGGGCACCGAAGTGGGCGTCTGCTGGCCCAGGCCCGGTGCTCCTCCGGCGGCAGCGGCGGCGGCTAGGAGTGACTGCTGGGCGGCCGTCGGCAGGGCAACTCCTCCAAAGGCGGCATGCCCGGCTCCGGCATTAGGCGAATAGTAGGCGCCCATCGGCAGGGAGGAGAACATGGCGGAGTGCATCAGATGCGACTGCTGGGTAGGATTCAGCTGTCCCGCATATCCCTGGGCCTGGCCGGCGTTGAGGAGCTGCGGCGCCAGGTTGTAGGGTGATCCCATCGAGAAGTGGGCTCCCGGAGCGGCACTCGGATGAAGAGCTGGCTGCTGGTAGTTTGCCGGCGGGGCGGCCGCCGTGTTTGGGGACAGTTGCTGTTGCATTTGGGGCTGGGCGGCAAACATCCCGCCGCCCACCGAGGCGGCGCCCAGCTTGTCCAGGAACGGGGACTGCATCGTCTGGAGGAGCTTCTGCTGGTGCTGCTGGGCTGCCAGAGTCCAGGGCAGATACCACGCACATGATGCCGGAGAATTCTGCATTGTTCCGACGGCTACTTCTCTAGGTTTCTGTGTTTATTATATCACTTTCAGCGAAGAAACTGTAGATGGGATTGGATTGTTTGTTTAGTTTGGGCTTTTTCTTATTTCTGTTTTATCGAAAATTACATTAATTACGTTTGGCTAATACAACAGCTGCCCACATTTAAACAATTAAAATCACACACAGAGTTATTTCGAGTTTTAGGACCATTTGTTTATATTGATTGCGCAGTAAATTGTAGAGTCCATTGATTTTTTTTTTCATGGGTTTTATAAGTAAATTACAGATCTATGAAATGAATGAGTGTGAATGGTTATGGAGGCTAACTTCGACTGTTTTATTTGAAAATTTAAACCGATTTAAGGCTCTATATTGTGAATTAAAAATATAAACAAATTGCTAAACAAAATGTTTATTTATTTTTTAGTGTTTATGAACACCTATACGGTTTTATGTATAATGGCGGCGGTATATAAATGGTCGTGCGTTCATTTGTGGTTTCTATTAGCAGAAGGCCGTTAACCAATTCCCCATCACAGCCTTAAATAAAAAGTCGGAACTATATGTTTATTGGTTTTGAACTTCATAAAGTGATCATGTGCTCTGTTTTTGAAAACAGACCAGTTTTATGGGTTTATGAAAACATATTCTCGCAAGAACAACATACAATTCAAAGGTTTGCCAGAGAATAATTCATTAGACATCTGGATGTTTTGTCGGCAAAATCCCCAAGGGGGAGACAAAGTAATGTATGTCTAATATATCCTCTAAAATACGTATAAACCAAAATTTTGCTCATGTACATGCGTCTTTTCAGACTTTTGCCAAATGGCATTGCGTATGCGTGCCTCATTCTATATAAATTCAAGCCTACATATACGTGTAATGGAACAATACTTATACGACAGAACGCATTAAGATATCGGCTCACGATATAGTGCTTAGAGGTCCAACTATCAAAAATCAGGTATACAGACTGACGGGCTAAATATTTCTCACCACCTACTGAGACAAATGGCACAAATGTGCACGTGTAAACATTTCTATTTACTCAAGGAGCTGGTGCTAAAATAAGTTTTTGTATATTACTAGGTCTTTTTCGACGGCTCGTGTTCGTCAAGAAACCAGAAAGAAAATTCGAAATTTTGCAGTTCCCTAATACGTAAGAATGTACATAAACACATAGATATCATAGATATAGACACGCTCGTTTTTGTCATCACTCGTCTTTTGTTTTAGTTCCATTTTATCAAAATATCAACCACAATTGTGTATCATTCGAGTGGTTTAGTACATTTCTCAAAAAAAAAAAAAAAAAATAAAACCGAAATTCTTCTTGCATAACTATATTATGTAGTCTATAAGAAAGGAAGAATATCTTTTCTTCAAAGCCAAAACGAAACAGATATATAGGCGACGGAACGCGTGTGTAAGGTCCCCAGATCTTAAGAGGATGACAATAGATCATGGGCTTAAAAACAAGAACAAATTTTAGTGGGAGCTACCTTCTATATTTAAAAGAGACTGACTACATATATATAATAGATGCCAATGTTGTGTATTAGCCGAAGGTGCCTGGCCAAAGTAAATCCAATTTCACTGCTGGTACAAAATTTTGAAACGCCTCGACGCATTTCATGTACCGAAACAAAATATTATTAATGGACCATTTGTGCGCCAATGGGGAATATTATTAGTTCTCGTATTCTTGTGCGTATAATACGCTATCTATATAGTAACCTATGTATTGTGTACATTTCCAATTGGTTCGGGTCTTCAGCATATTATTAAATAAGATCTCAAACTCGAAAATGTGCCTCTGACAAATAATTTCATAATGGACGTCCTCTAATATCAAATGATGTGGTTATGGGAAATTAGCGCGTTAATTATGTGAGTGTTTAGTCATCTGTCCATCTTAGACTATATAATCTTGATTCCTTTGATCATTCGCGTATCATGATATTATGTCATTCATGTTGTATTTTTTGGTAAGAGATTTCTGTATTTATGTTTTAAAACAGGCCGGCAAATCACAGTTTTTGGTTCAAAATACAGATTGTCACTTCCACTCTGAGTTTGGGGTTCTCTTTTCTTATTTACGAAAAAGAATTAATATTTAATATAAGGTGCCATCAGCACCTACCAGCAGTTGGCTTCAAGTAAGTGGCATCACACGCGAAATCGGTATGTTTTCAAATGTTTGCCGTGCACGTTTCAATACCTGTGCGACTCTCACGCGGCAGCACCTGCTCTAGACGAAATCAAAAAACCGAATAAACTCGGGAAAGCACCGAGCCAAGCCAACTTGCTTTTCGCCGTGGTGGGTTTTCATCGTGGTGGAGAGGAAAATTCGAACGCGGCTACGTTGTTCATTTTTTCATCAATTTGTGGTTTTCTTGAAGATGAGGACTCGTAAATGTACTTTAAAATATTAAATAAATGTGTATTTTTAATATTAAAAAAAATAGATGCTGGATGTAACACTCATACGCACTAGATATAATAGAAAAGTTAGTAAAATGAAGAGGTCTGGCAAACAGAAAATGAAAAAAAAGAAACAGAAAAATGTTTTATTTCATAATATCTATAGGTATATGGGGCGTATGAGCAATGCGTTTCTTATAACTCATACGACCTGTGTTCTTTGGATTTTATTGTACTTAGATTTAAAATATTTCACACACTGTTTATTTTACATAAAAGTTAAATAATTTTATTATTTTAATATATGTAAATTTTTATTTAATTTCATTTAAATCTACCCGCAAGTCTTGGTAATAATGTTTTCAGTTCGAAATGCTTGAGCCCCACAAACCCACCATGGCCTTGCAACTGCAACATGTTCGCTCAATTGGTATTATTTGGATTTAAAAAGTAAATATTTTTTTATAACTCCTTCATGAACAAACTAAATATTTACAAATAATATAAGTATTTAACCTATAAAAACTGTAAGTATTTTGCATTATTTTTATATTTTTAGTTCATTTTCTGAATAAAAATTGAAAGGTAGACATTATTAATGACCTTTTGTTAATGGTCAAGAATTCTAGCGCCACAGAGTGGTAAGTAATATCAATTTACAGACTACTGGGACTGTTTGACACACTTTCGCCTTCCAAATGGAAAATGTCCGCACGCACACCCACATTCGCTCGAATAAAGTCAGCAATTTTTCTAAGACTTGTGCCGGACTGTGCATGCGCTCGAAGCGTTTTAATATTTTAAATCAAGCGCCCAGGCCTTGCAACCACAACCTTTTAATATCCGTTGGTCTGAATAACTGAAATAAAACATTCATCAGATTTTGCTTATGAATTATGGGGGGGTTTGGCGGAAACAATAGGTTTCTGCATCAAGCTGTACGAATTTATTAAAATGTCAAACTCTTTATTTGCACAAAAAGTGAAGTTCAATGAAGAGTCAGTCAACCTAAATCTTAGCTTTCAAGAACATAAATATGTGAGATCAGGACCTAATACGAGTTATAAACAAAGATAAAAAAGTAATTAGGGCTAAGAACCATAAACATCCTTCAATGTAACAAGATACTCGTATGAAAACCTGTGATAGTGACATTAAATTTTCGTGCCTTACCAATTAGCAGAGGTCAGAGTTGTTTGCTTTTATGAGTAAAATTGAAAACATTATGTTGATAAAATTTTGGGGCTGCGGCTCCCAGAATTGCGTGTTTGACTGCGTGACTTTTTTTTGTGCCTTTCGTAACTCACTAACTCACCCACTTTCACACGAGCCACCTACCTAGACGGTATAGAGAGCTCTCCTTGAAACGCGGTTGGTCACGAAGGCACACAACAAAGAAAAGGCTTGCCCGTCATTTAAGGCAACATTTAATGGCCACTGGCTATAAGGCTCATCCTGAATAAAAAGGGGGATGGTGGAAAGGTGGATGGCGGACGGTGGACGGTTGATGGTGCGTGTGTATGGGAGCCGGAGTTGACGTTCACGTTCGTTTGTGAAAACGAAGAAAGTGATTAAATCAGCACGATATTTTGTAGGTGTGCGCTAGCTCACCCATTAAATTTTGTTTTTGTTTTTCTAAACCTGTGTGTGAGTCTGTCAGGACATGCATTTGTATTTTTGTACACCCACACCCTGGCACACACACACCAACACACAACACCTGGTCGTTGAGCTACTGTTCCAAATTGACTTTTCGCCTGGACAAAACTAAAAATGACGACATCGCGTTTTCTTTTTTTTTTTTCATAGAAAAGCTTTACCTCTAAACATGCCCATCTACCTTGTGTTTATAAACAACGCAGATCGTGTATATATATGTATGAGAATAAAGGAAGAACATATAGAAAGGTGTGCTGTGCTTTATATTACACTCCTGCATGAATGGCCTCACATACGTTGGTATATAAACATACATAGCTATAGTTATAGGAACACGTTAATGTAATTAAGCCTCACGAATGCCCAAGGCTCGATAAAAAGTGCCCCAAGGCATATATCATCTAGGAGAGGATTAGCTAGTTACGGGTATAAATCAGTTTTTTTTTCAAGATTTTATCTTTTCAGGATATTTTCAATTACAAGTTCGCTTCACTGAAGGCTAATTAAAAATGGCAACATCGCGGTGAGTACTAATTGCTAAGAAATATTTGACCTTCTTAATTGACCTTTTTGTAATTAAGGGTTTTGAGGATGTATTTTTGTAGCAACATAAGAGGGCTAAAAATTAGATATAGAAATATTTAATTGCTGCTTCGAAACGAAAGGTTATACTAGTTCTCAAGGGTTCAGAATTGTATTTATGTATTTTTTTAGTTATTTTTGAATAAATTGCGCGATTAATAACTAAAATATCAAATCTTAAAGCCAACAGATCATCGATCTTCTAATAGTTCTGGAATAAAATCTTATTTGGCTAGTAAATCCGTTTAAACTGGGTATCAAAAGCTATGCTTCCATTTAATGTTTAGATAAATCAGCTAGATAATCATTATTTAAAACTGATACCTTTTCAAAATATATAATTTCAAGCAAATTTGAAATAAATATTTAAGCCCTCCCTATATGAGCACCTCTAATAGAACTAGTTCAGTTCGAGAACCACTAGCTCGTTCACTGGTTCGATAAAACTTGTTTTGCTTTTTGGTGCTTGTCTGAAGAATAATAACAAAGCTTTTCATGCGGTTTTTACGGCATTTTAAAAGCCTCTATATCCGTTTGGCAAGTGCTTGGTATAAGTTAATAGATTACTATATAAGATCGGCTGAACGAAACACCTCATACATTCATAAAAGTCTCTTATTGTTTGCGGCCAAAAGTGGGCGCACGTGTTGATTTACTTGTTGTTGTTATTTTAGCGGTGTGTGAATATTGTTAACAGGCAGCACCTCAAGGACAGTAAATTCTGCAAGGAAGCGGCAATAAACCGTATATGGTTGTCCAAAATGCTAAATACGAAATGTGTGCGAAATGCTCAGACCCAGCACGGAGATGCGGGAGTGGATGTGGAGAATATCTTCCTGCACCGCTCCATGTTGGCCACAAATAGTGGGAGTCCAGATGCTCCTGGCCAACCCGCGTCTCCCCAATGCGTTTGGTTTCATGATTTCAGAGGGACGGAGCCAACGGATGAGGCTGATAGCCAGGAATCAGGTCAGGTAAGAAGGAATTCATTTAAAATGTATTATTTAAATAATAAAGCTTTTTATTTTAATTTTAGATTCCACATAGATTTCATTTTAAAAGGAAACTGTTGGTTTTACATTTGGGCTATAAGCAAATCTATTATTTAAATCGAATCTATCGCCTGTTTGGTCCTTTAGGCAAATACATACCAGTATTATTAATTTATTTACCCGTTTTATTGTCCACGGTGGGGGAAGGGCTGCTAGAGCTTTGTCCGATTCACGGCTAGTAAAGGGGGATATTTATCTTGGGGGAATCGAATACCCAAAACAATTTCGCGTCGAGTCCGGAGTCCGGAGTCCGTTCGCAAATACAATGTGTGGAATCCTGTCCTTACTTATGCAGTATTATTGGTGTCTGGGGAAATTTCAATGCAGCGCTTCAATCGCACACTTAAAACTTAATTAAAAATCTAATCAGGGAAACGCAAATGCAATTTGTTGCATTAATTTTAACAATTAATAAAGAATGAGTTAAGGGTTGGGACTCTAAAAGTTCACTTAGACAACTGATTTAAAAAAAGGTCTTGAAAATAAATTAAAGTTTATAATATAAGGCTATCCTAGCTATTTTGTTTCAAAATCCTTGTCAAACATGTTCGACCTCAACAAGTTTGTTTGTTGTTTGATGTAGAATGTGGTGAGTTTGTACAAGTTTTATGTAAATATTTTCGTAAACTTTTAGTTAGGATGAAAAAAATGAGAAAAATAAAAGGTAAAACTAAGTAAAGTTTCCTAAAAAAAAAAACCCACAAAAATTGCTACATAAATGAACCTTACGTGGTCTAAGATACTTAAACTTTTTGTTGGGGTGCTCACCCACACTAGAATGGGGTTATTTTCAGTTTCATTTCTCTATTTTGAATAGTTTCGAGAGTCATAAAAATGGATATAAACATGTGGCGAAAGAAGAAGAAGAAGAAAAAGGGAAGAGGACACCTGAAGATTTAAACTTCTTTTACGAGACTTTGAGTAACAAATGCCCCAATAAACGAGACTGCTGCAGTGGCTGTGCAGAGTCAACGTTCTGCCTGCATAGAAATTTAAAGCCACCCTTAGGCGTCAGTACATTCTTAAAAATTTAGGGCTCTGCTAAGATGTGCAACAAAAACCAGATTTCAGACAAAACCCTTAATGGCCCACAAAAACCGAGCATACAAGTTGCGGGCTCTTTGTTTGTTGGCTTTTACCTTTTACCTCACCGTACGTGACAGTGGCAAATGGGCTTAAACATCCTTGCGATTATTTAGCCCCGGTTTATGCTTGATGAAACCACTTATTTTTTCCCTCTAATTAAACAATCTATTCTTACAATAAATTTACACTGAGCCATAAACATCCCCAGTTGGCCTAATAAATACAAACAACGGGGTTTGGGGAAATATTAAGGACCAAAGGCAAGGTTGTTGAATAACAATTGTTTGTCTACGCAGGGGAGTTAAGTTATGTGTGGGACCAACTGGACGGACTTGCTTCAGTTACCTTCATATATTTTACCGCGGATTTGTCATAATTAGTTCTATGTTTGCCAGTTGCCGGCTTTTTGCCGACGACAAGGCCTTTTTGGGCGGGGGGGCCTTTGCGGCCGGGTCCGGAGCTTCTAGTGCCCGCCATCTCAGTGGCTTCCTAACGAGCCACTTTTGTCAAGTTGGCTGGCTACTGCTACCGCTAGTGCTACCTGGTCGTGATGTTTCCGCAATTATTAGTGTCACTGCCTTCTGCTTTCGTATCTAAGTGTGGTCCTCATTGTTTCCGTGATGCGCCTTTTGGGCCAGTCGTTTTTATAATTCTTACAATACCATGTAAACACACATTACGAAAAATCCCCTGAGAATAAAGGACAATAGATACGGTAAAGGGAAAATCCTTCCAAGTTTTGGGCCAATGCAGTCGCTTTCTGTGTCTTGTCATCAAACTGGGAAAGAGTTGAAGCCATTTAGACTGTTTTGGTGGATATTATATATATTTAAATCAAGAACTTAAATCTTAAATTTTCATCTTAAGCTTAACTTTGCTCTTGTTTTTCCTTTGATCTCATCTGTTTATGTTTGCCGGCAAAGTATCACCAATTTCCTGGCAGACTACTAACTGAATACAGCTGGTTCCAAGGATATGTTTTGGTTTTCTAGTTTTGTTTTGGCTTCAGGGAAAAACACACAGACTGTGTGAAAATTATGCCAAGACAGCAGAAAGTATAAAGGAAAATGTTTGCACACAGAGTCCGGTACAAGGCTTGTATGTGCTAAAAACTGATGGGATTTTGTCTGCATGATGGCTTAAGCATTTTCTTCTCCCATATATTTTAGCATTTTCATAAAATATAGTATAGTCTTTTAACCATTTAGCCATTTCCCATAATCTTTTAATTTCCGTTGTATAAAAATAATCTTTTTCAGACTTTCGAAGAGCCGGAAAAAAACGAAGAGGTACAAGTTCCGGAAAAACGAAAGACCGACACCCCAGAGGAGGGTTCCAGGGCCAAAAAGGTCAAGTTGGATGGCAATGATTCCAAAACGAAGCGACCCGGTTTCAGCGACGAACGATATGATGAGACTTCATATTATTTTGAAAATGGTATGCCAATAGCTATAAAAAAAGATCAGATTATCTTAAAGTATATAAATCCTATATTCAGGCCTTAGAAAAGTATATCCTTATAACTTCACCTTCACTACCTATGCCAAAGGGCGGTGGGTGGACGAAAAGATTCTGGATGTCTTCAGCCGGGAGTTTAGAGCAGCCCCACCAGAAGTATATGAACGCAGCTTGGAAGCTGGGAAACTGACTGTCAACAATGAAAAAGTTCCCAAGGACTACAAAATCAAGCACAATGATCTGCTCGCCAACGTTGTTCATAGGTACGTTTTGGAAACAATCTTTCATGTGAATATGCACACGTTTGTATTATAGACACGAAGTCCCTGTTACTTCACAGCCAATAACCATAGTTTACATGGACAAGGATATTGTGGTGGTAAACAAGCCTGCATCGATACCTGTAAGTTTTCAATCCAAATATATTCACAAAACTTTTTTTTTATTGAAATCGTTTAAAGGTACATCCGTGTGGGCGATACAGGCATAATACTGTGGTTTTTATTCTCGCCAAGGAGCACAATCTCAAGAACCTGAGAACGATACATCGACTGGATCGCCTCACTTCTGGGCTGCTTTTATTTGGACGTACCTCGGATAAAGCTCGGGAACTGGAGCAACAAATCCGGAACCGACAAGTTCAAAAGGAATATGTGTGTCGAGTGGAGGGTCGATTTCCTGAGTTAGTTAAGATGTACTCTTTGAAAACGTTTTTTGAGTTTATTAATTCTTTTTTAGTGGAATTATTGAATGCTGTGAGCCAATCGATGTGGTGAGCTACAAAATCGGAGTTTGTAAGGTCTCCCCCAAGGGCAAGGACTGCAAGACGACGTTTCAAAGAATCGGAGAAGTTGGCGATTGTAGCATTGTCCATTGCAAACCACTTACAGGACGAATGCATCAAATCAGAGTGCATTTACAATATTTAGGTAAGAAGAAAACCAAGAAATCTTAAATCTAATATATAATAATCATTTCCTTTTAGGTTACCCCATTTCTAATGATCCTCTGTACAACCATGAAGTTTTTGGACCCCTAAAAGGTCGAGGAGGGGACATTGGCGGCATAAGCGATGAACAGTTAATAAATAATTTAATTGGCATTCATAATGCAGAGAATTGGTTGGGCATTCAAGGGGAAAATGGACCGGTGAGAGCTGTTACACCAAAAGAAGCACAAGAAACTACACAAAACGAGCTAACAAGCACTGTAGATATTATTATTTTTTAAGCCAATAACTGAGTTAACTTTCGTATTCTTTTTTAAAAGGTTTCTACTCAGACATGTCTTGATGAACCCGATAGCTCCTATGATCCTAAAAAGGATACTTCCGACCCGCATTGTAGCGAGTGCAAAATCAACTATAGAGACCCAGAAGAAAAGGATTTGGTTATGTACTTACATGCTTGGAAATATAGGGTTTGTTGCACTACTTATCACTTATAATGAATCAACTAGTAATTATTTTTTTTACAGGGTATTAACTGGGAGTATAAAACTGAGTTACCCGACTGGGCTTGTGAGACGAATATTAATTATGATCAGCTGTGAATAATTACAGAGAATAAAGTTTCAAAAGGTGTCTTGATTTTGAGCTTTGTTTAAGAAAAAAAACTCTCCTGTCTTATATTTTATTACTGTAGTTTCCTATAATAGCATTGAATAATGTGACAAAACATTTTGTATATTTTTAAAATGTTTTACATATTTTTGCTATCGGTTGCACTTTCCCAAATTCTTCAGTCGCACACTCGTCCAGTGTTGATTCTTAATCCAGCATCGCTCGACGAATACTTGGATCACGGAGATGTGATTGTGGAATACTTCTGGCCACCATGTAATTCCTGTTCCAGGGCACCTTCATCATTGGATAATCTGGAGGACAGCCTGAATTCAAGTTCTCCATTGACTCTTGCGGCAATTGATTGTGTGGAACATTTTCAATATTGCTTAAAAAAGAAAATACGGCAATATCCACAATATTCTTATATTAAACGGAGCTCTGGAAAGAAGGATAATACGAAACATATAAAGGAATTATTTGATATTATGGCCCAGTATAACATTTCGATTAAAAACTTTGAGGTCGCAAGAGAAAAACACTCTCAAGTATATTCGCCATTTCCGTCCGATTTCTGTGTGCCTGGTCATGTTTTTTATCTTAAACCGAACCTATTCTATTCATCTATTTCCAAAGGAACGTACTTTATTACGTTTTTTTCGCCACACTGCATATTTTGCAAACGATTTTTTCCAATATGGAGAGAAGTGGCTGCGAATCTGGTAAATGTAACAAGTGTTTGCATTGCGGAGTACGATTGTACATCTGGAATGGACATTTGCAAAGAACTTAACACCACTCGTGTGCCTTCATTGGCATGGTTTAAAGATGGAAAATTAGTGAAAAAATATCAGGGGGCTCGTCGCGTTACCCAGATAGAGTTGTTCGTTGGCGAAATGATGGGGGACTATAGAATACTATCGCGGTCGAGATCTCACAAAATTCTTGGTGAAATTAAATTTGTATTATTTATGTATATTATAAACATTTTATTGTCTAGAAATGATACATTGGTATCCAAATAAAAAATTGGAAGTGTCCCTTTTAAGTATTTGAATTTTCCGGGCAATATTTATCGACATTGATTTTATCGACTTATCGTATTTCCCAGTGCTGGGAAAAGTGAAACAGAAGTATTGGGTAGCGCGCAAGGAATCGTTTACAAAAATATTAAGCAGATCGCGGACCTGAATCAATTTTGTGGTGGCAGCAAATGAAAACCAGAAAGAAACTGTCAACCTACGCTATTGTTAAGTTTTATAAACCTCGCCATAATGCTGCATGACCTGCTGCTCTCCTGTTTAAGCCAAAGCCCAAATGGCGATGCCTTGAAGGACTTTACGGTAAGTTGTTTTGGAGCATCAATAGGAATTTTACGATTTAAAGGGTTTTTTAAACAAAATTCCAGGAGAGTTCTGTGATTGAGAGCTTTATGCATCCGTGCGAAAAGGAAATCTTTATGGACATATTACAAATTGTGAATGTCTACAACGAGGTTGTAAGATATACGCAAGGCATTGGAACAGAGAAGGATGACAAGTCTTCAGAGGATACTGTGATTAATTTGGTTTTTGATGGTATGTTTGGATTTTTATTGTGACAACACAATAATATTTTACTTTCCATAGAACCCGCGCACGGATATTACCTCACAAACTTTGGCAAGGGCATTGAGAATGCTCTCGATGAGTACTATGAAGAAGTAATGCGCCTGGAAGCGTACTGCTTCAAATTCCAGCCCGCCTCTCTCTCGTACGTGCACAATTCGTTGCAGTCGAAACAGCCTACGCTGCTCCTCTTGAGGAAATTCATAAGGGATATCGAAGCTGCAAAACTTCACGGCTGTGCGTTGCTTAGTTACCTGTATCAGCAGTCAGATCATGGCGATATCGAACTTGAAATAGCAGCCAGAAAGTAAATTTAAAACAAGATTAATGTTAAAATTTGAATCTTTTAATGTCAAGTGATCTTCTCTCGTTCTTCAGAGTTATAAGGCCAGTGAAAATGGCATTCTTTTCAAGTATGGCACACTGGATGCTCTTTGGGGTCATTGACGATGTCCACTCTGAATTTTTTATTAAATTCACGCCACTCGACAGCAACGCCAGTGCCTGCACCAAGTCCTCCAACAGTTCTATACTGGTAAGATGTAATAATAGGTCTCTGTTCTTTATATTAAACTATATACCATACGATCAGCACGCTGACAAAAATGGAGAAGACTATATATGGCAGTATGAGGTCAATCACAGTCAACTACCCTGCTTTATGTCATCTGTTGTAGCTGAAAAAATTTTGTTTGTGGGACAAACAGTGCTAGTCTTTCAAATGGAACGCAACTTTCAAAGCAAGAAAGAGACCGACCAGTTGTCAGTGTGCCTTTCTGAGTTGGCCCGGGACGATATTTATCAGCTGTGGAATGGCAGGGAGGCAGAGTACTTCAAGCTGATCGAGGACCTAAGCCTGGAGCCCAGAATCAATCCATTCCACATTGAAGACGCCGTGAATTTGATCAAGAAATATGTCAGTGGGCGACTGTCAGAAATCGCGGTAAACGAAGTCGACCTGGAGCGTCAGTTGGGACTCATTAAGGACTTCTACCTGCTTGGCCGTGGAGAGTTTTATTTGGAGTTTTTAACTCACTTAAATGGTGCTTTTGATAGTACGGTCATGAGAACTACCAAAAATTATCCAAGATCTTTTGAGGTACCTTTTCTTTTCACTCAATTTTCCTCTAATGCATCAGAATATTTTCAGATTGCAGCGACAGTTATGGGAATCGCAGATGATTTAGAAAACTTCACACTCGGTTATATAAAGTCGAATGCCGATCCCGATGAAAGCTTTGATTTCCAAGTCTTTCAATGCCTTCACTTAAAGTACACCTTCCAGTGGCCGCTGAACCTCTTGTTTTCCCCGAAAGCCATGGATCGATATAATGTTATATTCCGATATTTGCTGATCATCCGCAATCTGCAGTTCGAAATGCAACGAGCTTGGGCTAAACAGACATGGCTCGCAAAGCACTTACCAGCTGACGTTCATATCAAAGCCATGAATCTCCGCAATCATCTGATGTTCTTTTTGAATAACATGCAGTACTACATCCAAGTGGATGTACTTGAAAGTAAATCATGCTAACAAAGAGTATAGTTTGGGCATTAATAGCTTTTATTTTCAGGTCAATTCGGCATACTTATGAATGTGATTCAAAGGAAAGCAGACTTTGAGGAAATTCAAAAATCCCACACAGTATTTTTGGCGAATGTTCTGGCTCAGTGTTTCCTCATGACCGATTCGAAGGAAGGCGGAATGAACACAACCGGATCAATAAGCCAATCTCAGAATCCAATTTACGGTACCATTTTGAAATTGTTTTCCATTTGTGAGACTTTCACGACCTTAAGCCGAACATCAGAAACGGAGAACTTTTTGGAAGAAGTCGACAGTCTTGAAGAACAGTAAGTTATGATTTGCATTACATTCTTTAACTTTATTGCACGGCACGTATATGCTATTTAAATAAGGCTTAGAGCAATAAATATATATTGTATTTTTTCAATGAACTCGTTAACATCTTTACAGATTTGGTGTTCAAATTGCGAGCCTTGTTCAACTTCTGGTGGACGCAAAAACAGCATCTACTTTGAATCCTCTCTCTCAGCTTCTTTTGCGGTTGGACTTTAATCATTGGTTTAGTCGAAACCAAAAAGCAGTGGTCTTGAATGATCCCTAAAGCTGCAAGCGTTTGATGTCTTCTATACGAAAGTCGCTTCTGAAAATAGAATCTATAAGTTAACACCATCTCATTTTTAAACTACTTCTTGGCTACCTTAGTGTTAAGAATGTGCGAACTTCGTTGGGCGTTAAATGCCAGGTGGACATTTCTTTGTTATTTTCGGGATTCCAATATTCGGAAAGCTCTGAAATCTTATCCAGATTCAGAAGAGTGGCGATTTGAGAGATCCTCGTCATCTTATCGCGAACCGACCACGACGTGGCGCCTGTAAGGTAGCTACCCAAAGCCCGAACCTCCTGATCAAGCACCAGACCGCCAAGCTATCGAAATATAACAAATTTTTCAAATAAATCCATCGAATTTTGTTTAAGAACTTACCCTGTTGAATGTAATTTTTTTAATAGCTCGTTCCAATTGGATTGTAACTTCGGTAGCGAGAATACTGACAAGTGCATCATAGTTCCTAGGACTCAAGGCACTTTTGAAGGAATTAAGGAGACCATCCAACTGCACAATGAAAAACTGAACGAAAGTCTCTCCGGCCTCATAGGCAGCCAGTTCTTCCTGCAACAATCATAAGAGCATGTAGTTATTTTTAAAAATTGTATAAGATATGGTTTACCTCGTTAAGATTGTGACTATAATTTAAAAACTGATTTATCCAAGGATTAAGACGTGGCTTAATCACGCTCGACCTCAGCTGCTGCATTCCAAAGTCAACGGTGGCTTTCAATGCATCCCGAACCGCTTTGAGTTCCGTAAGGCAGCTGTCCAGCAGTTGTCGCTCCACGGGAGAAGTTTGTGGAAATGTACCAGCTATTTCCTGCTCCATTGTCTGCCAGAGGGTTTCGATGTATTCGGTCGATATGTCGGCGTTGTTCAGCTGCACCAGGAAATTTGTGCGTCCGCGATCTGCATCACTGGAATGTAGTTTGCCCTGCTGAAGGGTGGTTTGAATTGCATTATAGGCTTGCGCCAAATCGATATAACCCGAAGGGTATCCACTTTTCAGGGGAGCCTTAAGGGCCGTCACGAAGTCTCCATCTAGACAGGCGGCAACGTTGTTGATCACAGCACACGTTCCATTAATCGACTGCGTTGTCAGGGATCTCCGAATTGACTTGCGAAGAATAAAGAAGACGTCGTCTACCATAGACGAACATTGCTGGCCGCTTTCGTAGGTGTCGAGACCGATGGCTTTAATAACACTCTCCTCCATGAAATATCTGGAATTCAAATGATGAAACATGTATTAAAAATGGCATATTTAATAACAACGATACTTACCTTTCAAAAAGCAAGTAAGTGCTTAGAATCTCCTGCATTTGTCGGCGCAAGTCAGAGGTTTTCATAATCTTTTCATATCGCTCCATTAGTTCCGACTGCTTCTTCTCTGGAGCACAGGTCTCCACATGAACCTAAAAGAGCTAAGGATTAAATAAGTCGCTTGGTGTTTTTGGATACTTCTTACTTGCAAACGGCGCCGCATAAATCTGAAATACAGCTCCACCCTGGCGTGCATGACTGTTATTTCAGCAATAATCGCATCGATTTCCTTGGGATTCAGCTTGTCCACCGATCCCCCAGATGGTTTTCGATAGTGACCCAATGCTTGAATACTATTGCTGCCCACTCCTCCACTGGCAGCGGAACGCTGGGTGGATTCATTGACCTGCTTGCTGCGGTACTGTATTTGTCGGTTCTTGTTAAACTCCATAAGTAGGTTCTTCACTTCGGCGTCACATTCGTGTTGCAGAATAGCAACCATGTCGACCAAGGACGAGGGCCTGTCAAAGTTATTTAAAGTATTATTTCCCACTATTATTCTATGGAGTAATCCTATACTTACGACTGACCGTAGAAGGCTTCAATTATTGGCTGGTTAACCTCCACAACCCTTGCAAAGTTTTCCAGAATAGCCGTTAACCGATCGGCGTACGCCAGTTGGAGACGAGACTCCGCTTTGGCAATATCCTGGGCATTTCGCAGCTCCTTCTGGGCCTTGACAGACAGCTTCTGGCAAATGTAAGCCGAGAACTTTTCGATGCCAGTTTTATGGCACCCGACTAGCGGGAATATCTTAAAGAACCTCTCTACAGAGGCCAGGTCATCACTCTTGACGGCCTCGTCGAACCTCTTAGCGATGAGAACGCGAGTCTTCTCCGTGGCATCCTCCAGAGTCTTGACGGCATCGCTCACGGATGTAATAGAGCCCTGTACATCGTCGGCGGTACGTCGCAGTAGCTGCTGATCCATGGCCAGGAAACGGGCAATGTGGGTGGCACTCTTCTCGTAGTCCTCCTCTCCGATGGCTTTCACCACGCCCTGACTGCAGAGATGTAGATCGATGAGGTCGTGGACCCGTTGCTGGCATTCAGAAGCGCGGCATCTGGCCAAATCCAAGCGGCGAACCTTGGCACTCACGGATTCCGCCAGTTGGGCGGTGTTTACAATTTGCTCGTTGAGTTTGTTGGAGTCGGTGTCCACGGTATGCAGCAAGGTCAAGGATCTGCCGATGCCGCTCATTTTGGCTTCTATCTGGCACTGCTTTGCCAGCAGACCCTCTAGCTTCTCATTGATCCTGGCCTGCAACGTATTAAACCTTTGTTAAAATTATGTTTTTGTTGATGCGGCACTCTACTACCTCTTCTTCGGCAATCTTCTCCAGGGCCTCATCCACCTGTTCGTTGGAGCTGACATCCAAGGAGCTTAGCTTGTCCATAATACTCATCCTAAAATCATTGAGCAGGAGATGAATCTCCTGTTTAAAGTCTTAGTTGATTGACAAACAGATCTACGTGGGCAAACTATTGTTTTTGCCTGTAATAGGGATGAGACACTTAATAATGTATCGAAATTTTATATATCGGAAATCGTCATCGAAAATAGGTAAGACAAGGCGGGCTTTGAAAGTTGGTATATATTTTCAAATAAGTGGGAATTTTCAAAAAAGCTTACTAAAACTGTTCGCATACTAAGGCATATTCTAAATACAGAAACACTTTTCATGGAAATTGAGCAAAATGTCAACAAAAGCTCCCTCTAAACTTTGAATCTCCAAAGTAATGTGACCGGGTACTCTTCGAATAATGGTCATACAAGGTCGACAGCTGATTTAAATTCAAAGCCCAACAAAATTATTGATTAGCAATAACCGTAGATTTAGCTTAGTTCCCTAGATAAGAATAGGCGTAGAAATGGATTTTACGGGCTTCGAAGTGCGTAAGGTGAGTAGGAAACAGGATACGCTTCTTGCTATTGAGATTCAACAAGTCACCTAACAGTGCCCGCCGACTGTCACGTACATTCCTAACTTCATCACTTCCGAGGAGGAGCAGCGCATCCTTAGCCACATCGAGAGAACACCAAAGCCACGTTGGACACAGCTACTCAACCGCCGCTTGGTCAACTACGGCGGAGTGCCCCATCCCAACGGAATGATTGCCGAGGAGATCCCCGAGTGGCTGCAGAGCTATGTGGATAAAGTGAACAACCTGGGCATATTCGAGTCACAGAAAGCTAATCATGTGCTGGTTAACGAGTATTTGCCTGGTCAGGGAATTCTTCCCCACACCGATGGTCCTCTCTTTTACCCCATCATCTCCACGATTTCCTGCGGATCCCACACGGTTCTGGAGTTTGCCAAGAGGGAGGGGGCTGGTGATGATCCCGAAACAAAGGATTCCGACGCTCCTTCTCCTGCCCGTGAGGTTATCTTTAAACTGCTGCTGGAACCTCGCAGTCTACTCATCCTAAAGGACTCGCTCTACAGCGAATACCTTCATTCGATTGCCGAGACCAACGAGGATGTGCTCTGCGATCGTATTGCAAACTATGACTTATGCGAGAACACCTACAAGATCGGGGACCACTTGCTCCGGCGCTCCCCTCGCATTTCGCTGACCATTCGCAACGTTCCAAAGACCAGCAAGATGAAGCTTAAGTTTTGCTAAGTCCATTCCGCACTTAGTTGTTGATTAAATGTTGCAATGTTAATGTTAACCTCACGTTAACCAAACCCACTGAAGTCAACCCACGAGATATGCGGGATGGAAGGAGCCCGGTTGAATAGAGTGACTATGATAATCTGCAAACTGAATCTTCCTGTAGTCGTTTAAGCACCCAAAAACGCACACACACTCGCAAGCAGTGATGGGGGCAGCACCTAGATAGAATCATAAGGGTTTTCATTAACGTTTTTATAAATTTATATTTCATATTTAAAGATCACTCTGCACGTGATATCCATGGATATTCTAAAGTTATGTTCGTCTCTGTAGAATCCAAAATCTTTTTGCAAGATATTCGCCTTTAAAAAAATGAAATTTGCTTTGAAAAGTTTCGAAAAACACTATTATTTCACTTAAAATTACAAGAAAACCCCTTTCCCATCACTGCTTCACAAGCAATTAACGTTGGCCCACACAAAAGTGCTTTATTTTGACCGTTAACATTATGTGTACATATATAAATGTTTTGTATTACGTATTATTACGGAGCAATAAGTTGGGCTGATGGGCGGACAGGCCTGGAAAGGAAAAGTTCCAGCAGGCATGGCCGCCGCCTTTCCGCCTGTGGCATTTAGATTTAGTTACGCGAGCAATTGTTGAGAGCAATCCACGGTCTAGATTTGTGAAATATGTAGCTATATATATATTTATATATTAAATGGAGCACTCCGCACACTCTGAACTGTAGTCGTATGCTCCAAGCGCCAGTGTATCCAGTGTCCAAGTGTATTTTTGTAACCGTTTTTTCCACCGCGCACCGTAAAATATTTGAACTGGAACTGCTAGTTCCAGCCAGAAAAGTGTTACAAATAAACGTTACTGTGTCCACCCACTGATCACCTCACTGATTCACATTTCTTAGGCCTCCGCCTCCTGCCACTCTAGACGGAACTCCCGCTCGAAGACCAATCGATCATAGAGTCGCACCTCGCTGATCCGAGCCGAGATGTCCAGCCGCAGCTCACTGACCGCCAGATGGAAGTTCTGGCGCACTGTCCTTTGCTTGTCCGGAGTCAACTGGTTGAGGGGCTTCCGGAAGATACTAATGATGCGCTGGAGATGGTACTCCACGCTGGCACAGCGCCCGATGCACACCCACAGGTTCTCGGGGTCGTGGATGTTGCCGGGAAAGCGGGTGCGCTGATCGAAAGGTGCCTTCCCCGAGAGCAAGGCCCTTACCTCGGCCACGATCTCTTGGTGTGTCTTTAGATCTCGAGTACTCAACGTGGTGAACTCGTACTTGTCGCAGAAGTACATCAGCTCCGAAATGGCCACCCAGGGCTGGGAGCAGAGTGTCGAATGCTGGCTGGACCAGTTGGAGTAGCCAGCTGTGCTGGGGGATTTGGTGGCGGCGGCACTAGTAGCCGAGGTCGAGGGTGTCGAAGGGGACCCAGTTCTGGGAGTGGGAGAGGTCTTTGTGGGACTGGCTGTCCTGACCTTTCCCGCCTCCAGCCTCCTCTCTGTGCGCTGCAGCTGCTCCATTTCCCGTTCGTGCTCCTTAGCCCTCAGATAGGCCTCTTTCTTTTGCTGGAGCTCCTGCAGCTTGGTCAGCTTTGGAGGCGAAGAGGATTTTGTGAAGACCGGCAGGGGGACAGAGGGCGCAGGCGGTAGTACATCCGCACCGGGAGCCGGCACACTTTGAATAGTGCTAGACCCATTCGTGTCAGAGGAGGCACTGCGCCCGTATTTGGCCCGGTAGCGCTCCAGCGTGTCCAGCGAGAAGCTGAGCTCCTTCTTGATGGCCTTCTGCATGGTTTTTTAGATTTATGTAATCACCTTGGGCGCGTTCAATGCACGCGTTCCCCTCAAGAATTTACAACCGAATGCGAGCAAGCATTCCGCACTCATCCGCAAACCCTCTTTATTTTTATCTTTTATCAATCGGTGGCGAGCCATGTGCATTTTATTTCGGTCCGTGCCAATACATTTTGATTCGCTCGAGAACGAGAGCGGCGATTACGTCGAACTTTTTTAAAAAACAATTTTTGAAAACCAATATTTGACACAACATTGCGACTGGAAGTCGAAAGAGAACAGTGAATTTTCATAGCACACCGAGGAATTCAAAACTTATGGACGCTTTGCTTGGATTCCAGCCTCCATACACTCCAGCTTCTGGGACAAGGCATCCGTACGACTCTGTAGCTTCTTCACCTTCAGCTGTAACTTCTTGAGGGCCTTGCTGGCGAAATAGTGGACATACTTGTAGCTGTTGGTCTGGCGCTTTCCCCTTTGGTGGTGCTTAATTTTTCTATTAACACGGGTCTTTTTGGCACCGTGTGGCACGGGAACCGCTCCGGTATCGATCTTGGTCAGCTCCTGCAATGCGGCCTTCCAGTCATAGACGTTCGGGTTGGAGGAAGTGGATGGACCACTCAGTCCCAGGTGCCACGAATTCTGCATCGGGTTGGACTCCATCGCGTTGGACTGCATCAGGTAACGAAATTATTTTTTTTTTGAAAATTCTTATGAAATTTATAAAATTGTAGAGGCCGTTTTAAGGAATCTCCGAACAAGCTTTTCGTACTTTTTTTAATGCCGAAAAAAATTACTCAATATTGTATGTCCAGATCAGAGTACAATAGGATTTGTAATGAGGCTATTCCTACTCCTCGTTTGGCATGACAAAGATTTGGAAACAGCCAGACTACTTTGTTTTCATAAAGTGAAAAAACCAAAATTACAGATTTTATTGCATATATTTTATAAATTTTATAAATATTAATTGCAAATGGCACACGTATGTTTGTGGTTTCATCGATTTAAGTACAAACGTTGGTTCGTCGATTGGACAATTGCTATTGCTACGAAATGTTTGTCGTCGTGTGCTGTGAATCATATTATGGTCGAACAAATGCACAAAGTACATATAATACTTTTCGTTGTTCTCTGCCTGCCAGATCAACCGGCGGAGGTCGTTCTTTCACATGGATGGTAATAAATATCGCCTTAATGCATATATAATAGAAAAATGTACAAAATTACAATCACTTTGTCTCAACGAGACACACACACAGAACAGATAAAACTAACTACTGTTACTAATAGAAGAGTGGGATATTAGCAAAAGGCACGGTATACACAAAGTTGGATCGATGGACGTACATAATAAAAAATGATCGGTCCGCCACGTCCGATCTGCCTCGTCTTAAGACTAGGTTGCATAATTTACAGTACTATCGGGATTGCAATCCCTATCTCAAATGCAATACGATGCCGGCACCTCGAAGATAATGCTGCCGTCCTTGTGGCGGAAATTGGGATTCTCCACATTCGACGCTGCCTCCACGATAATGGTCCGTGGCTTGTCGTCCAGCCGGCAGGCGATGGTGTTGCTGACATTCACTCGCAGTTCGGTGCCAGTTAGGCTGCAAGGATACACAAGTTAGTGCCTAATCTCGGGGAAAGTATGGGAGGTGCTTACTCATGGTACTTCTTGCAGACGATGCCCACCAGCTCTCCAATGCGGTCCTCCTTCAGGGTCGTGTGCTCGCCATGGAGGGCGAACAACAAGTCCTTGTTTTTCGGCGAATGGAAGACAATCATTTGATCCCGTCCAGGTGTAACACTAATCGCAGTCAACTATTAAACGGTCACCAAAGTATAGTCATTAATAAAAATATCCTTTTTATGTTCTTGAAGGACCTACCTCTCGAATTCCAATGGAACGCTCCATGGGGCGGAACTTCTTCTTGATGCCATCCAGTTTGTAAATGGTGGAGTCCGTGACGATGAAGGCACGATCAGCCTGCTTGTTGTGCTGGTTGAATTTTTTCACGAATCCGGAGAAGAGGACCTGGCGGAAGGACTCGGCGTCCTTCTTGCCGGCCAGTTGGTTCTTCATGTTGCGGATATTGGCGGTGTAGGCATCGTTGCCGCTGTTATCTTGCGAGTTGGCCAAGTAATCGCCCAACCAGCGCCTCTGCTGGCCCCAGTACGGGCGACGTCCAGCCAGGGCGGTGGCAGCCACGATCTGGAGCCGTAATTGGGGCCACTCGCTGCGCGGATACTTCTTCAGGATCATGTACGCCCGCCAGAAGTCGAACATGCGGTGCAGCTTGGCCTCGGCCTTCCTTCCAGCCAGCGGAGGCTGTGGCCACTGGATGCTCTTGCCGTAGTCGCGCATCTGCTTGGCGTTGCGGAAGCGATTGGCCAGCTCCTGGACGTAGCTGCGCAGCTTGTAGGTCTTGTAGGCACGCATAATGGCGATGGCCGCCTTCATCTTTTTGTAGTTCTTGCGAGCGATCCAGCCACGGACTCGTTTCTGCAGCAGAGTGACAATTTGTGGGATCATCTCGTTGCGCTGCTGCTCCAAGGCGAACAGAGTGCGCGGCGAGCGGATGAAGATCTTGGTGTGTCCATACTTCACGTCCTGAGCGAATTTCTTCTCCTCGATCAGAACCCGGACACCGTCGCGATCGCTGCCGGCCCGGAAGTTCGGCCACGTGTATTGCGAGATCATTTTGTAGCGCAACAGGAATTTGTCGTAGCGCTGGCGGTGCACGAATCCGGCACGGCGCACCCGCACGTTCTCCAGCAGTCCCAAGTAGCGCACTTGGTGCTCCACACGCTCCTCGTCGAACACCGTCGAGCTCTTGATGTCGTTGGGCTTGATGCACCGCACATAGAAGGGTTCCTTCTTCAGCAACGTGACAACCAGATCGGCCATGGAACGCTGGAATAAGGTACCGGCGGTCAGTGGCCTCTTGGTGGTCTTCTTGATGTCCTGCGCTCCCTCAGGCCACATTTCACTCATGTTGGCGTCCTTGGAGTTGTGCAAGAGGCGCTTGAAGTCCTGGTACAGCGTGTCCTTGTTCTTCTCGATGAAGCCGTTAATGTTGTAGATGACATCGCCGGCATAGTGAGTGATGCGGAAGTCCTCGCGATGCTTCAGCTCCTTGTCGGTGGGCTTCAGCTGGCGACTGGTGTAGTGAGGATGCTTGCTCAGGTTCTTGTCCATGGCACCCAAAAGCGTGTCATCGGTGACCTTGCCCACGCTGAGGCAGGCTTCGTCCATAATGGCGATGATGCCCTTGTGGGGTTGCTCCACCAGATCGCAAATGATCTTAAATGGAAGATTAAATGAATATTTATGAAGAGCCTTTATAAAGGAAAACCTACCTTGTTGTTGAAGTAGTCAATGTTGGTCCACTCAATGCCCTCACGTTGGTACTCCTCCTGCTCCTGCTTCAGCACCAGTTCTAAGAGAAATCCAAAGGTTAAGAATTTCGAATTAAATGATAACTAATATCTCCACTTACCAATGAACAATTGCTGCAACTTCTCATTGCAATAGTTGATGCAAAACTGCTCAAAGCTGTTGGAGTCAAAGATCTCGAAACCATAGATGTCCAGGACACCGATGACAGAGTTGAACCTGGCCTGCGTCTTGTTGCCACGGAAGAGGATCGCCCGGTTGATGCGGGAGATGATCCAGGTGAACAGGCGGTCGTAGATGGCCTTGGCCAGGGCATCCTTGCCGTACTCCGCCTGGGTGGCATTGTGGTCCTTCTGCATAACATTTCCACCAGCGGCAATGACGCGTTTGGTCAAGGCGATCGACAGATCGGATTCAGTGACCTGGAGCAACCTGGCAGTGGCCTGCAAGTGCTGCTTGTTGCTGATAACCAGCTCGTCCTCAATGGCTATAAAAAGATGCGATTTAATATATAAATTATAATAATAATTACCAAAAAAAAACTTACTTTGGAACTCTACATTTCCCAGATGCAGAATGGCCGCCACTGTTCGCCAAATAGTTTGCACCTCGTCCGTGGAGAAGCCCAGGGTCTTGAAGGCGTTGCAGGTGCCCTTGTAGTCGGACTTCTCGGTCAGGATGTCCATGCTGCCCTGGTTAAGGTAGTGGTACTTGCCGGTCTCCTTCTGCAATTCATATTGTCGCAGCTCGTTGTCGTTGGCTCCTCGCAGCAGCTAAAAATGGATCGAAGGGTTGGGGGGTTTTAATTGAGGTATTCCAACTATTTTAAATTAATTCCTTTTCTCTTTCTGTACTTCATGACCATATCAATGTGGCAGGAATTTAGCACAGCCGACAATTAGCAGACACATTTGAGTGTAATTGAACTTCCGGTTTCAATTATTTGCTGTTTGGAACTTGGAAACAGAAACTACTAATCTACGAAGATGTCATAACCTATCTGTTTGTGTATTTTATGTTTCAGCACACTTTTATGAAACGTATCTCTTTGGAAAGAAAAATAAACCCGACAATCAATAAAAATCTACATAGTGTGCTTATCAGCCCTCAGTACAGGTACTTTGGGTGTGAGTAAGATTGAGTGTTGTTTTTTCCTGGAAAACTCTTTCAATACACCTAGAGCAAGTACCCTAGGAAGCCATAAATTATAACTCGGCTAAAATGAGAATTTATGAGCAGTGCAGACGAGGTGCCAGGCCGTTCCAAACTCGAGCATTCCACAATATGGCACAATATTTATTTTTGAGTCGTTGAGAATTTAAAAATAAACAATATACACGTTTCAGGAAAACCCCTTAGCAGAGCTATAAACATAGGTCTGGCAAATATTTGATCTCAACGAGTTGCGACTTGATTAAGTGCTTTTTGATCAAAAATGTGTTAAATGAAATCCAAATTAAATACTTTCGGGTAACGGATAGAGTGATCAATTAACACCCCAACACTCGATAGAATGCGAACAAAAGGTGAGTCTACGATGGGCTGAATAATGTTCATGAATAAGCCAACCAACAATGACGCGATCTGTTTTTCTGGTTGAATGGATGAGTCTTGGATACGCCTATATTATCATATAGTTTCGTGATATCATCAATTTGCACAATCCATTCAAACTGGAAGAACTGTCTAGTGATTTAATTAATTTTTAAGATGTTTTAATTGAAGGAATGACAAGGGTTTTGTCTATGTTTCTATTCTAAAGTAAAGTATCTTAGAATTCTAGAAATACTCTATATTATACAATGTATATTTTCCACAATCATAAAACTGTATCAAGTTGCTTCCATTGTTCATCTAAAATACTCTGAATGTTTACCCAGCAACCACACCCACTAAGAGCAACGACAATAAATGTCTAAGGGCCACCCCCCCCGCCGAAAAAGCAACAACCTGACACCCTCTAGTAATTGACGCCCCACTGGCCGCTCCCATCCCACCCACTTTTGGCCACCTTTCGTCACTTGGCACGCGTCACGCTGACTCACTTGGATAAATATTCGTGCACCGTAACATACAACACATTATTGTATAAGGCCTGAGGCCACACACGAATGCCCCTCCGACTCACCTGATAGAAACTGTGGAAATTCCGTTCGCCAGGCTGCTGCTGCACCACTCGCGACTTCTCCAGGAGGTAGTTCGTAATGATGCCACCCACCGGGTCAGCCTTGTAGTCGAACTCGATGTCCATGTACTTGCCGAATCGACTGGAGTTGTCGTTGCGATTTGTTTTGGCATTTCCGAAGGTCTCCAGGATAGCATTGCTCTGGATGAGAACGTTCTTAACCCTGGAAGAGAATAATAATATAAAATAAATGTAATTTTAATATTAATGTATTTCCCCCTCCATCAGACCATAAAAAACACATAAAAAATAAATCGACAGCTTCATAAACTCATCCTTAAATGCCTTGGCTGTGAAAAGTAATTTGGTAAATGGTTTCAGCCCTAATCCCTTCCAAACTATACTAAATGTCATTTTAAATTTCATTCGAGGCACTAAAAATTGGCCATTTAGTTGGCCATTGTTTGGGGCTCGGCTGTGCCGGGTGGTCTTCTACCGGAGGGTTTTATGGAGCACCTAAAACTACACCCAAGTGATAAAAGACTATTCCACAAAGTGGTTGTCGGGGGGTTGGCAATTAGTGGGGCAATTAATTCGGTAACTTAAGTCATGCTCTGGCAATGATGTCATCCGGGGGTCAGGGGTCGTTTGACGACCATGTGAGCGATTATTCCGCATCGGGGGAATACATTGGCGGCCTTCGTTTTGCTTAATTAGAAGGCACCTTGCAGCCAGACTCCCTCAATGTAAGTCTGTTTGCGCATTTGCATGCAAAACAATGGCGAATTCTAGTTACTTTTCTCCGGACTATTTTCCCTTCGGGTACTCGCTTATGGATTGAGTTTCAGTTCCCAGTGTCTGGTTCACACAATTGTGATAACGCCCGAAAGCCTTCCATAGACCTTTGATAAACGTATTTATTATGCAATCAGTGCAGAGAGGCGGTGGATTGCTGATCCAGTTAGGAGTGTTTGGTTACATTTTCTGGCTTTCAGCAAGACAAGTGTTTCCCTCTTCTTTTGCATGTTAAAGGGTCATTACGAGGCACTACAATTAAGTTTTCCAACTTGCTTATTCCAGAATTAAAGAAAATGTCTTACAAAGTATTTATGTTTGAAAAAAAATGGTGCCATTAGATATAATTGTTAGATATCTTTTCCAATATACATCCGATTTCTGGGAGTACCTTAAATGATTTGTAGAATGATTCTTTATCAATCTGCATCAAAATCTGGGAAGAAAATATTTTCCAGATTTTTTGTCAAATTTTTTGAGGGTCCTCCTTCAATATTTCGAAAATGTGGAGAAATGGCTCTTTGAGCCACAGCAAAGGCTATATCTTTGCCAATTTTCAACCCATTCTTGGGCGGAATACCTCAAACGATTTGTAGATCAATTCTCCATCTATCTGCATCAAAATCTAGAAACAAATTATTTTTTAGATTTTTTGTGCATTTTTCTGGGGGTGCTCTTCACTATTTCGAAAATGTATGGAAGTGACAATATGACCCACTGCGATGGCCATATCTTTTCCAATATTCATCCGATATCTGAGGGGGTTACCTTAAATGATTTGTAGAATGATTCTTCATCATTCTGCATCAAAATCTGGCAACAAATTATTTTTCAGATTTTTTGTCAAATTTTCTGGGGGGACCCCTTCAAAATTTCTACAATGACTATATATGACCCCCTGCGATGGCTATATCTTTGCCAAAATTCATCCGATTCATGAGCGGATTACCTTAAATGATTTGAAAAATGTTTGTCCTTCGATCTGTATTGAAATCTAGCAGCAAATTATTTTTCAGATTTTTTGTCAAACTTTCTGGGGTTCAAAATTTGCAAAATGACAATAGTACCCCCTGCGATGGCTATATCTTTACCAAAATTCATCCAGTTCTTCAGCGGAACACCTCAAATGGCTTGTAGAATTATTCTGCATCAGAATCTGATAGCAATATATTTTGTGTAAAATTTTGAAAAATTTCGAAAATGTATGGAAATGGCACATGGGCCTCAACAATGGGGTTCTGTTACCCTTTATTTTAATCTAAGTTGATTTTTTTTAAAATCAACTAACCGAATTAAATTAAAAATTGTACTTCTTAGCTTACCGTTCAATTTCATTTTGTCCCTGGGCGTTGGTCACTGCGGCTATGTACTTCATGATGATCTTGGAGGCTTCGGTTTTGCCGGCACCAGATTCGCCTGAAATCAGGATGCAGGTGTCCTGTTGGCGCTGCTTGAGCACCCTGTAGGCGGCATCCGCGATCGCAAAGACGTGGGGTGCGTTCTCGAACAACTCCCGGCCCTTGTACTTGCGGATCGTATCCGGGCCGTAGATGTTCATCTGTTTGTACGGATTCATGGAGACGCACACCTCGCCGATGTATGTGTATATGGATCCGACCTGGAATCTGTGGAAGAGAAACGGATGGATGGTCATTAGTTGATGCAGTGTTTGGAAATGCATTTCCCGCGGATTACGAAATAGATTTCCACGGGACCGAATTAACTAAAATAAATGCTCCCATTCCGTAGTAGAGCTGGGGAGTTGGGGAAAGTGGGTGTCTGACTGGTGGCAGGTGGAAGGTGGCATGTGGAAGATGGGGAGGGACCGCCCGTTGTGGCGCCGGCGGTTTCAATGCGAGAATTAGTTTTTCAACAACATCACTGCAGGGCGTGCCGTTTAATTAAATTGATTGCCATCGATGATTTTTGATCGTTTTTGTTCGATTTTGATGGACTGCGATGATGTGTGTGGGTGTGGATCTATTTTTTATGCACTTTGTAAGGCGCCAAAAGAGTGGGTCAAGTGATAAGTGGGTCAAAAGACGGAAATAGAGGGCCTATACAAAATTAATAGATTGAGAACTAAATGATTGGAACAAATATATGAAAGTTAATCAAACTATTAAAAAATGATGTTGTTTTAAAGTAACTTATCAAAGTTCTGTAGAAACAAAGTATATATCTTTAATCGTGACATTCTTTGAACACTTTAGGTTCAGGGAATTAAAAAACTATATATATATGTCATATTTTATCTTTTGGAAAAAGTTTTGAGTCACAGGGAGTAACCAATTTTTAATGAAAATGAATCAAACTTACAGATACTTCAAGTCAAGGAAGGATTTGAGTGAATCACTGGATTCCGACTGCATATCAAATTTTTGAAAAAGTTATATAATTTTAGCCGTGATTTTTACATCATAGAATAGAATAACAAATAAAACTGTTCTCCAAATTTTGTCTAATTGTAAGACTAAGATCGTATTTTCTGTGCTACTTTTCACTTGCAAAAGTATTATTCATTTTTTGAGTAATTTTCAATTCTTTTGTAGCTTCACCAAAGTTACAAAAGTATTACGTCGAGACAAGTGGAAGTTAGCCAGTAGAGACATGGCCCAGACTGGCCCGAAAGTAAAAGTTATACCATTACGAATAACAAATTACCACAAGAGTCCAGTCCTCCGGCTGTGCAACAAGTCTTACAAAAGCCTGGAAACTGTGTTTCCCAAAAAAAAAACAAAAAATAATAATAGAAAACATAGAAACCCAAAACTATGGCACTTAATTAACAGACAAAGAAGTGGAGAAATTGTTAAGCCAGGCAGGCCCAAAGCAAACCAAGTCTGAGCCAAATAGTAAACTGAGGGAGTGGGGGAAGGCGGACGATTAAAACAATACACTTAATACACGCATTTGTTTGTATTTATGTTTTGGCTGCTGGCTGGGCCTCTCAGAAGGCAACACATGTTTTTACTTAACTTTTCAGTGCTTATTTATAGACGGGGGGCCGGCTGTCTGCTGGCTTTTCTGCTTTCAGTTTCGTTTTTAGTCATATTGCTGGCCATTTCTGTTACTTTAGCCGCCTTAGATGCATCTGGGTCAAACATGAGACAGGCGACAAACGACTAAATGCTGAACTATTGAACTCCAGACACCGTTTAGCATGCCTGTTAACTTTTGGGGGCGCCAAAGGGCCATCATTAGGACTGAGTTGCACTCAGCAGGGAAATGGGCAAGCAGCAAGCCTCTTAGCGAAAAGCAAAGAAACTAAATCCGAAACAAAAAGCTTCCAGTTGTGTGATTTCTACGATTTCCCTCTCAGAAGAGTGTCTTTTTTTTTTGTGGGTGTGTACAAGTAGAACGCCCACGTGGCGTATGATTGACATAACGTCAAAATTTGTCAGTGCCCCGGCGTGACTTTCCACTTGCCTTTTGCGGAGGAGGGCTCCCCATACATACCCCCATCAAGTTTTAGAAACGGCCGGACTATTGTTTTGGTTTGCAATTGTATTCGAAATCAGTTACGGTCGATCGTTTAGGGATTGAGGTCATTGATCGATTGGCTTTTGAATCAAAATGTGTCTTATAAATTCTAAAGGAAAGTGTTTAAGAATAATTCCACATTAATTATGTTCTCAACTGCTTACACATGACTTTGGTTCTCTTGGTCTCCCCTTTTTGGAAGCTCCACCATAAATTAAAACTTTTCTGACTGGCTTCGCATATTTTCATGTTTTATCTTCCCAGCACTTCATAAACGCGGCATTATAACAATTGTCGCTGACTTCGAGAGTCTTTCTTTATGCACTGTCCCCCCAAATGACGTAATTCGAGATAAAAGCTTGCTAAAAAAAAATATTATATATAAGAATGCAAAACAACTAAATCGACAGTCTCGTTTCAAGTTCCTCTATATATGTGTGATAAACGTTTGTGTTTAGACATTTTGTTTCACACTCTTAGCTTTATTATTACATTTTTGTGAGTCATCTGCCTGAGACTGAGCACATGGCAATGGGATCCAGTATTAGTATTATTTAATAAGACTATCAATAAACAAATTGTTGGCTTCGAGTGTTAACGCGTTATAGCGTCTGACTCACACTTGTCTATTCTAATGTGCACTTGCTTTGGGCCTTTAATACTTTGCGACGCCTTCTTCCACTTCCCCCATCAATGAATCATACCAATTCCGAGAATTAAACTTCAAAACAGACCAAACCAGCAAAAAAATCAATAAGTTAACAGTGCAGTTTTCACGGCTTTCGGAAAATGTTCGGTCTGGGCTGACGTCATAAATTGGTCAATAAACTAGACTCTTAGTGGGTCAATGTTTTTACTTATTGGGGGGCTTGTTTTGTCTCTTATCTAATTGAGTTTAGGCCATTTATTGGCGGGCTTAGATTCTAGAATGGAACACCAGTTACCAGCTTGATGCGATGAGAAGCGCGGAGAAAGGATGTGTTTGCGTAGAGGATGGGAAGCGTGTTTTCCATTATACAACTTTTTTTTAATGCAAATTGTTATTTTTTCATCGCTAGCATGAAAGGAAAACATTAAAGAATTATGGGAGAGTCGGCCACTAGTGTGAGAATCATGTGCGGATAGGTCAAGTCCCCTCGCAAATTTTTTGAACTGCTGCCAATAATCGCATAAGACCATGGCCGGAAAGGCTGTTCTATCTCAGCACCGACGTCATCGCCCTTCCCGACTTTGCTGACCATCTGTACTTTTTTCCATACGGACTGCAATGCCTTCGAATTAACTTCAATTTACAACCGACTGAGAAGAGTCAGACGCAAATCAATTAACAGGAGCAGAACGAACTGGTCCCTGGTCTGGCCGAAGCCGCTAAAGATTTGTGTAAACGAATTGCAGATGCCGCATCTTAAAGATACCTCCCTGCTCCCGGCTACTGATCAGTTCGAGTAAAAGTTATTGCATTGCGAATGACAAACAGTGCCTGGGCTCATCTGGGTAAACAAAC
The DNA here is from genome assembly GCA_035047585.1 of Drosophila monieri. NCBI lineage: Eukaryota > Metazoa > Arthropoda > Insecta > Diptera > Drosophilidae > Drosophila > Drosophila monieri. Next base: position 127,331 of record JAWNPJ010000116.1, on the reverse strand, counting down.
AGGGCAGGAGCAACAACGGCGGCGTCGTCTAGACGGGCTCTCAGGTCGTTCTAAGTCGTTGCCACTTCCCCATGCCCCATGGCAGTTCAATGTTTTATGATTTTCTTCCCAGAATTTGCACATTAAGCGAGAGATCCAAGCATGGAAAAGGGGAAAACTCGGCTAGAAAACCTGGAAAGGTAATCAAATGAAATCTAAGCGGTGCGGTGCCGTTATGTAAATTATCTAATTTCCGTTCCGGTATCAGAAGTGCTTATCTCCGATCAACTGCCTGGTTCGAAGGCCGCTTATCAGAAGGTGAAACCGGGGGTGATGTCTAGGGGTCGATTGTTTACTCCATTCCAGATGAAAGACTCCCTTTGAACTAAAAAAGAAGGAGTGCAAGGGGTAGCTGCAACCATTCCTCCTCACTCTCTACAAATAAACAGACAATTTCTGATTGCAATCGGAAATCAAAGATACGATTTTCTTCATTTTTCCAAAGCTTTCTTCGAAAGTGTTTATATTCGGCGGCAAGCTCTTTAATAATTTTCGACTAAATATCACACGGCTATCAAGTATTTAAAAAGTATATAAATAAAATGCCTATATAAGGCTAAGTAGGAAATATACTTTAGATGCGAGAAGTACAGGTAACCTAATCCAAAGGAAGGTCTCGCCACAACAATTGCATAACCAAAAGTTCGCTTATCGCCTTGGCAATAAGTATAGTCCATGTCCAATGGCCATGGCTATCGAGCAATATTATATATGGGACTTTTTTATACCAAACTTTTGCCTCTTTTGGCCAAGAATGCAATCTTATCGGGACCCGGGACCTTAGTACATAAATAAAAAAATAAAAATTCAATGTCTTCAGTTATTGGAGCTCTAAAAAATGGGTTTTTTTTTCTTAGCTGATAAATAAGCTGTATCAGGGGTGATAAGACAATATTTCTAGTGCTGATTTTGGAGAGTTACTCAAGTGAGTTGACACCAAAATGTTTGACAGTCATTAAGTAAGTTGAGGCCCTTATAGGTCCCATAAGTTCTGGTTTACGAGTATCTCTCAAGGGCTCCCCACTTGGAGGCACTTTGACAGCAAAACAATAATTTGTTCAGTGTATTTCGGTGTCATCAGTGGAATACTAATATCTAAGCCTTGGCCGAGCCAAAAAGTAAATAAAATAAAATCCATAAAAATATAAGCAAAGTGAGGAGGCATTTAAATGAAAATGAAATGCAATGTGTAGTTAGCATTGAAAGTGGATGTCGTCACTCGACTGAATCATCCGATATATGTTTTGAGAAGGATTTATCTTTCGCCTTTCTAGCGACACATTCCTCGTTGTTAAACAAATCATTGAATAAATCCTCAAATAATAAAATACACATAACATATAAATATATTTCGGGTAGAAAGAAAGGAAAAGTTCAACTGCAGTTCATGGAAAACCAACTCGAGTGTCGTAAACAATCGGGCATCCGGAATATAGGCCAAAATAAGTGCGTAAACAAAAGCTGAAAACGAAAAACTACACTTATCAGCTAAATAGACACGAAATGAGCTACTGAAGAGGGTGATGGATGTGTGAGGGGTCGGAGACTTCTGACAGTGTCTAAAGGGTCAAAGGGCAATCCATCAGAGATTTTACGATGCTCTTGGCCCGCCCGTCGAGGACACTTGAACTTGGATTGCGGCAAACCGAAGCGATCTCCTTGTTGGGCTCTGGGGGATCGAGCATTTTGGGGCATCTGAAACAAGTTTTCCGTCAAACACATTTTTCTCTTCCTCTATTTTGTGGGTGAGTCTCGGCCAAACTGACGCCATCAACCGGTTCGGGTTTTTGGCTACGCCATGCTATTTTTTTCATTCCATTTCGTATTTAAGCTTTATTATTGTTGACTCGAGAGTATCTGCAAGATACACACGGTGAGTCAGAGCCATAGGCCAAAGCTGTAGCCCCATCCATTTGGCAAATATCATATCAAGGGTGGAAAAATTTAAAACAAAATGCATAATATATGATGTCAGTGGCAGAAAAAGCAAATAATATTAAATCCAAGTCGGGTACGGAATGCAGTTATTGCCCCATTTGATTGATTTACTCGCACAAATGAAAGTGAGTTTATTTCGCTGAAATTCATTTATTTCTTTCACGTCTTTTTTCCACATTTTCCAATTACGTGTTGGCTTTTCTTGGGCTTTTGGCGCGTTTTTGACCCTCAATTTGTTGGGGGTTTTCCTCGCGAAATCAGCTTTGTCTTCAATCAGCTTTTCCGCGTTTCCTGATTAATATTTATTAAAGCACAACAAATTGATTCGAGTTATGTTATGATTATGCCACCACGCAACACATGAAAATCGTGCTCAATTTATGTAATTTACAACTTTTTGTTCGATAACTGATTTGTGGGCAAGCAAAGTGGGTTAACATGCATCTTGGTTCGTAATTCGTTTTTAATTATGGTTTTCTTTGATTGCTTAGTGAAGCAATCAAGCAAAAGGGTGTAGATTTGATTGGAGTTTGTATCAGATCTTCCCAAAAACACCTTCTGTTATTGCCAGTTGAGTCAACTGACAACTCAAGACAAGGGCTTATCGAAGCCAACTGTAGACAATTAAATTGGTTTGTTGTGATGAATCAGAGCTGGAATCATTTCCTAAAATAAATAAATGTTTTTCTACACATTGCCAAATCGGTGGACACAGAGAAAAGCCTTTTTTTTGTGTCCGGAATTTGGCCAAGCTCATTATCATAAAGGTCCGAGCGAAACAACTATTTTGTAAGCCATTGCTAATCATTTGAATAAATATGCGGACGAGAACCCTTCCTGATAGTGATCATTTTTACATGAAAGTTAGCGAGCCATGCGAGGCACCGACCCGTGGTCCGCCAGAGTGGGGGCGAGCCAACCCACACGCAGGGACCGGGAGGCAGTGCTGCCCACTCCAGGGGAAGTGGATGCAACAAGTTGTTGACACACGTCGCCGGGAGTGAAACGGAATGAAATGATATACGGGCGAGTGGGCCAAGTGGGTAGTGCGTGGTGGGTTAAGGAACTTTACATAATGGACCCTCCTGGCGTGCACCAAAGCGGCGGTAACCACCTGGAACCACACAGTGGTAGCCACACAAATATTGACAATAGAACAGGTGGGTGTTGGGATTTTTATTGTCATTTCAATTTTTGGCAAAACAGCCTCTGCAAATATTTATTTCATTTTTTATTTATGTTTTTAGGAAAGCCTCTTGAGTTCTAGAAGGGGTTCCTAGTCAGAATCTCTCTTAAAAGTCACTAGTTTCCCTCTTTTCATTTTTCCTCTCAAATTGAATTAAAAAGCCGCTAATGAATCGCATTAAAAACCGAAAGTCCTCGCACAAAAAAATATAGAAGAGTTTAACACTTTAAATGTCCATGGAGTGTGCTGCCAAGTAGAACCAGTTGACGCCAGTGGGGGATTGGGGCAAAGACGGAGGTGGAATAGAGCTACAAAGTCGGAGATGGCGACTGCCCAGTTTTAATTGAAAGGCCGATAAACAAATCCAGTTTAATCAAGTCGGAAAAACCAAGAACCGCAACCAGTTTCTGTGTGGCGCCCCCGGGTGGCTTCAAAGAACCTTGAACTAGACCAGCAACCCAATGGGGGGAAGTGGTTTTCCAAGAGGAAGGAGTGACTGGTGCCAGGAAAGAAAACAGAGGACAAGGCCACCAATGAAATCAATAAATGCACATGACAAAAAATTGTTTATTTATTTGTTTTATGAACAAACTAGCTTATTTAAGGTAATAGTTCTTAAACTTAAAAGATCTCTTAGGAGCTTATATGTTTTTCAAGATACATTTGTTTATTTTTATACGAAAAATACTTATAATATTATACTTATAATAGGATACCTGTTTCGTTATCACTTTTCTTACCTTTTTCGTAAGTTATCCATGAATTTCTCCATTGAGACATGGTCCAAAAGGACAAAGTCCTGTACGCCTGCTTCCCGCTGCATTGCCATGTTGTCCTTTTTTTGGTTTCTGCTGTGCTCACAGGCGACGTTAGGGAGAGTGGATCTTGGGTCTAATTGCCGGCTGCAAGGGTGCAGACGTATGAGCTCAGGTGAGAACTCAGGTAAGAGAAACAGTCACCGTTGATTCAAGAATTTCGGGCAAAGGCAACACACACAGATCGTAAGAAGAAGCAGTTTTCACTCGACTTTTGTTTTGCTTGTTGGTTTGCCTTGCCTTTCGCGTCTTGTTTCGAATTTTAAATATATATATATGTCCATATATATACGTCTATATATCCATGTGTGTTTGCTGTTGTGGAGGGTAATTTTTATGTTTTATGAACCAAACTCGGTCACTGTCGCTGCTGGTGCTGCTTCTGCTGCTGCTGATTGCGTTGAATAATTTTCGCTGTGACAACAGAGACTCGACGACGAAAATCGGCCGGATAGCACCGATTAATAAAGAATATTTTTGGCCCGATCGAACTCTTCCAATTGGAATAGAACCAGAATCGAGATCAGGAACACGAAAACGATCAACAACAAGAGCACACTACTCAGGAGCCACTATTCTTCGCCGCCGCACTAAAAGCCACAGGTTTCGCGTCGTCGCTTGAAGTAAACATTTATTTTATTGGCTATTAGCTCTTCGATCTTGTTCTTTGCCGGAATGCAGCCAATAAGTAAGATAGCCCAGTTGGTTGGGGTTCAGAATCGGCGGTCTGGACGGTTAATCAAAAAAATGTGAAACAGACGTAGTACCGCGCCGGCAGCAACTTTTTGTAGGTCTGCACAACTCGACACTCGAAAAAACACTCAACGTTGGTGCCCGACGATTCGGAATCGGGCAGCTTTATAGAGTTTACATTATACGAAAAACCAGTGCCTTTTCAAGTTTCCCGCCACCCCCCGTCAGCATCACCCTGTAAGCATTTGCTCTCCCAAAGTCACCCTGTGGTTCATGGGGTTCAACCCGAAGCTGACTTCGGGTGCGAGAGAGTCATTTTCCATTTCTATAGCCATGTTTTGATCTACACTGTGAAGAATTTTCAAGTAAAAAGTAAACCACCTGTTGATATCAAAAGCTACAAGAGAATCTCTGAAAATTATTACAAAAGCTTTATATTAATTAACACGTTTAACTTCCATTCTACACGTTTAAGATGTATTAAACCAAGATAGCCAGTTAAGGGTTTCATTCAGAAAACATTAATGAATTTAAAATGGGAACTAGAGATATTTTAAACGGTTTTTAATATTTTATACACAGTTTTCCATTTTCTTACAAAAAAAAAACATAAAAGATGAACATAAAATAAATGAATTCGTTACAGATTCTCTTCTAGATACTTTCAAAAAGATACTTATCTGTTAGATTTGTTTCCAAACCAAAGAGCAGCAAGTGGTTAGGGCCGCCAACTGTTCAGTATTTTTCATCTCCTAATTAGTATTTTTTAAAAACTATGGCCAGTCTATAAAAAAACAGCTGTGCACTCGTAACAACTTAAAAAGTTGATTTAAAAACTGCCGAAATTAAGGAAAAATGAATAAAATCACTCGTGCCTTTATCAGCGTTCTCCGACAGAACATCTCCTCCGGGGGAAACAGCACGCTTCTGGGTCGCCAGCTGTCCTACAAGAGTGATTTGTCCCTGGACAAGATATACCCCAGTGCGAGACTGCAAATCTACACGCCGCCCCCACCGGTAAGTATTTATAAATATGCTAATATTTTATCATTTCTAACTTAATCTCTAATTTTTTAGCCTCCTGCCAGCGGCGATAAGTTCAACGGATTCATCCCCATAGACAAGCTGGAGATCACCTACAGTCGCAGCTCGGGTCCGGGTGGCCAGCATGTGAACACGGTCAACACCAAGGTGGACCTGCGCTTCAAGGTGGCGGAGGCTGAATGGATTCCCGAGCAAACACGCCAAAAGCTACTTAAGACCCTCGCCAATCGGATTACCAAAGATGGCTACTTCTACATCAAGAGCGACCTGACCCGATCCCAACAAATGAACCTGGCCGATGCGTTGGAAAAGCTCCGTACCATTATTCGCGCCCAGGAGGCAGTGGAAGCCAGTCCACCTAGTGAAGAGACCCTGGAGAAGCTGCGTCGTCGCCAGGAGCGAGCAGCTCGCGAACGACTGCAACTGAAAAGGGGCCGCGCCCAAGTGAAGGCGGATCGTCAGGGACCCAGTGGAGTAGACTTCTAATTGTTATATTGTTGCACAAAATACACATTACACATAGACAAATAATTAAGTTATTGTGGCCGATTGGGATGTTCCGATTTCACAGATTAGTTAAGATCTATTTGGCGCTAAGATACCCTTTTCAAGAGTATACGAAAGATGTTGTCTTTAAAATTCTGTGAACTTGAAACTCCGCACGGCTTCAATGAGTTTCTCGAGGCAGCTGCTCATCGTCCTGCGCTGGTGTTACCGTAAATCTCTTATTGCTCGGACCTTGTATGACATGCTCCTGGATCGACTGATCCTTGCCCACTTTCGAGGGCATGCTGGCAAAGCGGGGGCGCTGGAATGGTTAGAAAATAAGATAAAATCTACAACATGAAATATCTACTTACGGGTTGAGGAGGACTTAGCTGGATAGCAACATCGTGGCTTCTTTGGGATGGACGGCTGACCACACTGCGTCGATGACGCCGCTCTTCCGGCAGCTGGCCATTTCCTAGCATCGTGTATAGCTCCTCCAGGCGGTGGATGGTGGAGAAAGCTGCGCCAGGCGGCTGCACCGAGTAGCTATGACGATTGCTTAACGGCGACCATGTGTGCTGATAGCCTGATTCGTCCAGGTGCAGGAGGAACTGCCGGTTGATGGTGCCCAAAGCCTTCTGGTCTTCGGTGGCCAAGTTGGCCATCAATTCGTCTATTATCTCGGCCTCCGTCGCGACATTTCCGTGCCTTGCTAGCTTGATGTCGTGTTTCCAGAACTGCCTGTTCTTTCGGCCAATCACCGGAGCTATTTCCTTGATCTTCAGCACAAGGATGCCCATTAGGTACACGCACAGGACGTTGGAGATGGTCAGACACATGCTGATGGTCCCCAGCACTGCCAGCTCCGTCGCCTGGTTATCCGAGTACTGACGTGACTTGACCACGTCCCTGTACAAAGTCTCATCGCTCTCGAAGAACTTGTAGATGCAGGCCACGGCCCAAAGCAGCCCGGAGTTGACCGCCGGCGGCAGCAAGGATGCGGATATTGCCACTCCCACCAAGGACCCTATGTTGCCGCCCAGGATGCCTATGGCAGCTGCTGCTCCCGAAGGAATCGCCGTAAAAACTCCCACAATCAGCGAATGAAGATCGCAGCGGGAGAGCATTTCTTCCGTGAGTCCTTCTCCGATCGCGTATTTATGATTCGTTGTGCACACAACCAGGCCGAAGAGGAAGCCAACCAAGGTGGCTGTCAGGATGCCTATTAGCTCATTAATCATTCCTAGCCTTCGGAGCGATCGATCCTGGATGACTGTCCCAAAAATGGCCGCAATTATGGGTCCCATCAGTGGTGAGATCAGCATGCTGGAGGCCAAGAAGATGGTACTGTTTTCCACTAAACCAAAGCTGGCCAGGATCCTGACGAGATGAGAAAATAATTAATTATATATTCAAGAACAAGGACATGAAGAACATGAAGTACTTAAAGTTATCCTTAAAAAACTAAAATAAAAATATAAATATTTCAAGGATCCTTACGCTGCCGACACTAGGAGTATGCAAAAGTCAAAGGTTATAGCCGCATCCTGCCTCACATCCCTGACGATCTGGGCCACATTCAAGCGGGATCGCACCGAGTTCATAAACCGATTCCAGATACCCTGCTTCTGGGCAGTGATATTCCTGAGGAAGACCAATTACTAAGGACATTGGAATCTATGAATACTGCTGAGATTACTCGCTACTTGATGGCTGATCCTCCTGCTCCTCCTGGGACTCCCGCTGGACGTAGGATCTGTTGGCCAAGCAGCTGACCACAGAGACTGACGACCCTTCGCGATCGCCAATGCCCCATTCCTGGAGCGCGTCATAGAGAGCCTCGTACCGTTCATCAAACTCCATGGAAAAGCTGACGTGGAAGGAGCTGCCCTCCAAACTTGGCAACCATATGGCATTGGGAATGTGAAACTTTCGCAGGATCTTTCGCAGGACTTCCTCTTGAGCGGTGTCCAGTGGCATGTTGAGGAGCTGATCTCGGGAGCCGCCATCAGGAGTCCGAATTTGGATGGTAGGGTGAGGGTTACGGACTTTCGCCAGTTTCTGAGGCGTCTCCTCCGGCGATTCCCCAATTCGAATGGTGGAGAGGCTCTCGATCGTGGAAGCTCGGCTGGCAGGTCGGGTTGAGGCTGGGGTAGCCACCTCTCCATTGATGACCTGAACGTATCCATCCTTCTGGCGCTGCTCCTCGGCCTTAGTGGGAATCGTGATGGTGAAGAGTACGGCGGTGGTTCCCGTCATTTTAGGTTGCGGAAATGTTATTTCCGTGATTCGTATTCACACCGGACTCGGGATTAGATCGATCAAGTGCATAACCACAGCACACAGACAAATAATTGCACAAACACACGGAGAGAAGACGGACCCGGAATGCAACTGCTGCGATCTTCTTTGTACTGGAAGTGGAGGGAAAGATGCGTAGTGGGCGCATTGGAGCCTCACTTGTTATTGCATCTGAACTGATAACGGTTCTCGGCTGGAACTGCTTCTTGCCGATCCACCAGTCACCCAGAAACCGATCCCCCCCGTGGCTATATTTAGGATGTTGATGCGAGCTTTCGCGCCATCTTTTTGAATTTTTATGGTTTTTCAAAAATGGTCATCAAGAGATTTTGGATCATAAAAAATAAAGGCTTTTATTCCTTCCTTTTATAGGTTTAAGGTATTATTTTTAAATATTATTATAAGAGCTAATATTATTATTATAATGTTAACTGTGTTTAATTTTAATACTATTTTTGAAATATAAAGTCATCTTTTGAACAAAAAATATATTGATTAAAATATAATTGTTCTACTTATTTAACAATTAATCTACTTTAAAAGGTTTAATCCCTTTAATTTCTCCTTGTCACATTTTAAACAAATTTGATTTTTTTTAATAATTAAAAACTAATAAGGCATAGTCTTGCGAAACTAATTGATTTTCCATTAAATTAGTGGGCGTGGGAGTTAATGGCTAGGAATTAAAATGCTCATTAATTATTAACTTTTAATCATAGATGGTATAATCATTATAGCATTATGGAATAATTAAGCCCAGCTATAATTTTTTATTTTCTCATTTGGGGCAGTTCTCTCAAATTACCTCACACCCACTTTAATTAAAAGCAAAGTAATTAAGGAACCGTGACTCATACATAGATTTTTATAGAATTATTAAATGTCATTGGGGTTCAAGATTATTTAAGCAAACACACACGATCGGTGTGTGTGTCTCCGAGCGACTACAGTCTGCTATAGATAGGAGCCCCCGGCGAGTGGCGGAGCGGATGAGCGCATTTGTATGCAGGTGGGGCGGTGTCATTCCCCCGAACGATAAACGTAGAATTTGAATACAATATCAATGGTGAAGAAACAAACTTTATTTAATACACAATCATCAGAGCTTCTCGTATGTACAGAGGCAAATGCAGCGAGAATGGAAGTGTAAATGCCACTAAAACTGACTAAACAATAGCTGTAATTGCACTTAACAAGGTTCTTTAGCTGGCTAAAAACATTAAAAATGCGTTAAAGGGGCTATCATCTACTAAAAACTGCGCACACAACTACGATTACGATGCACGATGCGGGCTTAGGTTATACAAAGAGTGCAATGTTGACATGGAAATGCGCTGGGAGAAAACTCCGAAGCCTTCGATTTCTCCAATTTGTCCTTTTCTAGGCTAAGTCGACTCGTGGTTATCTTACAAATTAATTAACAGCATATTGGGCAAAAGGCAAAGCGAAAACACAACCCCATTGCAGCAGACAGTCGGGCTCCTAGAAGCGCACCTCGTTGCGCTGAACTTGATCGTACACCTGCGGTGTCAGCAGTTCGTAGCGCCCCTTGGCAGTCTGGTAGTAGAGGGCGTCCTTGATAGCGGTCGGGTCGTAGCCCTCCTTCTGGAGGTCCACTTTGCGCAGCTTGAATGTGCCGGTCAGGTCCACCTTGGTCAGCAGACGGATGAACTGGGGCCGAGCGTAAGCGGGCAGCACCTTGGCCAGATTGCTGGCAAAGACGTCGAGGTCCAGCTCTCCCTGCGGGTCGTAGATGGCCGCCATGCCGGCCCTACCCTCGGTGTGTGGAATGGTTACTCCGTAAACAACAGTATCCTTGTAGCCGGCGACGTTGCTGACCTGCGCCTCCACTTCGCTCGTGGAAACGTTCTCGCCCTTCCAACGGAAGGTGTCACCAGTACGGTCCTTGAAGTACAAATAGCCCTTCTCATCGGCCACCAGCAGATCTCCGGAGAGGAAGGCCATGTCGCCGTGCTTGAAGACATCCTTAACGATCTTCTTGGCCGAGGCCTTCGCATCAACGTAGCCAAGGAACTCCCGCGACGGGTTGCCCTTTACGATCTTGCCAATGAAGACTCCTGGTTCGTTGGGAGCACACAGCTGGCAAAGTCCGTCCTTGTTCCTAATGGGCTCCCCAGAGTCGGGGTCGGCACGAATTATCGAAATGGGATAAATCTTGGGCAGGATGCGCGACACAAAGCCGATGGCGCCCACCGTGTTGTCGTGGTTCATGATGTTAGCATTGCCCTCGGTGGCGCCGTAGAACTCTCCCACCTTGCCGATGTTGAAGCGCTCCACGAACTGTGGCCAAATCTGGGGTCGCAGTCCGTTGCCAAAAACAAGACGCACACGGTGCTTGCGGTCGTATTCCGATGGCTTCGTAGCTAGAATGTAGCGGGCCATCTCACCAATGTACTGGCCAATCTGTGGACAACAAAGAACGGTCGTAAGTGGGTGATCTAGCGCTGCAATAAATCCCACTTACGGTGGCATTGTATTTCGCGCAGTCGGCGAAATAGTTCGAGGCGGAGAACTTCTTGCGAATAGAGACCGTGGAACCGAAGAGCACCGACTGACCCATGCACATGATTCCGCCAGCAGTGTGATACAGGGGCAGGGGAGTGTAGAAGACGTCTTCGTCTTGGAAACCCATGGTGTAGTGAATGCCAGCAGCGATGAACAGATAGCTGAGGGTTAAGGGTAATCTATAAGTATCTTATTTTGAATAAAAATAGTTAGAACTACTTACCGGGAATGCGAGATGACAGCCGCCTTGGGCAGACCAGTGGTGCCAGAGGTGTAGATGTAGACCAGCTTGTCGTGGTGGTTAACCTCTGTCTTGTTGGGCTTCTCCTTGCTGGCGGTGGCGAGCAGGGTGTTGAGGTTCTTGGCCTTCGGAATATCCTTATCCGCCTGGCTGTTGTTGTTCTCGTTGTTGTACTGGAAGAGCGTTAGTTCGGCCGGCAGATCCTTGGCCACCTCGGACACTGCTTCGATAAAGTCCTCGCCGTAGATGAGGGCCGAGCAGTGGGCCACGGTAATACTGTGCAACAGGGAGGGACCACGCAGGTTGGTGTTGATCAGAGGCGTGATGACGCCAATCTTGGACAGACCCAGCCAGGTGGCTACGTATTCGGCACGGTTCTCCAGGAGTAGGGCCACCACATCGCCCTTCTTGTAGCCCTGGGCCTGCAGAACGTTGGCCACCTTGTTGGCGTGCTCGTTCACCTGGCGGAAGGTCCAGCTCTGGGTCTCGCTGACAACGGCCACCTTCTCGGGATGGCTGCGAACGCTCCTCTCGAAGACGTCCGCCACCGTGTAGTTAAGCCGTTCATGGCGTTTCGTGTACCTCAGCAGCTTGATGTAAGCCCAAAGGGCACTGTGGAGGGAAAGATATAAGAATTCAAATATTATTTATAGTTTTATTATCATTCTACACGTAATTGGTTTTATTAATTGAGGTGAGGCAAGCCCCAATTAATATTGTATGGGAAAAGGTAGCCATGCCCGCCATATCTTCCCCGTCGATCGCGTGTGTGTTTTATGGCTTGGCGGTTAGGACACTAAAAATAGCACAAAAATCCAAATCGAAGCTCGACAAGCGCAACACCGGAGACCGGCGATAAACCCCAGAGATAAACCAACCTGGAATCGAGACGAAACGTGGTAACTCAATCCGCCACTAAGAGGTACAAACATAAATATCATGACGTTGCTCCAAAACTGGCTGAGTAATGGAAAGTTCAAGAGAAGGTCGAGGTATTAGACTCTCGAATTTATAAACAAGGTTTAGCCAATATTCAGGGGCAAAAAAAAGAGGAATCCTTAAACCCTTGGAATTTAACATTTCTCTTGACACACTTTTGGTTTATTTAACGATTACCTTTCTAGCCTGATAACCATTACCACTGATTACTGGTTTTCTTTTTTCAAAAAATGTCAACTATGCAATTAGTAGAGTTTAGTGTAATATAATAAGCAGTTTTTAAACCATTTGCTTACCGAGAAACTACACTTTTGGCACCTTACAGAGTAATTTGTTGACTTTTCGGAATACTTTGACCCACCAACTTGGGAACTACAAAAATTCCCATGTATTTTAAACCAAAGTACAGACTCTAATCTTTTCTTTGTAATTTTAAAACTAGGCCTTTGGTTGTAAAAATATTGGCAAACAATAATCGCAAGTTTCCGGTCTGGAAAGCCTGAAAAAGCCATTGGAATCTTGATTTGATACGCTCTATATATAGAATCTAAAACTAATCCCTATCGTTGATTCCCATTGGCAAACACCAACCGCTTGGATCGGCTGGCAGTGGGTTAAAAGGGAAAAAAAACTTGCACTCGACTTGGGACTCGACTCGACCACTCCGACGATCTCAATTAGAATTCGCTTTGCACCCGTGCGTACTTTGATCTGCCTTAGAGGCAGTGGAGTATCGATAAGATTGCCGGTTGCCGCCTTAAGCTGTTTGCTTAAACTGCTAATAGTCCGTGTATTTATAAGGTTTTAATCAGCCCATATGACCCCCCTTGAGTGGTTTGTTTGGCGCTCGGTGATAACTTTAATGCTTTAATGCTAGACGTGGCAACTCCGAAAAATACCCCAAGGTTGACCGCAAAAACTTGAATCCGATCTTAAGAATCTGTGAGCAGAGATATGTGGATTTTCGATGCCATAAAAAGTGCCAAGTAAACATATAGCAATCACTGCCTCTGGCCTTGGCATGAAACTCGATTTGCTAAGCGAGTCGACTCATTAAAGCATTTATCTTTTAAAGAGATACAAGTAATTGTTCCAAGCAATATATTTTTATGTTTTCCCAAAAAGTTTTAAGATTTCAAGCTTTTCTGACCAAGTTTTTATGATGTTTCTATAAATACTTTTTAATAATTTATTTAGAATTAATTTAGCATTTGTTACAGTCCACATCATCACGATTTCAGAAAACTTTCCGTACAGCTTGCGATCAGACAAATGGAACCCGAACCCGAGCTATGCCTGGCAACTCTAGACAACTGAAACTACAAAGCCAAGAAAGAGACACTTCCGCCATTTTAATTGGCTCCGCATTGGCTTTTGGCGTACGTTTTCAAGAACAGCTGGCGGGCTTTGGGGCTTGGGGGGAGCCCCTCGATCGCATCAGTCCGGTTCGGTTAGTGTGCCACTGAGTCTTCCGCCCTGACGCACTCGATCGATTAGTATGCGCCGAGGGTCTTTCCATGGGCTACGATCGTACGAAGTCAATGGTAAATAAAAGTGAGTCTCATCGTTATTTTATTTGGAAGTTTGTTTTGGTTTTTGTCACTGAGCGACCTTGAACCTGAAGAAGTCCATTGACTTGACTAATAATACATACATAAAGGCTTTAAAAATAATTAACAATTTCCTCAAATTGTGGGAATTATGATGGCCTCTCATTACCATTTTAAAGTTTTCTCTTTTTAACAGTTTTTCACGACTTGAAAATGGCTGCTGCAGATGGCGACCCAAATCGACGGAAAACGAGTTTCTCAGCGGTTTTGTAAGCTCAGCTCAAGAAAATAGCAGCTCTTTCAGACTCGACACTTGAGTTTAGACTCGAAAGTCTGATTTTTTATGAAACATTTTTATTGTATTTTTTAAAGTATCTATTGAACAGATAGGATGTTTATAAATCTAGTTTTTTTGGCCACCAAAAGCTTCGTTTTTTTTTCTCTGTAAAAGGCAGAAACTGGGTACAATGAGCAAAGTACTCAAGCGCCTCAATGGATTCACAAAAGAAAAGCCAGCTAAATTGTATTGAAATGCACACCGCTCGGAGGCGGTATTGTAAACTTATCATCGGGTACAGGGCGCCCTCGCTACTCGACCCCATCCACCACCACCGACCCCACCACTCACGTCAGATCACGCTGGGCAGTGGCTCCCGCGATGTAGAACCAACGCCATCCCGGCTTCGTAAGCAGAAGGGCAACGAGCGCGACGAGAACCGCAAATATCCAGCCCATTGTGTGGAGCGTATAGATGACACAGCCGACGGCCAAACCGAAAGCAACCGTTGCGCAGAAAAACCGAAAAATGATTAAAAAGCACTGTCGTCGTCGGGCCGTTGGGGACTGGCGATCAGCTGAACGCTGCGTTGCCCCATCGCGTTGGAGAAAAAGCTTATTTTTAGTCGATCGGGCGAACAAGTTTAAAAATATATAGCTTACATGGGTGCTGTAGAGCGCGCCGTTTTCAATGTTTATTATCACGTTGCTGTTGACATGGTTGTCCAATAAGATGTTGTTCTGAGGGAAATAAAGTATTACTCTTAATTATTGGCCAATAAAACAATCAATAACTGGGGAGCTCCCTGTGTAGTTTAGTAATTGAAAACTAGGGCTAGTTATTCCCTTTCTTTTAAGCAGTGTTCACTATAATTAAGTAAACTATTGCTCCATATGTTCCATCCACTACTTACGGTAAGCTCTCGCCGCGGATTGCTAATACTGGAACTGTTGTAACGAAAACGCTGATAACGTT
The DNA here is from genome assembly GCA_035047585.1 of Drosophila monieri. Lineage (NCBI taxonomy): Eukaryota > Metazoa > Arthropoda > Insecta > Diptera > Drosophilidae > Drosophila > Drosophila monieri. The sequence goes on along the minus strand of JAWNPJ010000116.1, from coordinate 112,318 downwards.
CGTTTCTCTGTCACAAGAACCCATTGAACATGTAAAAAGGCAAAAAGTGTCGGCGAGCCTTGCGAAATAGCATTACTTTTTTAATTAAAGTTTATTTTTAATGGGCCAACGACTGCAATTTCTTGTTTTGGTTTTGTAACTGGTCCTGCGCTGTGCGGTTTTCAAAAAAGCTTTTATGCTGCACTTTGCTGAGCTTAAACCATCGCATGAGAAAAAGTGGCTGCAATTTTTGAAATATTTTGTATTTTTCCAAGGCAGTAAAATTTTAAATACATAAGACTTAGATAAACTTGAAGCTAAGCTTTCATAAACTTGAAAAATTATGACTCCGACTAGACTAGAACTAAAAACTGTAACTTATTATATTACTGGTCTTTTAAGTAAAGTTTAATTTTAAATAAAATTAATTTAAAGTTGATTTGAGTGACTAAAAGAGTATTGTTTGCGATGTTAATATTTAAATGTTAAATAAATGTTTAAAAAAATATACTAAAAATTGCTTAGTATTAAATCACCATACAGCCCTACTTTTTTAAAGCCATCTGGCAGCACATGCATCAGCTGGCGTACAGGTGGCAACATTTCCAACTTGGCTACAAATGTTTTGTTTTTTTTAGCGCGTTTTTTGGAGCCGAGCCTCTCTACAGCCTCGTCATGAAGATTTTGTGCGAGGTCCAGGTGGTAAACCGCACCACCCAGGCGAACAGGACCCCCAAGGCTGTAAAGTCCACGTTGGCAATTGGATACAAACAGAGTGCCAGCGACGCCAATGGTAACACAAAAAAGGAGCTTGAAATGGTCTTGTTCAGTGGACAGGCCAAGACGGGCAGCCGCTACAAGGTTCGTGACAACATCAACGCCGTGCACACCAAGTTTTTGCTAGACGGCAAGGCAACAATCGGCTTTAAGCAGCCTGCGGAGAACCTGTTGATCAAATGCGATCCGATCCAGCTGAAGGGATTCCTGCAGACCCTCAAACTGGGCATGGAGGGCAAGGATGCCATCAACTTGAGACTGAACATTGCCGGCGCCACGGCTATTCCTCAGAAGGCGCAACCTCAGGTGCGCATGGTGATCAGCAAGAGGAGCGAGTACCCCATAAAGGGTTTTCCACGCACCCTTAAGTCCCTAACAATCAACAACAGTCAACTGGTGAAGCTCAGTTTCGAGATATGCTCGCTGCGTAATCTTGTAAAGCTTGATGTTAGTGGCAACAAGCTGACCAAGGTGAGATCCTTAAGAAAGATTCCGAATGCAGTGTGTTGTAGAGCTTATATATTACAGATTCCCTCTGAACTGGGCCGCCTGCCCCTGGAATCACTCAACTTAGGTAGCAACTGCCTAGGAGAGATGAACGACTGGTGTTGGATGCGGGGTAGCAAGCTGAGCCAATCCCTCGGTGAACTGGATTTATCGAGCAACGGGCTAAGCCACTTTCCTTCACCGCTAGTCAAGTTCGAGCGACTGGTCTTTCTAAATCTGAACTACAACGAGCTTATCCGTCTGCCCTTCGCCATACGCCGGCTGAAGGCGTTACGGAAGTTGCATGTGAGCAGCAATAAGCTGGAATCTCTGCCCTCGGCCATCGAGGATCTACACATTGATCAGCTAGATGTGTGGGGCAACAGCTTCAAAGCCTTTAACGCCGAGGCTGCCCAGCAGCTAGCACAGCAGCCAGCAGCTACGGTAACACCACAGCCCCTGTGGCTGCAAGCAGCCCGGGCCGTGGCCAACTACAAGCTGCCTTTACCGTCGGGCTCCCTGCCCGCTATTCTCATAGAACTGATCAGTGAAGCGCCAAAGTGCCTCTGCGGAAAACTTTGCTACGCTCTGCGTCCTGAGGACTTGCTGCAGCGGGTCGTCCAGCCCAAGTTCACAAACATTAAAAATCTAACCTACAGTCGAGAGCACCAGATTTACGCGGATGTGGTTATTTGTGGGCCCACTTGTAGTGCCACCCAGCAGTTAAAGGCTCTGTTCAGCCTTATGTTCCCTTAATTGGTGCTAGAACTGAAGTTTATTTATAATCTTAAGTTAAAAATAGAAGAAAACGATTTCGTAAATTGGTTGTTAGCAGATAAGCTTGTATTTATGTATGACTTAATATTTTTGCTGAAATACCATGGATTCTCCAAGCCAAAGCTTCATAGTTATTTAAATTGGCTCTTTTCTAGTTCGAAGTTGAAAGTTTCTTTTACGAAATTTTAAATTCCATTTGATTTTGTTATCTATCATTGTTCGCTCACAATTTTATTTCATTTCCCATATCACCAATGTTTTTTAACTGCCAATAAAAGATGTGAAAAGAAGTGGCCAAATATTAAATGGCATTACTCTATCTCAAAACGATTTACTCCGTATATATTACCATAATTTATTAAAAAGCTTGACATTATCATCGTGAGTAGGCTTAAAAAACTTTAAGGAAACTTTAAGGGTTCTTAAAATAAAAGGAACATGATAGGGTAATCATGATAGGTTTTCTTTTCGTCCAAAGTTACATACCGTTGTGGTAAGAAAACCCCGGATGTATTCCACTGAGTGTAGGATACTTTTAGACTGAATTGAGTATCCTTGGCGGCTCATTTTTGCTAACATTAAGACATTCACACGCACGCTTGGCTGCTTACTTTGTTTTCGTATTTCGGTGGCTCGTTGTTTTTATTATTAAAAGCTTCGTGCGTATGTGACTTGCATGAACGATGATTTTTTTATCAGCCGGTATACGCACTCAACCCACCGTGTGTTTTCCATGACGTCCTTGGGCTGGAGCATGTCCTGGTTCTTTAAATACTCTACCTTGAAAAAGACACTTTTTTACGTAATTGTAGAGAATATTGGTTTTTTAACATTCTTTAAATTTGTTTGGTTAAGACTGCTAATAACTTTTAAGATCCTGTTGACCTGTGTATCCTGTTGACAAGCATTCTGAAAAATTTGAATTTGAATATTTAAAGCTTTTGGGGCAGTCTATAGTCATTTAATTTTTATGTTTTTGGTTCTTCATCCTTCATCTTAAAGGGCATTCAGACTTTTATGTCATAACCCGCCATTCTCCTACTTTCCTCTCATCCTTATCGCTTGCCTTTCTTGGCTTTCTGTTGCTTTATCAAATCAAAACTTCGAGGCGCTGCCACTTTTTTAAATAAGCATAAACAGTGACATCCCCACCATCTCCAGATGCCCACCCCCCACACGATTTCCAAGGCTTTAATGTGCAGCTGGGGAATAAGGCGGTGACGGAAAAAAAAGAACCGTATAGAGAGAAAAAGGATGAGCCATGACTTGTGGCAAACTCGGGCCTAACTATAAAAATGTTTATCAGCAGGATGGTGGCCGGAGGAGAGCGGGATATCTAGAGAATTTCTCTAAGCTGCCCCCAAATCCAATTTTGAGCAGCATTTAAGTGTCCTGTCTGCCTGTGCCCAGATCCGTTTCCGTTTCCCCATCCTTTTTGCTGGCTTTCGTTTTTGTTTGCTATGCAGATGTGTGAGTGCGATGAGTGAGTGGGTGTGTGCGTGCGTGTGGGTGCTGGTGTTTGCTTACATGATGTCCTTTTGCTTTTGGCCCTGACTTTGTCGCTTTGTGTGGGCAAATATTTGGCATGACTTTACATTTGCAGCCATTCTCGGTCAGTAAGCCCAAAAGTAGGCAATGGAAAATCGCCTAATGGCAGGAAATCTCAATTATGTGGATGTGGTATTCGGAAGAAAAGGACATTAAATCTGTTATTACAACAATTTTGTTTAAATTAACCATAAAATATTCAAAAGATAATATTTTCAAATATAAATAAATAATTTTAATACGAAGAAAGACATTGTTTCTCCATTAAACATTACTTTTTAAGTAACATTTTATGATGTAACGTTATTTTTCTTTGAAAAGTCTATGAAAAAATCTTCGAAGCAGACAAATTAGTTTATTTTATATACGCATAAACAAAAAATAATGTTATGGACCATCCAGACCATATAAAAGCGCTTTCAAATTTGTGTCTGTCTGGCCTGGCCTCCGTCCCCTAATAAAACACAGCCACCCCAATCATTTACACTGCCCCAGCTTAAAACAAAAAAAAAATTAAGCAAAAAATATGCCAAGTCAGCTTAGGGGAAGAGAACTTTAACAAGGACCTGAGGCAGTAAAAACTCCATTAACTGTCATCAAAAATGCATTTCGCATGCATCAAATCCGAAATGGCCATGGCCACGGAGGATCATCAAATAGAATAGAATGAAATGGCGCAAATCAAAACACATTGGCATAAATCAAAGAGCAGAGAAAAAATTCGGCGAAACACTTTTATGGCTAATCCACGAAGGATACCACAGGAGACCAGTGTCTGGACCCGGACAGATGACTCCCCTGGCAACATTTTTATGCGCAAATTAACTTTGCAATCGTTGGGTGGTTATGGGGTGGTGGTAGTGGGGTTGGGAGACTTTCCCCAGTGGAAATACTGGGTGTTGCTGGGTTTGCTGTGTCACTCCCCCTGCATTACATAAAATTTATCCCCAATTTGCGTGCAGCGGGTAAACATTTTATATGCCTCGTCTGGCTCTGCTCCACTTTGGCTTATCAAATTTTATTAGCAGGCCAGCAAATTGTGCAACAACAACAAATACAAAGAGAAAGAGCGCCAGCCAGCACATTAATGGGACAAATAAGCTCAGTGGAGCCACCACTGAACCACCGTAAGCCACCCCCAAAAATGCAGCCCCCACGCGGCAGTCTCCGTCTCAAGGTATGATTTGTCGTCCGCTATCAATTTCTTTAGCACAATGCCAACATCCCCCAAAAAAGGAGTCGCCTTCAAAGCTGGAAAAGCGACCGGAAAAGTGCAAACACACGCGAAACTGCCGGCGATTCCTTTTAGCTTTCCCCCCTCAGTCACTTTCGGCGGGGGCGTGCAGACGCGTGCTGGGATCTAATAAAAACGTTTTGATAGGCTTATGACCGGTTTCTATGATGCCAGGACTCACTCCTCCGAGTCCTGTATATTTGTCTTCATAATATTTCAAATTTACTTGCTAACTGTTCCAGCAAATTGAGATAAGGTAGTAAAAAAATCAATAAGCCATGTCTTTAAGACAACTTCTGGGGGGTTGAAGGAAAATTATTTGAAATAGCTGTGTTGATCTTTGACCCCAAAGTTCCAGGGTAGTACTCTTACCCCAAGAATAGTTATAATGTAGATCGTAGATAAGAAATCACAAAGCGATGATATTTCTTATTTATTTAGTTAAAAATTCCACTGCTTTGTAAATAATACCTTTGCATAACAAATTGTAAGCAAATGTTGAAAAATAAAACGTCCCCCATTTTTGAGAATCCAATTTTCCTTTTCGCATTTTTTACTACACTTTTTATAGCCGGGGAACCCCTGAAATGTATGCCACTGATATGAAGAATCCTTGAATATCAAATTGAAAGTCACTCAGCCGCACTTATGTTGGAAAATCAGCATCTCCTGCTCTACCCTGACCCTCCTTATCATAAAAAATGCTTCCGGCCAGTTGTCTTCCCTCTGACCGCGGGCCAAAGTCGAATCAATCACAAAAAAAAAAAAAACTTGACCAACCCGCGCACCCAGCCAAGCAAATCAAATTCTAGCCAAACAACAAAGAATTGCAAACACTTGGATGGAAGCATTGGGAAAAATCAATTTTCAATTTAAAATTTAGATGCTCATCCCCCGACCATTCCATTCCGTTTGCCATAAAAGATAAAGATTGAAATGCGTTCAAGCGCAAAATGTAAATAGAACTCCCGTTTAACCAAAACTCAGGCAGGCGGATGAATGCTACAGGTTGTATTTGAGTTTTGTGTCTCTGAGCACCCTCACCGGGTGGTTGGGCAGCCAGGCCAGTGGGTGGTTGTATAGTTGGAGTGCGCTGAGCCACCAAGCGATTTCAAAGCAAAAATATGGCCGCATAAATCTGAAGCAAAAAGTTTGTTTTGCGGTCAGCAGAGGCGAGTTTTCGTTAAAAACAGGGTATGTGGGGTGTAAAGGGTTTAAAGGAAACATCAAACCTTTTATAAGTTAGCCTTAAGGATGTTGGAGTGTTATCTTAAAGAGGAATAATAATAGGTTTGATATAAGCCTATTGTTTTAAATATAATTCAAAGGATATAGTTTAAAAATAAAGCTTTTAGACGATAGTCTAATCCTTATAAATACTAAGCTACAATTTAATGAAAAATCCTTTACAAGTCAGCCCCAAGTCGACTCCATTTTAACCATTAAAGTATTGAATTTCTCTTGGCAGATATTTGTCTTTGATTTTTATCGTGTGGTGAGTTTTTTTACGAGCTCTTTGGCTTTTCGACTGTGTGCCCCCCCTTATTGTTGTTCTCCGGACCCGGAGTTGATTATTTGCCCAGCTCCGGCAGCAGAGACCCTGCAGCAGCCCCACTTCGGCAGAGGAGCGTGCATTTCATTAGCCGAGTGTATCTGAGAGATACATCTGGGCGCTTTGGCATTTGGCAAACGATTTTATGCCGCACCGCTTGGGCAAACAAAATCAAATCTGTGACTAGGAAATTGCTTTCGCCTACTTCCGACTCCCGCTCTCCAGTTCATGCCCCAATCCCATCGCCCTTACTTCATCTCAAAGGGAATGGTGGGGGCTCTAGTCGAAATATTTGTGTAATGCAACTATTTAGGGAGCGTTTTCAATTTGAAAGGGTCCCCTGGGTAAACAGAGCCGGGAGATGATTAAAATTTAACTTCATCAAATATTTGCAGCCAACTTTGATGGGTTAGTAAAATGTTTAATAATAATATTAAGTGCATAATTCATTTTGCAGCTCCAGCCGGAGCCTAATAAGTGTTCGTTAAACTTAATGCATTCGCCGGAATGTCTTTGGGCCAATGAAAATATTAAATGCCAGGAGTAGTTAAGAGAAGAAAGGGCCAGCAGATGGGTCCTATACTCACTTTATTGCAAGGTTCCTGCGAAAATTAATTCATTAGCATTTTATTACTCTGGCATAGTGACGACAGCAACCAGGCAGGATGACGGAGTCTCCCCTATAGAGAGGAACATTGGCCCTCAAACTCCACTCGCCACCTACAGCTTCTTCGGCGCAGCCCATGCCCCACGATCTTCCTTCGTCCTTTGATGTGTAATTAAATCAATAATCACTTTTCAGTCGCTTCGGGAAGTTTATTAGTTGATTGAACCAGCAGGTGGTAGGTACGGTTGAAACGTCAAAGATGCCGGGGAAAGTGGGGCTATTACTTTCAGGGGGGTTGTCATTAGCAAGTAATGTTTGGGAATCTATTACCTGAAAGCTTTCAACTTGTTTATGGGAGTTTTGGGATGTTTTCTGAGCTAATATTTAAAATCTATGCTATGGTAGAACTAGACATTTCAGGTATGGAAGAGTAACTAATTTTAATTATAAATTACAATGTGTGGTAATTCCATAACTGATACTTGAAAACACAACTGAAAAAATAATACCCTGAAATACAAGACTCGTCAAAAAATGGAGAAACCCATACATTTTCCATTTAATGCCCAATTAACGCATTTTCCACTTGGGATTCACCGAAGCGAGAGATTTGTATACCTTTAAAGGCAAAAGCCAGGGCCACAAAAAGCGAAAAGCAAAAAGGAATCGTGAACGTGCCACAGAGCAGAAAAGGCCACAGAGTCAAACCTCCCGTGGATACCACGTCTCCCGTAGCCCAGATCCCGAACTCCTCCAGCATTCGTCACCGCTTGTGGAAATGGGAATGCGCGGCATTTGTCGCTTGGCTGCAGTTGCAAGTCGAAACGGTGGGTGGGGTTGGGGTTTTTGGGGCCAGAAACAGGAGCTGCACTTCATTAAAAAAAAGAAGCAGAGGCAGTGGCAGTGGCAAAGGAAGAGGCAAGTTGGTCGTTAGAAAACTCCCGACTTACAATTACATACACAAGGACAGCCCCGGCTTCAAAATGAGTGATGTAATGTGCCTAACAAGAATCCCTAGCTGCCTCTCCCTTGCACGCTTATTGTTGCTTGTTGACATAACGAATGCCTTAACATTTTTCGAGTTGCCGTTACCTCTGCCCCGCCTCCATGACAATATCCTCCCCGGTCTCTGTGTGTGCACTTCCGCTCCACTTACACATAAGTCGCCTCTTCTGGCGTTCCTGCTGGAGATGTGAAATAGATTTGTAAGAAATATTAAAAAAAAATACTAAAAATATTTAACAAATAAAAATAAGGTAGTAATTAAAGGTAGCTTATTCTGTCTACTTCCAATCTAAACAAATTTTTCTATCTATTTTATTTTAGTTCTACTTCAAAGCTAAAATATAAAAATATCCTTATCCAAATAACTTATTTTTTGAATATGATTCTAAAATTTTTCAAATACCATCTCCAGCCACAGTGCTGACGTTGACGCGGTTTGTCGAGTTAATGACTTTGGCAGCTGAGCGGTTCGCCGGCAGTGGATGATGGCAACGGAACAAGGACCTACGGAGCCAGCCAGACCCCCGGCTGATGTTTGAGCCTGTCAACGGCTCTGAGGCGTGCAAAAATCATTTTTCTCGCACATTTTTATAAATCACCCAGCCGCCACCGCCACCGTTACCGCTGGCGCCGCCCTTCTCACAATCCCTAGGCCAAACAATCATCAACATTTATTTATATTTTTCATTTTTCACATTTTCCGAAATGCCAGACAAAATTGCCTATAATTTCCAGTGTAGGGATGCTGGATCCCTCAAGGTGTCGCTTAGCAGGAAGGCCAAAAACGGGAAACAGGGAAGCTGCGAGGTCTGTTGCCTGCAGTTGACAGTTAATTATTTGTATAAATCGCTGCAGATGTTGCGGGCATTGAAGGGTTAAATTCAGATACATGTAGTATATTCAATTAAATGAATTTGAATATCAAGTTCCACATATGCGGGAAAAAATGATAGTACTTTTTCTAGAAATCAAATGTTCATTTCTAAGAAATCGGCAATCATTTCATTCTTCTTTTTAATTAGAATTGATTTTAGTACTTTAATCAAAATCCCATTCTCATTTAAATTTCGAATTTAGAATGAAAATAAATTTCTATTTAAAGGTGATATATTAGGGCACGTCATCCCCTCCTACCACCGCTATCGTATTACGGGATAAGGATAAGGATTGTTCCTGTTGCTCTTTGTTGCTGATTCGAATCGCTCCTTATCCTTAAACCTGCCCTCAGCTTACAGGAGGGCTTCTTATCATGGCCCTGCAACTTGAAAACAATAAATATTTTATGGCCCCCTTTTTGGCCGACGCATAAATCTTGTTCTGGAAATTGATCCGAGATGCGAGTACGTGTTCAGAGGGTTAGTCTTGAGGTGCAGATTCAAAAAGATACAGTATCTGGGCTGCGATACATTTGCCACATTGACACACTGAGCACTCACGGCCTCATCCTCATCCTCGCACTCTGGCATTTGCAAAATTTGTCTGCTCGTGTGGGAATTTCAGCACTCCCCTCTATTTCAGAATACCCGAGGTCCCAAAACGCCCGCATCTTATGAGATTTGCACATTGATTCCTCGTCCCATTTTCCAGGAATGGGGGAAATGTTTTGTGGGTCGCATTCTCACTGCCTTTCAGGGGTTCCAAGTGCTTTCAAGTGGTAGATTTTCTGGCATTTTAGGAGATGCTTTTGAAGTTAAAGAATCTCACATTAAAGGAAACGAACTTGTTGCTTAAGTATGCATTTTTAATTTGAGCCAAGTTTTAGATTTTCTGGAAATTTAATGAGATGCATATTCAAAATCTTTAGATATTCATCGTTTCTGGTTTAGACTTCCGCAACTGTGGACGGTTTCAAACAAATATTTGGCATTGGATTTCAATCCGCTTGTGGGGCTCTTTTATTTTTTCGTGGTATTCCTCTTTGAGAACTATTAAAAGTTTGAATACCACTTTTTGAGCCAATTGACCGCACTTTTTGTCAGGCAATTGTTTGCGGCTTGTGGGGGCTGCCTTCCAGAGCCCCAAATCCCAAGGGGGAAATTAAATGGCTAAAAATGTCATGGATTCAAGTGGTTAGCTGGGAATTGGCGATATTTGCATCCGAAAAATTCTAACCGCACTATAAATAAAGTGAAAATCCATTTGAAATGTCATCGCATTTGGGGACCGCTCTGGCAACATGTTGCCGCATCAGAGAATGTTGCTAGCGGGGGAAGAACTGGTTTTTAACCAAAAAGCTTTTCATATGATAATGCAGCAGCTGACATTGCTAACTGTGACCGGGGAGGGGTCGTTGGAGCCACTGGGGAAACGATAACAACATGCATAAATTTATATATTTATGCTCAACAGCTCATTTAATGAACTGCACATTGTTTGTGCTGTTTTGCATAGCAAGTATCTGCGTAGCTGTCGCCGCAATCTGTATCTGTATCTGTGGCTGTCCAGTATCCATGTGAATGCCAGTGCCCAGTTCCCACTGACCAGTGCCCATTGCCCATGTGAGTGTGTGTTTATTTGCTCGTTAAATGCAGAATAAGCTACACTTAATAATTGAATAACACTCGGCATCGGCTTGGCTGTGTTTCGGACTCAACTCAACTCCCCCAAACTGGCCAGCGCGATAAGCAGACTCTCTATCCCCCGTCCAGTTCACTCAACGCATTATGACATTTGTGTTTACCGCCAGCAAATATGAAATTTCTAAAATTAATTTCGATTCATGTTTCCGAATTAGCGTCGGTTATCATGCCCTTTGTCACTGCGACTGTCACAGCGACGATAAACTGCAAAAACTGTTTATTAATGACAAAAATATAACTTTGGAACGTCTCTGCGAATGAACCTTGATCGCAAAATAATAAATAAGTAATCGCTGTTTCCATGAGTAATTTGCTGACTAAATAATGGTAGCTATTCAGTTAGTATTCAGTAAGATATTGGTTTGGGGCACGGTTTAATGAACATGGGAAAATAAATGAAATTTACTAATTCGTAAGGTGTATGTTGTTAAAAGAAAATAAAAAGTATAAGCTATATAAAGACTATTATTTTCAAGAAAAATTAACTCCAATATCCAGTAGTTAGAATTTCAATTATCAACTTTAGACCTTCAACTTTAGAAAAACGTGTATAGTAAATATTAAAAACTTTTCCAAAAAATCCCCAAGTCTCAAATTATTTAGAAATACCTCCAGAAACCTCCCAATGACGTTAATATTTTCGCTGATAATTGCCATTGTCTATTAATTATAGCATCTGTATGGTGGACTTTGTGTTCTTTGAATCCGTTTTAGTGAAATGGAATTCTAATCTATTGCCCCGAATTGCTGATTATTTAAGATTACGAGAATTAGGTCAGATGTTGGTTGTGTACACATGTTAATAATAACCCCTGGGTATTTTTTAAAATGTAATCTATTGGAAAATAATATATATTTGCTATTTTTCTCGGGTGAACTATGAATGATTCATAGTTTTAGTGGAAAAGTTACACAAAGCGTGTCTGTAATTAATTAAAATGTAATATATTTCTCTTTCCGGTTGAACAAAGCCACAACCAGTTGTTAGGCGCTGCGGGAGAGTTTTGGAAAAAGCCGAGCTTGAAGGCGGATTCAATTGGCCTGGCAACATGTTGAGTTGTTTGTTTACCGACTCTGGGTTGCTGTATGTTGCTAAGGCAGAGGCCCCCACTATATGGAATAACGACAAAACATCTCCAGTTGCTGTTGGGGGTCGGCAGTAACCACTTTGATTTGAAATCTCGTGCGTAAGTGAAGCCAAAGTCAAGATCATTTCAAGCCGGACTCTGGCGGCGTGCTCTTATCATCTCCCAGCCACGGATGGCAGTGACGAAGGCGCTCCGGGGTTATCGCTGATTTGACCAATAATGTGCTACGGTGATTCAATTGAATCGAAAGTATTATACGCGGACCCACGGCTGCTGATTATTCGAGGGGACAGTATCGAATAACTCGCGCTCACAGAAGGTTTCTTTGTTACTCGTCAACCGGGTCTGGAATTAGTAAACAATTGTGCCTCGTATCGGACGGACCTATTAGGTACTACTTCCCTAAAAATAAAATAATTATACAATGAGAGAAATGTCTGTGAATTTACTTATAATCGGTGTGTCCCTGTGCCTGCTACAAACCGAAATCGCCGCGGGTTTGTCATTTTCGTGGGACAACCTCTCCATCTTCAATGTCAACTTCACGACCCCATCCATCCTGGGTCGCTCCATTGCCATGGACAGTAATTTGCGGGTGGAAACCGAGGTGGATCCCAATATCGATGAGGACTCACACTTGAACACGGTAAGCCCCACAGCGGAAGTCTGAAGTGCAAATTAGTTAATGGAATAAATGCTGAAAGAGTGTGTTCACATATGAGAAGTTAAATTATTGCTAATTATCTGGGCGAAAAAATTGCTGGTATTTATGGCTTTTTTGAAAAGTCTTCATTATACTTTTTTTCATTAATTTTGTATTGTATTTTAAACATATTTTTACATCCGAAGTGATTAAGTGCTTTTTGTATTGAATTGAAACGTAGTGACTAAAGCTTATGTTCATTCATATGCATGTTCATTCATTTACTTTAATTTTTTGTTTTTTAATTTGCTGAATTTTTTCCTTTTTATAAGGAAATAAAAGGGAACTCATGAAGGTAATTGTGCTAGAATATAATATGAATTTTATTTAAATCTTTACAGTACGGCTTAATACACAAATATGGTTATCCGGCGGAGAATCACACCGTGGAGACGGATGATGGATACATACTTACCCTGCACAGGATAGCTCGTCCTGGGGCCATTCCCGTGCTCCTGGTTCATGGATTACTAGACAGTTCCGCTACCTGGGTGATGATGGGCCCCAACAAAGCATTAGGTCAGGATCAAAAGTCTTTTGTGATTACCTCATATTGATAGCGTTGTTTTGTTCCAAAGGTTACTTGCTCTACGACCAGGGCTACGATGTCTGGATGGCCAATGTCCGGGGTAACACGTACTCCCGAAAACATGTCAAGTACAGCACCCACCACGCCAAGTTCTGGGACTTTACTTTCCACGAGATGGGCAAATACGACATTCCCAGCACCATCGACTACGTCCTAAACTACACAGGTGTTCCCCAGATACATTATATTGGACATTCCCAGGGGACGGTTGTCTTCTGGATCATGGCCAGTGAGCGGCCGGAGTACATGGACAAAGTAATCCTGATGCAGGCTTTGGCTCCAGTGGCCTACTTGAATCACTGCCGGAGTCCAGTGGTCAACTTCCTGGCGGAGTGGCACTTATCGGTGAGCGTAAGTTTCCCCATCCAATTAATCCTATCCACATCCCGAGGGGGGTTCAGGCAGAGGAGAAAAATCCACAGTAACATAGACTTTTAAAATATTGGCCTCTGCTCTTCTGATTAAAATCCTTCCCTAAGCCCTCTTCACTCTTAAATCCTTTCTATAAACTCATTCCTTACTAATATCCTTCCATTATTTATGCAGTTGGTCCTCAAGTTGATTGGCGTCCATGAATTCCTGCCCAAAAACGAGTTCATCACCATGTTCAATCGGATTGTGTGCGACGAGACAACCATTACCAAGGAGATCTGCTCGAATGTGATCTTCCTGACCACAGGATTCGATAAACTGCAGTTGAACGAGACGATGCTTCCGGTGATTGTGGGACACTCTCCGGCCGGAGCATCCACCAAACAAATGCAGCACTTCGGCCAGTTGAACAGGTCGGGAGCCTTCCGGCAGTTTGACTACGGCTGGCTGAGGAATCACTGGGTTTACGGCAGCATCGTGCCACCCACCTACCACCTCCAGAACGTGCGGGCCAAGGTGGCCCTCTATTACGGCCAAAATGATTGGCTGGCCCCGCCCGAGGACGTGGAAATGTTGCACAGCCAGCTGCCGAATGTGGTAACCAAATATCTCGTCGATAACAAGGAATTCAACCATCTAGACTTCATCTGGGGCATCGATGCCAAGGAACTGCTTTGGGACAGAATGTTGGAAAACATGAAAAGCCAGGAAAATTCCGTGCTTTAAGGGGGGTCTGGAGTTATCCAGGGAGATTAAACAAATACAATTAATGCAGTATATCGTATTAAATAAGTTTGTTAGATAGGTATTTATTATAAATTATAATAAATTTTAACTTATAAAAGAAGAACAAATAAATTATACAAACCTGTAATAATAAATAGATCTATAAATATTATACAATTCCCAAAAAACGATGAAAACTTTTCTCTTTTTAGTAAAAATGTATAAAATGTAAAAAGTTTCTGCTGCATAGTGTTTTTTTAGATATAATCATGCAAAGCAAGTTCAGAGGTTTACGACTAAAATTAGTAACGCTCTTCGGAAGTATCTGCCTGAAAACTGGAAGTTTATAGGCTAACTTTAGTCTTCATTTGGATATTGTGCTGTTACGTTTAAAAAATCAGGATTAAGCTTTAAATAAAAAAAATGTCTCTAATAACTTTTATAGTAGCCTCTTATTTGGCATTTTTTTGTATTTTGGAGAGTAATGCGAATTATTATAATTACCCTTTTCGATTGGATATTCCGCCAAATGTTCTGGAAGATGCACGACTCGATACGGTAAGCTATATAAATAAAATATAAAGAAGGTATACATAGTCTTACAACGAATTTAAAGTTTTAACTATTTTTTAAACAATTGTATTCTTTAATGAAGTGCAGTTCAAATAATATTAAAGTAAAGATGAAAGTCTAAAGTAATGGAAATATTCAAGCAGACTTACTATATAAAGGTGAAGATTTCTCAAATTAGTTACAGTTTTCAGAAATGACTTAGTAGGTTAAGCTAAAAAGTATATGAATGTATAATATTTATGCAAATTCAAGTGTGTGTAAAAGTCGCAGTAAACAATGGGTGTCTAGTATTCTTATAGTTATTAAATATTTCCAGTTCCAACTTATATATAAGTATGGATATCCTGCGGAGAACTATACAGTGAAGACAGATGATGGATATTTATTGGGCCTCTTCAGAATCGCTCGTCCTGGAGCAGTTCCTGTCTTAATGGTCCATGGATTACTGGATAGCTCTGCCACTTGGGTGATGATGGGACCAGAAAAGTCCCTAGGTGAGGTTACTCTGTATATTTCGACTAAAGTATTGCTAATATTCAACTGTACACCAAAGGATATATGCTTTATGATCAGGGCTATGATGTCTGGATGACGAATGTGAGGGGAAATGCTTATTCAAAACGCCATGTCAGGTTTCAGGAGTCCGATAGGGACTTTTGGAACTTCTCGTTTCACGAAATGGGAACCTATGATATTCCGGCCACAATCGATTTCATCCTAATGAGTACTGGCTATAGCCAGTTGCACTATGTAGGGCACTCTCAGGGGACTGTTATCTTCTGGATTATGGGCAGTGAGCGGCCGGAGTACATGGACAAGGTCTTCATGATGCAGGCTCTGGCCCCAGTTGCCTTCTTGACCCATTGCCGGAGTCCGGTTGTGAACTTCTTGGCGGCTCAGGATGCGGCAGTTGCGGTGAGTTATTGATTTCCTGTCCTTTAAATATTCTTTAAAATATTATGGCCTTCTAGTTCTTGCTCAGGGCCACCGGCTTCAATGAATTCCTTCCCAGCAACAGGCTCATAAATACCTTCAAGAGGGCCGCCTGTCATGACACCACCATTTCCAACATGGTCTGTGAGAACTTGCTGTTCATAATTTTCGGCTTCAACAGGCATCAGTTGAACGAAACGATGTTGCCGGTTTTGGTGGGTCACACTCCGGCCGGAGCCTCCACCAAGCAGATGCACCACTACGGTCAGCTGAGAAATTCCCGGAGGTTCCAGCTCTTCGACTACGGAGTCGGGAATCTAGTGCAATACGGAAGCATCAGGCCACCCATCTACAAATTGGAGAACATCCGGACTAAGGTGGCCCTTTACTATGGAAAGAACGATTGGCTAGCTCCTCCGGAGGATGTGGATCTGCTGAGTAAGCAATTACCAAACGTCGTTTACAAGTACCTCGTACCCGACGAGCAGTTCAACCACTTGGACCTGATTTGGGGCGTCGATGCCAAGGAACTAATCTGGAATCGAATGCTGGCAATCATGAAATTTTATGAAGGACCCTCTTATAGTTACAATCAATACTATAAAAAATAATACATAATATTTATACAAGCTTATGGGGAAAAAATAAATCAATTGGCTGTAAAAATTCAACTATTTCTATGAATTCCATTTATTTTCTTATCAATTGCAGGAAATATAATTCTATTTGATTCTATGAACTGTAAAAACACTGAAATAAGTTAGTGTGTTTCGATTCATAGTTAGTTTATTTAATTGGAACTAGTTATCGAGCTTGGAGTGCACTTGAACGTCATCACTTATGGGTAAGTATGCCACTTATCTGTTCATGAATGAGTTACCCGGCTTTCACATCAATTTCGCACGACCTTCTCCTACGGTTGTCAACTTGTTTTATTTACATCTGCATTGCCCGTAAAACTTGTTTAATATATTCTAAACAATAATAGAGAGAATTATTTTATGCATATTGATTGCCCCGATTCACGTGAGATGCCAGATAAGATGCAATCGGGTCAAGGAGGGGAGCGGGAGGCTAACAAGCCTTACTAAAATTAGCCGATCGAATCAAATACGGCACACGATTTAATTCCTGTGTTCAGTGGAAGCTGATCAAGCAACGGGAGTAGTTACAATTACTAACTATTATTACTCGAAAGAAGCTATAAAAAAGGTTAAAAATAGGATAAACTTTGACAACATAGAAAAGGAAATCCAATAAAAATTTAACAATAAAAAGTGCTTTAAAAATAACTAGAAACTGTGACGGATTTAAAAATTGTATATAAAATAAATGTTTATAAATAGATATGTAAATCATACAGTGAAAAAGAACAAAATTAAAAAAAGAATATATCATATATCTATTCCATCCAAAAAATATAACAAGTACTGAGTTCATTCTAAAGTCCTTGAAATATATTTAAAAATATATTTCATAAATAGTTTGCAACTTATGCGGACTTTGTTTAGAAAACAGTATAAGCTGAAATGTTTACAAATAAAAATGTCGGTTGCAAGTTGACATATTTCTTGTTAATATACTTGCATTTAAATATAGTTTCAAGTGACTTAATTAAGTATAATAAGAAAATAATACAAGATGCCAATCTGTTAATGGTAAGCATAGAATTAAATATGAAATGTGCCTATTCAAAGATATTGAAAGCAACAATATTTTGTAGCCAGATCTGATTAAAAAATATGACTATCCTGCGGAGATACACAAGATCGTGACCAAGGATGGCTTTGTGCTGACAGCTCATCGTATTCCAAGGCAGGGTGGGCAACCTGTCTTGATGGTTCATGGGCTGTTCGACAGTTCAGCAGCTTATGCGATCCTGGGTCCTAAAAGATCCTTGGCGTTTCTGCTCAGTGATCTTGGCTATGATATTTGGTTGCTCAACACCCGCGGAAATCGCTATTCCCGGAAGCACAAGAGATTCCATCGATATCAGCCTCAGTTTTGGGACTTTTCTTTCCACGAATTAGGCATATACGATCTTCCTGCTTCCATTGATTATGTCCTTTCCAGGAGTAAGGGTTTCCAGCAAGTCCACTATGTTGGACACTCGCAGGGCACTACCTCGTTCTTCGTTATGGGAAGTGAGAGGCCCAGTTATATGAAAAAGATCAAGCTGATGACGGCCTTGGCTCCTGTGGCCTATTTTGATTTTATTGAGAACGCGGTTGCTTTGACTTTCGCAAAGTACGTCCCAACATTGGCAGTAAGTAATAAACGTTTTGAAATAAATTTGTCATTAATCTCTTATCCCTTACAGCTTCTGGCCAAAACCTTTGGGATCCACGAACTTCCGCCGGAAAACGAAGTGTGGCGAAAGCTCATTTATCAAATATGCAGCTTTGCCTTTCGAAACACTTGCACATATATTATTTTAGAAATGATGGGGATAGACTATCAGCAGTACAACTCCAGTCTGACTCCACTCTTCCTGGGACACACTCCTGCGGGATCATCGGTTAAGTCTCTGGAGCACTTTGCCCAGCAGGTCCACAGTGGGGGCTTCTACAAATTCAATTACAATAGTATTTGGGAGAACCGACGGCGACATGGATCGGATATTCCAACACAGTATAATGTGGATTCGGTCGACTGCAAAGTGGCCTTGTATTATGGAAAAAATGATCGATTGACGGCAGTCAAAGATGTTCAACGACTCCGAGATGCTCTACCCAATGTGGTGCATGAGAATCTTTTGAAAAGCGATAGGTTTAATCACATTAATTTTATTTGGGGAAACGATGTTAAAGCCATGCTCTACGATGAGTTGATAGAGGTCATGCGAAAAGTTGACAGTGGGGAGTTGTAGATAAAGTTTAAAATTAGCTTTGTGTATTTTAAGCATTTTTTTGGGCCATTTTTTACAATGGACCAAGACTGGCAGCCGTTTAAAAAGAGCATCGAAATATATGGTCAGCTCATGATTGGGAGAGCAACGGATGTTATCCTCGTCGCGATATAGGAGCCTACCAACGGCCAAGGATCGAGCTTTTGCATCGGCCGGATCGGATTGTATATATTATTATTTATATGTATATAATAATATCTTAATATCAATTAGTGTCATTTAAAAACAAAATTCTAATCAATTTTATTGAATAAGCTTAGAGCTAAAATATGGATGGTATTAAAAATTAATTTAAATTTCCAATAAATGTTTCTTTAAGCTTCTTTATGAGAAGCTTTTATTATTAATTACATAGATGAATTAATGTAGCTTTCGTATTAATTTTGTTTGACCTTATCATTGATAAACTTGTTGACGAGGTATATTTTTAACAAGTATAGGAGTATTGATTGCTCAAATTAAAATTAATTGTGAAATGAAATGGTTTTAAGACGGGAAACGAGTTTACAAATGTTGCCTAAAGCGTTCAGTGACAATTGATCGTGCAATGGGAGAAGTTCATATTTTTAAGGTGTTATGATTAAAGTGAAATATATTTGTTAGTTCCCTAAAATCAGGACATCAAAGAATCCAATATTTATATAAAAGCTTAACTTTTTTGTATAGAGTCTGTGAGTCAGTCTTGAATCATTTCCGAATGACGTGAAACCTAAATCAATTTTCTATGAGTGCTGTAATCGCTGTAAATTTTTCCCTAAGCACTTGATTGGCCAATTTTGTTTGCTTAAATTAGTTTAGTCTGCTTCACGAATTGCTTTTAAGTTTTGAAAATGCTTGGAACTAAAAATGTGTTGCTTTTGTCTGGGACTTTGTTCTCATTTTACCTGATTTTTAATTTGGTTTCCTGCGATTTGATTAAATACAATGAGCTAATTTTGGAAGATGCCAACCTGCTTGTGGTATGCTTAGTGGCTCTTAGTATAACGTTCTAATTTAATTTTACATTAACCTTCAGCCAGATCTTATTAGAAAGTATGACTATCCTGTGGAAGATCACAAGATCCAGACAAAGGATGGTTTCATACTCACAGCCCATCGCATTCCAAAGTCCGGCGGACAGCCCGTGCTGATGGTCCACGGTATTTTGGATAGTTCTGCTGGCTTTGTTATCCTGGGACCCAACAAGTCCTTGGCCTTCTTACTTAGTGATCTGGGCTACGATATATGGCTGTTAAATACCCGTGGCAATCAGTATTCCCGCAAACACAAAAGATTCCACCGATATCAACCGGAATTCTGGAATTTTTCCTTTCACGAGCTTGGAATATATGATCTGCCAGCAGCAATAGACTATATCCTTTCAAGGAGTAAAGGCTTTGACCAGTTGCACTATATAGGACACTCTCAGGGCACTACATCCTTTTTTGTGATGGGCAGTGAGCGACCCAATTATATAAAAAAAATCAAACTAATGCAGGCTCTGGCTCCCGTGACTACTTGGTACAATAATGGGAATCCTATTGCAAGGACGTTTGCTAAATATATTCGACCGTTGTCTGTAAGTATGCATCTAAGTCTTTAATATTTGTATTTTTATTATTTATCTTTCAGAGTCTGGCCAAGTCCTTTGGCATTTACGAACTGCCACCAGAGAATGAAGTCTGGCGAAGACTGTATTACAACCTATGTAGTTTTGCTTTTCCCAATACTTGCACATACATTTTGTTTGAGCTTTTCGGCGTCAATTACCAGCAGTTTAATTCTAGTCTCATCCCTCTATTCCTAGGACATGTAGCTGCAGGTTCTTCGGTGAAGTCCTTGCTGCATTACCTCCAGTTAGTTTACAAGGAGGGCTTTTTAAAGTACGATTACTACGAAGAGAATCCAAGAATTTATGGAACAGATTCTCCGCCACAGTATAACCTGGCTAATGTGGATTGCAAAACAGCTCTCCACTACAGTAAAAACGATAAATTAACTGCTGCAATAGATGTTCAAAGTCTGCGTGAATCTCTACCCAATGTAATTCTTGACAATTTGATACCGAACGAGCGCTTTAATCATATTGACTTTATTTGGGGAAACGATGTCAAACTATGCTCTACGATGATGTGATGGAAATTATGCAAAAAGTTGAAAATGGGGAGGTATAGCGTAGCTAGAGAGATTACATTGAAAGGAAAGATATGTGTTACTTAATATACTTAATATATAACTGCCATAAGTTCCCTTCAAAATATGTTGACAAAACTAAAGCATAGGAATATGAACAAATTATTAACAATAAAGATCTAGTGGGCAAAGAAGTTACACTAATTGGAATACTCCTAACCCAATATAATCTCATCATAAGCCTCTCTGATTACTCAGTTGATTGCAATGTTAAACTGGCACTTTATTTGTATAAACTTGGGAGCAAATGCTTTCTTAAAGCTCTAGCAGTACACAACTATATTTGCTTACTAACTTTCTCAATGGCAAACACATTTTAAATTACCATGAAATGCATTTAAACATGAAATCAGATTAAATATTTAAATCGGACAAGAGGCTTGTGGCGTGCCAAAAAAATCGAGGAATCTCTGCATATGGTGATAATATATTTCCATACAGCTGGCGGAAATTTATTGCAAGTACATTTTATTTAAAACTCCATTGCATCTGACACTTGGAAGTAGAGGAGAGGACCCCTCCAGCTCGGTGCGATTGCCAAAAAACTGAAATTGCAACTGACATTGGCACATGTGTGTGTGTTTGTCCTTTTTTTTTTTTGGGTGCTCTGCCTGGGCACAACCACAAGAAAATAAAAGTGTCACTCTATAGATGCAAACTTAATTGTTTGCAGTCTGAGTCCGAAGCCAGTGCCACAAACAAAAGCATTCGATATCGTGCCGCCCAGGCCGAGGCTGCCACAAGTTTCTATTTCTCAAATAAAAGCCGAACAAACTAAACACAAAACTATAGAAAACTGGTTGATTGCACAAAAGCTACTACGTTTATGTGGCAAATCATTTTAAAGTGAGTTAGTTCTGAGCTGATTGCGTGAGATAGTCGGGAAGCGATTGATTTTTGCCCCCAAGTGATTTCCAACAAGGTTAGTTAATAGTTACGGAAAACAGTTCTAATTGGAGGCGACTTATATTGGTTAATTGGTTAAATTATTTATGATATCTACGTTTGTGACCTACATTTTTATTTATAAAAGGCCTTTAAAAGACAATCACTGGATATAAATATTTAATTTTCAATCATATGCCTACTAGATTATAGTATGAAGTTTTTATTTGATACTGATATTATCATACTATCTCAAAAAAAAATGTATAAAGAATGTTTTAAGAACTTGATACTGTTTAAAAGTGAATACTTTACTCACGAGTTTCTTCAGCTTGAGCATCGCTGAAAGCAAAAATCATTTTACACTTGCTTGTAAGCTGCAACGTGTCGGCTACTTGATGTGGTGGCCTGCCACCTCCCCAACGTTTTGTTCTCCGGAGTCCGGACCCGGCTGCATGTCCCGTGTCCGTCTGCGGTCTCCGCCCTCATGTCGCCGACGCCTGCAGATGTCCTGGCTGATGTCAGGACCCCGAGTGTTGTTCTTACAGGCAACCGGAGGCAACAGGCGAGGCAAGGACTATCGCCTGGAATCATTCAGACTCAGATGGCTGGCGACCGGGAGTATCAATCATGTCACTTGACCGAGCGGAAATCGAGTTCTCAGAGAAATGCAAATGGGAGTCGGCCTCATAAAGCTTTGCCGGAGAAGGGCAGGACCTGAGACGAGCTCCCTTTTTGGCAGAAAATTAAATTGAGCCCCGTTTTTGGATGTGGTGCGAAATTCGTTAAAATTCTGTGGCTGTCATTGTTTTAATGCATTTACATGTTTGTCCTGGTCCTGGTCCTATACCTCGTTCTCTGATTAGGAGTCCTTTGTCCAGGAGTGCCTTTTGAGAAGCACATCGCCAGCGGAAAACAAAAGCCGAGGCCAGAAAACCAATCGAAGTCATTTGAAGATTTGCGATCCGATTTGCATTTGAATGGGCCAAATGGGAAAAGTTTGAGTGTTTGGATTTCTTTTTTTTTATCTTCTTTTGGTCAGGCTTAGGTCAAGGACCAGCTGCTGTGGCAGGACTAAGAGGCTGGCCACGCCCCCGGCATTGTTATGCGATTGTTTTGGGGGGAGGCAACTATCAACAACTGAAACTACAAAACCAGAAATAGCCCGATAACCCTTTGGCATGTCAGCTGCAAAAATGGGAAGAGTTAAGCCGAATCTGTTGCCTACTTTTGGGCGTTTAATGGATAAAGCTGCCCAAACTATATTTAAGTCAAAAATATATATAGAATTAAAACATTAGCAAAGCAAAAAATTATGTCAGTTTACAATTATTTTTGAATTATTTATTAAAAGTTTTATTAAAAGCCTGCCAAGCTGGCAGCTCGTACGAGTGACAACTCGAAAATATATTTAAAAGCGTTGGCCGAAAGCATAAATCGATTTGCACTTTGAAATTATGAACTGTCAACCAAATAATATTTTCATTTTCAAATGCATGGTTTTATTATTTATTCTTCCTATCTCAAAAACTACCAAGAGGCAGCACGTTAGCTTGGCCAAAGTCTTTAAAGTACTTTAATATATTTACAATTGGCTTTCCACCAAATCCTTTAAATCTCCTTAAGTTATCTTACCTGCATTAAGGACATTGGAACCCGCAGTTTGTTCAATTCAAGGAGAGCAAGCAAACAGAAAATTGTTGCCCATCAATTTTCCTGTCCCGCTGTTGCGGGCTAATTGAAAATAATTTTTGCTAACGATAGCCAAACGAAAAGAAACCACCGAAAGAGTGACTTACAGCATAGTTGTTCATGTACAGTGGTAATACGGGAGACTTTTGTTGGTACAATTTAATACATCATGATTGAAAATACTTTTGAGATGTTTAAAAATACGACGTCATAGCCCTTTCGCTGGAGTTCATAACGCCGTTTCCGCACATTTTCGAAATTTTGAAGGGGACCCCCCATAAAATTTCACAAAAAATCTAAAAAATATTTTTTTTCTAGATTTTTTATGCAGATTGATGGAGAATTGATCAACAAATCTTTTAAGGTATTCCGCTCTAGAATGGGATGAAAATTGGCAAAGATATAGCCTTTGTTGTGGCTCATAGAGCCATTTCTCCACATTTTCAAAATTTTGAAGGGGACCCCCCAGGAAACAAAAAATCACAAATCAAAATTTTTTCACAAAAAATGCAGATTGATGAAGAATTGATCAACAAATCGTTTAAGGTATTCCGCTCAAGAATGGGATGGAAATTGGCAAAGATATAGCCTTTGCTGTGGCTCATAGAGCCATTTCTCCACATTTTCGAAATTTTGAAGGGGACCCCCCATAAAATTTCACAAAAAATAAAAAACATATTTTTTTTCTAGATTTAGATGCAGATAGATGGAGAATTGATCTACAAATCGTTTAAGGTATTCCGCTCAAGAATGGGATGGAAATTGGCAAAGATATAGCCTTTGCTGTGGCTCATAGAGCCATTTCTCCACATTTTCGAAATTTTGAAGGGGACCCCCCAGGAAATTTCACAAAAAATCTAAAAAATATTTTTTTTCTAGATTTTGATGCAGATTGATGAAGAATTGATCTACAAATCGTTTAAGGTATTCCGCTCAAGAATGGGATGGAAATTGGCAAAGATATAGCCTTTGCTGTGGCTCATAGAGCCATTTCTCCACATTTTCGAAATTTTGAAGGGGACCCCCCATAAAATTTCACAAAAAATCTAAAAAATATTTTTTTTCTAGATTTTGATGCAGATTGATGAAGAATTGATCTACAAATCGTTTAAGGTATTCCGCTCAAGAATGGGATGGAAATTGGCAAAGATATAGCCTTTGCTGTGGCTCATAGAGCCATTTCTCCACATTTTCGAAATTTTGAAGGGGACCCCCCATAAAATTTCACAAAAAATCTAAAAAATATTTTTTTTCTAGATTTTGATGCAGATTGATGAAGAATTGATCTACAAATCGTTTAAGGTATTCCGCTCAAGAATGGGATGGAAATTGGCAAAGATATAGCCTTTGCTGTGGCTCATAGAGCCATTTCTCCACATTTTCGAAATTTTGAAGGGGACCCCCCAGGAAATTTCACAAAAAATCTAAAAAATATTTTTTTCTAGATTTTGATGCAGATTGATGAAGAATTGATCTACAAATCGTTTAAGGTATTCCGCTCAAGAATGGGATGGAAATCGGCAAAGATATAGCCTTTGCTGTGGCTCGTAATGCCATTTCTCCACATTTTCGAAATTTTGAAGGGGACCCCCCAGGAAATTTCACAAAAAATCTAAAAAATATTTTTTTTCTAGATTTTGATGCAGATTGATGAAGAATTGATCTACAAATCGTTTAAGGTATTCCGCTCAAGAATGGGATGGAAATTGGCAAAGATATAGCCTTTGCTGTGGCTCATAGAGCCATTTCTCCACATTTTCGAAATTTTGAAGGGGACCCCCCATAAAATTTCACAAAAAATAAAAAAATATTTTTTTTCTAGATTTAGATGCAGATAGATGGAGAATTGATCTACAAATCGTTTAAGGTATTCCGCTCAAGAATGGGATGGAAATTGGCAAAGATATAGCCTTTGCTGTGGCTCATAGAGCCATTTCTCCACATTTTCGAAATTTTGAAGGGGACCCCCCAGGAAATTTCACAAAAAATCTAAAAAATATTTTTTTCTGGATTTTGATGCAGATTGATGAAGAATTGATCTACAAATCGTTTAAGGTATTCCGCTCAAGAATGGGATGGAAATTGGCAAAGATATAGCCTTTGCTGTGGCTCATAGAGCCATTTCTCCACATTTTCGAAATTTTGAAGGGGACCCCCCAGGAAATTTCACAAAAAATCTAAAAAATATTTTTTTTCTAGATTTTGATGCAGATTGATGAAGAATTGATCTACAAATCGTTTAAGGTATTCCGCTCAAGAATGGGATGGAAATTGGCAAAGATATAGCCTTTGCTGTGGCTCATAGAGCCATTTCTCCACATTTTCGAAATTTTGAAGGGGACCCCCCATAAAATTTCACAAAAAATAAAAAAATATTTTTTTTTCTAGATTTAGATGCAGATAGATGGAGAATTGATCTACAAATCGTTTAAGGTATTCCGCTCAAGAATGGGATGGAAATTGGCAAAGATATAGCCTTTGCTGTGGCTCATAGAGCCATTTCTCCACATTTTCGAAATTTTGAAGGGGACCCCCCATAAAATTTCACAAAAAATCTAAAAAATATTTTTTTTCTAGATTTTGATGCAGATTGATGAAGAATTGATCTACAAATCGTTTAAGGTATTCCGCTCAAGAATGGGATGGAAATTGGCAAAGATATAGCCTTTGCTGTGGCTCATAGAGCCATTTCTCCACATTTTCGAAATTTTGAAGGGGACCCCCCAGGAAATTTCACAAAAAATCTAAAAAATATTTTTTTTCTAGATTTTGATGCAGATTGATGAAGAATTGATCTACAAATCGTTTAAGGTATTCCGCTCAAGAATGGGATGGAAATCGGCAAAGATATAGCCTTTGCTGTGGCTCGTAATGCCATTTCTCCACATTTTCGAAATTTTGAAGGGGACCCCCCAGGAAATTTCACAAAAAATCTAAAAAATATTTTTTTTCTAGATTTTGATGCAGATTGATGAAGAATTGATCTACAAATCGTTTAAGGTATTCCGCTCAAGAATGGGATGGAAATTGGCAAAGATATAGCCTTTGCTGTGGCTCATAGAGCCATTTCTCCACATTTTCGAAATTTTGAAGGGGACCCCCCATAAAATTTCACAAAAAATAAAAAAAATATTTTTTTTCTAGATTTAGATGCAGATAGATGGAGAATTGATCTACAAATCGTTTAAGGTATTCCGCTCAAGAATGGGATGGAAATTGGCAAAGATATAGCCTTTGCTGTGGCTCATAGAGCCATTTCTCCACATTTTCGAAATTTTGAAGGGGACCCCCCAGGAAATTTCACAAAAAATCTAAAAAATATTTTTTTTCTGGATTTTGATGCAGATTGATGAAGAATTGATCTACAAATCGTTTAAGGTATTCCGCTCAAGAATGGGATGGAAATTGGCAAAGATATAGCCTTTGCTGTGGCTCATAGAGCCATTTCTCCACATTTTCGAAATTTTGAAGGGGACCCCCCAGGAAATTTCACAAAAAATCTAAAAAATATTTTTTTTCTGGATTTTGATGCAGATTGATGAAGAATTGATCTACAAATCGTTTAAGGTATTCCGCTCAAGAATGGGATGGAAATTGGCAAAGATATAGCCTTTGCTGTGGCTCATAGAGCCATTTCTCCACATTTTCGAAATTTTGAAGGGGACCCCCCATAAAATTTCACAAAAAATAAAAAAAATATTTTTTTTCTAGATTTAGATGCAGATAGATGGAGAATTGATCTACAAATCGTTTAAGGTATTCCGCTCAAGAATGGGATGGAAATTGGCAAAGATATAGCCTTTGCTGTGGCTCATAGAGCCATTTCTCCACATTTTCGAAATT
Organism: Drosophila monieri; assembly: GCA_035047585.1. Classification (NCBI taxonomy): domain Eukaryota; kingdom Metazoa; phylum Arthropoda; class Insecta; order Diptera; family Drosophilidae; genus Drosophila; species Drosophila monieri. The sequence continues at coordinate 85,290 of JAWNPJ010000116.1, read as the reverse complement.
TTGAAGGGGACCCCCCAGGAAATTTCACAAAAAATCTAAAAAATATTTTTTTTCTGGATTTTGATGCAGATTGATGAAGAATTGATCTACAAATCGTTTAAGGTATTCCGCTCAAGAATGGGATGGAAATTGGCAAAGATATAGCCTTTGCTGTGGCTCATAGAGCCATTTCTCCACATTTTCGAAATTTTGAAGGGGACCCCCAGGAAATTTCACAAAAAATCTAAAAAATATTTTTTTTCTAGATTTTGATGCAGATTGATGAAGAATTGATCTACAAATCGTTTAAGGTATTCCGCTCAAGAATGGGATGGAAATTGGCAAAGATATAGCCTTTGCTGTGGCTCATAGAGCCATTTCTCCACATTTTCGAAATTTTGAAGGGGACCCCCCATAAAATTTCACAAAAAATAAAAAAATATTTTTTTTCTAGATTTAGATGCAGATAGATGGAGAATTGATCTACAAATCGTTTAAGGTATTCCGCTCAAGAATGGGATGGAAATTGGCAAAGATATAGCCTTTGCTGTGGCTCATAGAGCCATTTCTCCACATTTTCGAAATTTTGAAGGGGACCCCCCAGGAAATTTCACAAAAAATCTAAAAAATATTTTTTTTCTAGATTTAGATGCAGATAGATGGAGAATTGATCTACAAATCGTTTAAGGTATTCCGCTCAAGAATGGGATGGAAATTGGCAAAGATATAGCCTTTGCTGTGGCTCATAGAGCCATTTCTCCACATTTTCGAAATTTTGAAGGGGACCCCCCAGGAAATTTCACAAAAAATCTAAAAAATATTTTTTTTCTGGATTTAGATGCAGATTGATGAAGAATTGATCTACAAATCGTTTAAGGTATTCCGCTCAAGAATGGGATGGAAATTGGCAAAGATATAGCCTTTGCTGTGGCTCATAGAGCCATTTCTCCACATTTTCGAAATTTTGAAGGGGACCCCCCAGGAAATTTCACAAAAAATCTAAAAAATATTTTTTTTCTGGATTTTGATGCAGATTGATGAAGAATTGATCTACAAATCGTTTAAGGTATTCCGCTCAAGAATGGGATGGAAATTGGCAAAGATATAGCCTTTGCTGTGGCTCATAGAGCCATTTCTCCACATTTTCGAAATTTTGAAGGGGACCCCCCAGGAAATTTCACAAAAAATCTAAAAAATATTTTTTTTCTAGATTTTGATGCAGATTGATGAAGAATTGATCTACAAATCGTTTAAGGTATTCCGCTCAAGAATGGGATGGAAATTGGCAAAGATATAGCCTTTGCTGTGGCTCATAGAGCCATTTCTCCACATTTTCGAAATTTTGAAGGGGACCCCCCATAAAATTTCACAAAAAATAAAAAAATATTTTTTTCTAGATTTAGATGCAGATAGATGGAGAATTGATCTACAAATCGTTTAAGGTATTCCGCTCAAGAATGGGATGGAAATTGGCAAAGATATAGCCTTTGCTGTGGCTCATAGAGCCATTTCTCCACATTTTCGAAATTTTGAAGGGGACCCCCAGGAAATTTCACAAAAAATCTAAAAAATATTTTTTTCTGGATTTTGATGCAGATTGATGAAGAATTGATCTACAAATCGTTTAAGGTATTCCGCTCAAGAATGGGATGGAAATTGGCAAAGATATAGCCTTTGCTGTGGCTCATAGAGCCATTTCTCCACATTTTCGAAATTTTGAAGGGGACCCCCCAGGAAATTTCACAAAAAATCTAAAAAATATTTTTTTTCTGGATTTTGATGCAGATTGATGAAGAATTGATCTACAAATCGTTTAAGGTATTCCGCTCAAGAATGGGATGGAAATTGGCAAAGATATAGCCTTTGCTGTGGCTCATAGAGCCATTTCTCCACATTTTCGAAATTTTGAAGGGGACCCCCCAGGAAATTTCACAAAAAATCTAAAAAATATTTTTTTTCTAGATTTTGATGCAGATTGATGAAGAATTGATCTACAAATCGTTTAAGGTATTCCGCTCAAGAATGGGATGGAAATTGGCAAAGATATAGCCTTTGCTGTGGCTCATAGAGCCATTTCTCCACATTTTCGAAATTTTGAAGGGGACCCCCCATGAAATTTCACAAAAAATCTAAAAAATATTTGTTTTCTAGATTTAGATGCAGATAGATGGAGAATTGATCTACAAATCGTTTGAGGTATTCCGCTCAAGAATGGGTTGAAAATTGGCAAAGATATAGCCTTTGATGTGGCTCTTAGTTCCATTTCCATAGATTTTTGAAATTTTGCTGGGGCTCCCCAGAAAATGTCCCAAAACATGCGAAAATAATTTGTTTAGTAGATTTTGTTATTTTAATACAGATTAATGTTCATATCGTGACCACTGTGCACCAGCAAACTTAATGAAAAATCAAACCTGGGAAAAGCACTGAGGAGGGGACGCAAAAGTAGGAACTGTCAGAAGCCAAGAGGTGCAAGTGCAGGTCGAAGCCACAGAGGACTCATTGGTTTCGTTTCTTTCTTTGCGTCCTGGAGGGAAACGCATGTCAGGCGAGCAGTCGAGCAGCCAACCGGAAGTGCTTAACAGCAACACCCATACACACGACCACACAAGCTCACCCATACATATTCCGTAGAAAACAAAGAATAAAAAGGAAGCTTAAGAAAAATGAAGAAGAAAATTCTTTGGGTTAGTTTCCACGGCAAACTTCCAGCAAACTAAAGTAAACTAAAATAATTTTGTAAATACACATATACACGTGAGAAGTACTTATGTGTATAAATCAATGGGTATGTGTGGGAGCATTTTCCCGCCCACCTGGCCAACTGCTGTTGAAGTGCCTGAAAGCCAAGTTAATACTTGGAAATAATTTATCGAGTGCATTTATAATTGATGTTATGCGGTTGCTCCATGGAGCATCCAGAGCTCTTCTCTTTCATTCCCATTGTTGGCTATTTGTTGTTCGATTTGTTTGCCAGGATATGTTCAGTACATCAGTGGGCACCGGGAAAAAGTGCGAAATGTACTTTCAATTAAAATCGAATATAAAAGAAAATTTATATCCATTCAATTAAGTTTCATAGTTTATTCGAAAATTTTAAAATGAAGATGAATAGCTATGGGGTTTTCCCACTTAAAATTTTTCTATTAGATTCTAAAGGATAAGAGCTTTAATTAAATACTGCCAACCCCAAAACATATCATACTTTAATTATGGTTTCTTTGGTTAAAATGGTCTTGTTTCGTTGCCCAAAAAATATCTGATTTCACAATGAAATGTGCAATTTGATTTCCACGCAATTTACTTCCAACCCAGGTCTTGCCAGAATCCTCCCCGTTTTGGTTGCGCCTGTTATGTGTGTATTCCCGTATCATGTTTTCCACAAACGCAAAACAACTTTTCTGGATAACAACACATGGAAGGATCACGAAGGGAGCTTTACAAGCTGCAGTCCATCCAAATGTCTAAAATTTCATAATTGCAATGAAGTTTTTCGCCATAGAATCCCCCATACATCTTTGCTTCGTTTTTCCATGTGTTGTGACTCCCCCGCAATAGAATACTCAAAAAGTATTTAATTATATGCTATGCGTCCTTGTTTATTCTGAGGTTCACCAAGAACTTTTTGCAGCTGTTATTGGAAGCGGTTGAGTTTTTTGTACATCTTTCAGATGCAAAGGATAAGCTTCGCACTCGACGAATGAAATGTGATTTTAATTAATTTAATTACTGGTTGTGGTTTCTTTTATAGCAAATTCAATAGGACCAACGATACTCTTCCATTTGGATTATTTTTAAACTTTAAAGCTCCACACTTTCCTCACACTTGCCAAAACCTCATTATTCACCAATTATCCTGCCGACCAAAAACGAGCACTGACCAATTTGTCATGCCTCATAATTTGTGCCTTATCTGTGCTTTAACCCGTTAACAATCGTGTCCAAGGACTGTACCTCTCCCCTCCCACAAAAAACAAAAAAAAAGAAACCCAATTTAAGGCGATTGTCATTTGCTAAAACACAGAAAACAGAACCTCGGGCGCCAAACACAAGAAAAAAAATTAGTTCCATGAAAATGACGGGGAAAAAAAATCAAAAAATCTAATTAAAAATTTTTCTGCAATTCTAGAAGGTCCTGTGTGTCCTGTAGCCCATACCACTGGCCTCGCCGGGACAAACAAAAAAGCAATTACAATGCCTCAAACTGTTGCAACTTCCTGCAATGACAACAGAGGCGCTAAGCGTGGTACACAATATTAGCAGGATGACTCCTTTTCCCTTTCCTCCTTACCATCCCCCCACATCCCCACAATTCCCCTGTTGAACATTTTTGGAAAAAAAGAAGGACACCAAAAACCCAACAGTATGGATACCCAGCAGAGGTCCTTTAACTGGCTATGTGAGTGTGTGTCCGTCTAACAGGCAGTCAGGATATCCTACTGGTAACCAGCCATCCTCCAGCCCCACTCCCTTCCCCACTGCAGCTGCTTGGGTAGCAGTTTCAGCGTCCGTCTGTGTTAAATACGCGAATGTCCTTCCTAATCTCATTTGGTGATGTTATCCTGAACGAGTGAACGGAGCAGGGACTCCATGGATTCCTGCTCCATGGAAGCCCCATCCCTCTATCATCTCCCTATTGCCCCACGGCGTTGCCAACTCCATTCTGTATTTTGTGGTTAAACTTTTTACATATTGTTCGCCAAAGTTGAATAAAAGAATCCTGTTATGATACCCAGCCAATATTTGTAGAACTGCCATTACCGTTTCGGCGATGACTTTGAAAGTTGTGTTTGACTTTCCAGCCAGACTATTATTAGCTTTTCTTTAATTTAATTCAATTTTAATTATATATTTTCTTGGGATTCCTTAGGATCGAGGAATGTTTAAGAAACCTGCGAAAGAAATAAGAGAAATCTATTTTAAGTATAAGTATATTAATATAATAAATATATAAAAAAAATGTAACCTAGTAAGTTTTAATGATTATGAAGTATTTGATTTTATACTCAAGTTATATATATTAACATAAATTTTTTTATAATATTTTTATCTTTACCAGTATGTGAGCATTTACGAGATTTAACAGAAACAAATTCTATTTTTTCCTATATGACCCTATTTCAAAATACATCTTTCTAAAAATCTAAGAAATGTTTGTAAAGCTTGTTATTGGTAATATATTATATAATATAACAATTTTGTTTAGAGGGTATTCATAGGTCTCGTGCTAATTTCCTAAAAGTGATGGTTATTATAGCTAAAGTATTTTTTGCTGTTTGCATTTCCAACCGAGTACGTGTGAGTGGGTGGGTTTGTTAACCCGACAATGGCGGCGGATAGCGAGTCCTGCCCGCTCCTTTTGGCCGCTGCAACCGCTGTCTCCGCTCCGGAGCACGACAAAGCCCACAAAAGAACCGAGGGGAAGGGATGGTTTCCAAAAAAAAAAAGCGCAAAAAAATCAACCAGCACACGTACCCAGCATTCGCCGGGAAAAAGCCAGGCTAAAGCGCCGCCAGTCAAAAAATTTGCTGCTTTCCTTTTCAGTCCTTTTTTTTCTCAACGTAAAGCTTTCCCCGAAATCATGCCGGGAAAAGTGGGAAAAAATGCTTCGCACCCGCGGTGACCAAAGCATTTCTGCTATTCGGTACAGCATAGAGTGGAGTGGGTGCTTGGGGGTCACTGTTATTATTGCGTTTTTATGCATACTCGCATATGGCGAATGTCCTTGGCCATGGTTACACCACATGATATACGGTATTAAAGTGGACCAAAATGCACGCGGATGAGCCGGGGATTTTCGAGGGGTGCGAAAGTGGTTCTCGGCTGGGATGGATTTTCCGGGCAGTCTTAGTGGCAAGTGAACGTGCTAAAAGTTTTTAAATATTTTAAGCTTCAGTGAATTGAAGGCATTGCCCGACTAGCCACGGCTGATCCTTGGTATTTTCATTGCCTTAAAAGGGTAAATTTTTATAAAGTCAATTTTCCCAGAGTGCCGTGATGGAGAATTAGTTTCGTTTGGATGAACCTTATCTGTCCGACACGTGTAATATAGACATGTATCTTCAAATGATAGTGATAATTAGGATTGCCATCAATCCCGGCTAAGGTTATAGTTCCCCAACCCGATAAGTAAGATACATGTGTATTCTTTTGGCGCCACTCCTCCACCTTCTCCAAAGTTCACACTTGGGTTCGGGAAAAAACCAAAAATCAATATTCTGGCAATTAGGCGCCCTGCTCCTAGACCCCTGGCCACCGCCACTTGCTGTCCAATTTTGTGATTTATTAGTAAGCCTGGTGCGAGAGGGGGCGAAGGGCATAGTGGTAGAAGGCTATACTTTCTGGGGAAAAAGTTAAACAAACAACAATAAATTGAGGCAAATTAAGCATACGAATGCGGTGTCTGTCAATATTTGCATAGACAAGTGAGACGTTCATTTGGTGTTTGATTGTGGAGGAATAGAGGGTATGCCAGGGGTGGGAGAGGGCCAACTTAACACCTCCCGATTCCAAATCCAGATCAAATACTTGAACAGGAACGTGGCTTATTAAGTCAAACGGATTACGCATGTCTCTAGTGGGTGGGGGGATTGGTAGACACTTTCCACGTTGCACGGCACGGTTTTGTTTTTGGTCTCAACACAGTTGTCCAGCTCTTTAGAAGACACTGAAAGATATTATATTCCAAAATATACATTATTAAATATATTAAGCATAAAACATTATTTTAGAGCCATTTTATAAAAAATGGTTTTCAAAAACTCTCTCCGGCTGATTAGAAATGTTAGATTTTAAGCTTAGGATTTTGTTTCAATAGGAAAATGATATGATGAGAAAACTATACTTTAGTTTAAACCTTAAAGATCATAAATTTATAGCATTTTCTGAAAATATTCCCAAGTGTAGATAAACATCTAGAGCAGGTCACCTATTTGTGTTTGGATTTCAGATATCAAATGTCCATTTGCCATCGTGGGCGCATTTTTCTATTTTCCTCAATCGCGGGTTCTCGATTTCCCGCTCGATTGGCCGCTTCGGTGTCAAAACAAACTCGAAAACATTCCCAGCTCAGTCCCCAACTTGGAATCAGTCAACAAACATAGCAGTCCAATAATATTTGTTGATCGTAGAATCGTGAATGCTGACACCTTCGTTGGGGAATGATGAATAAGAGCCCGGAATGTCGCCATGTGCACGATTGGGTCGCTGGCCGGACTTATCAGTTCAGTGCAGTGGAGGTACCACCATTACCTGTTTACGGGCTTACCTGTACAGGTAACAACTGTGCCCCATATAATAGTTCTAGTCGTTCTAGTAAAGCTGATAATATTTGACTTTTTAACACTAAGACTCATCTTATAAAAATTTTACCAAATGAAAATCAAATGCGGATAAAATATTTAAAAAGAAATGTATTACAATTAATACTATAATAGTTACCTTAGCTATAAAAAACAAAAACAAAAGTCAAATCTAGAAATCGTTATCAATTGCATTATCGAGAAATTCAAAAGATAACGTATTAGTTTGCCAGTTTTCTCCTTTAAATTGTACCTATACATATAGGCTATAATTTTCTTTCTTTTTTTATGAGTTGTCAATAATATTAACAAATTTATTTATTTTATATTCCTTATTATCTTGTTTGCAAATATTTCAATTTTAAATTTATTTTTGAACTTTAACAGCTCTGTTATGCTAACAGGTTCGAGTTGTAGGCTTTTACTCAAATGTTCGATGCCGGTGGCAACATGTTCGACTCTTTCTTCAATGAGTTGTGTTTATGAATCACATTTACTCTCAAGATAATAGGATTTCCCATCTAATATCTGTTTTTATAAATATATTCAATAATATAAATTACAAAAAAATAAATTTTTTAATTTAAAAAAATATAATTCATGTTATACAGATACCTTAAAACGTAGAATAATTTTATTGAATCAAATTGTTTATGTTTTTCAACTAAAATAAAGAAATTAAAGTAAACTTGAACTTTTTGTAAATTATTTAAAAAAATTATATGCAACATAAATGTGAAAAAAAATCTGGTTGATCAACTCCTAAACCTGATGATTTATCTTTAAGAATTGCGACACTGAGGAGGCAGAGAGACTGTTCGATGCCAACATGTTTGATGATTCCTTTTGAGAGTTTTGTTTATAAAATGGAAATAAACTAAAAAAATATTTAGGCTGTTTTAAAATTTAAAGCGAAATTTTCAATAAATAAAACACAATCAAATATATTTTATTTACGTTTGTGACAATGGACAAGGGATTTTTTTTTGAATTTATATTTTATGAAAAAGCTTACAATGTTTTAATTTTTAGAAGGACTAACAGTGAAAGAATTTTTCGAAATATAAAAAAAAAACAAACCCTGGAGAGTGCATTACTCCATGTAAGACTTACAACGGGTTGCGAGAGAAAGAGAGAGACCCTGCCGACGAAACCCGACGAGGGACGACGCAATCCGAAGTGCTCGACAGCACAACGGCGAGGCTTCCACGGCGGATGCTTAATCTGAAAAGAAATTCGGGCGAGTCGGACGTGTCGCGGATGTTTGTCGAAAGAAGTGGTCTCGTAAAATCGTAAAAAGTTGAAAATATTCAAAACAGAGAATACGAAAATTTGTGAAATTAAACCCAAAACAGTTGTGCAATTTTTTGGATAAAAGTGAAACTGAAGAAGAGTGGTTTCACGGAAACTAGGCAGAGATTTCAAAAACAAAATCTTGAAAGTGGTGTTTTCGAAAGATTTTTGAAGTGCAATACAATAGAAGTGAAACTGAAGATTAAAAAACTGCCAAGTGAAGTGTTAATAGGAATCTTAAGCAATCTTTGAAAACATGTTGGCCCAAAGTGCTCAACCGAATTAACTGAGACCGTGAATAAATCGCTTATTTCGAGCTTACCAATTTTTAAAAGCGGATTCAGAACCGGATTAAGTCTCAGCAGCAGAAATGGAGGACGAACTGCGCTGCCCCACGTGCAAGCAGCTGTACGCCAACCCGGTGCTGCTGCCCTGCTTCCACGCCCTCTGCCTGGGCTGTGCTTTGGACATCCAGACCCCGTATAATCCGGGGGCAGGTCTCCCAGTGACCGCCAACGGATCGGGGGCCTCCTCCACCGCCGGACACAATGGGCTCCATGGAGCCGTGAATGGCGGAGCTGCCGGGGGAACCACATCTGGGGCTAATCCCGGTGGACCCGGCACCCGTCACAGCTCCCACAGCTCCGCGGCTAGCACAGCCAGCTCCAATACCGGCAGCGAGAGCGTCACCTCCGACCAGGATCAGTCGGACAAGGTGAGCATCTTCAGCGAGGCGGACTCGGGCGTCGTCTGCTGCTCCAACACATCGCGGCCGGTCTCCTATGCCGGCACCGGAATGCTACCGGGAGTGGGAAACGTGGTGGCTCCACCGGGAGCCGCCTATTGCCTCACCTGCCCGCTGTGCCGCAAGCTGGTCTTCTTCGACGACGGCGGGGTGAGGAACCTGCCCACCTACCGGGCCATGGAGGCCATCGTCGATCGCTTCTGCGCCCGCGAGGCGCTCCGCTGCCAGATGTGCGAGACGGACCCCAAGGTGGCCTCGCTGGTCTGCGAGCAGTGCGAGATTCGCTACTGCGACGCCTGTCGGGAGCTCTGTCATCCCGCCCGCGGGCCGCTGGCCAAGCACACACTGGTGAAGCCCCGAGGAGCTGCCCAGCAGCGGGAGTCCGTGTGCGGGGAGCACGAGGAGGCCCTCTCCCAGTACTGTCTCAGTTGCAAGGCGCCAGCCTGCGGATTGTGTCTCCAGGAGCAGCGCCACCAGGCCCACGACGTTCAATCCATCAACGTCACCTGCAAGGCTCAAAAGGTGAGTGTGAGGATCGGTGTGAAAGGATATTTAGAAAAGTTTAATAAATTTGTAACTCAAAGTGTTTAGTTTCCTCGTGTAAGTCCTGCCAAATATCCTTCTAAAAACAAGCCACAAAGGCAAAGAAGTCCTTGGAAACCCTTTGCTTCCTCTTACAAAATAATGGCAGAAATGGTCGTGAAAAATATAGCGCCAACCCAAACTAATTAGGGGCGAAAGTAAGGTCTTTGAGGAATAAATATATATTTGGTTGGGAGGCCACCGCATATCCTGGCCACATCCTGACTCGCTTCCTTCTTGATTCTTGTTTATATTTCGTTCTGCCCTTCGTCTGTCGTTTTTGTGGAAATTTATGGCTTGTCTCCTGGCCCTGAACATTTTTCATGCAACACTGTTTTGGCGCATAGCTTGGGGGATATTGGAATCTCAAAGATAGATGGTACCTGATGGATAAAGGAATTTTTCAAAAGAAGTTTCAGTCTAGAACTAGATAGGTAGTACTAGATAGTCGACTACTACTTTGCAAACTATTTCTTGAAGAAATTTTCCTGGCAATTTCGAACCAAACTCACCTGAAACAGCTCTTCATTTTTACGGACCCTTCCGGAGTGCCGCAATCTGACAACTTTGGCACGCTAATTCAGCGATAAGTTTTATGTCTGCTGCCGTGCTTCCTTTGCTTACCTTTTTGGGAATTTAATTTCTGTTTCGTTCACCTGCCAGGACGGTAGTCGAGCACGAGAATTCCTCAACTGTCGTCGAATCGCTGGCAATTGTCAACGGCAAACAATTTTAATATGGCAAATGTTTCAAGTGCCTGCATATCCTGTCATCCCGAACAGGACGAGGACAGCCAAGAGACAGCCATGGCGGCGACAGAGACGGGACATGGACAAGGACAGACCAAAGTGCGAAAAGTGACAAATTGCAGCGGTTGCCAAAACAAAGGATGAGACCGTTGCAAAGGAATCAACTGGCGAGTCAGGTCAAGAAGGATATGGCTCGAGGAGAAGAAAGGCAAATGAAATGGATAGCATTTTTGTTTGGAGGAATGAATGTGCGAAAAGAATTTAGCAGTTTCCTGGTCGGCAGGAAGAAGAAAGTGGTTTAAGTCAGTAAGTCCATACGTAGTAGAATTCTATCCGCTTTAAGCCTCCTAATATCTTTAACATTTCTAGGATTCAAGTAAATATTTTTTTGAGAGGAAAGCCATTGATAAAAATATCTGGCACACATATTTTGGCCTATTTCTGTATCTATTTGGGTTGAATGTTTCCCCATTATATTACGCATTGGCCAGACCTTTTATCTGTTCTATCTGACTGGAACTGTGCCGAAGGTGGAGAGTACAGACTCATCAAAGCCCCTTGGCTCTTATTTGGTGTAGAGTTTCCTAGATTCCAATTTTCGCCGTTTCCTGTCTACTTATCTGGTCGCATGCCTCCCCACCCTGACGCATCTTTTTGTAGGATGTGGGATGGCCTGCAACTGATTTTTGATTTCCATTGTTCGGCTCCATTCGCCTGCAGGCCCAGAGAGTCAAAATCCGAGCCGAACAATGCCAAAAAGGAACCCCTGACCCGGGGCAGCTGGGTCGGGGCAGCTGCTCGGCTTATAATGGCACAAGCAAGGTGAGGTACTTACCTCACTGCGGTTCCCGCTCAGCCCCGCATATGTGACACACGCACGAAATGCGGAGGGACGCCTCCACCTTTTTCCACCAAAAGAGTTGATAAGATAACACAGGGGGTAGTCATCAGAAAAAAGCTACAGATACTTTTTGAGGGCACAGCGATGATTATCAGAACCGTTGATTAATAAACATTTAAAGACCTCATTTGATTCATAAAATACTGTTTGTGGGTGTGAAATTTTTCTCTGTGTGGTTGAAGACTCATTTGCAGAAAAGTTTCCTGATTTTGTGCCATTTTTCACACCCACTTCTGGGCCAGGCCCACTCCCGACTACCTGTCTGTCGGCAAAACAGGTAATCGCAATTCTGTTGGGTCGCGTACTTTCCCAACTTGTTGTCGGACCTTCGTAAATCATTAATTTTTTCGGTGTTTATTATGCAGTTGTCCTGTGTCCTGGCTGGGTTGTCCTGTATCCTTGGCCTGCTTTCCACACCTCGACATTTCTCATTGTTGTTTATACATTTTTCTCTATTTCCCCGCTCTTTGTTTCTGCTCCTTTGAGATTTATGACGCCATCAAAGTGCAGCTCTCGGTTGGCTGTGGAACACGTCTAAAATATTTTTGCAACATGTTTCGTGTTGTACCCACCACCGCCGCACCGCCTCACTGCCGCACCACCACCCGAAACACCCCTAGTCGCTAGTTTTTTTCCCCCCGATTCATGTCCTGCCAGATGATTGCACTGCATTTGTTCCGTTTAATATGGCAGGATTCCATTGTTTTTTCCGCCACCAACCCTGGGGCAACGGTCTTCGGATGGATGTGTGTCGAATCCACCCAGAGTTCAGGTTATACGCAGGTCTGTGTGGATTCTGAGCAGCTCAACAATGGTGGTTTTAAATAGGTTATTTTAGAGACGATTAGGGGAAGGGCTACAGTCGTAATTGTGCTTCGAAGAGCTGTCAATAATAACCAGAAGCACACTTATTAAATTCCTCAAATAAAGAGAAAGGTGGGGAAAGTAACATTCCTACTCATCCGAGCGTAATATATGTTTATGTATAAATAAATTCCTTTGAGCACGGGCAACCTGGATGGCCCCACACTCCCAGGACTGGCAGCTAAGTTAATTACAGTCCAATTACAGGAATTTTATGTGTAGATACATTCGGATTTCTGATGTTGGCAGCCAGCAGGCTAGCCCGCCTGTCTCTCAATATAATTAAGCGGAAAAATGAATTACATAATTAATAAGGAAAATTCAACGCCAGCCTAATTAACAGACCAGGCGTGTGTGCCTTAAAGCCCGAAATAAAGAGGCCGCCTTGAAGAAGTTACTCCATTGGATCACATCCCTAAAAATGCCAGGATAATGCCAGCCAGTGTGTGAGCCAAAGTCAACACTGGAAGCCAAGTTAATTGCAGAAGGGAAAGCGAAAAGGAAACAGAGTGCCAGCCAGCAACATAAAAAATAAATAGAAGAGAATTCACGGCAATAAAATGAAATGAAACCCAAACAGGCAGACTAGCAATGAAAATTCTTCTCCCAACAAATAAACAGAGAAAATGGGAAAATGGCCGAAAAAAACCAGCTCCAAAGTACTTTCCCTAATTCATATAAAATTGCCCTTTGCCCTTTCCAAGCCATTTTTTGTTCGGCGCAGCTCTAAAATTATTTTGTCACGAGTAAAAATTTCAACAGTTGCTTGTTCACTAAATAATAACAAACCCCGGAACAGGACCCAAGCCCAGGACACCACCCTACTGATGGGCTGTAATTTTTACCTGTCCGAACCCCCTTCCAACCGCCCCTCCCAACCGAAGTTGGTCAGAAAAACACAAACGAACTGTTTTCCCCAGTGCATAATTTTCAGGCATTTTTCAGCATTTGTGTGTTGGGCGTGGTGTTCCAGTCCCCAAAACGGGGTAAGTGGTGGAATAGGTCGTGGGGTGGGTGGTACATAAAAAATAAAAACAGAGCGGGGTGAGTGGGTCGAAGAAGCAAAGCTAAGTGGCAGTAAATGTTTGCCAGACTTGCAGACATATGCATTACCAAGTCACGTGTCCAGCTCCATCTAACAGGAGTTTAATGACCAAAAGTCCTTACCATGCATGGCTCATTGTTTATCCCCCAGGGTCTTGCATTGGGACTACTTGTCCTCGGACTGTCATCATCGGGGCTTTAATTGGAAGGCATTTGCCGTTTACTCGTCGATGAACAGATAAAGCTTTGGGTAATTGATATTTCCAGATCTTGATAAGGTTCTTTCAAAGGGATGTTTCTACTAAAAATTGATTTAAATAAGCCAAGTCAAGCCATGCATGTTTAAATAAATAAATATTTATTTCAATTATAAAAAGTGGCTTAAACAGCAATGACTTTTGGTGTGTCAGCTTATCCCAAACAACAGCGCCAATCTCATAAATAAATATTTACTAAACTCACTTACCCCTACACACATTTTCCATTACCAGTCCGAGAGCTTTACTCCACTTTCATGGATCATGTGGAGTCAGCCTCGCGAGTCCCCCCTCCCAGTTCTGGAAGTGCCCCCGCTGTGAAAGCTTCTAATTATTTCCACCATAAATGTCAAGCCAGCTGTGTGGGGCCGCATGAAATGGGGCAGGAAGATTACTTTCGAGGGCGTGACCCCTCCCGTAGTGGGGGTCAAAGAGCGCTTATCTGAAAATTACTTTTCGCGAGCCTTTTCAGCGCTAAATGCGAAATTACAAAAGTTGGGAAAAATATTTTGTTACTCTCGCGCTGTAATTTATGCGCGATTTGCATGTCCCAGCGCAATTGTCAAGGTTTTTTGTAAATGTTTTCCATTTCTTCTTGTTTTTTTTTTTTTTTTAAATTATAATTACTTTTGTTTATTTGCCAGGAGGCCAAAGCAACTTTTGACCGCAAAACTTTTCCATTTTGGGCCACCGAAGACGCATCTGACGGCCATGGGAATTGTATTAAAAATTATTGGATTTTGTGGCTCATTTTTTGTGTCAGTATAATTGTGAGGGCATGACCCCGCATCCCCTATTTTCCACTTAGATTGGGCGGCGATGTCCGCCCAGTATTGATTTAATTTAATTAGTTTCCATTCTGCCGCTGACCATTTCACTGATTTCCCATTTTTGTTTGCCAGTCTGCGTTTATAGTTTTTAAAATTTTGTTTCGATTGCACTGTTTGCGATGAGCGATGTGGGTCTGAGGGATTTTCGGGCCTTCGATGACCCCATCCCGCCCTGCGACCCGGCCGAAAAAGTTATTAAAATTTTATTGCCATCCGAGAGCCGTACTCGACTTTGATTTTATTGTTTTTCTTTTTGAATTTCGTATTCAAGCCCACGTACTGTCTGCTGTCTGTGGTTTCTGGTCATCTTTGAATGCATTTTCGTGTTCTAGATTTTATTCCGAGGACTGAGTGCCAAGTAATTGTACTTCAAAATTGAAATAAATTGGATTTTATTTGTTTTTCTTTTTACGAAAACCTAGAGTTTAATACATTGCACCGTCCTTTCCATGTTTCCCATAAATTGTTCAAGCATTTTCATTATCTGCCCGAACTATGCAAATATTTAGAAATAAATATCTTCCATAATAAACAACAAAGTGGCAACATATTGCCCACTCGACAAGCCATAAATAAGCTCCATGGCCCAGCCAGAAAAATGATGCAAAAAAAAATATAATAAACCAATACTGCGCTTAATTTATGTAAATTCCATTTGCAGGCCTCATAGAGAGCAGATTTTTTCCGCATTTAATTGCAGAAACTGTTTATTCTTCTATTTATTTTAAGCGCTAATTTAAACGATAAATAAATAAATAATGTTGCTGGATAGTGCCGGCACTGGCGGCTGTGGTTGAAACAAATAAATTATAGTCTAGTTGCAAATTATTCGTTGCGGCTGATCATTAGAGTATATACTTAGATGACTGCATTATTGATGATAGTTTTGAGAGGGCTTAGTGTATAGTTTTATAAAATCCTTCAAGTCTGAAAGTCTACTATTATCGACCGATAATTAGCCATCGCAATACAAGTACTTTGGATAGGTTTGTCTTTGCTATCAGCCATGTTTGCGATAAGGGCAGTCAGCAAAGCTCGCACTATTTACCCAAGAGCTTCGGTTCATGTCATTGCCTCCCAGAACATACATGTCGGCGATTGCAAGTTGTGTAGCTTGTAGGTTGTATCTTGTTTGATTTACCGATTCCGTGAGGTGAGACTTCATTTGCTGATTGATTTGCCGGATTGCGGCACTCCGAGGGCCAGTTACCGAAAGCAATTTGTCAGAGCACTGGCTTAAAAACAAATTAGAGCCTCTTCCAAGAAACCAGGGCTTAGTAGTTGTGAGACTCTGATTACATTAGTTGAAGAGACATGCAACTTTTATAGTGTTGAAATTTAATTAACAGGTGTAAAAAAAGACTTAACCATTCCAGGAGCACCTGCCCATAAATAAAAACCAATGGCTGGATTTTAAGCGAATTTACAAGCGATTTAACAATAATATTTTCCAACAATTTTCACACATCAGCCCATATGCAAATTAAGGGAAAGAAAATTCAAACAGTTTACAATCAGAGCCGACTGGCAGAAACATTCAAATTGTTTTTAATTATGCGTAAAAAAAGAATTACGATTTATGGAACAAAAATCAATGCAATATTTTTGCAAAGCGATTTCTGCTGTTCCTTCGAGTGTCAAAACGGAAGTTTTTAATTTACATGAAAATGCAAATTTTCCAACTAAATGAACTGCGAATAAAAAAATGTTCGATGCAGAAATGGTTTAAAAATCCCTTGTTTGTGAAATAATTAAATGAGTTTCGCCTGACATTAAATTTGTGGCCTAGTGTGGGGTGGTGTGGGGAAATGGAGGCACTTTTATGATTGTTAAACGTTTGACGCTGGCTCTCATTGCCTTGTTTAATGGGGCCGTAAAAAATTGTAGTCCCGTTGTCCCTTTTTTGTTCTTTCTCTCATTTTTTAATTAGCCACCGCATAAAAAGTCACCCCGCAGCCAGCAGGCAGCACACAGCAGCCAGCATGTCACATGTGGCACGAGCGGTGGCAGCAACATGAGCAGCAGTTGTAAGGTGTCGTTAAAAACTACATTGTGCACACCCGACTGAGGATATATACATGTACGGGTCCCTATCCGGATAATATATATATGTATATGAAAGGCATCCCTATCCGAGGGAGCAGCGTTTTTTACGAGTCCTGCACAGCGCCAACTGTCAACGGGCTTGTTGACGTTTTAAATTTCTTTGCTGGCTGCGTGTGCGGCATGTGAGTGCGAGGTTGTGGGTGCGGCAAGATGTCTATCGTCCGGGTTATTATGGTACCGGGTCCGAGCTCTGCTCCCGAGTCCGGTCAAGTGTTAATGGCATAGTTAGGTGAGGAATTACAGGGGATTTTGTGAGAAGAGCAATTTGCGACAAGGGAACTGTGGCATAATCATTGGGGATT
The DNA here is from genome assembly GCA_035047585.1 of Drosophila monieri. NCBI lineage: Eukaryota > Metazoa > Arthropoda > Insecta > Diptera > Drosophilidae > Drosophila > Drosophila monieri. Next base: position 68,337 of record JAWNPJ010000116.1, on the reverse strand, counting down.
CTTTAAAGATTCTCTGCTTTATATTTTTTTTTTCAATTTTAATTCATTAACGAACTATATCTCATCCTAAGAATCAAAGATAATATTAAGATGGTCTTAAAAATAATTAAAACCATTTAATTAAAATCTTCCTTAATTCATTAATTTAATTCCTTTCTGTTGTTTGATTACAAGCCATTAAAATCCAAGATAATCAAACATATCTGGAAATCTTTCAAAATAATGGCTTGTATGTGGATTAACCTTTCCCCTCTGCCATAGCTCACCTGGCAGTTGAGCTCGTTATGGATCAGCTACTTGAGCATTCAGCGCCACATGAGGGTGCAATTACATGCAGCACGTAAGCCATAAAAATGCTTCGAGCTGGCGGTGGTGGCGGGGAAAGTCCCTAAACCTACCCACTCGCCGACAGCCTGACAGATGTTTATCAACAGCCAAGTTTATTGCATTTCACAAGAATCACACTATAAAGCTGATAAAGTGACAAGCGCAGAGAGGAGCTCTGTAAGGGGTTGGGGGAGCTGAAATCAAATCAAAGCCAAAGGCAACGAAAATCGATAACGAATGAAGGCGACTCAACTTTTTGCTTTTATGGTCTCTGGAATTATTGAGGTCTGCTCCCAATTATCATATTATCATATAAAACAGATAATTTTATGGTTGTGGGGGACCCTATCTCAATTTCAGGCACGTAGTTGTGGAGGAATTTTCCCAGCAACTCAGGGATATCGCTTTGCATTCTATACCTTCAGCTATAATCTATATGAAGTGGTTTTAAAAAAAATCTTCTCTATTTTAAATAGTAATCCTTTAGTAGCTGAAATCCTTAATCATTTTATAAACCTTTCCTCACTTCTGCCACGCCAGACACCACTGTAGCTGCCACATACGACAAAGTGACAACTTCATGAACTATTCAATGTTCCCTGGCTGAGTCCGTCTGGCTCCCCCCCAGGTGTGTGACATCCGTTGCCCCACACCCACCACCCCACCATGGCCATGTCCTGGCGACTGTGCCGGGCATGCCCTGTGGTAGCCGCCCTCGAAGTTCTGGGGCTCCTGGTTATTTTATTGTTATCTCACTCCGACTGGACTGTCTCTGCGGATTGCGGCTTGTCAGCTGTCAGCGTTTTGTTGACTGCCCCTGGACGTTGGTAGGAGCTGAGCTAAGCCAGCTCTCGGCCAAGCCATCGCCATTCCATTAGCATGTTCCATTTGTGCCGAAAGACGGGCGGCATTAATAATTCAATGCTTCTGATTTCAAATGCAATAACAATTTGATTTATTTACAGATAGTACAATAGTTACTCGAGTTGGGGAACGACTTTTGGGAAAGGGATATTGAATTAGGAAATAAAGCCCATAAAGGGTCTGGAGTTGAGCAATTTATGGCTTTTATAATCGTCCTGATTAAGCAAATGAATTAATTTTGAGAGGTGTTTGGTTAGAGTATCGTAGTCTCCTTACTATCCACCATTTAATTCAACTTTAATAACTTTTTTTTCATTTTTCTTTCAGGTATGTAACATCCTCTGCTTTGATTTGCGAAGCGTAAGTAAGGTCCTTATTTGCCTTTCGGCCATTTCATGTCCTTTGTGGAAACCAGAACCAAAGCTGTCAAGTGTCATTGTAATCAGATTTTCAACACGTGGCCATGGACTTAAAAAAGCTTATTAATCCACGGAAAAAACTGAAATATAATTTTAATTAATTAAATTTCGGCGGATTTCTCGTCTGTGGCTGATTTTTTCTCTGGCCACAGGCAAAGCCGCTTAAAATCACAATTTTTGTAAAGTTTTTGCTGCGGCAGAGCGCGGCCTTTGAACCGAAATTATGACCCGGGGCGCGGGCCTGTCAACAAGTGTATGTTGCCCACAGATTTTTCTGCCATTTCCCGACCCGTCTGGGGCATGTGGATATTTTTTAATCAATACTCTGCCCGGGGACATTGTTGATAAACATTGTGACGTGCCCTTAACAAGAGATACGTTTATATATTATTCCATTTGCCAGGGGCATTTCATCATTCAATAATTTTTTCGGAATGTTCAGTGGGGGGAGGCCTGCTACGAAAAGGATAATATCATCCTTTTCAGTGTGCTTCATTTGAATGCTTTTTTAGAACTCGTTTCGATTAAATTTGTAACATTTAACCATTAAATGCCCCAATACCCACTCAACTCCTAATGAAGCAATTGCCGAGGGTTGACTTTTCAACCGCCTTTGCCAGGAAGAAAAAAGTAAACATGGAAAACCTTTTTGGCAAACACCTGCCCGCCCAAGTGACCCCGAATTCCTTTCCTCCATCCTGCCCGCGCCCACATTGCAAACAATTTTTAATTTGTTGACTTTCGCTGCGGACCTTTGACAAACATTTATTTTAATTTGTTTGGCCTGACTAACGAAATAATTTAGATAAATGCAGGCAGTCTTCGGAGGGCGCCAAACTTTTCCCGAACATGGGATCTAATTAAGCGAATCCATGGCTGGGTCCGCATGGGAGCCTGTCCAGCAGAATTGATTACTTGACCCGTTTCGACTTGACGTTCTTCTCGAGAATTGCCCAACACATTTTAACAGTTTTTCACAATTTTATCAGGCTCTTACCAGGCTTATTTTCCCTTGTCCTTTTCCTCCTTTCGGGCCTCCGCCTTTTCTTTTCCTTAATGTGCCAAAATGTAGTAACATTTTTTATTTATGTCAACCGCTTGGCATCAGCCAACAAAAAAAGGTCAATGGGGTTTTTTCTGTTGGGGGAGACTTTCCCTTATTAAATTATTTCCCATTTTTTTCAGCCAGCTTTCGCTCCATTTTTTGCGTCTTATCTGGCCCACTAAACTGACCAGAATAATGTAAAAGAATTCAAGTTTCTGGTGTGTCGGGGGAAGGATAATACAATGCCTTTGACTCCTCCACTGCTTATAAAGAATCCTGGGAAAGAATGAGGCAATGACGAAACTAATTAATTATCCGGACTATAGTTTAAAATGAGAGTAGTGTAGATAGAACCTTAAAGCCAGTTCTTTCTGGACAAAAAACTGTTTGTCTTGAAGTTACTTTCTGCCGAGTGGCATGGAGATGAGGTTTTCTTTGCCACAGAAACACACAATTAGCCGTGGAAACAATTGCATTCAGCGATTTGTGGACGGGAAATGCAAATAAATGCGCATAATAAACGAGCTGGAGCCAAAGACAAACCGCGTGGCGATTCAATTAAAAACTGCTGACCCAGCTGAATCGACAGGAAGTCAAAGTCGCAAAAGGATAAGACAATGCGAAACGAAAGCAAGGGAGGAGCAAGGAGTGCGTGCTGATGAGATGAGAGACATTAGATACAGGACTCTGTCTTGGAGTGGCTCGGCAATTCCTATCTAATTATAATAAAACCCTGATGCGGCCCAGGACATGGCGAAAATGGCAAAGGCCGTAACAACAAATGGCTCTCGAGATGATTAGGCTGCGATAGCTGGCAGAAGCTTCATCCTGCCGGAGGAGGGCACAAATTACACAAATGGCATGCTGATTAGGACGACCTAGCTCCTTGCTAGTTGCCTCGAATATGCAATTTTAATTAAAGCTCCGAGAGGACAAAAGAAAAGTCGATTGAACTCACAGGATATGTATCCCACCGATATATAGTGTAGTCCACTTTTAATTCAATTACGTTTGTGGTGTTATCAGGACGAATGGTAGTGCCAGAAATTAATGAGCGCTAAATTAGAGAAGATTATGCCATTAGGGGATGACAGCCCCTGCCATACAGAACTCGCATCGCGCATCAATGTCCTGGATGTCCTTTTTCCGGCATTATCGAGCTGCCGAGCTCATCAAGTCTCAGCGCAGCCTGATGATTTTTATTGTTTGCTTGACCTAATTTTCCTTTTCTCCGGCCATCCAGACCTTCAGCCATCCAGCCATTGACCATTTTTGTTTGGCCTATCTCTAATGTCTGAATTGCCCACAAAAGAGGAAAGAAAGACATTCCAGAGTGCTCCGGAGTGCTCCCCTTCGGGCACACACAAAAATGTTTATGAACAAAAAGCTTTGGCATCCCTTTGTGGCCAGATTGAGGGCTCCCTATCAAAATTTAATATGAACAATGGCCAAGAACTAAAATTCTCCTCTCCCAGATTGCAGATGAATTTCCAAGAGTGAGTCCCTGCAGAGGATGCTGCGAAAATATTTCCAATTTAATGCATTTTCGATTTTGATGCGCAGGTAAAATTGATACAACTAGACAAAGGATGAAATTCTGACAAGAATTCAAATAATCATTAATTGTGAAATACTCGAAAACTAGAACTGCAAGTCTCCAACATAAAAGTATTCGACTTCTATTCCCCTGCCTCCATTTCCCAGCTTCCCCAAGCCCATTTATCAAACTCATACGATGACTCCACGCATCCAGCTTAAATTCAAAATGTTTTGCCTCCAACTTTATATGCGAAGTTCATTGACAAAGTTCATGTTTTGATCTCTCCAAGGGGGCCTGCATTTCCTGGTTACAAGCAACAAACCAACCAACCAACCACCAGACCAGGATCAACAATGACAGCAACAGCAGCCGAGCCATACCCCTTAACCCATTGTTCTCATGCAAAGTCGCATTTAACATTTTAACCTTTCATTTTCGAAACAATTGCGTCTGCTTATAAAAAATAGATGCGAAACGAAACGAAACGAGGCGAAATGCCAAGAGAGCTGGCCGAGTTGCAGGGAGACTTCAGATGAGATAGGAAGGGACTGAAATGGATGGTAGGAAGGAGGAGGCGGAGGCTGGGCCCCATACGGGGCTTCTGACTTCCAGGACTCGCTCACTCAAATTAAAATGTATAAAACAGAAGGAGACTGATTCGGGCTGCGGCATCCAAATGGAAATAGGACTGGGAATGGGAATGGGGCTTCGGCATGCCATGCATATTCCCAAAAGCAATAACGATGACAGCCAAGAAGAAGGTTAAGCTGTAGCTTCACAGAAAGAAAAATAAGTTTTTAAACAAATTTTTATTTAAAATTATGTCTCTTTTTAAAGAGAATGATTAATTAAAAGAAATAAAAGAAGCTTAAAGAACCTATAACTTGTATCAGATCACTTGTTCAGAAAAAGATGAAATATTTTTGTGACAGTGTAGCGATGCTCCATATCCACCTTTGACTGGCGATTCCCATTCTCCGAGTCGGCCCTGCATGCCATAGCTCTGTGGCTAACATTTCAATGCACTTCATTCCATTGCAGATGTGCAAATTTGATTTTGAGTCGCAGCTGACTTGCAGCTGCCGGGTCCTTGTCTCGGCCTCGTACTTATTACTCATACGCCGAGTGTGTTGACATATTTCCAGATATAGTAGTAGATGCTGGTTGCCAGGTATGCCTTTGTGGGCAAACGATGAGATGCTGGCATACCTGTGCCAGCCTGGATTACCGGCCTCCCTTTCCATTTCTATTCATATTCCACTCGGGCTTCGGGCGATGTAACTTTGTGTATCGTTTGTGTTTTCATTTGCGCTTTGGCATAAAAACTTTGCATACTTTGTGGCGTCTCATGTAGCTTGTGGAATGTACATCCATTCCCGGTGTCCCTGTGTCCCTAGCAGGGGCTGAGACCCTGACAAGTGTGAGTGTGTTTGCCTGACAAGTGCAATAATATCATAAGCACAACGGCAACAACACGTTTTCCCCATCTGCCGGACTGGTGTTTTTATGCATTGCATTGTGTTTTGAGCTGTTTTTTGGCCCGAGGCCCGTCCTGACGAAACCCACAAGTGCAGAGATCTCCAGTGCACCCAAACCCTGAGCTTTAAACTTGAGCATCTGGGCTGTGTGATTAAGGATATACTTTCCGTCTTCAGAGACAGGATAAGAGCGAATTAATGGTCCCCCAATGAGACCCAACTAAAGGTTGTATTTTTCTAATCAAAGGATGGCTTAAAATTGTATTAAAGCAAAATATAAGCCAGTTAGAAGGGGGCATGACGTTTTAATTGAATTTACTCTTGTCATACCAACTTTGAATATCATCACAGTCATCGTCTGGGGGGCAGGGTTCCTCCGAGGTTGCAACTCAGGCCCGGGCCCAGACGGCAATGCTGTCGAGTCACCTTCCGACATGGAAAATTGCAGATAGGCCACGCCCCGCCCAGCCGCCCTTTTTAAGCGCTTTTAAATTTATTTACTAGCAAAGTTGTCGTTGTTGCAATGAGGTTGCTGTTGGTGTTGCCGGTGTCGTTGTTCCTCGAATGCAAACGACAAAAAAGTCCAGACACAGACGACACATAAATTGCCGGCATACGTGTGTGATGACAGGCGAACGAATGGATGAATGAATGGACGGACGGAGGGAAGGACGAACGGACTGATGGACGGAAAGCCAGCCAGAACCAGAACCAAAACCAACACTGCGGAGCAGGAGACGTTGACAAATTGATTGCATTCTTTTATTTTCTATGCCGGCAACATCGCTGCACCACATGGCGTATGCGTTATATGTTTTTCCTGGCCGCCTCCGCCTCCGCCCCGGCTCCGGTCGTGTCAGCACTTTGGACTCAGTGTCTCTGGGCTGCTTTTAATATGGTTAGATGCAGTTGATTGAGTTTTAAGTGCCGTTCTATGACAACATTTGCTCTTGCCTTCAATTAAAATGCAACAAGAAAAACTACCCATTCGCAAGGGCAAAATAGAGTTAGGAAACAGATAGCTGTGAGGCAAGAAATAATGTTATTGATTAAAGGAAAATAATTTAAATTTTTACAACACACTGCAGGCAACATCCTTGCCTAACACTCACCATCAAATGTCAGGATGCCTGAGGGAAGACGACTCCTTGTGTTTCTGACAACCGTTCAAGCTCGAAAAAAACGAACACGACCCACGCTTTTTATTTAATATGTCATTAATAATTTATAAATGAGTGCACATCTCGGTGGAAAAGGACTCACTCGGCTCCTTTCACTCGAATTCACAATTGAAAAATCATGTGAAAAGTACGTGAGTGGGCCGGAGAAAAAATCCGCTAAACAGTATGATTAATTCATTATTTATTTATGACATTTACAGATGGCGTGCCAAAATAGAAAGCGAGTCTCTGATGAATGTTAAGAAAGTCCTTGTAGGTGTAGGTCCTCCAATGAAGATGCCACATCCGCCCAGTGCTGGATGAAAAAGAAAAGCAAGGCCTTGCACGCACCATCAGTTAGCCTTGCAGGGGGGGGAGGTGGGAGTTGGTCCTCCTCCCACACACAACCGACACCCACCCCCCCAAACGTGCTAATGCTATGCAAGAGCACCTCTCCCCCCTACTCTCCAGCCCCCCCCCAGAAACACCCCACATAAATATGCATAGAAAATGCCTAAAAGTTAATTACCGTCAACATTCTGAGTGGCGTCTGAGGCCAGAGGCAGGGGCGTGTTCTATGGGCGTTGATTTTAATTTATGGCAGACAAACTTTGCCCCCACTCCCAATATACGAACAGCCCCAGCTTCTAGTCCCTCCCAAGAACACCCTCTGTGGGGTCTATGTGTGAGCTGGTAATTTAATATTCATGACCGTGTTAAAATCAATGCAGAAGGACGAAACGAAGTGGGACAGATAGAAAAGTTACTGCCACTGGCTTGGTAACTGGCCTGGTCGGGTCTAGCTATCTAATTAGCAATATTTTATATTAACGACCGGGCTGCTAATTTTAATTGAAATTCTATGCTTCCATCTTAATTTTTTGTGTGTCTCAGCCTCTTCCCAATATCTGGGCATAAATCTCAGTCTACCCTTTTTCCGGGCCAAGCCCGAGAGTGTTTTGATAATTACCCTCATCCTGCGCCCTTTGGTTCTAAAAAAATTGTTGTTCTTGTGCGGGTGCTTGAATAGCTTAACATATGAGGGTTCCTGTGTTTTGGATACCCTATCGATTGAAGAGCATCCCAGCTTCGGGCTAAAAGTTTAGATGAACCCCTTTCAAAGTTTTCTTGCTCTTTTTGTTTCCTGGAAGCCTTCAACCCACATATTATGCCACACACTCGCATCCCACCATTGTGCCATTTGACATTTGCATTTCAAATGATTTTGCTTGTTGACTTTAATTAGCCGGGATTTGTTTCTGCCCCTCCTGGCCCCTCTCTCAGGTCCCTCCTAGCCTAATAGCTTTTCCCGTATCCTAACAAAATCCGAAAGCGGAGCCCTTTCGAAGTCCCTCTACTAGTAATTGAACCAAAGGACTAAGCTCTGATATTTACCTTGAATTTGCATAGTTGCAAATTCCCCGAAACGAGCTGGAAAAAAAAACATTGGAAAACTCTCCATTTTCCCTGCCCTGGCAGCGTCTTCCGCTTCGGTCGTGGAAAGTCTCATTACCAGAGCAACAACCACAACGAATCGATTTCCGGGACGGGCATCCCGCCTCTCCTCCGGTTCGGGGTACCCGAGGCAAGCTCATACAGGTGGAAAATGCGCAAAAATTCATTGTGCAGAAAAAGTTTTTAAGGAAAAAAAAAAGAGGACATTATGGGGAGGACAGCACCTGCCTTCGGCGGTTGCTTTCTGCTCTTTCCACCCCGCCCAGCCTGCCGGGTGGCGGGAAAGTGTATTAAAAAGCGAGGAGCCGGTGTCTTCGCTACCACAGCTGTGCCCAGCTGCTTGGAAACAAACAACAACATAACCGAAAAAGGGGGAGACTCTCTGCCCCCAAAAGACCCCCTTCCAGCCAGCCAGCAGCCCCTGGGCGGGTTGCTCCTTTCCCCATTATTGCGGTTTGCTGCACGCCAATAAAATGCCTTAAAATTAAGCATAAAATATTTAAATTTAAATTGTTTTTTAGCCAAAAATGAAATGAGCTTTAATGTCTAGTTGGAACTTATTTATACACTTTTCCGTTTCTATTTAAATTTGCATTTTATTGCAATTTGTTTGATATTTGCTGGCTGGCTGTGCTCCTGCCCGTTCTGGCCAACATAAATTCTTGTTTTATTTTATGTTATTTTATGCATTTGCCTTTTATTACCCTCCCACGACGATGGAGGAGTCCTCCAAAGGTATATGATATCCCAGAGTCTAGCTTTTTTGTTCTGGTTCACCAAATGATAATTTATGCAAATGTCTGTGTAGTCGTCCTGTATCCCGAACCGTGGACGAAGACGAAAAAATCGCTGAGGGTTGCAACAAAAAGCCTCCCAATCTCGAGGAGCGAATCCATTTTCCATTTCCATTTTAGTTTGCTTTCAGGTCGCCTTTTCTCTCCAGCAGCCTCTTTGTGCTGACATGCCTTTGTCATTTATTTTGTTTATCTCTTTGGCAGTGTGCTTTTTTACATGTAACAAATTATTATTATGTTTCGGGCCTTTTTAGCTGATCCAGCGGTTCAGAGCGGTGCTAGTAAATCACAAAAATCCAAAAGCGGGTTGCTAGGAGGAGGTCCTGACCCTTTGGACCTTTCGGCCGTCAGGCTGCAGTTGAGTAATGAGCTCCTTATCGAAATGCCAAAACGTACAACTCGGCTTGTTTCCGAAAGTTAGTGATACGACTTCATCTCATGATTCTTTATTTGCTGAACTCAGGAATTCCATACTTGCAAAGGTGTGGAGGGAAAAAGGTGTTACTTTGTGAGAAAATTATGAGATGTTATTCACTTTAAACTGCCTTTTATCTTAAAGACTCTGAGCCAGCTGGCAAGACTCTACACTACATTACTTCAAAGCCTTTACCGAAGAGTACTCAAAGGATGTTTTCCCTTTTACACTGGATACCAGCATCCACCAATGGCTCTTTGCCAAATTCCTGCATTAGTTTCGTTTACTTTTCAATTGCTCCAGCATTTCAACTCCCTTTACCACTCCTACGGAGCATCTCTCAACCGAACTAAGTAGCCAATTGACAACTACAAATTGAACATTTATTTTCCAGATGCAGATCGTAGTGCAAGTGCCGGAGGATGGGGTGTGTTTTACATAGACATATGCAGGGGGAGGCCAAAGGACTCAAGTGTTCGGTCGGTCATCGGGCTGGCCAAAGGGAACAGCCCAACTGCATGAACTTTGAGAAGATGTTTGAGCAGCTAAGATAATAGAATTTTCCCCTAAATTTAGCCAAAGATGCCGCACGAAAATAGTCGAAACTAGGGGAAGAGACGTCCTGGTCTGGGTTGCTCCAGGTCCCTATGCAAATGTCTTAGACATGGTTGGCTGACTATCACAGTCATGGTCGTCATCGTGCTTGAAGTCCTCACCGTCTAACGAACAGACAGAAGACGAGGATACATCCCATTCCTATTTGTTTATTTGTTTACTTTTTGCCATTTGCCTGCATGCCAGTTTTCCCCTCCACTCTGTCATGGTTCCTGCTCCTTTTCTCGTTCTTGTTGGCGTCATTATTTTGTTGTCCTTCTTCTTTTTTTCCAGATAGTCCTTTCTCATGAGCCATGAATATTTTCATATTTTCATGCGACCACTTTGGAGTCCTGGCTGCATGTGACTGACTGCGACTGCTTATTTCTCCTGCCTTATCCTGGCAATTGTGTGTAAAACTTTCTCGGAGGTCTCATGTGTAGGACCATGTTATTTAATAGGCTTTTGTGACTTGGAAGACGAACACCAAATGGCTGGGAATACAGTGGGATATGATTTGTTGGAAATTGTTTTTTTTTTTTTTTTTAATTATGAATAATAGATGTTTATTGAGTAATACTGTCTATTGTTTTAAAAGCTATTCCTGCAAGGAGTGTATACATATTTTTTATGCTATTACCTCTGAAAACATCCCACTGTCCTTAGATCCGTCTCAGTGCCATCCCGTTTGGCTTTTTCCTCGCTCTCCAAATATATTTTCATCTCACCCTCGATGTTTGTTTTGTCTGTCTGGAGTCCTCCTGCCTCTCGGAGTCGTCTACATGTGTTTGCCCCTTGTCGTGCTCCTTGCAACCCCTCTCAGACCCTCAGATCCTTAGATCCTTAGAGCCCAACCCCTGCCGCAACCGCTTTCCGTTCGGCTTCCGTTTGTATGCACAGTGGCTGCTGTTTTGGTAATGCGTTCAGATTATTAAACATATTTTCTGATGCCTGACAAATGGCAGGACAAACGATGGGGAAACATTCTCCTTGGCTCTACTTGGCTGGCTGGCAATGTTTTGGAATATTTACGGCAGAATTTGGCGCTTTTCGGGCGCCAATTAAAAGAAGAACTTGCGGCGTAAAGAAAGTTACTTTAAGTGTTCAATAAAAAGCAAGAACCGAAAGCAAAGTTGGTGGTTCGCGTAAGTAGGTCAGGCCATTAAAATTGCCACACCAGGCAGGGAAACAAAAACCCCCAGTACACCCAGTGGATACACCCTCGAGGAGATTTATGTGTGTGCTTTGGTGTGTGTTGGGGCGGGGATGTATCCTATATGGTTTCCTGCTTCTTGTTTAATCGTTAAAGGAATTCATGGTTTGTTTCTGGCAGTTAAAGTTGTTCTCTGTCCGTTGACATACCAAAAAAAAAGGGGGGACTCTGCACGCACCGGAGCACATCCGCCAAGCCGGAAGTCCTGGAACCCGTAACTCGGCCATAGGGGGCGCCACCTGCAAGCGCCGCCAACAAGCAAACACACTTTGGTGAACCGAACTCGACTCCCTCGGCTCTCGCTTTTAGAAGTTGCTGCTAAATGCTTTCTGATTGTTATTTTTCGTGTTTCCCCTCCCCCGGCCCGGTTCTTCGGCACTTTCTCGATGTTTCTGCGAAATTACAATTATTACACGGCCCCCCAACCTCGAGCTTTCCACTTCTTGCAGTTTACTTCTGCCTCAGATGCCCCAGCTGCCTCTGCTGCTTGGCTGCTTCAGCTGCTTTCCTTTCCCCCAAAACTTTGGTTTTTGGCGCTACAAATGCAAAATCTGGTAATGTAGGCGTGTTTAACACAAACTTAAGTTGTTCGTAATGACTTTGTAGCGACAACTCCGGGGATGGGATGTGGATTTGGGGAAAAAAGGAAAGTCGGGGAGCCGGCTCTTCCGGGGCTCTTAAAGCTGCGGGTTGATGGCGAAATTTAATGAAAAAAGTTTGCAACTTAAGATGTTCAATTCCATGGTGTAGTCGTAGAAAGAAAGGCAAGTTAATGAGGCATCTGGATGATGGAGAAATAATAGATCTCAGGCACCTGGTTACAGAATATTTTTGACAGTTGTTGATATTATATACACATTCCCTTTGAACTCGTCTAGTAGGTTGACCAAAATTTGATATTCCTTCTCGAAATCCTACAAGCTTACTTCTGAGGCTGAGTGTCTCACTCGAAATTGTAACGCTAGCTCAGAAGCCATGGAGGAGGACCTTGAGTTTCTCATCAACGCCTTGTCGGTGCCCAACACCCCTCTGACCGAGCCCTACGACGAGGGACAGTTGCAGGAGATGCGGGAGTCCTTCAAGACGGTGCAGAAGCTCATTCGCAGCCGGCCCGCGGAGGTAGAGGAGAGCCTTCGCCAAATGCCGCGGTCCAAGGCCGGCGGGGACACTGGCAGGGTCAAGGACCGAAGCCTCAACTCGATACTGGCCCTGATGGACAGTGATTGTAGCAGAAGCTCCCCGACCTGGAAATCGGCAGAAAGTGGAGCCCTCACATCGCCGATCATCTCGGAATGCGGCCTGAGAGGCATGGAGATGATGAGAGCATACGACAATAACCCCGCCAGCAGTCAGAGTCTGACGAGGAGTCGGATGGTGCTCTGGTGCGCTACGAGGAGCTCTCCACCGACAAAAGTGCCTCTGAAACCACTCTCACTGACTATCCCCTCACTGATGATCCTCTCACTGACACTCTATCTTCAACGATATCCTTTAGCATTCCCATGCAACTGGTCTGGAGCAACAGCGACTACTCCTCGCAGACCACAGACAGCGAGACCACAATCAAGGCCGACGGGCACAGGTTCTCTCTCACAAATTAAAAGGTTCCTTCAAGAGAAAATAGCACATAAGTCCCAAATTTTGAATGATTTTCGTGTGACTCGAAGTCTGTAACAGTTTAAAGTTATTTCAATGGCACAAGAATGGAAACAAGTCTCTTGGATGAGTCCTGATGAGGAATTGTGGTTCAGATTGAAGGAAATAGAAAATCAATTAAGTAAATCGTCCAAAATTAACAGCATAAATGGATACTTTTCATTGGGAGACACTTTTAAAGCGTGTACGTTTGGGTTGAAGTTTATTTTAATTATCAAAGTGTAACCTCGCTTCTGAAGGACCTCTCTCTGCACTTCTCACAGAGTCTACCTTACAAGTGGATAGTAGAAAAGGGATCGGCGATCAACGTCATCAAATTAGAACGCATCACCTGAGCCCAGACACAGTTTTAATGAGCTAGGATGGCAAAGGTAGATGGTAGCTGTGACCTCCCATTTAACCCATACCGGCCACTCGACTGCCTGGAATGGAACTGGGAAAAGTGATTAAAACGGAAATTTAATTGAAATGCGCACATTTGCGTAGGCATTCGTCCATTTCCGTCTGACTGGGCACGCAAACCACTCTCGGATGCTCAGATACTCGTATATAGAATTCCAAATGTTTGTCTACTAAATGCCCGGGGGTCATTTGGCAGGGTCTTTGAGCGTGTAGGGCCTCAGATTGGTGTTTGGAGCGCAATATGTATTTTTGAATTCTGCGTTCCTCTATGTAATTTCAATATTTTCTGGCGTTGTTTGGGTGCGTGCTGCAATTTCCTACCGACTGCCGACTACCGAAAAATCTAATTTAATTTCGTATTTGTGCCTTTTTCTATTACCTACCCACCGCCCACTCGGTCGGTCGATTTGTATTGAAATATTCAGTGGCGAGTGGCTTGAACAGGTGAGGCCTTCGAGCAATTTGCTTTCGCTTTTCCTGCTTTTGATTTTCTTTGTGAGTCCTCTAGTGGGTGGATGGGCTTTTCTATCCGACTGCTCCTTTGTCAAGTCCTAGCTCTGGTTCGGGGCAACAATTTGCAAAGAGAGTGAGCAAACCTGTTCTCGTGTATGACCATTTATTGTTATGCATATTAAACATTGGCATGTACGGAATGGAATTCCAGTGGAGTACGAGTCGGGAAATGCAATAAAAATGTTGTATGCCAGCAATTAGTTTAATGGGAGATCTGAGGAAAGGAAGGCAATGCTTGTGGTTTCCTTTGCTTTCTTAATTTGTGTGTAATATATGTGTACATATGTGTATGTGGTTCTATTGATAATCGCGTGTAAAAATAACCTTAGACAGTATCTTATGCGTTGGTGGTTTCCAACAGCATTCCCTTAATTTTCGACTCATTCATTCAAGACCAAGACACAATGTGTTGGCTTCCATCCAGTCAGCTCTTCTCGTTTAAGCCACCACAGTTCTTGCCACCGGAGTTGGTTAGTCTCGGTCTTGTGCGGCATGTAATTGCAAATCCAATTAATTTACGAACTAGCTGAGCAAATGTTCTACTAAGTAAGACATAAATAGCACAAGACCCGACACCGGAGTGTGTGTTCCACAATTTAAAGTGTCTCGTGTTAGGATTCAAGGGAGCGCCTTTAGGGTGTCAGGCAGTCGGAGTCGATGTCGAAGTCGGAGTATTTGACGCCGTTTTTGGAAGTGCTTCGTGTGCTCAGGTTGACAAATGCCCAACAATTAAGTGAGTAGTTCCTGGGAATTTATGCTGACAAAGATGCAGAGATGGGACTCCAGGCAATGGAAATTGAAAAACGAAACTGGGAGTGAGCCGGAGCTCGCTTTCGGGCTGATGAACATCCATATCGCCTTAATGCTTCCGTGGTGAGCATTAAAAACCTGGAAAGAGAAATTATGCTAATAAATCGCCGCGACACGTGTCGTTGTAGTCGCGTTAAAGTTCCCCCATCCCGCCCGGCTCACTAATGGACATGCGCCACGAAATATGCATCGAGTAGTCCTCAGACTGGTGGCACAATGTTGCAGTGTTGCTGCGGATTATTATGGACTCTTGGGCACTCCTGCACGTGGTGTTTACACATCATTTACATAAAACGAGCAGCAACTTTTTGCAATTTCTTAACGAACAACAAAAGGAAAACCGGCCCAACAAAGTTGTTAATTATACTTGACTGGACGACACA
The DNA here is from genome assembly GCA_035047585.1 of Drosophila monieri. Classification (NCBI taxonomy): domain Eukaryota; kingdom Metazoa; phylum Arthropoda; class Insecta; order Diptera; family Drosophilidae; genus Drosophila; species Drosophila monieri. Next base: position 53,269 of record JAWNPJ010000116.1, on the reverse strand, counting down.
GAACAGTCTTGCTTCCCGCTTCCCTTTTAAGTAAAAAAAAAAAGGTATCCTGCTCAGTCAGGCTTTGATAATGACCGAAAGGACGAGACGGAAGATGGAAGGGATTTTCCAGGACCTGCCCGCTTATGACGTGCTGGAATAAACCATTAATCAAAGCTGCAGCGCCTGGCACGGCACTGCCACTTTTGAATACATTTTTCCGTTTCATTTTTTATTCCTTATCCGGAGCACCTCATCCAGCGGGCTTCTTTAACGACTCCAAGTGGGCTACTGGGGCCAGGGAAGTGGTTCCTGGTCGCGTGCGTACTATTTAGCGGGGTGGCCCTCAACCGATTGCCAGATTAAACAATTTAGGGCCGAGCGGAAAAAAATGTGTATTGCCTAATTGTAGTAATTAATGAGTTTAGTTTACAGCTCCTGGTCTGGGGGGCGGAATGAGGCGATGATTAATAGTATTAAAGTTTTGGCAAACTCTAAAAGTAATTAATAAAATTATAACTACAAGAAATATTAAATTCTTTTCCTTATCTGTAAATGGGAAATCCAAAAATGTAATTACATGCCCCAGCGAATCGTAAATAAAGGCAGCCAGACAATGCCCAGTTGCAGGATGCTGCGAATACAAACAAATATTTTTAATAAGTGGATGGCCCGAAGGGTTCTCCGCCATCTCCCATCGACTGCACGTGCGTGGCAGTAGTCCCGGCAACCTTGGCCTCTCGTTAGGTATTTTTCAGAAATTGCAATAAAACGTATGGCTGAGCAATGGCGCTGCGGACGAGTAATTTATAAATACTGAAGTCTGGGACTGCCACCAAACAGAAAATCCTTTATATTTTGATGATGCTCCTGTTGAGCCAAACTAATTTCCCGGACGAACATGAAAAGGCCCGTAATACTCGCAGGATTGTAGCATCCCCTTGGAAAAAAAACACACACACACCCCTCGGAAAATGACATAAAAGTGGATCCGTCCGGCGTCCTCTGTGAGACTTTCGGTGGTGGCTGCGTTACCATGGTGGGCGCTATTTCCCGGGTCGCATTTTTTGCTTCCAGGTCGCTTAGTTAATTTCCACTGCAGTGCAACGTGAGGCAATGCATTCAAAATTAAATCCTCGCCGGACTATTTGTCATTTTTGACAGTTGAAACGGCTTGGCCGGAGGGGAGGAATTTCGACTTTTGCGCAAAATTTTCGGCTTATGGCGAGACATTTATTCTCCCCTCTAACCCTCAGCGTCCTGCTGAACTTTATATTCCCAATGCGCCACAACTTCTGTTGTCATCGCGATCTGCTGTTATTGTTTGTAATTAGATCCATCAGGAAGTTGTTTCTTAAATTCAGCGAAAAGGAGAGTTTTGGAGTTGAATTTGAGGAGGTTGGTTTGAGGTTGGAGGAGAAGTCCTTTTTGATATCTAATATCAACAAGTTAATTATCCTTTCCGCAGCTTATATTCTCACAGTATCACATTCCCATAAATCTCCACTTAATCTTCTTAATTTCAAAATATTTTCTCACTAATCTGATCAGAAAAACAAAATACGCAACTCGTTTATTCCCAAAGGGTGGCAGAAGATTAAAATCAAATCATGTCGTAAATTCTAGCAACTCTTTGCCCCTGCCTTTAAAATAAATCCCGCATCAAGGATATTAACGCCTTAGACCGCTTAATGTCCTCCCTGCCTCTCTGACCAAATCATAAATCATGAAATATAATAGACCGGGCAGACATGAAAAAATGAAATTGAAATCGAAATTTGCATTCATCGCACATGACGAAGTCCTCCTTTAAGTACATAACAATCAAAAATTATGGTTTTATGCGATTGTGCGAAGGGTTCTGCGCCGGGATTAGAGATCTCGGCTGAAAGGCAACAGAGTCCTGGCAACAGTTGCGAATCGAATCGAACGGGAGCCACAAATGCTTTTCCATTGTCGAGTCTTGAATGGGAATCTGGGGGGAATGGGCATCCATCCCTCCTCCTCCTGCTCCTCCTGCTGCTGCTGCCCATTATAAAGTTTTGTCAAGTTAAATTACCAAAAATTGCAAATTGCTTGGATTAAACACGACGGCGAACAGGGACAAGGACATGGCCACTTTCGCTTCCTGCCGGCCATTGTGTGGCCAAAGGATTTCATACACTCAATATAATTAAGGGTTCAAGCCTTGTGGCCGTCCGCCCAGCAGCCCTACTACCCAGCCGGATCTCTGGCCTGTCCCCGGCAGAAAACTTTGTGTCCTGGCAACAATTTTTGGCCGAATGCTCTGTGGCCCCGAGTTGTTGGCCAGAGAATTTGTCGCCGGGCATTCAGAATTGTATGTTAAATTAAATTTTACCACAGGGACCAGTCTGGCCAAGTCATTGAGCCTCAGAGTCCTCTTCCACTGGCCGGAGGAGTGTGGCTGGGTGGGATTGGTTGGTCGGCTTGTGGCATTAAGTTGTCTGTTTGTTGAGCTTGACAGATTTTTCATTTGCCAAGGCCGGGGCGGGGGCGGAGACCAGTGTGTTTGTTTGCCCTGGGTGTTCCAGGTCATAGATAGGCATATGCAGTTAATAGTATACAATTTCTATACACTTTCAGAGCTCTGACAGAGATGAAAATTTCAAACTTTTAGACCAATTCACCATTTACGTTTCTAATGGAGATTTATTTGTCTTTCATTGCAGGTAATTTTCCGCATGATACACTCTATGATCGAAAGCCAAATTAAATGCGTAAGTTAAAATGTCTCAAGTGCCTCGGCCCACCCGCTCGTCCATTGCAATCAGCCGCCTCCTCACACTCGTCTATAAATCAATAAAACAATGACACAGACTCTGGCGGAGACTCCGCTCCGTAGACCTAATTCCGTGGGCCAGATCTTGGTAGGCAGCAGCTAATGGTGCTCCCCAATATATCACTTGACTATCCGGCTGATTGTCATCGCTTAAACGGCCAGCGGAGCATTTCGTTTAACTGCCTTTCGTGGGCCTGCTCCCGAGGGCCCCCACTGCGTATACGCAATGCCCGCTCCCTCCGCCCTGTAGTCGGAGGAATACTTGAGTGTGTGGAATTGATGTCGAGTGCGGTTGCCAAGAAATAGGAGGCAGCGTTTCCATTTAATAGGCGCACATGAGACTCCCGACACATAAAAACCAATTTCGCGTAAGTGATAAAAATGCAATGAGCATTCGCATATTCGCATTCGCATCTCAGTGCCAGTCCCTAGGATGATTGGGATTCTGATTGCGATTGGGATGATCATTATGATGAGCACTCATATGATGACAATCGTCGTCTGGTGCGGCAGACGCCTATGAATTAAATTTACGATGGCACGGCCACTAGTTTTGACACATATATCTTAAAGAACATCGTGGCGCCATAAAAATCAGTGGCCAGCCCTAAATGGGAAGCAGACTCATGGTACTGGAGGGTGGGGGATATCCTATATTCAGAGTGCAGGGACTACGCCTTGTTTTCCGCTTAATTGTTTAATTCGTATGTCGACTTCAGAGGAGAGACATAAAAAGTTTACAACTAGAGATGGGCTATGGAACAAGGAATTGTTCTCTATCCAAAGTTTATAGTTGTAGTGTAGCTTCAATTTTAATTAAAAATTAACCTACCCTTCGATAGTCGTGACTATCACGCTGTCACTCCTGGAATATACTTTGCTTTTCCATTCCCTGCAGCTTTCAATCATCATCAATTTCACATAAAAGTGTCGCCCACTCGACGCAACTTGCAGACGTCTTCCGCCACCAACTGGCACCTCCGCTGCTGCCACCACTCCCCCAGTGGCTTATCCCCTCGCCCCAGGGCTATAGTCTGCCACTGGCGACATAATGACGAGATCATATCGACAGCAGGGAGTCAGAGTCAAAGTCAGAGTCGGAGTCGAGACGCAGTCGTGGCATTTTATTTGCTGGAGTTGCTGCTGCTGTTGCTTGGCTTTTGTGTAATCGTGTGAGCCTCGTCATTGTCATTGCAGTGTTGCCTGTCTCCCTGTGCACTTTTCAAGTTCAACTTCAATCCCAGTCCCAGTCTCGGCACCCCACTTGCAAATCAATCGCCTGACACCGATGGTCAGTTAGTCAGTCAGTCAGTCTGAGTTGGCAAATGACCGGCTTGGAGTGTAGTCCATAGTCTGCTCGTTTTACGAGTATTGTTCCGATGCCTGTCATATTTCCTGTCTGCAAAGTGTTGAACGAAACTTTTATGGCCCTTTGATAGTTCCCATTGATAAGGGCCCCGAGTCGCACAAGTTTATATTGCAGGAAATCTCACGGTTGGCCCGCAAAGTTGATGAGTTTCGCGCCAAAGTTTTCCTCGATGATTTGTGGAAAGTTACGCACATGCTAGTTATGTTTCCGGTTAAGAGTGTTTCGCGTCTGGATTAGACGTCATTCAATTAAAAACTCATCAAAAGATGTTTGCCAGCTAGGGCTGTTAAGTGTTTTCCCTGCAAATGTTGATTTACGTTTACGATTTATGCTCTCAAGACCTTAAAGTAAAAATAAATTTAAATTTGCAATAAATTGGCTAATTGGCAGTTGCACAGTCGATGCCTCAGGCGATGGCCAACTGTCAGCAAAATCGCGGCTATAACAACTATAATTACCGGGCTGACAGCCACTCCCCCCCATTGATGGCTCAATCGGAAAGCTATTCAAGGCGTTACCGATAGAGCTTTGACACATTTGTTGAAATGTTGAAATCAATTCGAAATAGGATTCGATTTCGAGTACGCTTTCCGCCCGCGGCGGGGAAGTGGCAGGCTACAGCTCTGGCATAATTGAAATTGACATATTTCATTGTCGGCCCGGAGCTGGGCCAGAAATTGCCAAAGTAAATTTTCAATTTTCATCAGCATAGTGTTTTTTTTTTTTCGTTCATCTCGGAAGGGGAAGCTATAGCCCCGCATTGATTTACTTTGATTTTGGGACTCGGATTTTGATTTCCATTTCAACGCCCGCTGTCAATGCGTTCGGGCCTTTATTTACCATTTCGCTTTGTTGTAAGCCGCCCCGGGGGTTGCCCGGGCCAGTGGAGGCCGGGGAGTGGGGGGCTTAGGCTTACGGCTTTGTCTGTCGGTTGCTAAGCGCCTGCTACAAGTGTCCGTCTATCCGGAGTCCGGGCCATCAACTTTTTGTGCGTCACTGCGAGCGCAAGCGTCGAGCCCAGCCGGAGATTTTTGGCAGCTTTGAACGGATTAGCCGCCCCGTGAGCTATTTCCGCTTACAACCCCGGCTATATGGCTTGAAGTTTAAAGTTGGCCAAAACCAGAGGAAGCTGGGAAAACTTTCAATACTTGTTTAGCTTTAAAATAGACTTCATTTCTATGAATAAGGAAAAGGATATCATGCCATAACTCCAATGAACTATGGTGTGATTTAAATTTTAAAGCCTTGGAAACAATAAACCCTAGATATCCGGAGCCTCCTTTTGTTCCCTTCACTGGCCCAGTTTCCCCCGCAGCTGCGCCCAAAAAAAGTGAAGAGGCCCACGCCGTTGGCGGCCAGTCCATAAATTACAATTCCAAAGGAGAATAACAAAGGGCCGGGCCCGGCCAGGTATTTGGGTCAATTCTCATTGTCTTTACTGGGAGAGGTTTTAATTTGGACATGCAAAACAGAATTGTCACAAATTTGAGCTTGCTGGCAAGTGGCGGCTGAAAGCCCTTTTTTTGGGTCAGATATGAGGCGGTGGGAGGGCAGCCAGCAAGCTCAACTGGAAGGTCTTGTCTCTGGACGACGGCAGTTCCTCAAAATGCAGAGTAACAAATGCACATATTAAATTCGAGCGATCCAGTGCAGTGTCCCTCGTCCATTGGCTGTTTCTCCTAAGGACTTTCGCAGGATCCAAGATGGACAGACCGAGCGATGACCTCGTCCGCTCATAGTTTCATTTTGGAGTGTGACATGTGCAAAGTGCCTAGGTTTGGTTTGTACTGATTGTTGTTCTTGGTGACGTGGTAGTTGAAGTAGAGCTGCTGGGCCTCGCTCTTAAAGTTGGTTTTAATATCGTGTTTTAACTGCTTGATCAGTCCCATGCGGTAGGAGAAGTTCTCCCGGAGAAGAGTGATCTTCCGTTTGTACTGCTGCTTGGCGGTTTGCTGAAGAATGGCGGCCATCAGAATGCGCGGGGTACTTGATTTCTTCGATGACTGGATGCTTTAAAATGAATATAAAATAATAAATACATAATTACAAATTAGAGACCCACCTTGAGGCGTTGGAAAAGAAGGTGGCGCGGCTGACGCTTGCAAGTAGGCTCCTCCAGCATTTCCTCTTCTCTTGCTCGATTAGTTCGGTGTCCTCGGTGATGTAGTTGCCAACATCCGATATCCTTAGCTGGCTGTCGATGGCTACCAGGTTTTGGAAGTAGACCTGTATTTCCTCCTTTTTCACTTCTTCGGCTTTACAGCTCCCTGAATCCACGACGGCGATTTCCAATTTTTCCTTCGGTTCTTCCTTTTCTTCAGTTCCCGGGGCTAGATCCGAATAAGAGTCCTTGGAAGGCGGCTTGGGGCTGACAACTGGTTTCTTCGAAGTATCCTTTATTGATTGCTGGTCCTTTTCCGATTCCATTTTATTCTTGATTTGCTCTCCTTTAGAATCCTGCGGAAGAATCTTCTGTTCCTCGCTAAGAGTCTTCTCCGAAGCTGACTCATTGAGTCCCCGATCTTTAGAGTAGAGTGTCTTAAAACTATTGAAAGTGTTCGAATCCATCACATCTTCGACTGTGTTGCGTTCCAAACTGGTATCTGAAGGTTCTTCAGAGTCCGGAATGGATGCGAACGAAGTCAGGGGCTCTGATCTGGGGTTCTTCTCAAGCATCTTCTTGATTAAGTTCTCCCTTCCCTCCTGGTCTCTTAGCTGGTGGCCCTCCTCTGCTACAGGCTCCTCCTCGGCAAAGATGGTATCCCTTTCCTTAGTGGGAATCTCGTACTTGGATAGCAGAGGAATTGGTTCGTTGAGGGAACCGAGCAATCTCGACGAATCCGAGTCCCAGAATTTATTATATACATTTGTTACTTTGATTTTGTCTGCTTGTGTTTTAGTTTTGTCAACCGAAATTTTGGGTGTATCCATTTTGTTGGACATTTTTTAAAATTTTTTTTTTATATATTTTTTTTTTGTGTTTTTGTGTATGGTGAGGAAAATTGACCCGTTTCGTTTCACATCGTTTGGAGGACTAACTATGCTTCCATTTGGCAGTTGCCAGATAAGTTCAAAGGCCAGTTCGACCCTTGACTTGAAACAAAGCGCCTACTCCGTCGGACAATCTTCAAAGCCAAGGCCTACGTTGCTCACAGCCCGAGGCGTTTGGGATCTCGGTTGAAATCAGGACTCGGAAAGGCATTTGCCACCAAGCTGAAAGCTCAAAGTTTCCCTAGAAATGCCCTAGGTATTCACATAAAAAATAAAAAGGCACAGAAACATAAACATAAACATACTGAAACACAAAGTCGGAGTCGGGACAGCATTCTTATCGCCTTCATTTATTATGCAAAGTTTGCTTGCCGTTGAAAATTTCCCAACTGCATGCAAAGGTCTTAAAACAGATTTTTGGCCCGGAACGGCACGGCTTTTGACCCGGGATCAGGGTTAATCAAAGGCCGCATTCATCAAATTGCCACGCAACACGAATCGCCGGCATGCGATCCCCTACAACATTTTTCACATTTTTTTCTCTAAAAAGCTATGACGATTCTTGAAAAAAAAATACAAAGCTTTAATTGCAAAATCTGATAAAAAGAAATCACACAGAGCAACGTCTTTTATTTTTAATTTTCGACTACAGAAGGTGCGGCTGTAAAATTTTAATAAGTTTCTATTCCGTGGCAACGGCTGTTCCTGCTTCTGAATTCTATTCTGCTGCTCGCAGCTGCTGGCCGTGCTTCCCCATTCGTTCTGGAGTCTATAATGCAACACTTGCGCAGCCAGAACCACTTTTTTTCCGGTGGCTCAGCAATGGGTTTTGCGTCTAGACAACGTGGGGTCTGAGGACATGGGGGCAGCTTCTGGTGATGCGGCATTTCGGCCCCACGTATCCGTCTGGACCGATTTCATGTGGTCTGAGATTTGGAACACAGTCAGCTGCTGGCCTTATACGGCATACAGTATGGCCCGAAGGAACATGGTCTGCATGGCTAATGAGGTTCGGGGTGGAAGGGGTTTCAGACCCCTTCTCGGATAGTTCAGTCGATAAGGATTTCAATAGTTATCAGTTGTATAAAGAAAGCCATTTATAATCTATTGGATTGGATATTGTTCTTCAAGTTCCAATTTTAAAATATAAGAAAACGTGTTGGATTTTTTAAATAACATATATGATTTCTAAGATCTTATGCCATTTTCCAATCCCTCACCTAGTTTTTCCATGCCACTAGACCCGAAATTCCTTCAGTCTCTGATTAGCGTGCGCATTTAAGCCGCCACACTAACCGCATTTGGTGGCACCACCAAGCCCCGTCAATGGGAATCGATGTGCCAATGAACTCGTCAATGAACTCGTTATCTGCGCGGCTTTCAGCTAATGGAGCTCGTTCTGCAACCGATTTCGATTTTCGACATGCAACCAGAGAGGCACGCCGGCACGCGATTCCCGATGATGTGCACCACATGCCACGCCCACCTCCTCCGACGCCTGTCGGCGCCTTTGGTCGGTCGGGTTGTGCAGCTCACGAATTTATTACAATTATGATTATTTTTCTGGTCCTGTTTATGAATTCATATTTGGGGTCACGCACGATGCGGCAAACTGTCAGCCGGAAACGGAATTGATTATCGGCGCTACTGGATCCGGCTTTCAGAGGCGCCGCCCCCTTCGGCTTTTCCCGCCCTGTCCACCAGGCCACCAGCTCCTGTCCTGCCACTTTATCTGTTTGCGTGCCGCGTTGCCGTTTGCCTGTGTTGCATTTCCAATTCGGTGGCATTTAATGACTTAATTTAGTTGTATGTTTCCATCATACAGAGGGAGAAACCCTGTCTAGATGGCCATGACTTTAAGCTCACCATGTTTAGGATAATTTTGGCAGCTCTCCTACCCAATATACTCATTATTCAAAATTCCTTCAATAGTGCAACGTAAACTCTATTGAGTTCCTGCTACAAATACTTTCGGATCCCAAATGAGTGACAAAAAAAAGGCGTAAGTGTAGCAGAGCAGGACCAGAGTTGAAGTGAGCCATGGCCTGTGCAAACGGCTTTAACTCTGGCCCTCTTTGGCCATCGTGGCATAGAGCATCATCCACTGTTCCTTTCCTTTCTGTTTTGGACCTATTTCTTTGTGAAGATCGTCATCCCGAGGCCACCGCTCTGGGATACAGTTCAGTACCGCCGCTGGTACGCCGGAGACGAAGCGCAAGATGCTCCTCTATAGACGCCTCCTGTGCCGGGAGTTGGCCCGCGACAACAAGAGCCCGGAGGAGATCGTCAGGGCCCGAAGGATGACTCTGTGTCAACAGGACCAAGGACGCTTTCCGAAGAAATGAGCAGAAGAATCTCCTTCACTTTTAATTGCTGGCAGTAGAGTTTTACGTTTCCCGTTCGATTCCTATGTTTTCAAAAATAAATAGAATATTTTGCAGTTTATTTATTTTATTTATTTGTTCCACAGACTACTAATTAAAATGCAGCCCCAAGGAATTTCGATTTACATAACCACCGATTCCGGGACTACCCCCAATCGGGCAGTGGCAACAATTTTGTTCAGCCAGCGCACTTTTTGCGGTTTCAACAGTTTATTATTAAGTGTTTGCCAGACACACAAAACAATTCAAATAAACAGCAGTGGCATCCAGCAGGGCCAACTAGGAGCATCCCGTCCACGGATCCATCCCCTTCTGAAAAAGATAAACACAATAAAAAAGTAAAGCGCCGAAAGTGGCGCAGAGGCTTTTAATTGCCATCAGGCGCCAACTGTTACCATTTGTGAACTCAGTCAACTTTTATTTATTTATGTAAATTTTTGTTTTGCCTTTTTTTTGGGCAAACTGGATATGGCCAGTTTATTTGTCGCAAAATTGCGACAGAGACGATCCTGAAACTTTTGCCCCCCATTTTGCAGTTGAAAATGCCATTTTGACGACCGAAAAAATAAATTGAAATTGTTTTGACAATTGTCGCAGCATAGGTTTAGAAATTGTCATAGAAAAATATTCGAAAGGCAATTTGCGGTGGCTGGTGGTCCAATTAATTGGCCAGCCAACCCAGAACCCAAAGGAATGGCCAACTTGGTCCATCTGGCTCGTATAATATGACAATTGTTTTGGGATTCAAATGGCCAACATTTTTATTACGTGGTTGGTGATATTATCTCTTAAGCTTGTAAAATATTCTACTGGAATTTTGTGATGGATCATCTTTAGCGGCGAATGGAGAAGAGCTTGAAGTTGTTGGAGGGTAGAGGCTCATTTTCGGAGAAAATGGCTTTCTCAATTATGGAACGGGGACTGCCCTTGTGCTGCAACCAGTATTTCCTTAAAAAAACATAAGTTCTTAGTTATTCTTTCCCTCTATTAGTAGTACGATTTACTTACATTTCTGTCACCTTCTCCAGAGATCCTTCTAGCATTCCCTTAACAGTGCCAACTCTAGTATTCATGCACCATCCAGTGACGCCTAGTTCCTTGGCCTTCTTTTGGGTGTGCTATTAGAATATAACTTACTTTAATTTCTGCTATAAGCTTTAGATATAATAGCTTACCTTCCGGAAATAGACACCTGATAGAAAAACAATTTAGGCTAATTAGGAAATTAGTTTCAAGATAAAAACTTACCCTGAACTTTGCCAAAAATCTCAAACTGGCAGGTGAATACTTGATCCACGGCTTTGGGCTTATTAACCGACTTGACCAGACGCGGGGAACTCAACTTCGACTTTTCAATTTGGCTCATCATCTTGAAAATATATGTTCTGTTTATTCTGTTTATATATCTTATGGAAGGAGCAGTTACAGTGACTGCTCCGACAAAGCCGAGATACATTTGACAAAAAGTATTCAGCTTGCTTCACTCATCGTAAAAATTTACGAACGAAGCATCTTGTACTGAAGGACTCGAGCTTTGTAGATCGATGACCTCGCTCGCAGGACCTCACCACTTCCGGTTCGTTAGGTTTAATGGCTCGGCCGCGAAAAAGACGCCAGACGGAGACCGAAAGGTGGCCACAGGAGCAGCAGATGACGCACTGTGGCAAGTGTTTTGAGTGTTCGCCGCCTCAGTGGAAACTTCAATAAAACGTTTGACGCCGGAGGCGAACTGACATTTTCCATTAAGTGCAGACAGCTACCAAAAAAAGCAAAAAAAAAAAATGAATAAAAGAAAGCATAGAAACAGCAGAATGCCGGCAGCTCATTTGCCAGGGGGACAGGATCCGGGGGTCTAAACTTTTATATTCCTGAGAGTTTTGTGGTGTAGTCACGTGTAGGTCGTTCTTTTTGTTGACTGTTGATTATGATGAGGCCCGGTCACGGAGGAGGCGCCTCCCGATCCCAGTAATTGAAGCTGACCAAGTGCCATCAAAAGGCAGTTCTCTACTTTTTCCTCAAGGATGCGGCCTCCTTTATCAGTTGCAGCAACTTGTGCCACAATAACATTTATTTTGAGAATATTCCAAGACCCCAGCCAAGCTCGCTGGGGACACTTTGAAGTGTTGCCACTGTGGCCAAGTAATCAGAAAATATTTTGTCAGCTTCAGTGGCAGAAGCGCGCAAAACTTTTCACTTCTGCCACACTCGACGGGCCGGGCTTAAAGGTCTCGAAAGTGTTTGGCTCGAAAGTTGAAATTGAAGAGCTCCTCTGCTGTTATTGCCTCGACTCTCCCGACTTCTGCCGGCAAATATTGGATTAGCAAATTGACGTTTATGCAATTTGATTTAGCCACCGCACAGGGCAAATTAAATTTTCACTGCCGTCGCCCGTCACTTGCCCGCCGGCGGGCAGGCTTTTCAAACAATTTCACATCCCAAATTCGTTACAAATTGCTGACACAATGGAAATTTGCATAAAATTTCCATATGCATTTGTCGAAAGCGAAAGGACACATTTCGGCACGGAGGGCTGCCCAAAAAAGGTGCAAAATTTATAAGCTGTCGGAAGGCGTATTCCCGGGCGAGGCATAAATTTAATGACCAAAAAACTTGGACCAGTCCTAGGTGTAAACAACGCTCTTAATTTACATTTGTCGGCTTAGACGACGCGGAGTGGAGTTAATTTATTTGCAAGTCGCTCTAAAAAACCCGCCGGAGCTAGCCACCCCCAGAGTTCTCAACCAATTTTCATTAAAGCTTATAAATTGTTGTTTATGACCCTCCATCCCCAAGGATCGCCCTGTCTGAGTTCCGCCATGGGGTTTGGACTTCATTTCATATTCATGGTCGCAGCGGATTCGGCAGAGCTCCATCTTGGGATCGCCGGACGACTGCAGTTGGTCCTTTGTTTCCGTTAATAAACTTTGCCAATTATCCCGACTGCCTGTTGCCGTAATTTACCGGGATTTGTGGCGGGAAAAAGGATTCTCTGCTTTTACTTTCTAAACTGAAAGTAAACCATGCACGTTCCAATAGTTTTCTATCTTTCCCTTATCCATCAGGATGTCCTTATCCATTAAGCCCTCAAACATCAATTCCATAAAGTGAAAAATATGCGAAGGAAAAGTGAAAAAGTTGTGAGGGAAAACCTGCCTCAATATAATTGCATTACACGTGGTTGCCCCACCCCAGAAGACACATATATATGTGTATATATATACGCAATCCATAAGACGCAAGGACCACAGGACCGCAGTGTAACCACAATCCTCACCTTGGCAGGAGATCCCACAACGACTTTTCATATTTTCCCCCGAACGTCAAGGCTGGGTGGTTTTTCTTTTCAGCCTTTTCTGTCGCAGCAGCTGTGGCTACAGCTGGAGAGTGGGAGGATGGCGGCTCCTTGGAGCTGGCAAATCCTTTTTCTTAACCCAAGCGTGCACATACTTCAAGTGTGCTTAACCCACACTTAGTCTCTGTCTGAGGAACTCCACCACCTCATCCCAGTTGGCGACTGCTCCTCGGAAATCTCCCATGTTTGATGTGGTCTCTGCGCCACAAATCACCAGGGCGGCGGTGTCTGGAATTTATGCGACTTCTTAGGGGCTTTGAATGTGTGCCTGTACTCTATGGTGTGTGCTGGGCTGCGAGCTGTGTAGTGTCTGTGATTTCGACCCAGCCACGCCCTAATCTGACACTGATGTACACCGTTCTATATGGCGTTCCACAGAGTCGGCGGAGAAGCAATCAAGCGCAATGCTGCTAAATGTGATGAGTTGGGGACACTTTGGAGACCCCCTTGGTTGAGTGGATCTGCCCGGAAAACCCGGGGCCCTGGCCAGTTGTCACTGGTGACAACCCAACCAACCCAGCCGACCCCATTAGCTTTTCACATTTTCCCATTCATTTTTCATTTTTCATCTTTGATATTTTCTTCCTTATTTTCCCAAACTGTGTAAATATTTTTACAAAATTATTTCACGTTTGATTGGAACCTGAAACGGAAACAGGAAATCACTTATGACATTTTGCCTTTTTTTCGGGCTGGTATGGTTCTATTGATTTTTTATGTAGGGTTCAGTAATCTTGTGGCTGACAAAATGACGAGAAAATTGGAACGCTCTTTAAATTAAAAATCTAAACATTTTCTGCCTATTAAGTTCTATGAATTATGAATGAGTTCTTTCAAAGAAAACAATGTAAGACGTAGTTGGAAGAAAACTACTATTTATATTGCAAAAGTATGTATTTCTAATGCTTCGAAAGTTTGATACTTGAAGTTATACCATTCACAAATTATCCTCGCTGAAGTACCGACTTTGGCAACTACTTGGGCCGCTTGTTGCCATCTGCAAAGTCCTTTTTCCACTTTGTTCCTGCTTCATGTTACAACCGAACTACAAGGTAGCTTGTACGCGGATGTGTGTCCAAAGGAATCTATCCTGCAGCAGGGCCGTACAATAAACTGATTGTAACTGCAATCAGTTAGCAGACAAAGCAACAGAACTCAACTCGAGCCAACTACAAAGGCGACGACTGTTTGCCAAGTTGTAATAAAGTTTGGTAAACAAGTTGCCCCCAACTCGCACACACTCCTTCTCGAACACAAACAGCTGGAGCTGGAGCTGGAGCAGGAACCGGAGCTTCAACGGGAGCCTGTAAGCCGAGTATCCCAATCTGAGTTGCCACTACTACCCCAATCCTATTGCCATTACTCACATCCTGCTTCTAGCGACTGCCTCCCTCGAACTTATCTTAAATTCTAATGCAATCGCCGTGAGCAGGGAACATTTTCAGGTGTGTTCTGCAAAGATTTCATACTAATGCCTTTCGTATCCTTCCATTTTCTTGCAGGTACGTACCAGCCACGTGGATTCGCCATTTTGATATTCCTTTGTGTGTGTAAGTGGCAAACAAATGCACTAACCCCCGAGTGCAGCACCACCTCCGCCCCCTGTATAGATAATAAAGCACTCGGCAATCGGTTGCCCGAGCTCTCCAGCTCTCTGGCTCTCAGGATTCCACCAGAAAACTGGCGAAAAATGTTATAGCCCAGTTTCGGGCGATCAGTACGTGACGCTTATCAAATGGCTGAGATATTCCATTCCACAGGAAGTAATTGGTGAATCAAAGTGCATTTTTTATGACTGGGTGTTGCGCTTTTCCAGGAGATCTATTTTTACCAAGAGAGTGTGGATATTCTGTGACTTCTGCAGAGTATTACCTATTCGCCTAGACGTAGCCCTTTAGTTACCAGATTTTTTTCCCTCCACTCAGTCTGCCTTTGTTTGGCATTTTGTTTATTTAATGCTATTCACTTATCCTGCATGTGCAGCCTGTCTGGCTAACCGACTGCCTGACGACTCACTGAGGCTGAAACGTGCTCGAATACCCCACAGGATAAATCTTCCCAGGCAGCTATAGAGCAATTTGATGCTCCTTGCGATTGCCGCATTCATTAGCCAACTTAACGCCTTTAATTAAATGTCTCAAGCCAGAGGACTCCGTCCCCGTCCTCTCATTGCACCTAAGAGGCGCCCCGACGATTACATTGTAATGACGGCATTTGCCATTACTCTCTGCCCTCTAATTCCATGCCCGTATTTGCTAATGCAATTATTGCGCATAATTATGCGATTATTGAACAAATGACATCAGCCGGCGGGGAGTTCGGGGGCCTCCCGCAACAGACAGTGGCAGGCAGTCAGTTAGTTAATCGTCAGTCCTGTTCAAAATTCCATTTAATAGGCCCTCCAGGAGGCCCCCTGTTTGCCGGCGGGCGTTTGCCAATTCAGTTTTCAACATTGTATCGCCAGCTGGGCAAGAGCTTGCCGACCACGGGCAAAATTGCATTATTGGTTCCTGCCCAGCGGATCGCTGCCCATTGGTTTTTCTGCGGGCACCGGACACTGCCACGGCGATGGCGATGGAAAATCTGTTAATGAAGTGGCGCCCCAAGGGGAGCGGCATAATGATGTGGCGGAGGATGTTTCGGGCCAACATCAAGTGCCGAGGCAAGTGGAATGGAGTATAAACAATGTGGTTAACCAAACGATACATTCACTGAATTCTGCGTGCAACCATTTTGGCATTTCTGCTTCCAAATCGAATGATAATTTAGTTGCCAGTCTATGGACTCAACTCACGATAGATATTTAAAAATTGCCACATGTTGAGGGGATTCCATTGATCAGAGCACATTAGGGGGTCAATGGAGAGACGGAAGTTTATTTGTAGCATCAATCGAATAATTTGCTTCAAAGGAGGACGCAGCACGGACCTGCACTCTCTATTGACTCGGAGCATCCGAGTAAGAACAACAAGCGTTCTGGGGACTCTCCAGTCTTCGGAGGAGACAGATGTGGAAATTGTCTAATGGAGCAGCAGCTGTATCCCCTCTTTGGCTTTCTCCCTATCTGGTATTCATGAAGTGCAAATTGTGAGCCAAAGGAAGTGTGAGTGGTGTGAAATATGCGGAAATAACATGGATTTAAGTGAATTCGGTGAAAGAACACATCAGCAAGGAGTCAGGAGGAGAATTACAAGAAAAGAGGGACTTATAGGGAGACCTTGTACAAAAAGATGTATTTTTTTAAAAGACTTCAGAACAGATAGGTCGAGAATAATACCCATTTGCTACTGCCATTATAATCGATGTCCTTATTGCCACACATTATAACTGCTGCTGCCCATAAATCCCATCCATAGAGAGAAACATAAGCCCAAAGGAAGCAAAAACCACTGGAGGTTGGGCTAACAAATGGAGAATGCCAAAAAAAAAATTGTATTTTGAAAACTGCAATTTACTGCACATATCGCATCAATGCCCGCTCCAATACCCATCCATTGAGTATCCAACACTATTGTCCATCCGCTTCATCGACATTTACATATTTTTCCACTCAAAAGGCAATTGAAATGGAAAATGCAGTAAATTTCCATAAAAAATGCATGTGGCTCAACTATACTCGTTATTTATTTACCATGCTGGGCCCAAATAAAGCTCTGCCACTGCCAGTGCCACTGCCACAATGCAAACTGCAGAACATTGCCAAACAAAATGCCATGAGCTTGCACTTTTCTACTACGGCATGGGAGTTGGGCAATCATCAGAAACTGATTCATGTGACCCACTAAAAAGCACAATAAAAAACGAAAACAGCCAACTATTGCTTATCACTGCAGCAACAAAAGGAGTCAATTGCCGCATATCAGGGCCAGAATTTATGAGCGGCGATTATTCATGCAAAGTGTTTTGGACAAGCCATGTCCAGGCATCAGGGTGTGGGCGTTATCCGATCCAGAGTTGTCAGAATATTAAATACGATTTAGATTGAAATATAATAATTTTTATTTTAATTTTTGGAAATAGTTTTTAAAGAATCTGACCAAAAATCGTTATAGTTTTATGACTTTTCCCAAGCCTTTCCGAATGACCTCTGTTTCAAGGTGTGTCCCAGGTCTTGAGTGCGATTTCGTCACTGGCTTGGAAGTGACTTGAACTGGGTGTGTGGAAAGCTGGATTGCTGGCATCGGTGGCACGCATGACTTGCCACAGAGACTCCCTCCTCGTCAGCTGCAGTTAATGCATCCGTAGCACTACCGTGGTAGTAGCTGGCAGCCAGCACCCACTCCCACTTCTTGGCGAACATAACCGATATGTGTCGATAGTCTCGTAGGAAATGTCATTAAAATTGCTCTTCATAAATCACACACTACACACACACAGACCCACTCGCCCCAAGACAGAACTTTAGTTACATGTTGCTATTGGGACCAGCAGGACGAGAGGCAGCAGCCCGAGCATAACCTCGTTTTACGGTCCATGAACTGCAGAGCTTCCGGGCAGACCTGGTCTGGCATCGAGGACTTCTAGAATCTGAGCTTTTTTTTGGCCTGCCTTTGCAGCTGAAGTGCATTTTGATTGTGGCACATGAACAAAGTGCGTTATGATTTTTCGGAGGGCCTGTCGGTACTGTCAGTAGGTAGCATCTGGTTAAACGGAGGCCAACTCGAGAGCCCACTTGCAAGATGACTTTGGCTGAAGTTTCAATGGTAAGAGCTGAGCAAAGACTTGTCAAGCATTTCATGCCCAAGAACAAAACTAAAAGGTAGAGCCAGCCACTCGAATGCTTCAAAATAATCTCACTTTAAAATCGTTCCAGATTAAAACCACAGATGTGGAGACATCTCGAACAATAAATTACAATTCGATGTTCTTATCACCTAATATTGCCCCAGAGCCGAGGCCATAAATCAAGTGGAAGGCGTCTGGCTTTCCCTTAAACTTGCTATTGTTTTCCGGAGAGTGTGAAATCCAAGAGTCGTCTGCGTGAATAATTAAAATGAATTGCTTTGGGTTTTTGCCTCAAAACCCACCCCATAAAATCCCACATTATGGCTTTTTAAAGTTATCAGCCACCATGTGGGGCTAGGGGGAAAAGTTTTCTATTTTTTTTTCTAATATTTTGATAGCCTTAAAGTCAAAAGCAATAAATAAATTAACACCAGCGGGACTGATGATGCGCATCTCCCCCAGAATGGAAAAAGATGAATGATATTTTTGACAGCTGCGAGGGGGCTATATAATAAGCTTTATGATCTCTAGATTTTCGGGGCTATAGCGACTCCCATATATCTATTCAACCGCATGAATGGCCCGAAAGTGTGGCTGCAATTTGTTTGGTGATTGATTTTCATTTTGTTCGAATGGTTCGAGGTTCGAGGTTCGAACTCTTTTCTTCGCCGGACCCTCCATTAATCAATGGTCGCATTTTGTTTCGCTTTGCGTACTGCAATTTGTTCCGGATTGCATACGAAAGAGACGGCCCGAGGGTGGGTGAGAGAGATAAAGGACCATGGTTTCACTTGACTGGGGACAGAGTGCGTAGTTTTTTGGCTGCCACTGTTTGCGATTTATGGCCCTTCAAAATGCAATTAAATTTAATTGAAGCGCGAACAAAAAAAGAGTCACGCAGTTGCTCGACTTTTTCACACTTTCTGTCCGGCACTTTCCGAAAAGGCGTATACGCCCCGTTGCCCATTTAATTAATGGGTTGAATGTGTTTTTCTGCCAAAATAAAATAAATACAATTTAAAACAGAAACAAGTTCCTCTCTCCTATTTCATAGCATTTTTAAACTCATTTTTCAAGTGGCCTTACCAAGTGGTTGCTTATTTATTTGAAGAACTTTTGTTTGGCTTGCATATTGCCTTTTGTCCGCTTATCATTTATTCATTTTGCTCCTCTTGTGCCAGACCATGATTTATCGGCTGAGTGTCCTGCCCGATCCTGCCGCCTGCCGCCTGGCTCCTAGCTCCTGGCTGCTGGCGGCATATTTAAGTGCAATTACCATTTATTTGCATTTGGAGGTGCGAAAATTTGCATTTAATTATTTATTGTTGCTGCATTCGCAATTGTTATCATCAGGTGTTGGGTTTCTGCGGTCGGTAGTATGTGGCTTTTGTGGCCAAAAGAAAGGCTTCAACTGGTATTAAATTTAAGCCACCCCTTAGTAATTAGTTAGCCAAATAGTTTGCCGTGTAAATCATGAAAATCTTACATAGAATTTTATTCAACGAGCTTTGGAACTTTTTTCCCATCATCCCAATCAACCGCAAACCTCAAAGCTCAAAAGTTCTATTAATATTTGCGCTATTCTCGGAAATCCCAGCCACTCACCCATTTCATTTCATCATTCCATTAAGCCAAACATTTTAGCCATGCAGCCGCATTCAAGTCTTGTGTCAATATTGACACACGAAATCCTTTTAATTTTTCGCAAAAATATTCACATTTTTCGGCGGGGCGACCGCGGGTGGCGAACAGGACTTCCAGGGTCTCTCGAACTGACCCAGGCGTTTTTGTTTAATTGAAATTTCTGTAAACATTTGAGGGGAGACCGACTAAGCCTCTAAACTGATTAAGTTTTGATTTCAATTTGCGATTCGATTTCCAGAGAGCCAAACTTTGCCGCCGGATGGAAGCGGATTGCCGCCTTTTTCCATAATGCCAAAGGTCATTAATATTTCAATAATGCTGTCTGAAGTCTCAAGTCTGGATCCTGGAGCCTGCTCTGCAAATGGCAGTTTGAGTTCATTAAAGCATAACGCAGGACGCCTCGGCTTTGTGTTTCCTTTTTCCTGTTGCCTGCATAATTGACTTTGTCGCTTTTTCCTCTCGCTATTATTTCTCATCAGGCGCTCTCATTTCTCTGCCCTTATCCCGCCTTTGTCGTATATTTATTTTAGTTGGTTTTTATGAAAAAAAAAGAAAAATAATGTGTATATAAAGGAAGCGAATGTCCTTCCCCATTTTGATCCTGGTCCAAGTAGTCAGACATGATTTATTATGCTGCTTTCCCTTCTCTATGCGGTGGTCCTGTTTTTCCA
Organism: Drosophila monieri; assembly: GCA_035047585.1. Taxonomy (NCBI): domain Eukaryota; kingdom Metazoa; phylum Arthropoda; class Insecta; order Diptera; family Drosophilidae; genus Drosophila; species Drosophila monieri. The sequence continues at coordinate 33,354 of JAWNPJ010000116.1, read as the reverse complement.
TTTTCTCGTTTTCTATTAGCCTTGTCGCAGGTCCTGTGTGAAACACTTGTTTTCCGTTGCTGTGGTCCTGGCCGCTTAACTTGTCCCTTTCAATTTTCCAGCTCCTAACCCTCTAGCCCCCAAACCCTCGGTCTTTGTCGCCTCATAAACATTTCTTCCTGCATAATTTTTATGCTTTTTATTACGAACTTATTGAAAATATTATTATTTCTATTTTTTCTGCTTTATTTCCGGTTTGAAGCTCAGCTCCCCTTCTATTTATTGGCTATATTGGTATTCATAAATAATTCATGCAACTCATGAATAATTCTAATTGATATTTCTCAGCTATTCTTTATCGTTGAGGACTTGAAATTAATTTCAAGCAAGCCTACTTTTGCTTATTAATTCTCAGGTGCCAGTCCTCTAAGAACTTTCAATTTCAAACAGTCAGTCATGGCTTCATCAAGTACCCATTTCCCAATTGTGTGTACTTGCGCCTTTTTCCACCTCTGTACTCTTATTTTCGTTTCATTGACACCTGTCAGGCCAAAAGCTTTCCAGAGAATTCTCCCAAATCCCCTTCTAAGCTGGCTGCGTAAATCTCTCAGTAAATCGCACATTTATCCAGCTGCCTTGAAGGGAAAAAATGTCAAGGCCTCCATGCGTTCCTCTTCCAGAGACACAGACATTCGCCTTCGTAATAAATTTTCCACAACATTATTTACAAAAAACTTAAGAGACGTGATGCGATTTTTTAATATCAATATTTGTGATTGGAGTCGAAGGAGGCGATGTGGCAGCAATCGGAGTAAGAGTAAGAGTATCAAATAAGCACAAAATAAATGTCAAAGAAGGCCAATTCCGTGGGGTGAGCAGTGCGGAGGCCTGACTCGTTAGAGGGCGTGGCTCCCCAGGAAATAAATGCCTTCACTTTGGCTGACTCTGACTTTGACGACACTGCCGCCTAAATGAATCAACAAGAATCGGAGGCGACGCACATGTGGCGCTTGTCTCGCCTCTCCTGCCGGCCTTCTTTTTTTTCTCCCTTTTCGTCGGCTGTCAAAGGAAAAAGTGTCGCGAGTTTTATTTTTTCGCCGCACGTTCCATCCCATCCATTGATTCATTCATTCACCGACCCACTCACACACTCACTCATTCATTCATTCGATCATTCTCCTTTGGCTTTTGCGTGAGCCGCTTCAGTTCCGCTTTTGGCTTCTCGTTTATGGCCCGAATTTTATTTCATTTCCAGACATCGAACCCAAACGGTTATCCTCCCCAACCCGACACCCTAACCCGAACCCCATTCCGTCTGAAACTTTTGGGTCATTTATCAAATTTTCAAAGTCACATTTGGTATTGTCACGCTCGTTTTTTCCGTCTTTTCTTTTTATTTGGTTACATCGAAATCGAAAAGGCCTTTCAGACGGAGTTTCTATTTTTTTGTTGTTCCCTCGCCAGTGCGTTTTCCTGCCATTCCTTAAAATCGCCTCATATCCTTCAGTATCCTTGAGGAGGTGTGGCTTGCGTGCTGACTGCGATAAAAGTGAGACGTAATGCATAAGGAAGAAAATTGGTTGCTCGACGGAAGAACTGCCACCGAGGGTCACATAATGAGTTTCAATTTTATTTTCCTTCTTTGATTAGGGTAGCAGAGGGGAAGGAATAAATATTCCTCTCTTAGAAGTGGGAAAGTCAAAAGTCATAGTTTACCAGCAGGAGATGAAGTTCTTTCTTGTCCGATAAATTTTTAAACTTTATTTTTTAGGTTACTCCCAAAAAATATAACCTATAAGATAGCCTTCTTAATCTCCAAAAGTCAGCAACCTTTGGCTTTTCCTTGGCAAATAGGCTGGTCGTAGAGATCTGTCCCTAAAAACATGTCCTTGCATAATTTTAAGACTCCTCCTGTCTATATAGACACTCCGCCTCCTTGTTGGCGCTACAAAATGAGTAATGGAGAAACTTTATCACCTGCGCGAATGGCAGACATTAACATAAAATGCTACAGAAAAGAATTAAGCTGCCTAAGAACAAAAGCACCGGGAGCAATAATTTTTAATTTATTGCGGAATTTTCATAAAAATGACAACAGAAATGAGCCGAGGCTCCCAGCCGCGCCGCCAGATGATGACTGGCAGAGCCTAAAACAAATTATGAACGCGTGCCTCCGCCCCCCGCCATGGTGGCACTTTTATGAGCTTCTTTGGCTCACTTTTTTCTCCTTCGTCCCGGCATCCTGGCATCCTGGCGTTCTGCATCGCAACGCGCATAAGCGACACGCGTTAATTACCTGAGACCTGAGAATCAGGACGGAGCAGGACAGGACCGGAGATCTCCTGCCAGGCAACGGATGGACATAATATTGTAATTAGTTGACAAGTCACGTAATTGTGGCTGTCGCTAATTTTTTACGGGCCATAGACGATTTTCTTAGAATATTTTGATTGTTTTCCCGATTTATGGATGGTCTTTGAAGGCCAGAAACAATAACAGGTCTGTGGGGAAAGGACAAAGCCTGTATCTAATTGTGAAATGTCTTCAAAAGTGTAGAATAATCATCTAAACTGTGACATTCGCAACTTCTACAATCGGGCCACTTGAAATGCCAGTCACACTGCTCGAACCCTGAGGGAAAAAATTAATTTCTCTCCTTTCGGGAAGCCCGGATGTCTTCTTCTTATGAGTCCTGAGCCATGAGCCTTGAGCCATGAGCCATCCTAATCAATATAATTACACTGGCTATTCGAAAATGTCGTACACGTAGCGCAGCGGAGCCGAGAGAAGAAAAATGGCCAGGACTAAGTGAGAGCACGTAGCGAAGGAAATAATACCCATACGCACTGTGAGCCGCAGAGAAAATTGTAGGCAAACATTTGGCCAGAGACAAGACACAAGGATAGACGACGGAGGACTGTTGGGCCAAGTAATTGACAAACATGCCACATGCTACTAAACACAAATTAGAGAGGCCGAGGCAGGACATGGCAATCAATTGATTTTCCACCAAGCACCAGGATCATTCACCGAAAGGACTCTTATTCCATCTCTTTCTGTTCTTTTTCTGAATCTCTACTATCCTACTTCCGCTGAAAGGACCTGCTATTTGGCCAAAATGTCAATTAGGCAATAGCAGATAGCATCGCCAGCGGAAGCTGCATTAACATTTTTTGTCAATTTTTTACTCGCCTGAAATGGCCAAACAAATGAATTTTATGCAAATTGTAATTCCTGTTTTCGGTGCTTGGTGCTCAGTGCTTCCTTGCCTCTGGTGTGCAATTTTATTTAAATGTGCTTAAATATTATTATTCGGCCAAATGGATGCCATTTTGTCGGTCCATAAAGACATTACGCGCCATAAAATAATATCTGGCGGTGCGTCGGTGGCGCCCTCTGTCGCCCGTCCGGCCACTTGGCAGGCTCCATCTGCTCAAGTCCCGGGTCCTGGGTCCAAAGCACTCCCCATTTATCAGTCTGTTGGCCGGCATGTTGTGTTGTGTGGCTTGTAGTTTTTATTATTATCGACCCACAGGCCGGAGACTGGCCGGCTCGTTTATCAAGGGCGCATTAAAGTATTTGAATCCGGGTCCGAGTCCGAGTCCGACTCGGAGTCCTGGGGTGTGGGTAATCGTCCTGCCATGTGGCGCCCTCTGTTGGCGCTGCCAAATTGCAAAGTGTCGTTGTTGTTGACGCCGCCGCCTGCATATCCTGCCGCCTGACAAACGTGTTTGTCCAGCCAACAAACAGCCGAAACAGAAACAGGAACAGGAACAGGATCAGAGGCAGCCACCATTGCAGGCATACGTTTGTATATCGAATCAGTCGCGACGTATTTGTTGTTAGACTGCAACTAATATCCGTTTCCGTTCTAGACGAAATGTGGGGCCATTTGTAATGCCAAAGTGTTTTGGACGGGGATCCAGGACAAGCAGGACAAAGTTTCTGCATGGCACAAACAGTTTGTTCTGGGGGCAGGACGAAAAAATGTCACAAAAGGCAAACCAATTTGATTAATTGGCTCAAGCCAGATATTCAAAAGACTACCTCTGATACTTATTTTTATTTATTTTCCACCTTAATATTAGTTTGCGGACTAGTTGGAGTTCTAAAATATGATGGAAGTCCACCAAAAATCCAAAAAAAAAGAAGGGCATCTCCGTCTGTCCCTTCAACCGCATCTGTTTCCAAAGACATTTGGAAGATGTACGAAATATCTGGCCGAGACAGAGACAAATGGAGTTATTGAAACCTCATTATAATGGCACAATAGCAAATGCCAGAGACTCGGGGGTGAAAGGAGAACAAAACGAGCCAAAACGAAATCCAAACCGGGGGGCAGTGGTATGAGGTGGAATGAGGCAATGCAATACATCAAATGTCAAAATGCACTCGAAAATCAACAGCCAAGATCTGGGCATTAATCACGCCGTACAATTGACCAGCAGCGGGCGGGAAAAGGGTCAGGGGGATCCAGACGGAAAGCTCTTGTAAGCCCGAGAGCCAAAGAACTTTAAAGAAGATGCGCTCCAGCCATCCACTCCGAACATGGGATTGCCGGCCGGCACTTGGCTGAACAATTTTTCAAAATTAGCCAAAGCATCTTGCCGACGTCTTCTCCGTTTAGCCAGACAAGATGTTACCACTTTCCAAGGCAGGGCGATCTGGCGGAAAATGGGTGGGAGTGGGGTCTTCAATCGAGCACGTCGAAAACTAATTTCTCTTGATTACGCGGAGTCTTGCCAGGAGAAAGCAAATTGGCTGAGTCTTGCACTTTGGTATTCAAAAAAGAGGGAAAAAACATACTCATCTATATCTTTAATATGTTGTCCATGAATATCTTTAACTGAGAACCAAATCCCACATTTTCTTTGAGTGCAACCATCGCTGCCATCCATCGCCACCCGCGGCACTGCTCATAATGTCACTTGTGGCGGCAGACACGCGTCTTCCACTTAGCGAAGACTCTGCTGCCCTCCAAATGGGTGTACGAGTCTCATCTCTCAGCTGAGAAATATGAAAAATCATGTTGGGCTGCCGACCGACCGACAGCCTGCAACTTCAAGTGGCTGTCAAAATAATTAAATGGAATGGCCCCGAGACAAAATGCAGCCAGCGATTGCTCGCATCTCATCTAATCAGAGTCTTTGACTTGACTAATGTTGCATTTAGAATCCCCGAGTGGAGGAGGAGTGCCAGTCCCAGTCCAAGTGCCAGTGCCAAAGTGCGGAAGTGCCAGTTAATATTCGTAATATCAGAAAATATTAAAGAGGGAGTTCTGGGAGAGATGTAACCATTTTTTACGAGTTCGCCTTGATTAATGGAAGGTTACGTGATTTCTGGCATAGTTCGGAGATTAACGCGGGACTGGGGATGCGGGAACTCTGGCCTGCGCTGCCAGCTCCACTCGACTTCAGTTTAATGAACTTTTCGAAGACCATAATGTGGGTGGGCAAGTGCTTTTAATAATAGTTATGCAGAATGATGTGCCTGCGACACAGTTCGGTTGGTAGGAACTTAATTGAAAATTCCACGAGCTCGTTGGGGGAGAAGGCAGTGATTTCGGAGCTCAGTGGATAAATGATTTAATGAAAAGGTTCGAGGACTGAGCCGGGAAACTGCTTGATATGTGGGATTTTAATAAAATAAATGAGTGGTTTATGGCTGCCAATGGTGGCTTACACTTTATATCCTGGCTTAAGTTATCCAAGATGTTTCATTAAGTCCTTTCCCTTATTACTCAATTTTGAAAAAACTCTTAAAATAATATTGTTTCTCCTTTCTTATCTTTGCAGGTATGTTGTGATGGACTTTAACCTCTGTGACATGACTATTTCTGGGGCTGTCTGACATTTCGAGCAACGGGCACCTGCAGTGCCAATATTTACACACACTCTGGCCATAACAACACCGGCGAGATGGACAAACAAAACGAGATGAGTCAGGGATGTGACGTGGTCCACCCCGAATGGGCGACCTTCCACCCACCTTTAACCTTTCAGAGCTCCCCCGCCTCGGTTGGCCAGCTGTTAAGCTGTGCGTTAAATTGCTAAAAGCCTTTTCGGGGCTTAAACTAAAAGCTTCCCCCTCGGGTTCCCCCACATTTTTTCCCCCATGGCCGTGTGGCTATTAATCAACTAAACGTTGCAACTATTTGAAAATGGCCAACGTGGACGGACAGAGCCAAACAGTCTGGTCAAAGTTGAATGTAATCAAAATTTTAGACGACCCCAAGCTCGTTTAAGCCAAAAACAGAAACACCACCGGACAACAGAATGTCAACTGAAACGAATTTCCCACTGAATTTTTCATGAAAAACTAAAAAAGCGACTGCGAGTGGAACTAGGACTGGGAGGCGAAAAAGTGCGGCCGAAAAATTCGTCGCACATGTTCATCAATCAAAGCCATAGCCTGTTGTTTTTATGGCCCGGAGCCCACTCCTTTTGGTTCGTCCTGGTTGGAATATGCAAATATTTTCAAATCTCTTTTTTTTTTTGGGGGGCGACCTCTGTGTTTTGCAACAGTGCTGCCAAAAGGGAGATGGCTTTTATACCGAACTGGTAACTGGTTCTTTGGTTGAGGAGATTGTCATCTCCGATTTGGCAGCGATTTGTTGTGGTAGTTTGCCCATTGAAACTGTACAGGAACAGTGATTCCATATGATACGAGTGGAATGTATAAACGGGTATATGTGTCTTCAACAAAGGATGCTTGTTAAAGGGCCCGCCACTTCCTGGGCTTTGGCCTACGGTTTTAGTGCCTTGCCGCGCTTTTGTGTCATTGTCGCCGCACTCTAATTGCGCTAACCATCAGCACACCTCCATTTGTGCCTCCTGCCACTCTAGCTCCTCTGGTCCCTCCCCTCTATTTAAGAGCCAACATCAACCAAAACCGTTGAAAAGCACTTGAGTATCGGAATAGTTCCCTTTTTTTTTCAGCCCTGGACAAAAGGCGAACAATGGACTCGTAATTGTATGCGGTTAGTGTGTGTTAGTTCTCATTGTACTTCCCCTGCCTTTGTTCTTGCCATTCCAGTATCTCCCTCCAGCCCCGCTTTTCTCTCAGTGTGCCTAAGAGTGCGAAGTTTATCGCCCATTAAATCACTTTAATGGCTTTCGATGCTCGAGAAACACGAAATCGGGCCATGTTCTTTATGACCTTTTATTACGAAACGGTGTGATTGAGTGTCAATGTGATAGAAATCGATATGAATCTAGGTAGAGGACTTTATTCGCTTTTTTATTTTGAATTAATAATAAGCAGCTACTGATTATTTAATTAAACAATTGGCTAATTCCATCAGATATTCCATGGTTAAAAAAAACATTAAGCCGCTTAAGCAATAGAGCAGTATACCTATGAGTATTAAATAGTTTTTTGTTTGGCAAAGTATTTGCTAATTATTTTTATTAATGCCGGAAAATTGAAAACATTTTATAAGCTGGCAAGTTACAAGCAAAAACCACTTGCTAAAGTTTAATCCCATCCAATCTCGGGCGTATGAATACCATATGCTCCTCCATCCGGCATCCATTTCTTTGCACCTTTTTGCTCTTTGGGTGGAAAGTTCTGTTCCTGCCACACACTTAATCCCCTACAAATGTGCCTTATCTGTAAGCTGTGGATGTGCCACAAACTAAGGCGTGCAGGGGCACCAAAAATAATCCATGCCGCTCATCAGAACGCAGCTACACCTAAAAATGGAAAACAGAAGAGCAACAGAATTATGAAAAACACACATAATTCATAATTCGTTTTTAATAACACGTCTTGAACGGAGAGGGGGGAGTAGCACTTCGACACACGTGCAGGAAAAGCCCCGGAAAACAGTTGAAAAACTTGAGCTGGTTCCCTTAACTCGTTATCTTTTGAATACGAATACCGAGGGGTTGGTCGCCCCCTTGAGAAAGTTTTCCCTCGGATCTCCACGGCTAGACACATTTGTCATTTTATTTTTCTTGCCACCTTTGGACGGCGTCAGTGGCTGTGTTGTTATATTTTTCAGATTGCATTTTTCCTCAACTTCTATATATATATTTTGCATATGTTTTTGCCGATTTCCATGGCGTCAGTTGGTGTTTATGGCGTGGGATTGTTTATGGAAGCCAGTCTCACCGCAGGAGCAGCATCATCCCAAAACTTTGTTTACAAAAGAGACTCCCAGAATGCAGTTTCTATTTAATCAGAAGTACGATTTCCTGATTAGGCCAGGAAGTGGGACAATAACTCCGAGTTATGGCCCTGGATGGGATAATCTGTTTCTAATCTTTCAATGTCGTTAACTGGCACAATGGGCAGCCATTGGCAATCGGGCACTTTATGGACCACTCGGGGGAAACTGCTCAGCTTCCAGCAGCTCCGCCCTCAATCTATATTGTAATCAATTTGGTAAACATCTGTCGATGTTGCTGCCGCCGTTGCACGCGTCTCTGCCGGCGGTGTTGCACATTATCCCGCTTGGTAATGCACACGTCGCCGATTCCCAGATGTGGTGGCAAGATTCGGGCTCCCTCACCCTCAATGCGGCTTCTGTTTCCGAGAGGGGGTTGATGACAAAACGTACGCCGCACATTTTTCAATACCTCTCCATCTCCAGGCGGGTTTCTTCCCTCGAAGGTTTCACTTTCCTCGCATAATTCTCATTAACACTTCGCCTAACTACCACGTAGTTTCCTTCTCCTGTTGCGGCCTTCCCCGTCGAGGGTGGTTTTAAAACCTAGAACTATTAGAACATATACTTTATACCTTTCGGCTAGGAGAGCGTTTCGGTTCTAGGTAAGTATATTTTACGACCCTTCCTGTTATGAAATGTTTAATGAGGCCTGACATGTGTGCGCCTTCGTAGCTCCCTGCCAGCCAAAAATTTTCAATTAGTGGAATTTATGGGACAGTGCCGTGAAATTATTCCCCCGGATGCCGACTACGCATTTCTGATACTTTCAAATATTTTTGGTTTTTATTTTCGAATTCCTTGTTAATTAGAAAAAATAGCTTCTGGTGTGGCAAAGGTTCTGTGACGGGGCAGCAATTTGTTAAAATGCCTAGATCTAGGTATTTAATTATGATTATCTGGGAAAATAAATTTTGTCAGGGTCAGAGGGCACTTGGCTGGTAATTAAATATTTTTTGACATTATCTTGAAGTTGTAATTTTTTATATAAAGTAGAAACAGTATAAAATTCTAGTTCTACAAGAAGTAACATATTTTCCCATTGAAGTGACATTTCTTATCACGATTATATCCTCGACAGAAGATTCAATTTCCAATTATAGCTGACGCCCCGTCGATATCGGCTTACGTACTTCGATCCCATTTGCCTGGCCATAAATCTAGAAACACGCGTCCTCCGAGTGGCATTCGCCCGATCTGTCACAGATTCCAAACACAGAAACAGGGTCACGTGGCGCACGAAATAAACTGCAACAATGAGGCATGAAAAATTGCAACATCCCGGGAGCATCGGTAGGGGTCCCAATTTTGAGAGCGGAGTCACATCTTCTTGACAGCTGGGAACCTTTCTTCCCGGACCGGGAGTCTGTCCGGCTCCCGACGGACCAAACTTTTAATTAAAATTCAGCAAAAATCGCATATGAGCTGGCGAGCTGCAAGCTGTCAGTTTCGGCTGTCAAAAGTGTGTATCAGTATCCACAGTGCGGATGCCACACCTCCAGCCATTAGGCCAGATATAAGCCAGATAATTGCCCCGGCCAGGCCTAATGAATAATGTTGCAGTCTGACACTTTGGGCAAATTTTCAATTAATTGGAGCCTGGCAGGCGTGCAATGCAATACTGCTTGTCATCCGTCAGTCAAATGGCTTTGGCCCAGTTCCCTGACAAATGAGTTACTTGCGCCCGGGCCATCTCATCTTCAACGGCTTCATTCATCGCTGATTTATGGCCTATTAAATTGCATTTGGCCCTGCAGCGCTCGGCTGCCATTTGTCAGCTTAGATTGCCAGGTTCCCACGAACGGAACGTGGCCAATTCAATGTCACGTTAACGAATAGCCTTTAAAAATTCAGACATTCGATGGCCAACGAAAAAAGACCAAGAAACTTGGCCAACGTTTCCTGCGGGTGCTAAAAACATAAGCCAGAAACCGCAACATTGTTGGTTTGTCGTTTGGCAGTTGCTTTTTCAGTTTGGTGTTGCTAGTGTTGCTGGTGTTGCCGTTGCTGCTGCTGATGTTGCTGCTGCCCACGCAACCGCAATGGAAACATAAAGCCAACATTGGGCCTCCTCGACTGTCTGGACCCGGTTCTCTGTTTACTTTTGGCTTTTTCCCTTTTTCCCATTGACGGTATTTATGCGCCCTGCCATTGCATAAAGTAATTTGCATTTCGCGTTAATTTTACATGCAAATAAATGTCGTATTTAAATGCAATTAAAATTGTTTACTCGACTGCATTCCGGCCAGCGATCCGCAAAAGGGAGTACGTGTGGAGAGGTTCCTCTTTCATTTCTTCGCCAACTCGGCATGCCTTCACATAATGGCCCGGCTCCAGGAGGGACTCCTGGGAGTTGTCTTCCTGAAAAGAGGAGCACGTGCAGCTTTTAAAATGGGTTGCTGCTTAATTTATGAAGCAGTATAATGGAGAATCAACTGGCAGAGGATGTGTATCCAAAAAGGGCAGGAGGCTTATGGGTCCTTAATGTACTAATCACAAATGTTAATCATAAGACTGGATGATCTTAAGGCCCGGTTCTCTGATTACCAATATGAAAGCCACTTTCCATAATGATTCACTTCGCAAATTGAATCTTATAAGCCATCTGGTATGAGTCAGGTTCCTGGGTCGGGTTTCACCTTTTGATGACAAATTCCCCTGATTTTTGGGGACCAACCTTTCCAGCGAAATTGATGCAACAAAATATTTACTTTTTTTTGAGCAAATTTCCGTACCGACATCAGTTTTGAATGAAATGCCATTAAAGCTTAAAAGGATTTCGGCGCCAAAAAAAAGGAATACTATATACCCCTAACAACAACAACTTGTTGCTTTATGTTGTCATGTTGCATGTTGTTGCTGCTGCTGCTGATGGTGGCATGTGTGAGGCGACGGCACTCGAACAATTTTCGTCGCACAACAAACAAATTTCGTAGCCGTTGTCGTGAAATACGTGAAATTTTTTTTCATCCACTTGACAAATTTTCAGCAGTTGTTGTTGGCGGTGTTTTGTTGTCGAGTGTGTGTGCCTCGTTGTAGGTGGCATTGTCAGCGGCATCCTTGCCACCGGCTCTTTGCAACCGGAGTATTTGGCCACTTGACATTTCGGCAAATTAGTTGCGCCTTGATTTTCGATGCTCCTCGGTGTCTGTTACTCGATTGGATTTTTCGAGTGGTGTGTTTAGTGGATAGCGCTCCTCGGAAGTGGCGTGGGCTCTCTCCCGCTGGATAATGTATCAATTTGCCAGTCAGCGGGAGGGGTTAAAAGGTCACCCTAGATGGTACAATGCCATAGGAGAGTGTATATATTTTACTAATGACATTGTATCCACCTGCATAATGCATGTTGTGACAACTGCCGTGGGTATTTTTTTGCTGCCTTGTTTACATTTCCAATCTGGAGGCCCATATCGCCGCCCAGCTTGCTGCAATTAACATGTTTTCTGGTTTTACGGTTGGCGCAAAAAAAGAAAGAAATGCGAAAACTGGCAGCAGTTAGCCAGCACTTAACCCGTGGCCGAGACGTCGTCGACGGCCCATAACACTTAAAGTCACATTTTGCAGCTCCATTCCCGAGTGGAAGCCGGGCCCCGACCACTTTGTGGGACATTTAGTGCGAAATGCGAGCAGGCAAATTATGGGAGCCATCAATATGGGTATCGAAGAGGAGTGAGTGGAGTGATTGACCAGGAAATTACACATTTTTTAGGTATAGAGGAGTTAAGGTCCTCTGAGATCCAAGCCATGACTTCAATCTGGGAGAGAAGCTTCCTTAAAAAGTCTTGGTGGAATGACAGAATCCCGGCTAATTAGCCTTCGGCCACTCCATATCCATTTTAGCCAGAAAATTGATGGAATGCTGACATATTGGGTAAATTTATACAAATTAAATTATTAAAGAAGAGGGCACCACTCGCAGGGACAGCCCCTGTGCCAGCTCGTCGCGGGTTTGTCGGGCTGTCAGCATTTTGTGCGCCACTTTTGGTATGCGGCTTGTCACTGCCAGGCCAGGACAGAGCAGAACGCCTCTGTTTGGATCGGGTTGGTTTTGGTTCGGTGTGGCTTGGTCGGGTCTGCCCCCCAAGCTTAAAATTCAGCAGCATTGTTGGTGATATATATATTTTTTTCCCCATTCGAGAGAGAGAATTCTGCGGGCCGCATCAGCCGAAACTTATTTATACTTCAGCTCACACACACTGGGCGATGTGGATGCGGCTGCGAACGGATGGGATGCTGGGGGGGATCGGCTTGGATCGGATCGGGATAAGGGGATACATATCCCACGAGAGTCCGTGTCAAACATGTTTAACAGAGGACTACCGCAACAACAACTGAAACACCAACAATACCGAAAACAACAATGCATCCGACAGCAATAACAATAACAAACAGAACAAAAACTGGTTCGGGTATGGAGTTACCCCCTCTATCCAGCTCCGGCTGCTGTGACAATCAAAATAAAAATAATTCTCGTATCGCCGAAAAAAGAAAGCACCCAAAATGTTTGCAACTGTCACTGGAACAACGCAAAAAGTTTCCGTTCCATTCCGAGTTTTGTTTTCATTTCGGGGTTTATTTTTGTTGACGATCTAAAAAAAATAACATACAGCGATTGGGTTGATAGAATAATGTTTCATTTTTGTTTTCCATATTTTATGCTGGTCTGTGGTTTCTGCATTCGTTTAAAGATTAGAAAAATGTGGCAGTTTCTGGAGAATATGGTTTAAGCCTCAAAGCAAACATTATCCCCAGCATATGACACTAATGATGGCTTGTTTTCTTGTCGCTCTTATCATTTGTTTATCTACTTAGCCTCTTAGGATCTGACATGTCGCCCTGACATGGAGTCACCCCTCTAATAATACTTTCCTTTGAAACACAATGGGGGAGCCCATTCGCCTGGCCGAATTGGCGCATTTTCCTGACACTAAATGTCACTAATTTGACAGAAAATGTCAGCGCAGATAATGCGAATATGGAATGTGTCGAAAAAAATGCATAACTGGCTAGCTTCTCCCCCACAATCTGTCGCATTAGATGCCACAAATGAGGGGGTCGACCTATGCGACAAAAAATCACTGAAACTTGCAAATTGCTGCTGAACATAACGAACTGAAATTGCTTCTTAGTTGGTCCCTCAGTGGCCATCCTTATATGGTCTGGAGACGGAGCAGACATTCCCGAGAACAAAATCCAAATAAGGTCAAAATTGCGGATATGATTTCTGCAGAAATGAGACGCACTTCTCTCTTAATCCTAATTTATGCACCAGTAATGATGAAGATTGTCTTCCGCCGCCAAGATTAAGTGGCTTACAGTTTGGCGAGGCTGCATCCAGATGGCCAGATGGCGTTATGCATTCCGAGTGCCCCGGACAATGGGGTTGTCAACCAACGATATCCGAAAGATGGCCCAAAATTGACTTTCGTCCATCAGAAAGCCGGAAAGGGCTTAAGACGGAGGCGTTAGTAATGAATTGTAAACGCAGACACGTGTGAGGCACTTCTTGAGTTAAGGGGGATTAGCCAGGGTGTGGGTTTACTTTGATGGATCTGAACTTTCTCAAGCTTCACCCCTCTGTGGTCATGAGTTGGCCATTTCTCTTACCAGTCGCCCTTTCCGCTTCATTGACCAGGCTACAGGGAGAGAAATATTGAATAAGTTTTATGGCTCTTTAGGGTGATACGATTTAGCTTTTATTATAACTTTTATTATAGCTGCAGATGGTTAATTTTTTATGGGGCCTAATTATGACTTCAAGTAACTTAAAATTCGAAATAAATAACTGCATATGTTGGAACAAGATTTTAAATTAATTTCATACTTGATTATCGTTAATTTGTCATCATCCCTAAATATTATTTCTTAGTGCATTTTGTGGCTAAAATATTATAGCTTTTTCTCGGTTTGCTAAACTTGTTTCTCGTTTGTGAAGCAAATATTCTTCTGTTCGAGGAACCAGGACTGGCACAGCGTGTTCCACTTCATGGTTCTGTTGTTTTAAATTTGTCATGAAAATATTTTGATTGTTGCGCATTCACGCCCCACTCCCCGGCACCTTTCTTGGGATGCTCCCCTCCTCGGTATTGCTTCAAATATTGTTTCACACACACCCCTCGGAACATTTGTTGACTGAAGTTCCCCTTCCCTGCCAGATGACTCCACACGGTCTACATACGTTTTCCAAATTAGATTCTGCGGTTTACGTCCGTCTGTCTATCCGGCCGTCTGTCTAGGACTGGCCCACCGGGGGACGCCACCCGAATCGCAATCGCAATCAATCGACATCGGGGGACCGCCCTCACATTTGTTTATTTGCTTGTTCCGTCTGCGGTTTGCTATTAATTTTGCTTTTATTTCCTTAAGCCATCGAGTCTATTTCGAAAGTTGCTCCTGCCTCCTGCCTACTGCCTCTTGTTTATTTTTGATTTTTAAATTATATTTACACTAGGCGCTAATTAATTAGACGAGCCAGTGGCTCAATAAGCCGTCATCCCGTCTTATTTTTAATCGCAATTGGCATGCAAGCCAGGCAGCAGAAAACTTCGCAGACGGAGACAAGCCACTGGTAATCCAATTTAAAAAAGCCTCGTCGTCGTCTTCGTCGTCGGTCGCTTCCTTTGACTGCCACATAAATCAATGGGATGCGCTCGGCGCGCTTAAAATTCATATCTTGTCAGAATGTAAGTTGTATTTTAAGCTTTTTATCGGGCCCCGAAAGGCGGCTGCAATGCGCCTCGCATTACTCATGCCCCAGCGGTTTGCCGCCAAGACCAAGTATCCCGCCCCAAGAGGCGAGTGGTTATGAATGGATAAACGTGTTTTCGGAAATGAATTCGGCAGCGGGGAGTCTGGTGGGTGGAGGAGAGTCGTGCGGCAGTCAAATTATTGGGACAAGTAAGAGGTTGCACTTCAGATCTTCCGGATTTTAGATTAAGGTGATTCAAGCTCTGAAACTCAGCAAAGTGATGCTTCATCAGCCGTTAATAAGATGAGGTATATCTTCAGAATATATATCTCAATATATCTCTCAAGCATTATATTTGTTCCGCAATTATAAATTTTCATCAGACCTGTCTCACGCAGCTTATGGCCAAGTCAGCACCATTACTTTTCGTAACGGACCGAGTCTTTTTGGCCATTTAGGCCGTGCTGGTCTGCAAGACGAGCACCTACAACTCAATGGGCCAGGGCCACGTGTTGCATGTGCAACACGAAATGGCTGTAAATAATATTTATGTGCGTTAAATGCCAAACACCATACTCGGATTGGGATTACGGAGAGAGGCTAACATGTGTCGAGCGTATCCGCGACACGAGCTACTTAAGCTCGTCTCATATATCCGCGGCTTTATGGCTTAAATGCGTTATAATTCAAGCCCGGATAGTCGGCCACCTGTTCGCTGGCCATCTGAGTCGTTGTCACGTTCCTGCCACACCGCTGCGCCATAAATATTGGCCACTCGGCTAGCCGATACTGCCACCCGACATGTATCATCATCGTTTTAAGCCATTGCCAGAACTGCTGCTCTCGATGGGCACTCATTTGTGGCAAGCTCAGAGCGTTGGCAGTTTTAATGTGGCAGGCAGGCCTTTTCTGGCCAGCGAATATTACGAAAAACATAGCGCTAACGACTCTGATTTCAGCTCTGACTTGCTAATTTCCAGACGGCCAACACGCACCTAATGAGCCTCGGACTGTGGCACGATCCCCGAGTCGGGGTGTCGTGTATTTATAGCAGCAAATTGCGTCGTTGCATGAACTGAATTATGGGCTAGGCAACCGCAGAGTCTATAATATCTTGATTATTTCCTTCTCAGACCTTGCCTTTTTGCAGCCTAGTGTTTATTGGCGAATTTCGCACAGTAGCACATGGCAACTTGTTGCAAATGACGGCGCCAAGTAGAAGCAACATTCTCCTGTCCTCACGACCACGACGTCGCCACAAAGTCTGCGATTTTTATCTCTTGCCCTGGCCAGCCTATCCCTCGGATAACTATACAAATTGTGCGATGTCGTGCGAGAGGTGTGGTGGCTGGGGGTGCCGCAGGCGGGGCACTGTCAACGCCTGGTTGCAGGGCTTTGGCTGGCTGCCATTTCCCAGAGATGGAATCTTGCATCTTTATGGTATGAGCCGCAGACTCATTTGTATTTTATTCGAGGCGATAAGAGTTGGAAAACATAAATGTTAGAGAAAAGGACTAAGTTATGACTTCATTTAAGGAGGCTTCTTTGTTTTGGCTAACAATTAAGGCTCTTTATTTAATTTTAGAAGAGCTTTAAGATTTCATGTCATTCTCTGTTTTTAAGAAAAAGTGAAGGCTTCTTAGAATTAAATATGATCTATTTATGCCTGTTTCCATGTCTTTATTTTATTTCCTGTAATGTTTACAATTTAATGCATAATTTTATAATAATACTTAACCTCAACTCGCGTGCCTGGTGCCCCATGTGGCAGAAGCTTCCCGCTTTTAAACTCCCATTCCGGGCGCCCATTTAAAGCACATTGTTGCAACGTTTATCATATTAATGTGAGTGACTGGCGTTGTTGGCTGGGTCTCTTAACAACTTAATAATTTATTTGTCCGCCCCTCCCCGCAGGGGCAGGAGGCACATGTGTCACGGCCACGTCAGTGGGGGCACAAAGGAGTCAGCCGAAGAGGGCTCTTAAATTATTAACGCGATTTGCATGCGTGGCAACTTTAAAGACGTTGCGTCTGCGGCGCATAAACATGTCATATTATTATTTTTTACTGTCTGATAAAAGTTTTGGCTCTCCGACTGCGTACTTTTTTTATGGTAATGCGTCATAAAAGCGAGCGCACAGAAATGTCTTTCCAAAAGGACGATGAGCAACAGGAGCGGGCAGCTTATCAATGCAAAGCAGACTCTCGACTTTGGTCCAGCCACTTCAAAATCACTCCCACCATCACTCCGGACCCCTTCCTCCGCATTTCCTCGTTTGCATTGTGGACGAAGCGTTGAAGCAACCCTTGAGGGATTAAATTTCAACAGTTCGCCGCCCGCGTTGCGCATTCTTGGCCAGCACTTTGCAGACATCCTTTTCCCCCCAGGACCGTGCACTATCAACCTTTGGCAGCTTTTCGCTGCCGACTTTTCGGCGCTTAGCTATCTGTCCGGCTGTCTAGCTGTCCGCTTTTGGGAGGATGGCTCGAAGGATGAAGTGCTGAAGTGCAGGCAGGCATTCAGCTAATGAATGTAATCGCCATAAGCTGCCCTTTTCGATGGGGTAAAGGCAACTCATTACGCGTCTCTCTCTATACAAAACATTCCCCAGTAATTGGGCTGCGATTTCGGGGGGTTGCTATTTTCAAAAGAATTATGAAAGCAAAGCAAATGCATTCCCTAAAAGGAATATTTGGGGGATGCCGCTCAAAGTGTCTGTTTATTGAGGTGGTGGCCCAATGGAAAGCTTTTAAAGAGGAATATAGTATTTCCGGTATTGTCAGACTAGATTTTAATGAATTATGAAGTCAGACTTAAAGTTTTTGAAACAGGATTTGTATGTCCTTTCTTTCTATTATTATCCAGCCATAATAAAAAGCGGGAAACACCAGTTTCCCGCCTCGTTGCAAGGCCATCATAATTGTGTACCTGCAGCTATTTTGATTTGATAAGCAAACAAAGGCGAGAAACAGCAGCAGCAACAAAAGAAGGCACAAGAAAACAGAGCGACGGCTGGCAAATAGAATAAAATAATCAGAAGGCAAACTCAGAAAGTGGTAATGAGCATACGCCGTGTCTGACAATGGACGGGATAAGGGGCAGCGAACAGAAACGGCATGGCAGTCCCTGTTTTTCTGTTTGTCTGGAAAAGTGAAAAGCATGTAAATGCCCCAGGCGGGTATTATGAGGTATTGGGGTATTATACCCCAACCGTGACACCCATCCCTTCGTCCTATTTCTATATTCTGGAAGCCCGTCTGGCAGACACTTGAGCCAGCTAGCTGGACAATTATTGTGCGACGGTTTCACGTTCAATGCCAAAGTGTCCTGCGGGCAGCAACAAGCCGGAAAATAAGAGACCCGGAAAGGGGGGGAGCCCGAACGGGAACAGTACAAACAAGAATACACTGTAGAGGGGGTGGGCCGCATGCTAATGAATTGAAATTGTTGGAGGCGCGGGCGGCGGCGGACCGCGGGGCGTATGAGCAATTTAATTGCTGAGCCAATTTCGCCGCTGATGAAAATTGAATTGTTCATTGGGTGGCGTGCCGTGTCATGTCACTGTCAAGTGCAAATGTTCCCAATGCCGCAACATCAACATTGTCTCCCGAAAACATTCAACAAATGAGGTTTGCAAATGTCGGCAAATGGCGAATGGCAAATGGATATGGAAAAGTTTGCGTGATATATATGTGTTATTGAGCCTGGCATTGTAGTCGAGCGATTTATTTGTGGTCTGGAATCGTTGTATTTTAATGAATTCCTTCCCTGTGAAGCTCTTGACTTTGACATGAAACTATGTACTATTTATGAACGGGGGGAAAATTAAAACAAAAAATTTTGCAAGCGCGAGCTGTCACCGCGGGCGTGACTAAAAGTTGCCATAAAAGAAACCTTAAACCGTAAACTTGTATTGCGGCACACTGCATTCCAGCTTTGTTTTTTAATTTTCGCGCTGATACTGATGTCATTGTCCTCGAAACTCATTTTTTTCGCATTCGTTCGTATTATTTTGCAGACGGAGCTGTCGCACAATCTGCAACAATTGTCGGAGAAGGCACGTTCCACGACCGAATTCATCCAGCGCCTCAAAGGCATGAGCGACAAAGTAACGGTAAGTTAGAATCCTGCAAGGACCAACAAAAAAAATCTCCCCGAATCCGGCTTAAATTTTTATGTTATCTATGCACAGGAATCTTGCATGGAGTTCGAGCGACTGGTGCATGCCCAGTGCGAGGCTTTGATTCAAGCCATTCATGACAGACGCGAATATCTGCTGGAGGCGATTCGCATGGACAAGGACACTAAGATCAGGATATTGAAGGTATGTATTTTAGAGCTTTAAATTTTTTGTGCCTTCTATAAAAGCTTGAAGGATTTATGGCAAAATGCTGTAGAATTAAATACAAAATCAAGCAATAAGATGGTTAAGAGAAAAGTGTTTTTTATTCAACATAATATAATTAATTAAATCTATATTAATTGATTTAATTCATATAAATCACATCCTTATAGGATCAACAGTCAAACTGCACTGGCAAACTGCAACAAACCACAGGACTTATTCAGTTCTGCATTGAAGCTCTGAAGGAGACTGACAGCGCCGCCTTTCTACAGGTTTGTCTGCCAATAAAATTGCATTTAAATGGGGTTTAATTGGCTATCATATATTTTACTTGAAGGTGGGCGCCATGCTTATAAATCGAGTGGCCAACACAGACATGACCTGGCACCAAGAGGTCACTAATGCTGCCCCCAGAGTCTCCCCGATTGTGGACTTGACCCTTGACGATGCCGCCTTGGCTCGTGCCATTGACAACTTGAACTTTATCCAAATGAAAGGTAAGTGATGTGGTTAGAAGTAGATGTAACTACCCCCTAATTAACATTTTGAAAGCGTAGGAAGAAGTACTGGTAGATAATAATACGTTTAGAGAGTCAACTTTCACTTAATGTCTTTAAATCGGAGATGAATTATTAGGCCCGACTGTAGCTGCTAAACAAACTCGCCTCATAAATATTGTCACTAATTACGCACAAACACACACCAGAACACACCCTCGCACTTGGTCCAAGGTGTGACTCGGGGCCACCCGGTAAACATAAACATAAACATAAACAAACAAACAAAACACCAAACTCGACCCTTCAAACAAAAGCGGGAAGAGCCCTTCAATCGAGAGCCTGTTGAAGAGTTGAAACGGGAAAGTTGGGGAACTCCTTCGTGGTGGGGGGGGACTTAAATATAGAACAGCTATTTGGAAATGGGACCCGCCATGTGTGGAGTTGACAAAAATCGAGTGAAGCCCCCCGACAATTAAAGTGAAAGTGTTGAAATCGGATAGTGCACATCGGCTCCCCACACAAACATCCAGAATAGAATATAAATTTAATGCATTTGATATGTCTAACCTCTTTGTGCTTCTCTCACATTTCCTTCCATTCGAATGTGCCGCTTGCTCTCATTTAAATGAATGTCCACATAAATATACAAAAATCATCTAAAGCCGTAAAAGATGGAGATGAAAGATGTCCGGCAGGTGAGCAAAAACCACAAAAAAAAAAAAATATGAAAAAATCAATACATAATTAAGTTTTCATACACTGGCAAGAAACTCACAAAAAAAGTTCAATTTCATAATTTACATATATTTTTTTTTATATTCTGTTTGGACAAAATTCATTCCTTGGTGATTCAGTTTCTCACAAACACACTCACACACCCACGCACACTAATACACTCTTCTGCCAACTCACTCACACATTGACTTAATTCGTCGGCCATTTTGTTTTCGGGGATTTTTGGCATATCCTTGCTGGCCTTTTTCTTTTTTCGCCTATTTTCGGTTGACGGGCACACGCCTACGCATAATAATTTTTCATTTTCATTTAAGCCACTAACGGGAAATAAAAAATAAGCCAAAATACGTCCAAATATTTTCGTTTTCACTTCCGGTTCCTGGCGACTGTCAGAGAATTCCTTGCCGCAGCCTGTCAACTCGCTGGGGGCGTGGTCAGGCAATGTCACTTCGAGTGACATAATTTTTTACGCTGCTTTTTGTTTTTGGACTTTTTGCCTTTTGGTTTTTCCTGTCGCTTTTCATTTGGCATTTTTTTCCACTCACCCAGCCCCACCCCACCCCATCTTCATTATTTCATGCTTAAGCTTTTATTTCGCATTTTCCGTTTTATATTGTTATTATTTTTACGAGTCGCAGCGTTCGGGTTTTCTGGTATTTTCGTTTTCGCAATTGACCCTCTTCAGAGGCTCGCCCGCTCCGGCTTATCCCTTACACTTTTAGCCTGATTGCTCGGCCTTTAGCCGACAAAATAAAAGGGCACCTTGATTTCCACGTTTTACTTTTGTTTCGGTTGACATTTGACAGCTTTTGGCGCCTTTTTAATTTGATGCCGGAGCCAGGGGAGCGGAAAGTCGGAGGAGGATGCCGGAAAGTGTCGTCATTTTTATGTTTATTTTGTGGCATAATTTTAGGCGCTTCGCTTCTCTCCGCCATTTGTGTTGTGTCATGAATTTTTATTACCAGGCGTTGCTTTTATGCCCCAACTTTACGACGTGTAGGCGTGGCCCACCCTCCGGGCAATTAATAAAAAATGAAACACTAACGGCAGACTCTTCGCCTGGTGACAGATTCATTTTAGTTTCTCGAGGGTATCATCGGTTCGCCTCTCATCGATTCAAACTTTTTTTTATTGGTTGTGGTGCTCGTACTTACTTTAGTTGTATTGATAATTTGGCTTACTTTTATGTCAAACACTGTAGTATATTTTCTTCTAACACTCCCCACAATCACTTCCTTCCGGTCTTTAGTTTATGTCTTTTACTAGCACTGGGTTATCTGTTATTTCTAACCGTTAGCACAACTACTACACATGTCACTGATCTTGGTTTATAGACGATTTCAATAAAATATCCTAATTATTCAACAGCCCCCATGACGCCAACTATTCTGCCATCGGACTGCTCGGCGGAGAATAATTCCGTGACAGTGGCGTGGCAGCCACCAAATCATTCCTTCGTCGAGGGCTATGTCCTTGAACTGGACGATGGCAGCGGTGGAGAATTTAGGGTAAGTACTATTATTGGAAATAGCTAAAGGACACATGAACATTAATTATAATCGTGGCTTAAACAAGCTCTTTGAATTAAGTTAACAAGTGTAAGCCAGCATAAATGCCAGCAGCAAAGGATAACTGCCGTCACGAATTACTGAATGGCACAATCCGCTTGCTGATTGGCTGACTGAATGGCTGTCATCTTCCAATTTATTAACCGAGAACTTTAATTTGATTCCTTCCCCCCTCCCCAAATCCCCGAAACAGGAAGTCTACTGCGGCAAGGAAACAATTTGCACCGTGGACGGGCTGCACTTCAACTCGATGTACAATGCCCGGGTGAAGGCCTTCAATAGCGCCGGAGAGGGTGAATACTCGGAGCTGATTGGACTTCAGACCGCCGAAGGTGAGTCCCGCTTTTCACATTTTCACCTTTCTTCTCGTACTAGCTTTTTCAATTAAGCTCTCCCGGCTGCCCGGCTGCCTGGTTGGATGGCTGGATGGTTGACTGCTTGTGAGCTACTTTTCCGACTGTTTTATAATTTAATCCTTTTCGGTCATGCGCCACCCCTTTTCCTTTTCCATTTCCATTCCGGAGCTCCAGGTTCCTCCCGTTCGTGTTTTGCATGTCAAACAGCCATTGACCCCTTTACGCCTGCCGGGCAGGAGTACGTGAATGGGAAATGTGCCGGGAAGGGGGTTTTTGAAGCCGGCGGAGGCGCCAGGGTTTGTCTTCTGCAATCCAATTCTCACTTGATTGATGCATGCGCCACCTGACAGCAGCTCCTTCCACCCACCCACCATCCGCCAGGATCCACCACAAGTGAAACGCCGCGTAAAGTTATTTAATTTATAAAATTGCCAGAGAATTTTCTAGGAAGCCGGTTTCTGTTTCTTTTATGTTCTCGGTTCCTGACCGTCGCCTTATTAGTTGGTCGCCGTTAATTTGCAACTTTTAATTGATTATTCCTCAACGCCAGCCAGCGCGATTTCTTCGCGGGGGTTACGAGCGATTTAAGCCGACCCCGATCCCAATGCAAATTGCCACTTTATAAAGTGTTTACACCGAGCGCGTGTCCCTAAGTAATTAACGGAAAAACCAGTTAACAGTTTATGGCTCGTGACGTTTGCGGGCGGTCTTCGTTAATGGCCTGGCTCTAACACCTCACAGACAAAAATGGCTCCTAAGACGAGGGTCTCGGGTAGAATAAAACGGGTTACGACGCTGCCAATTACTTAAGGGAGCGAAAATTCCAGCTTATGGCCAGGGTGTGGACAAAATGTGAAGGCGATCCGTTAGACAAATCTAAATATATATATATTACGTAGCTCCAAAGTCTCAAGTGCATTGCAGACATCATTGTGTTACTCTTCAGACTAAATTAAATTCCATCATAATAGAGTCCTAATCCCTGCTTCGGAGAAAATCCTTGTGCCAACATTTGGGCTCCCTCACACTTATCCAATTAAAAAAACTAGAAGCAGTGCCCAGCAGCTAATTAAATGCTGGTATTTCAAGGACTCACAGTTTATAGTGCCTGGCTGAAATCTCTCATAGTTTTAATCGCAAAGTCATATCCTTGACGTAAACAAAACAATGGCCAAGCCAGTGAGTCCTCCTGGCCCAGATGCTTGCTTTGTGGCTAGTTTGGCCACACAATTGCCTTTGGTGGCCAATAAAACAGGCAACGTCATCATCGTCATCGGACCGAGCAGTGGAGCTCCCAGTGCTCCCAGCTGATTCCCGGCTAGCCTTGGCCACTTAATGCGGCCACAACAATAAAAACGGAAATTTAATAAAGCACTCGACTCGTCGCCACTCGTTGCCTACTTTGCGGGGCATAACAGCATAAACTGTAAGGAACGAACAAGGATTCGGACTCCCGACTCCGATTCTGGATTGCACCGGCCACTTGAGCTTTGACAATGGGGAAAATTGCAACCAGTCTGACTTTGTTTTTCTTTCCACTTTTCACAGTTCTGGAACACTTGAAAAAACGCAAAAAAAAAAATAAAAAAAAAAATAGCTGAGAAAATTGAAGTTGATCTTATGTCTTGACTTGAACTTTGAACTACAAATTTTATGATTTTATTTCTAAACAATATTTTTGACATCTAAGGTGTTTCTTTCCAAGAGAACTATTTAAATACCTTGTTTTTATTATTTTTGCTAGTGTACTCATCAGTTTCATTCTCGTCTGTTCCATTCTAGTGGCCTGGTTCACGTTTGATCCCGTTTTGAGCGGCGGAGCCGGTTCGGGCTTAATCTTCAGCAAAAACAACGCCACCGTTAGCGTCGAGGGCTGGGAGCACCGAGTGGCCCTCGGCTCCGTTGGATTCTCCCGCGGCATCCACTACTGGGAGTTCACCATCGACAACTATACGGCGGACACGGATCCGGCCTTTGGAGTGGCACGTATCGACGTGGCCCGGAACAAAATGCTCGGTGAGTTAACAACCTGCTACAGTTCCCTCGCTATTGTTAGGTGCCGTCAGTGGGTTACTGGTTGCATTTGAAATTCAATTAAAAATTCAGAGCAGGCGGCACAAAGCGAGCAGCAGGAAAAACCTTTCACACAGAAACTTTGTTCGCAAAAAGAGGGAGACCAGAAGTGGAAATAAATCTGCACAACAAATAGATTCTGGCGTTGACAAAAGATCCAATACGTATGCGGAAAGTTCGCAGCTAATAGATGAGAATTTAGGGGGGGCTTCGCAAAGGTGGCGATGGTGCTAGGGGGGCTACGCTTAAAACTTTGCCATTTTGCCGCCTCGCAATGCGAAGCCAATAAAATCGAGTGGCAAGTGTTGGGGCGGGGCAGAAACTTTTGCCATTTCTTGTTGCGTGAGTGTAGGGTCGAAGTTCTGGAGCGGAATGTGAGGAGTTTCGTTACCAGACTGAAACCGAAACTGAGACAAACACAAACAAAAGACGCAACGGAGGCGCCTTCAAGTATGCCGCAGTAAATTGATTGAAAATGTGCGTGGTAGCGTGGGAGGCGGAGTGATTGGACGGTGGGACTGTGAAGTGGAGAGGAGTGGGCTTAGACTGCAGACAAAAGTAATTAAAAGTGCGGCACTTAAACTTTTGTCAAATGCAAAAGTTTATTTGCGGCAGCGCATCGTTTTCCTTGATTTTTCTTCATTTTTTCTTTGTCGCTAAGGCGCCGCTGTGTATCTTTTTCACTTACACAATTTATTCCCCAAGCTGCTCACGCGCCATTTAACACGTGCCCGCCAGCTCCGGTTGCTGCTTCACGCTGCAAACTCAAGTTTTGGAATTAAATTTTCATATGCGAAGCGCCGGCAACAAAATTCGAGAGCAGCACCACCTCGGAGCAGGTGGTAGCCCCTAGCGACTGGCATTGACACTAACAGCTGCAGTTTGCCAAGTTGTTTTACGAGACTGGTGCGTTTCCTGGACGGTGGGATGGTCGGAGGCCACATCCACAAGTCCTTATCCACCCCTCCGGCACCTTGCTAGTTGCTTTTGCATTTGTCAGTTATAATTCCACAGAACTGAAACGACAGACAGGAAAGTGACAAGTCATGGATAGTGGAAGTCAGGGGAGTTATCTTGCGAGTTGGAGTTTAAGTTCAGAACTCCGGAGTTTGGAAAGTCAGCAAAATGGAGATGGATATCATATCCGGTTGCTCTAAAATTTTCATTTAATTCGGTTATCGATTTGTGGGTGTAACAGTTGCTGAGAATATGTCATGCCAATTAATTAATTACATGGCCTGAAATAATACTGGGGTTGAGATTAAATAACGCTTAACGTAACAGTCAAATGCATTAAATAATTATTAAAGTTGTAAGCAAAGCAGGCCACTAAAATTAATAAAACAAAACGCAAATAGCGAAGTAAATGGTCAGTGAAAACCTAATGACATATTTTTTAATTGTTTGTACAACATTGTACCAGTCACGATCACGGCTCGATGCCCATATCTTTAGTTTCAAACAATGGCTCAAATAGAAAACATATTTACTCTTTTCCACAAATAATTGTGTCTATTTTTTTATTTTCCATCAACAGGCAAGGACGAAAAATCATTTGCCATGTACATCGACCGTCAGAGATCCTGGTTCCAGCACAATTCCATTCATGAGCGCCGAGTTGAGGGCGGCATCACCACGGGTAGCACGATTGGAGTACTTCTGGACCTGGAGAGGCATACCCTGAGTTTCCTGGTCAATGAAATGCCGCAGGGATCGGTGGCTTTCCGGGACCTCTACGGTGTTTTCTATCCGGCCGTCAGTATCAATAGGGGCGTCACACTAACCATGCACACGGCTCTGGATGCCCCGAAAATGGACTATTTCTAGGGAGGATGAAAGGGTTGGACCGAGGGTAGCTAATTGTGTACATAGAGCTTGGCATTTGACAGTTATCGGTGTCTATATATAGCATTACCTTAATACGAAGTGTTTACTCAGACAGCTTACATATATGTTATGTGTACGTGTAGTTTCGGGCAAGTTCAGCGACATATCTCCACTTAATCGTATCCCTATTCGTAGTACTAGGCACCGTTTGTAAAACGCTGCGCCAACACCGGAGAACAAATTATTACAAATAATTGAAAACATTTTCGCAGTAATTTTATGTAAATAAAAAAGCAAACTATCGGCATATAATAACAAAGCTCTGAATGTTTTACATCACAAAAATAAAGCCAAAAATCAAGCACCGTGCAACAAAAAGAAGAAAAACAAAAATCGCAAACACCAAAAAATAAATCAAATTTCAACGCAAGCGAATGACTAAATAAGGTAAAAATCCAATTAGCCATTAGAGTAGGTAAATATCTGCATTTGTGTCACAACATACGCGAAAGTAAATGTTTATGGTTAATAAATTCAAACACATTTGTCTGAGGCTGGAATGCAATCAAAACTATAGAGTTGGGCGAAGTTTTTATTTTAAAGACTGAATACAAATGTTGTTTATACTAGGACGGTAAATGCAACGCCTCATTTGTGCAAAATTAAAAAATACTTAAAAGTCACCAAAATCTAACCCAAATCTACCTAATGTTACTGAAAAAACAAATATTTTTGAGCACAGAAATGGCAAAAATCAATGCGTAAAATTCCCCACAAAAAAAAAAAACAAAAAAGAAAGCCAACAGTTTCGCTTATAAAATCAAATATGCATCGGAATATATATAATTAAAATACCTACCATTAAGTTCCCTGTAAATATTCATGTATTTTTTAATAAACGTTTGGCTATTCTAGTTTTTCCTATTTAAGGTTTAATAATATAACATTAAATTCCAATGTATGTACGAAATATTTATACTTTTCAACTTAAGCGTATCTACACGGAAAATCAACAATTAAAGTTAATTACCACGTACTATGCATGTTTAAATATTTATAATTGTAATAATATTGAAATACAAATAAAACGGAGAGCAAAAAATGTAATTGCATAGGCATGAACAAGCACACACGTAAATGAGTTTATTTATTTCAAAACATTAAAGCTAGCCTTTGGGTGGGGCGGTACAGGTTGGCCACACGCACGGGCTGCCAAAGCCCATATATTTGCGACTTTTCAACTGATAATGCAAAAAACCCAGTCAAACTATGCGAGAAATAGGCTAATTTTTAACAACTTTGTCAAACAATCATTACGTAACCCCTTTTTAATTTTGGCCAAAAACGGGTAAAATATTGGTACTCGGAGGTACAAGTTTAGAAAGCTACACCGTTTTGAAATCGCAAACATATTAGACAAGTTATACATTAAAATGTCCTTCGATTTCCGTAAAAACATGCAGGTGGCTTTGTCAACGATGAGTTGGCCAACAAGAAACTTTTGAGACATTAGATGGTCAATATTTCAGCCAAAAATAAACAGATTTGGAAAAGGAATGGCATTTCTGAATAACGGTTCTATGCTGCTCCGATCTGCATCTAAATGTAGAAAATATGGAGGGACCAATATTTTGGCCGTTTTTGGCAATGTGCAGGTGGCCATGCCAACGATGAGTTGGCCGATAAGAACCTTTTGAGACACTAGATTGTCAATATTTCAGCCAAAAATAAACAGATTTGGAAAAGGAATGGCATTTCTGAATAACGGTTCTATGCTGCTCCGATCTGCATCTAAATATATGGAGGGACCAATATTTTGGCCGTTTTCGGCCAAAATCATGATGGTACCCCTTGGAAAAGTGCGGAATCCCGCAACCTACGCTTTTCTTCCAGTTTTTGGCGAATATCTCGGCTATTTCGCATCCAATCCAAAAAAGGAGTTCCATTTGTGATTCAGGGAACTAGTCCCCGTCAATCCTCATCAAAGGATCCTAAATATTCTTCAAATTTAATTTTGGCCCTTTTTTCGGCCAAAATCATGATGGTACCCCTTGGAAAAGTGCGGAATCCCGCACCTACGCTTTTTTTTCACTTTTTTGCAAATATCTCGGATATTTCGCATCCGATCCAAAAAAGGAGTTCCATTTGCGATTCAGGGAACTAATCCCCGTCAATCCTCATCAAAGGATCTCCAATATTCTTCAAATTTAATTTTGGCCCTTTTTTCGGCCAAAATCATGATGGTACCCCTTGGAAAAGTGCGGAATCCCGCAACCTACGCTTTTCTTCCAGTTTTTGGCGAATATCTCGGCTATTTCGCATCCAATCCAAAAAAGGAGTTCCATTTGTGATTCAGGGAACTAATCCCCGTCGATCCTCATCAAAGGATCTCCAATATTCTTCAAATTTAATTTTGGCCCTTTTTTCGGTCAAAATCATGATGGTACCCCTTGGAAAAGTGCGGAATCCCGCAACCTACGCTTTTCATCCAGTTTTTGGCGAATATCTCGGCTATTTCGCATCCAATCTAAAAAAGGAGTTCCATTTGTGATTCAGGGAACTAATCCCCGTCGATCCTCATCAAAGGATCTTCAATATTCTTCAAATTTAATTTTGGCCCTTTTTTCGGTCAAAATCATGATGGTACCCCTTGGAAAAGTGCGGAATCCCGCAACCTACGCTTTTCTTTCACTTTTTTGCAAATATCTCGGCTATTTCGCGTCCGATCCCAAAAAGGAGTTCCATTTGTGATTCAGGGAACTAATCCCCGTCGATCCTCATCAAAGGATCTTCAATATTCTTCAAATTTAATTTTGGCCCTTTTTTCGGCCAAAATCATGATGGTACCCCTTGGAAAAGTGCGGAATCCCGCAACCTACGCTTTTCATCCAGTTTTTGGCGAATATCTCGGCTATTTCGCATCCAATCTAAAAAAGGAGTTCCATTTGTGATTCAGGGAACTAATCCCCGTCGATCCTCATCAAAGGATCTCCAATATTCTTCAAATTTAATTTTGGCCCTTTTTTCGGCCAAAATCATGATGGTACCCCTTGGAAAAGTGCGGAATCCCGCAACCTACGCTTTTCTTCCATTTTTTGGCGAATATCTCGGCTATTTTGCGTCCGATCCCAAAAAGGAGTTCCATTTGTGATTCAGGGAACTAATCCCCGTCGATCCTCATCAAAGGATCTTCAATATTCTTCAAATTTAATTTTGGCCCTTTTTTCGGCCAAAATCATGATGGTACCCCTTGGAAAAGTGCGGAATCCCGCAACCTACGCTTTTCTTCCAGTTTTTGGCGAATATCTCGGCTATTTCGCATCCAATCCAAAAAAGGAGTTCCATTTGTGATTCAGGGAACTAATCCCCGTCGATCCTCATCAAAGGATCTCCAATATTCTTCAAATTTAATTTTGGCCCTTTTTTCGGTCAAAATCATGATGGTACCCCTTGGAAAAGTGCGGAATCACGCAACCTACGCTTTTCATCCAGTTTTTGGCGAATATCTCGGCTATTTCGCATCCAATCTAAAAAAGGAGTTCCATTTGTGATTCAGGGAACTAATCCCCGTCGATCCTCATCAAAGGATCTTCAATATTCTTCAAATTTAATTTTGGCCCTTTTTTCGGTCAAAATCATGATGGTACCCCTTGGAAAAGTGCGGAATCCCGCAACCTACGCTTTTCTTTCACTTTTTTGCAAATATCTCGGCTATTTCGCGTCCGATCCCAAAAAGGAGTTCCATTTGTGATTCAGGGAACTAATCCCCGTCGATCCTCATCAAAGGATCTTCAATATTCTTCAAATTTAATTTTGGCCCTTTTTTCGGCCAAAATCATGATGGTACCCCTTGGAAAAGTGCGGAATCCCGCAACCTACGCTTTTCATCCAGTTTTTGGCGAATATCTCGGCTATTTCGCATCCAATCTAAAAAAGGAGTTCCATTTGTGATTCAGGGAACTAATCCCCGTCGATCCTCATCAAAGGATCTCCAATATTCTTCAAATTTAATTTTGGCCCTTTTTTCGGCCAAAATCATGATGGTACCCCTTGGAAAAGTGCGGAATCCCGCAACCTACGCTTTTCTTCCATTTTTTGGCGAATATCTCGGCTATTTTGCGTCCGATCCCAAAAAGGAGTTCCATTTGTGATTCAGGGAACTAATCCCCGTCGATCCTCATCAAAGGATCTTCAATATTCTTCAAATTTAATTTTGGCCCTTTTTTCGGCCAAAATCATGATGCCGAAAAAAATCATGATGTACCCCTTGGAAAAGTGCGGAATCCCGCAACCTACGCTTTTCTTCCAGTTTTTGGCGAATATCTCGGCTATTTCGCATCCAATCCAAAAAAGGAGTTCCATTTGTGATTCAGGGAACTAATCCCCGTCAATCCTCATCAAAGGATCTTCAATATTCTTCAAATTTAATTTTGGCCCTTTTTTCGGCCAAAATCATGATGGAAAAGTGCGGACCCCTTGGAAAAGTGCAGAATCCCGCAACCTACGCTTTTCTTCCAGTTTTTGGCGAATATCTCGGCTATTTCGCATCCAATCTAAAAAAGGAGTTCCATTTGTGATTCAGGGAACTAATCCCCGTCGATCCTCATCAAAGGATCTTCAATATTCTTCAAATTTAATTTTGGCCCTTTTTTCGGCCAAAATCATGATGGTACCCCTTGGAAAAGTGCGGAATCCCGCAACCTACGCTTTTCATCCAGTTTTTGGCGAATATCTCGGCTATTTCGCATCCAATCTAAAAAAGGAGTTCCATTTGTGATTCAGGGAACTAATCCCCGTCGATCCTCATCAAAGGATCTTCAATATTCTTCAAATTTAATTTTGGCCCTTTTTTCGGCCAAAATCATGATGGTACCCCTTGGAAAAGTGCGGAATCCCGCAACCTACGCTTTTCTTCCAGTTTTTGGCGAATATCTCGGCTATTTCGCATCCAATCTAAAAAAGGAGTTCCATTTGTGATTCAGGGAACTAATCCCCGTCGATCCTCATCAAAGGATCTTCAATATTCTTCAAATTTAATTTTGGCCCTTTTTTCGGCCAAAATCATGGTGGTACCCCTTGGAAAAGTGCGGAATCCCGCAACCTACGCTTTTCTTCCAGTTTTTGGCGAATATCTCGGCTATTTCGCATCCAATCTAAAAAAGGAGTTCCATTTGTGATTCAGGGAACTAATCCCCGTCGATCCTCATCAAAGGATCTTCAATATTCTTCAAATTTAATTTTGGCCCTTTTTTCGGCCAAAATCATGGTGGTACCCCTTGGAAAAGTGCGGAATCCCGCAACCTACGCTTTTCTTCCAGTTTTTGGCGAATATCTCGGCTATTTCGCATCCAATCTAAAAAAGGAGTTCCATTTGTGATTCAGGGAACTAATCCCCGTCGATCCTCATCAAAGGATCTTCAATATTCTTCAAATTTAATTTTGGCCCTTTTTTCGGCCAAAATCATGGTGGTACCCCTTGGAAAAGTGCGGAATCCCGCAACCTACGCTTTTCTTCCAGTTTTTGGCGAATATCTCGGCTATTTCGCATCCAATCTAAAAAAGGAGTTCCATTTGTGATTCAGGGAACTAATCCCCGTCGATCCTCATCAAAGGATCTTCAATATTCTTCAAATTTAATTTTGGCCCTTTTTTCGGCCAAAATCATGATGGTACCCCTTGGAAAAGTGCGGAATCCCGCAACCTACGCTTTTCTTCCATTTTTTGGCGAATATCTCGGCTATTTTGCGTCCGATCCCAAAAAGGAGTTCCATTTGTGATTCAGGGAACTAATCCCCGTCGATCCTCATCAAAGGATCTTCAATATTCTTCAAATTGAATTTTGGCCCTTTTTTCGGCCAAAATCATGATGGTACCCCTTGGAAAAGTGCGGAATCCCGCAACCTACGCTTTTCTTCCAGTTTTTGGCGAATATCTCGGCTATTTCGCATCCAATCCAAAAAAGGAGTTCCATTTGTGATTCAGGGAACTAATCCCCGTCAATCCTCATCAAAGGATCTTCAATATTCTTCAAATTTAATTTTGGCCCTTTTTTCGGCCAAAATCATGATGGAAAAGTGCGGACCCCTTGGAAAAGTGCAGAATCCCGCAACCTACGCGTTTCTTCTAGTTTTTGGCGAATATCTCGGCTATTTCGCGTCCGATCCAAAAAAGGAGTTCCATTTGTGATTCAGGGAACTAATCCCCGTCGATCCTCATCAAAGGATCTTCAATATTCTTCAAATTTAATTTTGGCCCTTTTTTCGGCCAAAATCATGATGGTACCCCTTGGAAAAGTGCGGAATCCCGCAACCTACGCTTTTCTTCCAGTTTTTGGCGAATATCTCGGCTATTTCGCATCCAATCCAAAAAAGGAGTTCCATTTGTGATTCAGGGAACTAATCCCCGTCGATCCTCATCAAAGGATCTCCAATATTCTTCAAATTTAATTTTGGCCCTTTTTTCGGTCAAAATCATGATGGTACCCCTTGGAAAAGTGCGGAATCCCGCAACCTACGCGTTTCTTCTAGTTTTTGGCGAATATCTCGGCTATTTCGCGTCCGATCCAAAAAAAGGAGTTCCATTTGTTATTCAGGGAACTAATCCCCGTCGATCCTCATCAAAGGATCTTCAATATTCTTCAAATTTAATTTTGGCCCTTTTTTCGGTCAAAATCATGATGGTACCCCTTGGAAAAGTGCGGAATCCCGCAACCTACGCTTTTCTTTCACTTTTTTGCAAATATCTCGGCTATTTCGCGTCCGATCCCAAAAAGGAGTTCCATTTGCGATTCAGGGAACTAATCCCCGTCAATCCTCATCAAAGGATCTTCAATATTCTTCAAATTTAATTTTGGCCCTTTTTTCGGCCAAAATCATGATGGTACCCCTTGGAAAAGTGCGGAATCCCGCAACCTACGCTTTTCTTCCAGTTTTTGGCGAATATCTCGGCTATTTCGCATCCAATCCAAAAAAGGAGTTCCATTTGTGATTCAGGGAACTAATCCCCGTCGATCCTCATCAAAGGATCTTCAATATTCTTCAAATTTAATTTTGGCCCTTTTTTCGGTCAAAATCATGATGGTAAAATCATGATGGTCGATCCTCATCAAAGGAT